>OZ009947.1:26801004-28001004 GCA_963932025.1 Erebia epiphron | reverse complement strand
CGCATTTGTTCCGTATGCGTATAAAGACTCGTTATTCGTTTAGTGTTATAATTAATTTACTTAGCGCGGGACCAGGCGGGCTTAATTTTGTGAGTTGCCAGTCGCGTATTTTCAGTCGCCTCATTTCGGTTCAACTGAAATTCTGCTGACCTATCACACAGACGGACAGCAAATACACGCGCTTTTGGTAACAAACACTCCTCCAGCTCACCTCATCCCGTTTTCCGACCGAAATTCGCTCGTATCGTAAGCGCATGAGTCGTGAGTAGAACTCATTTTGAGTCGTCGTGTGGCATTTTCGGAGTTTTGTATGAAAGCAACAGCAGAAATTACGCGACTCACGACGCAAAAAACGCTTACACTTTAATATGTGTGTTTCAAAGAAAATAATTAGCACTTGCTTCAAATGGTAAAGAAAAACATCGTGAGGAAACCTGCTTGCCCGAGAGTTCTACATATTAATGTTCTCGAAGGTGTGTGAATTGTAAATTCTTCCAATCCGCACTTGGCCAGCGTGGTAGACTATCAAACCCTTCTCAGTTCCGAGAGGAGTCTCGTGCTTAGTAGTGAGCCGGCAACGGTGATCGAAATCATCCCGGGATAAAATTTTCTGTCCCGAAAACAATGCGTCGTTTGACAACACTATCTATGACAGCTCATGTTTATTTGTGGGAATATTTGTGGTTGAAACTCAGCAATGTTTTTTTTGTGTGTCGGGTTTAGAGTGTCAGTAGCATGTCAGTAGCATAGCTCGGTTTGTGTAACGTTTGTTTTGAACTTTTGAAACGATACCTACTTTGTTTTCGAGTAGAAAAGGATCCGTGTCAAACAATTTTGTTTTGGGCTCTATTTTTAAATAAAATAATATGGAAAATATTACTGATGTCCGCAACTTGGTTAACGTGGTTGAGAAACAAAAAACCTGCTTAAAAATAATACTGCTTTAAGCGACGATAGTAAGCCCCCTGGTATGGTTTTTAGGGTTCCGTAGCCAAATTTGGCAAAAACGGAAACCAAACCAAACCACCAAACGGAGATTGGTCATGTCTGTCTGTCTGTCCGTCCGTATGTCACAGCCACTTTTTTCCGAAACTATAAGAACTATACTGTTGAAACTTGGTAAGTAGATGAATTCTGTGAACCGCATTAAGATTTTCTTACAAAAATAGAAAAAAAACAATAATTTTTGGGGGTTCCCCATACTTAGAACTGAAACTCAATTTTTTTTTTCATCTAACCCATACGTGTGGGTTAGATGGATCTATCTACCTATCTATGGATAGGTCTTCAAAAATGATATTGAGGTTTGTAATATTATTTTTTTCTAAACTGAATAGTTTGCGCGAGAGACACTTCCAAAGTGGTAAAATGTGTGTAACTTCTAAAATAAGAGAATGATAAAACTAAAAAAAATATATGATGTAAACTTCTACCGAAAATTGGTTCGAACGAGATCTAGTAAGTAGTTTTTTTTTAATACGTCATAAATCGTAAACCGCAATTTACCTTTCATTCAATCAACTCAAATATTTAAAATAAAAATATTTTTAATAATTTAAAACTTACTACAGGTTTGTACGGAACCCTCGGTGCGCGAGTCCGACTCGCACTTGGCCGGTTTTTATTAAACGTTTCTGCTACGATTTATTTCCCCCCTTCCGGCGTCTGTGATCCCTGCAACACCATAAATTCAGTAGTGAATAGTAGGCAAAAGTGAATAGGCATCTTCTAGGCAAGTGCGCTGTGACCTAGACCTCTTCCATTAGGCATGAATCATGATTGTCGTCACGTCAATCTTGCAATAAAAAAAATAAAGATTTTCAGAGATTCGCAAAAAACAACAGAAGCACATAATATTATGATAACTTATTAACAGTTACCTAGGTAACTAGTAACTACTAGGTAACTGTTACGTACAGGGACCATACTGCTAAGTCTAACGCTTAAACAATACTTATTCAATATTAATCAAAATTACAGTTTGATGTCACGTACCTAGACATTCCTAAAATAAGAATTATAATTCTAAAACATGAAAGTTTCTGATTCGAACCGCTAGGATCCGAATTTCGTGAAAAGCTCGAGTGGCTCCCTATATACGCCGTCGCCGGGATCTGCATGTACTTTCTCTTCTGTACTGTGTGCTATTTCATTTAAAAACTCCCTCCTACCTTAAGGAGAAATTCAGTTTTTTTGGTGTGCAATCCGATATAAGACCATGCCGAACCTTAAAGCTGAAAACCCCAACTCATAAAACGAAGTTCTTTAACAATTCGTTCAGTGTTCGAGCTGTACAGCTATGGAATGCACTTCCACTGACCATACGCCAATCTAAGTCACTGGACATATTCAAAAATGCTGTTAAGAATCATTATCTTGCAAACTAAAGACGGCAGCGAAAATTATTCTTCAAGCATAGTTGAAATACTTACCTATATGTTATATTTCATATATATTAGTATATTTTATAATTAGCAATATTATATAATATGATTTATATGTTTATTATTGGTTTATGTATTAGTATGTAGTTATTTGGATGTAAGTATATTATAGATCCACCTGCATTCTATTTTCCCTTATTTTCTCCTTTTCCTAAGGTTGCCTGGTAGAGATCGCTACCGAGATGGAAGAGACAGACATAATAATAATAATAATGTCAAGAAACAATTCCAATTACAAATAACCTACCTATATAATAGGATATGGAATGCCCTTCCGGCTTCCGTTTTCCCCTCCTCTTTTAATATAGGCACCTTCAAATCATGAGTGAATAGGCATCTTCTAGGCAAGTGCGCTCCACCTTAGGCTGCATCACCACTTGCATTCAAGTCTGATTGCAGCCAAGCGCTAGCCTATATAATATAAAAAAACTGGCAGTATGACCCCCGTACTTAAACTTATTACCACATAAAGATAAACCCACTTTTCTACCATGCAGAACCAATACTCAAAGGAATTTGTAACTTTAGCCTGTTATCTATATTTACTCAGAAATGGTCACTCAGTAAACTTATAACACAATCTTTTACTGGAGTTCGAAATGACGGAACGGGCTTATTTTTATCTTTGAGACACAGACTAAAGAAAAAGATCGCCTGAGAGAAAATAGCGTCTTCATTGAGTAGAACGACATAATCAACCTACAGTGCCACAGACTTATCTGGTCCGGTGGCCGAAATTGGAATTAATTATGTGTTTAGTTTTTGTTTTTATTGAAGTGCAACTTCTTTAGAATCGTTGTGAGTTGAAAATTCAACGAAACGAAAAAGTGACACCAAAAAGAGACAAATGAAAATGCCTGCGAGAAAAGGAGATAGGATACAAGTTATATTTATCTCATTCTCTCGTAGGCTACTTTTCTGAAGTTTCACTTCTGCCGTATGTGGATTGTAAACACACTTTTTTCATTTTTAAAATTTATTAGCAATTTGTCAAAAAAGTTTGTTGGACTATAATGTCTGATGATATTTGCTAAAATACGAGTATCTGTCAATTTTGTCGCTAATAGGAATGGATTTAATTTTTTATCCAAAAAGATAAGTTGACGAATAGGTAGTCAATATAACGCTAATAAAAACATTAATGACCTAAAAAATAAGATCCAAATTGATATTTTCAATTTCAATTTATTTTTTTATTTTGAATGGCAACAAAATGAACAAAAACAGTAAGTATACTCCTTAAAAACTATTCAAGGTAATTATTATTTCATAACACATAAGAAAAGGAATGCTAAAACACATGAACAAAGGAGTAGGTACTAAGCTATGAGTGTCACCTTTGGATAGATACCTACATAATATGTGATTGATCCGTCTACCTTTTCCTTTAGTCTGTTCTTTGAACTAACACAAAGTACGTCGAGCATTATCTAAAAATAAATAATGCATAAGTTATTCTAAAGTTTTATTGACAGAGAATATAGGTGTTAAGTGACTCATAAATGTTAACATTTTTAAAATGTTTTCTTATGTATCTTTGTTTATGGCGATATAATTTGTGTATATTATCGCCATAACCACATAATATAGGTACCTAATTATTATATAACATCAGAAACCATTTTCATAAGATATTAAGCATTAGATAATGCCCACATGGATTAAGTTTTTTTTAATTTCCGCGAAAAGTAGCCCATGTCCATGATATACAACCTCTCCCTGTACCAAATTTCATCAAAATCGAATGAACGAATGGGCCGTGAAAGCGTAGCACACAGAAAGACATACAGAACCACTTTCGCATTTATAATATTAGTATGGAAATTAGTATGGACTAGCTGATACCCGCGACTTTGTCTGCGTAGATTGAGGTAGCCTATGTGCAATTCCAGACTAATCTATCCCTGTGCCAAATTTCATCCAGATCCGTTCAGCCGTTCTGGCGTGAAAGAGTAACAAACATCCATGTTACATCCATACTTACAAATTTTCGCGT
Organism: Erebia epiphron; assembly: GCA_963932025.1. Lineage (NCBI taxonomy): Eukaryota > Metazoa > Arthropoda > Insecta > Lepidoptera > Nymphalidae > Erebia > Erebia epiphron. The sequence continues at coordinate 27,996,564 of OZ009947.1, read as the reverse complement.
TTATTACCTATATTAGTAAAGATAGATTGACCGACCCTTAAGAAAGTGTTCTTGGCTGGTGTCGAAGTCGCGGGCATCAGCTAGTGAAACAATAGTTGTAAACTATTGTTTTTTGAGGTTCGCGAGCTATTTCACTTTGTCATCTTGACACGTGAAACCACTTGACGTCAGCCGCCTGTCAAGTGTCGCTTACTTGACATGTGTCAAATAAAAATGGCGGCGCTTCGGCTTCGGAATTCCGGCTGTTTTATTGTGTTTGCTGGTAACTAATAACTTAACTTGTATAAATGGTTTGCGGTTTTTTAACCGACTTCGAAAAGGAGGTACTGCATTCACCCGTATGTACCTTTGTATATTTGTAGGTATATAGGTATTTTATTTTGTTATTTTATTTTATTACACCCAACTTAAATCTATCCTTACTGTACCTAACCTAGTGAAATAGACTACAAAAATATTTACAATAAAAACATACTTTAGTACTTACCTAGATGATGCCCCTGCGACTTCGTGTGCGTGGATTGAGGTTTTTTTGGATCTCGTGGGAAACCTTTAATTTTCCGAGATAAAAAGTAGCCTATTTGTTATTCCTGACTATAATCTATCCCTGTGCCAAATTTCATCCAGATCCGTTCAGCCGTTCTGGCATGATTGAGTAACAATTTAACAAACATCTCTCCATCCATCTATCCAAACTTTCGAATTTATAATATTAGTACCTATCTAGACTATAGAATAGTAGTGATTTACTGAAAATCTAAAACGCTAAAATCATAACCCTTCGAAGCTTTGCTGAAGTCGGGTAAAAAACTAGGTCGACCAGAGCACTAAGAAAATTAAACATTCTTTGGCAATAGGAGCTACTAGAAATGACCTTATTTCAATTTTCAATGGTTTAAAAATGGAATAGAAGCTAAAGGAGTCTCTTTTTACTGGAAACCGGCTTGAATAACTGCAAACTTGCAAAGTAAAGTGTCCCAGTGAAGTAGAGCACCTACAGAACACAGCTTAGTAGGCTTACAGTTCAGACGTGGTGGTAACATTGCGGAGGACTGCTTACAATGAGTCCTTTTTTCTGTTTGCATCTACGCTTTACTATTGCAGTAAGTTGTTTTAGCTAGCGCAAAAGGAATTGATTTGGCGAAATATGAGGAAATTGCAGTTTTATTGAAAAAACTAGAAGTTTAATTCGTTATAATCCGCCACAGAAGGCTTGAACCCATGTGGTACAGTGCGTATCTCGAACCTGATGGCAAATCCACATAGATTTGCCTTCTGTGGCGGATTATAGCGAATTAAACTTCTAGTTTTTTTCATTGTCATGGACTTCCGCAAAGTAACGCCTGCTTCTATCCAATGCAGTTTTAATTTTGTTTTAAAGTCACAACGAGAGCTTCTCTTAACGACTGAATACGCTGACTGAATAAAATTATTTTCAAATCGGTTCAGAAACCACGGAGATAATATGCAACGACGTACATAAACTATAAAATAATATACGGTCGGTCAAAAATGATCTTTTATATTACCGGCAAGTAATAATGATGTCCTCCTAACCGAATTTCGGCCACGGCGGCCTATCTCCAGAGAGATTAGCCATCTGCGCGGGAGATATTATAGTGCACAAGTGTGTGCGCATGCACAGGTGCACTCTCTGTTCCTTTACTCTCATAGCCCGATGGGATGGAAAATCCGACACGACCGGAGAGAGATCAGGCGCAGGACCGACGGCTTTACGTGCTCTCCGAGGCACGGGGGTGAAACACCGCCAACTTCCTTACTCCGGGCTAGTACTGAGAATTTCTTGTCAGAAAAACCCAATACTTGCTATGGCCCGACCCGGGAATCGAACCCGGGACCTCGTCGGCAGCAGTCGAACATGCTAACCACTAGACCAACGAGGCAGTTATATTGCCGGCAAGTAACCAAGCATAGACCATCTTTTATGAAATCTTTTTTGACATTACTAGTGGTCGCCCGCGACTTCGTCCGTGTACCTACAATTCCTGATTTCCTATGAGATTATGAAATTTTCCCGCTGCAAAAGGCCTGTCTATATGTTATAGTAACTAGCTGATGCCCGCGACTACGTCGTGGGAACTCCTTAATTTTCCGCGAAAAAAAGTAGCTTATGTGCTATTCCAGACTATAATCTATCTCTGTGCCAAATTTCAGCCAGATCCGTTCAGCCGTCGGCGCGTGATTGAGTGACAAACATCCATACATCCATTAGTAAGATGCGTACAAAACTGTAAGATAGTTATGCGGTGGCTTCAAAGAGTGCCCCAACATACACGGATCGAGCAATTTATTTACCGTTTGAAATGTTCACAAGTTTTAAGTAATAAGCTTCGCTTACGTTTTATATTAGTTTTCTGGCTTCCCACTTTATGAATACGAATTGAGTCAACTTTACTCGAAATGCGCCGAGCTTAAGATGGACGGGTGGAAATTCGCGACCGGACTGCCGCGTTTCTTTAGATTCTTTTTTATTTCATTTTTGTTCCACTAAAAGTTTTTTTTAATCACTAACGAGTAAGCCCTTGACTGCGATCTCACCTGATGGTAAGTGATGATGCAGTCTAAGATTATTATTATTATTATTTATTATTTAACTCTTTATTTGCATCACACAAGAAAAACAAAGACAATAAAACATGAAATGAAATAAAAAAGAAGGATAGGTACAAAAGGCTGCAGGCAAAGATTGTAGCTGGCTAACCTGTTAGGGGTATGGCAGTTATATTAAATCCATACCTCGGTTTTTACTCGGCATCGTACCGGAACGCTAAATCGCTTGGCAGTACGTCTTTGCCGGTAGGGTGGTAAGTGGTAACTAGCCAGGGCCGAATTCCCCAGACGAGACCACAGAAAATTCATAAATTATAGAATCCCAAATTGACCCTGGAATCGCAACCGGGCCTCCCACGTTAAGACAACAGCGCCCAACACTCCGCCAGGAAGCCGAGGTTCTTTTTACGCACCATAGCAAAGTAAAAATAGGAATCCAAGCCGTGTTTTCTTAATACCAAACTGATTTTAAGTTGTTAGTAACAATACTCTTTTCTACTGCTAAAATGTGTTTGTACACGGCCTTATATGCAACACTTATTTTACGATGATACCCATAATTTAATGCACGTCATAGACAAAATTAACATAATTAAAAGTTGCAAGTTAATAATAAGTAATTGTTATTGTATACTAGCTGATGCCCGCGAAACCGTCCGCGTGGTTTAAGTATTTTTGATTCCCGCGGTAACTCCTTAATTTTCCGGGATAAAAAGTAGCCTATGTCACTCTCCAAGTCCTCAACTATACCCATGCAAAATCACGTCAATCCGTTGCTCCGTTGCAGCGTGATTGAAGGACAAACCAACAAACCAACAAACAAACTGACTTTCGCATTTATAATATTAGTATGATTTTGTCACGTGCTGGCTGGTTATTATATCTAAATGGTTAAATATTCTCAATAGTTGAATAGTCTTTTATCCTGTACAAAGGAATACCGCTTTTGTTTTGTCGTATGAATTAGGGTATTGAATCCAGATTATGGTAATATAAACGCGACGTTTCTATAAAAATATCCATCTGTATGTTTACACCTCAGTTAATGCGATGTTATTACTCGCAGCAACTTTTATTTTCATACAACTTCGAAAACTTAGTATGATAAGCTAAGAAAAAGTTCTAAAAGATCTAAAAGGAAAAGCTAAATGTCTGACTGACTGATCTGTCAATGCACAGCTCAAACCACTGGTAGGCATCCGCTAAGAAAAGATTTTTGAAAATTCAAGCCCTAAGAGGGTAAAGTAGGGCTTTGAAATTGCACCTAATGTGAGCAAAGCCGCGGGCAAAAGCTAGTGAACGCAAAAACATAATATAACATCAAAAAACCTACTTAGCACATTATTTCTTTAGTACGGCGTTAAAAATTGCAAACAAGTATGTACCTACTTTCTTCAGACCACATTATAATACTTAATTTGCTACTTCCATAACAAGCATCGGTGGTTCAGTGGTAGAATGCTCGCCTGCCACGCGGGCGGCCCGGGTTCGATTCCCGGCCGATGCAAATTTTTTCTATACCCAACATTTTTAATAACGTCACGTATTGCTTACTTTTCTTTCACTTTAAATGTGTTAATCTGCTATGCTGTTGTAATAATTTACACGTTCTCACACAAGCATCGGTGGTTCAGTGGTAGAATGCTCGCCTGCCACGCGGGCGGCCCGGGTTCGATTCCCGGCCGATGCAATCCTTTTTATTTCATAATGCAAGATGATGATGCAAACTATAGATAAAATTTTATTTTTAACGTTTCGAAACCTACCTACATTGTACACTCCACAACCACCACCATCACTACAGCCCATTAACGTCCCACCGCTGGGCACAGGCCTCCACTCTAATAGGAGAGAGGGAATTAAAGCTTGCTCAAATGCGCTGCCACCCACCACGCTGCTCAAATGCGGGTTGGCGAGCTTTAACGACTATTATTATGTTAGTGATAATAACCGGGACCGACAGCTTAACGTGCTCTCCGAGGCACGGGGGTGAAACACCATCAACTCTCTCGGGACTCGAACCCGGGACCTCGTCGGCCGCAATCGAACATAAGTACTAACCACCAACGAGGCAATTGTACACTCATTCTTAATATTTCACATACAATAACAACAATGCATTTTGAAAGAAAACAATAATAATATGTTCAATTCCTGTGGGAATTCGGACAGGTATAAAATCTGTTTCGACGCAATTTGTATGGTATGTATTACATATGTGATGATCAAAAGGCGTAAAATGACTGCTTAATATGAGTATCGGCGTACAAATTACAAGTCTGGTGTATATTATACCTGGGATAATAATGGGTGGCCAGGTAAAAAGGTTAGGATCCGTTCAGACGGACCACATTACAATGACGCCACAGCGATAAAAGTCGTCAGTCGGGCAGAGGTTGAGACTCGTGAGTGCTGTGAATGGTGTTGCTGTAGTCTAAAAAGATGATGATTCTATACTATATTATCCATACTATATTATAAGTGCGAAAGTGTGTCCGTTTGTTTGTCTGCTACCCTTTCACGGCCCATCTGTTCAACCGATTTTGATAATATTTGGTTTAGGCATAGGTTGTATCACGGGACTACATAGGCTACTTTTTATCCCGGAAAATGATTCCCGCGGGAATCTAAAAAACTTAATCCACGCGGACGAAGTCACGGGCATCATCTAGTTATAGATATACAGGTGCTCGAAGAAAGCCTCTAGATAAAATATTCTGCGGAGCAAGGGGGACATAATAATATACAGATCGGAGTTACGGAGAGGCAGTAGTGGCAAAACAAACTATACTAATAGAGAAAAGTCTTTTAGGTATGTAGAACGTAGATGAATGGCTGGCTCATCTGCAAAACTAAGGGCATCATCTCACTTTAACTTTACGCTGTGATAAAATTTAGCCTTTTTCATTCTAGCATCGCGAATGGTGGCGTTATGCTTACAATGTAATTTTTAAATTGTTCGCTATTCAGGTGGCCACAACTGTTTATCGAAACTGCTAATTGTAGGGTTATTATAAGATTTTACTTCTCACCAACGCTGACAGTATTCGATCGTCGAACCCTCATGATCCCACTTCTTCACGAAGTATGATCATATTGAGTTTAAAAAGAGTCAAGGTCAACTTTAGACGTTATAAGTATTTCTGCACGCTAATTTTAATTCCAGCTCTTCTGCTGGTTGTTCGCGTGATTGAAACTACGATTTTTTATCACTGGCGTATTTTGCTTGTATCGTGTGATGCGGCACGTCTGCAAGGGCATTTGGGGTTGAAAAATTATGAAATAAAGCTTCGTATACAATTACAATTTTAATATTATAATACATACCCGATTTAAATGAAGGTAATTAAATATCACTTGCTTTACTTTTAAACATGCCGGAGAGTTCTCCATAAAGTTCTCAAATGTGTGTGAACTGTAAATATCTATGTCTACATTTGGTCAGCAATCAGCATGGTGGACTGTGGCCTTAACCCATTTTATTCTGAAAGGAGACCCGTGCTAGCCGAGCTAGTAGATAATAATATATTTAAATACCTACTTATAATACCTACCTAGAATGCGACGTCACATGTTGCTTATTTTACTTTCACTTTGTGTAGTTTAGTAAGATGCTAGAGTAAAATTTCTACAATCACGTATAAGCATCGGTGGTTCAGTGGTAGAATGCTCGCCTGCCACGCGGGCGGCCCGGGTTCGATTCCCGGCCGATGCAGACTTTTTCCATATCTAACATTTAAAATGACGTCACGTATTGCTTACTTTTCTTTCCTCACACTGTATGTTATGCTATGCTCTTATAATAATTAATAGATTCTCGCACAAGCATCGGTGGTTCAGTGGTAGAATGCTCGCCTGCCACGCGGGCGGCCCGGGTTCGATTCCCGGCCGATGCATACTTTTTTTGTTCTACCTTGCATGTTTTCGGTATATCTGACAAAATTATATTTTAGTACTATCAATCTAACTGTATATTATCATCAATCTATAAGTCTAGACAAAACTGAATTCAGAGATTGCATTTTTTTTGTACTTCTTACTGTCTGGTAGGAGGCTTCGGCCGTGGCTTTATTTACCACCCAGCCGAACGACAAAGACGTGCTGTCAAACGATTTGGCATTCTGGTACGATGCTGTGCAGAAACCGATTAGTTGGTGAATAAAAGGGGCTGTTTCATCTTGGGCCAGGTACTTGTACAGTATTCCAAAAAATAGTATAAAATAATAGAAAACAAAATAAAGTATGCTTTTTTTGCAGTTTTAGAGTGATTAAGAGGTACAAAAATGAAATGTTTATTAGGTATATTTGTAGAATAGCAACTCTCGCAGCACATCCATCTTTTCTTATCTTTTTTTGTTGTCTATGTTTGTAATGACGATATTACAAACGTAGACAACCTATTTCATTATTATTTATTCCGTCAACTTGTAAAATAAAAACTTTCGATCGACTCGCTGACTGCTGTTGGATATTTTAAGGTTAATTCTCATTTCTCAGGTTATTTTTATGTCAAATGTCATCATGACCCGTGTAATATACGTCAATGTCAAAATGGACGCATGTTGTTGCGCTTTTATTTTGCAAAATAATTTCGCATTGTACCTCGTAAATTGAACTTTTTGGTAGGAAATAAAGAAAAAAATGTTACTATTTTATGACCCCGAACATTAATTTAAAATACCGTACAAATACCTGGCCCAGGCTCCATATAAATTTGAAACAACCCCTTTATCTTTTAAGACTAAATAAAAAATAAAACTAACAACAAAACAATTGGAGACTCATCATTGCCGAGCATTGGCAACAATGCTCAGCGCTGGTTTTCAGTTTGCTCCATTCCAGAAAAAACCTATGTATAGCGCAACGCCCTCTGCCTTATATATATATATATATATATATATATAAGGCAGAGGGCAGGTTGATATATATATATTTAAATATATATATATATATATATATATATATATATATATATCAACCTGAGGATTAAAAATACAGATTAAACTATCTTTACTTAACATTAAAAAAAGCATATTTTAAAAACACGAATATTTATTCAATTCCATACAGACAATAATATTTACAATTTGTTTAATTTTAATTTAATTATTTAGAATAGATAAATTTAGCTGCCTCTATCTGGGCGTTTGAGTAGAAGTTTCTTAATTTATTTTTTAATGTAATCTCGCTAGTAGGTTTATTCCATACGCGAAGCGGGGGAGGCAGATCATTCCAGATTTTTGCCGCAGCAAATCGAAAACAACCCCTAAACCCTGCCTTTTTATGAGAAGGTGTAGCCAGTTTTTTGTTCTAAATGTTTAAATCGTTAGAATCCTAACGTTAGGCAGGCATTTAGAAGTTATGGTGGAATAAAGAAACTCACATACATACATACATACGTGAACCCTGATAACATTTATAGGGCAGTCGTGTAATAATTTCCATACTGAATATTGACTGAATCATCAGTTACCATTCAGGTCTAGTATAGGGCTAACTTGTAAGACTTGTAACTTAGTGGGAAAAAAATATCAAGGTACATAACTATATTTACCATGCTGGGTAAGTCAATGATGCTGGATCTACAATCTTAAAACTTTTCACGAAGTAGTCTTTCTACGTATTCCCATTAATAATTCATTAAAGGATTTAAAAATTTCACTGGGATTTTTGAGAAAACCTAAATCTGGCGGATGAAGTCGCAGAAAGAAACAAGTTATTGACCACTGCGGTCAACGTACAGGTATTATATAGACTTATTTTATTTATTACATTGCTAACTATACAAGTTATTACTATATCGTTATCAAACCAATGAACGTATTTAATTGGAGCATGCATAAAGCATGAATTAAAAGGAATGCATCGGCCGGGAATCGAACCCGGGCCGCCCGCGTGGCAGGCGAGCATTCTACCACTGAACCACCGATGCTTGTGCGAGATTCTATTAATTATTTAACAGCATAGCATAATATATCGTTTATATAAAAAAAATATTAAGCCATACGAGACGTCATTTTAAATGTTAGAGATGGAAAAAGGTTGCATCGGCCGGGAATCGAACCCGGGCCGCCCGCGTGGCAGGCGAGCATTCTACCACTGAACCACCGATGCTTGTACGAGAATTTATTAATTATTATAACAGCATAACATAATATAATCGGGTATAGAAAGAAAAGTAAGCAATACTTGAAGTTATTTTAAATGTTAGAGATGGAAAAAGGTTGCATCGGCCGGGAATCGAACCCGGGCCGCCCGCGTGGCAGGCGAGCATTCTACCACTGAACCACCGATGCTTGTGTGAGTACGTGTAAATTATTATAACAGCATATTAGATTATTATAAAGAGAAAGAAAAGTAAGCAATACGTGACATAATTTTAAATGTTAGATATGGAAAAAGTTTGCATCGGCCGGGAATCGAACCCGGGCCGCCCGCGTGGCAGGCGAGCATTCTACCACTGAACCACCGATGCTTGTGTGAGAACGTGTAAATTATTATTATAACAGCATATTAGATTATTATAAAGAGAAAGAAAAGTAAGCAATACGTGACGGCATTTTAAATGTTAGAGATGGAAAAAGGTTGCATCGGCCGGGAATCGAACCCGGGCCGCCCGCGTGGCAGGCGAGCATTCTACCACTGAACCACCGATGCTTGTATGAGAACGTATAAATTATTATTATAACAGCATATTAGATTATTATAAAGAGAAAGAAAAGTAAGCAATACGTGACGTCATTTTAAATGTTAGAGATGGAAAAGGGTTGCATCGGCCGGGAATCGAACCCGGGCCGCCCGCGTGGCAGGCGAGCATTCTACCACTGAACCACCGATGCTTGTGAGACAGTGGCAAAAATATGTATAGTAACAGTTATTTGAATACCTACCTATAAGAGAAAGTATTTTTTAACCGACTTCCAAAAAAGGAGGAGGTTCTCAATTCGGCGCGTATCTTTTTGTGACGGCAAAATTGAGATGAGCTGGGGCCTTACTTACCAATCTTACCATCGCTTAAATCAGTATTGTTTTAATATTGTTGACTTTCGTGTTGTAGAATAATTATAGTCCTTATTTTAGGGATGTCAAGGTACGTGACATAAAACTGTCATTTTGAAGTAATACCAGAAATACTGGTAGTAACTCCCCTATACCTATTTATGTTGGACTTTGCATCTACAATTCGCGCGCGAGTTGAATGCAGAGCTAATGTATGGTGACACTTATGGTGATAGGTACCTGAGCTTTTGTATGTATACAAAAGCTCAGGTATATTATTATATATACCTATAATATTGTAGGGAAAGATCGTGGTAAAACCTGCATGACAGAAAGTTCTAGTGTTCTTTTTAACAGTATAAATGTTTTAATTCTTATGAGTTTAGTAACAAACTCAAAATATAGGTAAACTAGCTGACGCCTGCGACTTCGTCCGCGTGTTTTAAGTTTTTTTTTTATTCCCGCGGGAATTCCTTAATATTCCAGGATAAAAATTAAAAAGTATCCTATGTCACTTTCCAGGTCCTCAACTTTACTCATGCCAAAAATCACGTCGATCCGTTGCTTGCTCCGTTGCGGCGTGATTGAAGGACAGACCAACACCAACAAACAAACACACTTTTGCATTTTAAATATTAGTATGAATTATGATGTTTTCTGTAGAAATTTGTAAATAACCGAGATTGGCAATACATAAATGAAGTACATGTTATACAATACTATAAAAAAATGTTTGTTCGTTTGTCATACTTTGCATTCGCGTAGGTATCGTTCATTCGATTACGAAAAAAAATTACAATTGTTGTTGCAACTTGCGGCATTATGCACGAGTCGCATCGTAATGCAATTCGAGCATATGATGATAATGAAAACAAATAGTATTAATACATAATAGGCATGTTTTTACTATATAATACCAACCTAAATCAAATAATCAATCAAGCAATCAAATAATAATAATAAATATTATAAATGCGAAAGTTTGGATGGATGGATGGATGGATGTATGGATGTTTGTTACTCAATCACGCGCCAACGGCTGCACGGATCTGGCTGAAATTTGGCACAGAGATAGAATATAGTCTGGAATAGCACATAGGCTACTTTTTATCCCGGAAAATTAAGGAGTTCCCCCGGGAACCAAAAAGCCTCAATCCACGCGGACGTAGTCGCGGGCATAAGCTAGTAACTATCTATTTTTCATGCTATATCAACAAAATGATATAATGCTTGCTAAGCGATTTAACAACTCTTTGGGTCTCAATTTACTTAAATAATATGCAAAAACCATTGAGTTAGAATTTTAGTACCTGCGAAAACCATTGATGTAGAATTTTAGTACCTAGCGAAAACGGTTATTATTATTATTCAGGAGTCAAATCAAATCAAATCAAATCAAATTTTCATTTATTCAATTTAGGCACACTATAGGTTCACATATTGACCTCATTTTTTTACTTATAAACATGATGGTGATAATTTATCAATTACGGCCGGCATCTTAAAACTAAAGTTACGAGGGTTCCGAACGCGCCCAGGTCTGAGAAGAGTCCACAACAAACTCAGCTATTAACTAAGTTGTTAACTTAGCTCATTAAATCTTTTTTTATCAAGCTATAACCACCTCTTTTTTACAAAACTATAATAAAAAGGCTTATTATTAACCTATTAGATAACCTCAATAGATTGCACAATTTACGCGTATGACCTATACCCGTAAACAGCTTTTACCTTAATATAGCAATGAAACGCGTTTTATTATCTGGGTTGGATTCTAGAGCCGTTTGAAGGCAGACCGAGCTATTTGTCGGGTCATAAAATCTAGACATTAAGGCAGGTCTACACTCGAAACATCAAATCAGTAATGAGGAGATCCGTAGAAGAAATTAACATTTTACTCCGATATCGGTTAAGGATCCGGAGTGTAGAAGGGATGTTAGTTGTGAGAAAAAAAACAAAAAAAAAAACAAACACGTAACTCTTGGCGATTAACCAAGAAGAACGTTTTGTAAAAAAGGTCTATTAAACTGATGTTGCAGTTGATAATGTATGACATGTTTTGAGATAATGTCGTTTAAATACACGGTCTTCGCTGTTTAAATTATAAAAAAAATATTATTGGGCATTATATATAAAAAAATATTTATGGGCAACTTCTGTACCTACTACTATAGATTTAGGATTGGCCTTAGTAGGTACAGAAGGTTTAGACCAATACTAAATCTATGCCTTCTACGTACAATACGTAACAAATTTTTTTTTCATAATGTTAATATACCTAGTAAGTACCAACCTATAGGTACGTTACATTAAAAAAAAGACGTGTGGCACTCGGAGACTGCCGCGGTAAAGCTATTGCATAGCATTTTTTATGAACTTATGTAATTATAATTATTTATTTTATTTATGCAGTATTTTTTTCCTTTGTTTTTCTTTGATATTAATTCAAGTTACTTAAAGTTCAAAGTTCAAAGTACAAGTCATTAAAAATTCTGCTATTCATCGATAGATGGCAAAACTAAAAAGTATCACCGCCACAGATCACTCATATACTAGTCCCTGGGGACAGATAGGACAGTGCAAAAGTTGACGGTTAGTTCCGGTGCATTCGCAAAGCGCTAGTGTCGCAAGAAGTGTTGGGACATAATTTATCTGGGTGGGTATTTTTTTTGGTAAATCAATTTAAATTAAATTAAAATTTAATAATAATAATAGTAATAATAATAATAATCGAAACAAAAAATAATACTGCATTTGTGATAATAATAATAAAATGTATGTAATATAGAGTAGGAACTCACACATTTTCTTTCACTATTTTTTCGTGACTTTCTTCATTAATAAATGCACTTTGTTTATTCATATTTATAACACTTTGTACATTGAGGTTTTTTGATTCCCCTTGGACACCCGATGGAACGAATAACTAGCCTATGTATCTATTGAAAACATAATTCTTTAAAATTATTTCGCCTTGAAGTCAACAACACAAGTAGTCATAGCAACCAAAGTGTTAGGTTTTTTTTCGTTACGGAATTTCTGGATTCGGTCTCCACGCTCAAGGCCCGCGCTAGAAGCTATGCAATAGCTTAAAAAACTTTTCAAAAATTTAGTTTGTTGCGGTTTTTTTTATTTCTATGATTTATTACATATTGTAGGACATACAGGTGTTTCATAAGTAACGTCATGTTTTGACTCTACCGAACCGGTGTTCGGAAAGATTTCTACTGAGAAGAGGCGACAAGAAACTCAGCAGTTGCTCTTTTTTTAAGAAGCAAAACATTACATTAAGTAGGTCGTTAATAAAAAGCAAAACACTAAGTACAATTGAGTAACTATCCATTATACATCATTGTTTACTTTCAAGCTTGTACACAGTACCACTATAGGTACAGCTAAAATAGAGCTAATAGACTATGCGCTAGTTGGATTATTACATTTACACAGCAATTCCAGAAGATAATTCCAGAAGAGTTAAGCGTGTTGGGGGGTTGTTTATTCCTATAATAATTCAGCAGTCACTAAACAGTCCGTATTAACATACAGCAGCCTTAGCACGAGTTAGCGAAGCTCTCAGAAACTCGACAACGTTGACAGATTTCGAATATTGCATTATTACTTTCTGTAAACACGGAATACTTACTATGAAAGATAACTGAAATACTTGTAACCTTATTATTTTGATAACTAGTAAGCCCTTGACTGTGATTTTACCCAAGTTTTTAATACAGTCAAAGGACGGAAGCGGGCTTAAAATTCTACACTTTTAAGCCATCATCAGAGTACTAGGAAATAGCTCAAATTGATACCATTGGTCACGTTGGACCATTGGTGTGGTAAGTTTGTAATCTAACGTGATGGTGTTTCTTAACAGTGTTGAAACGTGGACATCGTGCTTTGGGAAAAGCTTTGAATTTCTTTTGATAAAGTTCGAAACGAAATGATTCGCCAATAAATAAAAATAAAAATGAAATAAAAATAAAATTGACTGACATAGCTCTCATGACTAGCACGTTGAAAACTTCAAATGTCAAGGTTGGTCTGGTATATCTGTTGATCGATGGACGGCTAGCTGAAGCGAGGATATCACGTGGATAGCTATCTTATATTGAAAAGTCGACGATAGAGATCCACGTCGAACTCGAGATTTCGAGAGAGAGTGATTTCATCGAGATGTTGAAACTCGTGTTAAGAGCAGATACTGAGCGCCCGCGGAAGGAATGTCTGCGAGTATATCTCCTTGACATCTTGATTTACATTGCATTACCGCCGCCGACCGCCGCGTACATTTGCTTACGAGTAAAACACGCGATGTATATTCGCCTTGCAGTCATATGCGACACGTAATGGGCAGATATGTGGAGTTAGCGTTCAGATAAATCTAAGAGCGTCTTTGTATTATCTTTCTAATACTGTTGAACATTATGTAGGGTACCTAAGTGAAAAAAGAGCGTGGATCTGACTCGCTATAGCAATGCTTAGGACTGCGGTTACTTAAGTATTTACGGTTTTTAAATTGTAAATTACTATATAATTTATAACCTACTTGCTTATTCCCGAGACTTCGTCCGCGTGGATTGAGGTTTTTTATTCCCGCGGAAATTCTTTAATTTTCCCTCGCAATTTTACCATATTTTCAACCTGAACCAAACCTTCCCTGGACTACGACAATAATTTCAAAACCAAAATCAGCTGAATCGGCCCAGCCGTTCTCAATTTTTAGCGAGAAAAACGATCAGCAATTGATTTTTATATTAGGTATAGGTATATACTATATAGATTGAGAGCAACCGCCGAGTTTCTCGCTAGCTTTTCTTGGTATAGGAAGATTCCCGTTTTCACCGACACTCCCGATATTTTGGGGAACATTTTGTATTTTTTTAAATATATAGGCTAGCGCTTGGCTGCAATCAGACTTGCTTGCATATTATGACAGTTTTCACGGTGCTGACTGTCACCTAATTAAGTTAGGTGGTCTTTCAAATTTAGGAATTGTCGGAGACTTATTCATTCACCAGGTAACGGCTTTAGTCTGCGTGGATTTTTTAGAAAATTCCGTGGGAAGTCTTTAACTTTCCGAGTATAATGTAGCATGTGCTACATACTGTCTTAAAATTGAGCTATGAGCTAAAAATAGCTTCGCGTCCCACAAGCCAGTGTAATAATTGTTACTAACGTAACGTAGGATGCATTGTGTATTATTTACATATTGTAAGTTTTTTTTAATAAAAAGAGCAAATGCTGAGTTTATTGCCGGCTCTTCTCAGTAGAAACAGTTTTCCGAACTGGTGAACTTGACTTATCATAAGAGGCACCAGTAATTGTCCTATTTGAATGAAAAAAATCATTTATTATTTTCAACGACCTCAATTTTCATAGACGGGCCCTGTCAAACAAAGAATGTAGACTTATTTTACGAACGCCATAGTCTGAAAAGCGGGACAGCGCTATGGCGGGGACTGGGACATGCTTATACAGGTGAGGGGCACGCCCTAAAAGTCGGACGCTCAAATTTTTTCTATGAAATTGCCCAGGTACTACACCTACCATTACATATATGAATTATGTTTATTTTAGCTAAAATATAAATCTCAAATCTCGCCCAAGCGCTCTTGTCAGGTTCTGTCAAGTCGTCAACTTGGATAAGTGTTCCGTGCTCCAATTACACAAGCTTTGAGTCCAGAGCTCTCTACACTAACTGCCTACACTACATCATAGTGCTATTTTCTTGTGTGTTGTAGCTTCTAGCCTTAAATGTTATGGATCTCTCACTTCTGTCCCCCCGATTGTGTAAGAATTGTAATCCTAATCGATTGTCAACTGTTAGACAAATTATTGAAAGACGTACAGCAATATGTGGATAATGGAGATCTACATGAAGCGTTTCCTTGTAAGATAGGATCCAAAATGATGAAATCTGCCAGAGAACTAGGATTACTGACCATTAGCAAGCTGAAGTAGCAAAACGGACTCAGAAATGCACTCTATTTGGGCAGTATCAAGTAATAAAATGGCGCTCACTTCGCTCGAGCTTCACGAACTATAATTCACACAAAATTTGGACTTGGCATGAATAATTTAGCTTTGTGGCAGCTGTTTTGACTTTACTAAATTATTGCAAGTAGCTTAGTCTGTTACGGGAGAATTTCCGTGACAATATATGTAGAAAGGGAACTAAGTACAATTCCACCCGTCAACTCAGTGTCTTCCATAATTATGCTAAACAGTCATAACTCAGTTAAAAGTCGCGCTGCACCATTCAGCGCTGGGAATGTCCTCTTAATGCGCTTGTCTCGGGTAATACATATTATAAAATAAGTTTTACCCTAATTTCACTCGCACTTTTTAAATTGTTTTATTCTAATAATGATGTTTGTTGGCGAAACATTCGAAATGACCTCCAGCTCGCTAGTCCGATGACCTAAAGAATGTGGCGAGAAGCGGGTGGATGAGGAAGACGGAGGACCGTGTTTGGTGGCGCGCTCTCGAAAAGGTCTATGTCCAGCAGTGGATACCTACATACAGGCTGATGGATGGATGGAATAATTATGTTTGCATTCGCTTTAGTTAGAACACTGTTTTTCCTATTTTGCTTAATTTTCAAAAATTTCCGGCCTGTAACTGATAATATAGTTTTTGGGTCGCTGTTTGCGAGTAGCTTAAACTGTTACCGGACATTTTCCATGGCAATTATAGAAAGGGAACTAAGTACAATTCCACCAGACGTCACGTCAGTGTCTTCCATGAATATGCTAAACAGTCATAACTGAGTTAAAAGACGCCATTCAGCGCTGGGAACGTGATGGTAGCCTTATTTCATTATTATAATACATATAATAATTTATTTCTAATATAATAATGATATGCGTAACTTGCAATAGTAAGTTACTAATTAGTAACATCTCTAGTAGTATTTATCTCTTTTTTTCCACGTATAACTTACCTAAGTTCCTTCAAGGCAAGAGTGAATACGCATCTTCCAGGCAAGCGCGCTCCAACCTAGACCTCATCATTGCTTTGTCTGCGCAAGCCAATTCTTTGATTAAAAAAACTTGAGAGGTGTCAAGGGACACCCGGTTGGAACGACGTTCACGCGAGAAGTTCGAAGAAACACGCCCACGCCGCACGGCTTACAGCTATAGCAAAAAGTGTCGTTACAACTTTTGGTCTTAATTTTTTCCGTCTAGGCGATAAGGAACTTCGTTCCAAAAAAATAGATTATGGGTCGCTGTATGCGAGTGGCTTGGACTGTTACGAGAGAATTTCCATGACAATATAGCTAAACCAGACGTCACTTCAGTGTCTTCCATGATTATGCTAAACAGATAACTCAGTTAAAAGTCGCGCTGTGACGCCATTCAGCGCTGGGAACGTGTTTGGCGCCTAATTTCATTATTATATTGCGACAATTCAGTTTCACGCCGGCGAGTTTTTGGACGCAATCCGATTATATTCTTTCCTGCGGGCTTTTAATTTGATTGGCGTTAATGTTTCACCAATATTTTTTAGGGTTCCGTACCAAAATGGTAAAATGACCCTTATGGTGCGACTTTCTCCGTCTGTCTGTCCGTCTGTCCGTCCGTCACACTCGATTATTTCAGTAACTACCGAAGCTGTCGACATGAAATTTCGAATAGTTGTGTATATTAGTGGCCCAAAGACACTGGAATTAAAAAAAATTGGAAATTATTTTTTCATCCCACCATCTCGGAAAGAGTATTTTTAAGCTTCGATATCTGATTGCAAAAGCCGTTATTATCCTCTTGAGGATAAAGTAAATTGAATTTAGAACATCGTGTGCACGTTAGTAAATATCACTCGTCTATGAAGTTTGTGAATTCAAAACATCATTAAAACCTATTTACTTCTACCTCTATGGTGCCGAATTCCCATACAACCGTTTTTAATTTGTTAAAACCTCACACTCATAACCTCTTTGGTATACTATTTGTGATTTTTTTATTTACTTTGCGCGCACCATTTTCTTTTACGTCATATTGTTTAAAATTAAAACCTTCGATTAAAAACAAGAAAATTGAAAATAAGTTAAAAACCTAAAATGAGTGATTCTAGTGACGAAGAAGTTAATTTGACGGCAACAGAATTGACTGAAACTGTTAAAAATGCGGAAATGAGCTTTCTCCCTCAACAATCACGCGAGAAGTATTTAATTTCCTCGCCGAGGTGGGATGAAAGTTACGTATTGCACTCGAGTGAAAAGATTTTTCACCTCGTGCTCTTTTGATTCCCTCGCTGACGCTCAGGATTCTAATTTTTGAACCACTCGCTGCGCTCGTGATTCAATTTTAGAATCCTTCGCTTGCTCGGTCATCAAAATTGAGCACGCGGTTAAAAAACAACTTTTCACTCTTGTATAACAAATAACTATTGTTCTTATTTAAAAAGGGGGGAAAATCTGAGGGTTGAAATTTAAAAGTGAGATAACTGTACTATGTGGGGTATCATAAGAAAGGGTTTACTTTGTACATTCTAAAACAGATTTTTAATTATTTTTAGTTATGATAGTTTTGGATTTATCGGGGAAAATGTCTAAAAAAATACCGCCCCCCCTTATCTCCGGAGTTTACCTACCAATCGAAAAATTTGAAATAATTATGGTCAATAGTAATAATATGGTGCCTCGGAGAGCACGTTAAGCCGTCGGTCCCGGTTATTATCACTAACATGATAGTAATCGTTAAAGCCCGCCAACCCGCATTGGAGCAGCGTGGTGGGTCTAAGCTCTAATTCCCGCTCTCCTATGAGAGTGGAGGCCTGTGCCCAGCAGTGGGACGTTAATAGGCTGTAGTGATGATGGATGATGATGATGGTCAATAGGAATTTACGTATACTTTACAGGAAAACTATAGCCAATGCTCTAACTAGCATAGTTTTTTTGATATTAACAATAAACCTCTACAAACAAAGTTAGTCTTGCGGTTCATTAACAAAGGTAATTATTTATTAATAATGGTACGGAACCCTTCGTGCGCGAGTCCGACTCGCACATGCCCGGTTTTTTATTTTTCAACCGACTTCAAAAAAAGGAGGAGGTTATCAATTCGACTGTATTTTTTTTATTTTTTTATGTTTGTTACCTCAGAACTTTTGACTGGGTGGACCGATTTGGATGATTCTTTTTTTATTTGAAAGGGCATACTTCCCAAGTAGTCCCATATGAAATTTATCGAAATCGGTCGAGCGGTTTTTAAAATATGAACAATAAAATAAGTACTTTATATAGGGTGTGCTTGTTGTTGTAAAGTTGGCGCGGGAGTTCTAAGTCGGTTGTTTAAAAATAATTTTTTATATTAAATTATTTTAAATTCTAATTAAGTAGTTTTATTTTCACTTTTCAATTGAAGAACTGAAATAAAAATAATCTTCGTTTTAGACTCATAAAAGCTCTTTTGAAAGTCAAATCGGAATAGTACAATACAATTATATTAATAAAATAAGTCTACAAAATAATAACTCGTAGGTTCTAAATAATAAGCGATTGAGTAGCTAAGTATTGGGCTTAAATAAATAAATCAAACAATCAATATTTATTTATTCAATAAGGTACACTGTACACTTATTGACGTCCAATTATAAAACATTATGGTCAAATTTAGTTACGGTATCTTTTAAAGCTAAAGCTACGAGGGTTCCGAACGCGCCCTGGTAAAAATTACGCTTATCTATTTGTTTGATTGGGTTTACCAATCTTTCTCATTATTTACATAAAGTATGGATAGACTAAGTAAATATCATGAATAAAACTCAGCATTTCACCCCTACCAATCACCATACTCACTCGTGGTTTCAGGCCCATGATATATTGTTTTTCCGTTACTTTATTACGCCATTTTGGTGACATGATTAGGGATATCTCATTTTTACATCGCATTAGAGGGTTGCCGATGACTTTTATCGCATTCAGGGGTTACAAATTATGGGTGGAGTTCCTGAATAAGAATTAAGCAGTGTGCTTAATTTCAACTTAGTCACAAATTTTCTTTCTGACGGTAAAGGAAAAACATCGTGAGGAAACTTGCACGGCCGAGAGTTTGCATAATGTTCTCGAAAATGTGTGAAGTCTGCCAATCCGTACTTGGCCAGCGTAGTGGACTATGGCCAAACCATTCTCATTCTGAAAGGAGACTCGTGCTCAGTATTGAGCCAGCAATGGGTTGATTAGTGAAAGAGAGAATCTATCTACATAATTGCATGCCAAATTTCAGCCTGATCCGTCCAGTAGTTTAAGCTGCACGTTGATAGATCAGTCAGTCAGTCACCTTTCCTTCTTGTATATACATATTTAGATTGTGTAGTCCAAACAAGCAAGCACAAAATGTTTGTGATTCTTTAAGCATGTTATTAAGAGTATATTTTGAAAATCTACATTCATCTGTAAGACTGGTTTTACCGCCTTAATAGATAAAAGTAGGAGCTGAGAACTAGTAAAAACGCATTAATTCGAAAACGTCTTTTATTTAACGGCGTTGGTTCAAAATCACGACTAATCAAATTAATATTATAAATGCGAAAGTTTGGATGGATGGATGTATCATGGATGTATGGATGTTTGTTACTCAATCACGCGCCAACTGCAACGGCTGAACGGATCTGGCTGAAATTTGGCACAGAGATTCTAGTAATACCATAAAAGCTAATAAAATTGTGTACAGGAGCCATACTGCCAACGCTTAAAGCTATATTGTTTCACTAGCGAATGCCCGCGACTTCGTCTGCGTGGTTTGAGGTTATTTGGTTCCCGCGGGAACTCTTTAATTTTCCGGGATAAAAAGTAGCCCATGTGCTATTCCAGACTATAATCTTTATTCCAAATTTCAGACAGATCCGTTCAGCCATTGGAGCGTGATTGAGTAACAAACATCCATACATCCATCCATCCAAAGTTTCGCATTTATAATATTAGTAAGATTATTGTTGACTTTCAAGTTTTAGAAGTATAATCCTTATGTTAGGAACGTCAAGGTACACGACATCAAACTGTCATTTTGAGTAATATTGCTTAAGTATTGCTTTGAAACATCCATCTGTTCTGGTTATTGATATGTAATTTTATAGAATTAGACTGGTTTTACCGTTTTAATAAATGAAGGCAGGAGTTGAGAAGTGAGAACTAGTAAAAACGTCTTTTATCTAACGTCGTTGGTTCAATATCACGACTAATAATACCATAAAAGCCAGTGAAACCAGGTCGTTTTATTACCATCCGAGAATTAGAATCACGAAAACAATAATAGGATACTTTACGACCATGTTACGACATAATTAAGAGTTAAGACTTTATTGTCCCGACAACAATGTTGATTACCGCCCTATTTATTTTATTAGACCACGCTGATGTAGTTAACGATTGGGTTGAAGCTTTTTGATAAGATACGATGGTTATTAATACAAATATTATATTTTGTAATAGGGCACTTTATGTTGTCATAACGGGTTTGTTATTCAGATCAGAGAAAAGATAAAGAGTAAATCCTATACTATGGATGGATGGATGGGTGGATGTTAGTAACTCAATCACGCCAGAACGGCTGAATGAAATTTGGCACAGAGATAGATATAACACTTTTTTCCGGGAAAATTAAAGAATTCCTGCGGGAATCAAAAAACCCCAATCCACGCGGACGAAGTCGCGGGCATCAGCTAGTATAAATATTATACAGCTTTAAGTTGAACTCATGGTTTCTGTCAGCGTATGTCCGACTAAAATACCGGTCGGGTTCGTAAAGAATCTGGCTTACACCGACACAAAATATTAGAATTTAGACGCTAAAGGTAGGATACTAATAGCTTTTCTAAAACGAACATTACTAACAAAATATAATATTTTTTCATCCCACCATCTCGGAAAGAGTATTTTTAATCTTCGATATCTGAATGCAAAAGCCGTTATTATCCTCTTGAGGATAAAGTAAATTGAATTTAGAACATCGTGTGCACGTTAGTAAATATCACTCATCTAGGAAGTTTGTGAATTCAAAACATCATTAAAACCTGTTTACTTCTACCTCTATGGTGCCGAATTTCCATACAACTTTTTTTAATTTGTTAAAAACTCACACTCGTAACCTTCTTGGTGTACTTTTTAATTTGCTTTGCGCGCACCGTTTTCTTTCACGCCATGTCATTTCCTCGCTGAGGTGGGATGAAAAGTTACGTGTTGCACTCGAGTGAAAAGATTTTTCACCTCGTGCTCTTTTGATTCCCTCGCTAACGCTCAGGATTCTAATTTTTGAACCACTCGCTGCGCTCGTGATTCAATTTTAGAATCCTTCGCTTGCTCGGTCATCAAAATTGAGCACGCGGTTAAAAAAAAACTTTTCACTCTTGTATAACAAATAACTATTTTACTAAAATTAAAAGTGGTTTGTTATTTTCAATAATTACTCATATGTAATTCAAAATTCAAAGTCCATATGTATGTTTTTATTATAATAAACTTTTACTAGTGATTTTGTATCGTCATAGGTCGAAATTCGGAACTAATAAATAAAGTGTAATTTTAATACATAGGTAGCCGCTTTTTCACATACTGCTGGAGCGAGTCAAATCCAAGCTCTTTTATTCTATCATACATAATACATATAATCTTCAACAGGATACTTAATAATGCGCCTTCTGGCTCATACGTTTAACAGATTTCTTATAACTACTTGTGTAAAGGCATTGAGCATAATATCATAATAGTAAATCTTCTTTCTGCTACTACCTCAAACCTTGACTTAACTAAGCAATTATTACCAAAACACAAGTTAACCCGTGGCACGTACAAGATTAATGTAGTAACTGGTACAAGTTTATTAAGGCGACGTTACGTAATGTCCCCCAACGCGAGTAGCTGCCGCTCCTATATTGTATTATCACGTCGATTTGACATACCCACAGTACCACATACAGACTTGCGACAGGCGGTAATTATAAGATTTAATTTACACAGCAATATTTTTGGTTAAATAAATACCTAGATATTTTATCTTCATAGATGATTCCAGACCTTAAAAAAAAGATTAAAAATGAGATTATTGATATTTATTATTAGTTGCATGTATACATTTTGGAACTACTCGTATATTTTAACCATATTTTTTGTTATTTTATTATAGTAACACCAGCTGTTTTTCATTCCTTCATATGGGTTTTTTTTTGTCTACAGTCGTCGTCCCAACCTACAGACGTCCACTGCTTGACAAAGGTCTCCTACTTAGATCTTCACAGGTCTTCTGTGTATCGGAGCCATCACTGGAAACAAGCACTTTAAAAAACTTTCGTCTTCAGGCACCATGGAATTCTGGACGAAAAGATGTCGCGGAGTTTCTCGATCGCTATCCAGCCGAGTAGGATTCGGCTGTTAACCTGTTTCTCGAAATACTGCTAAAAATCCATACTTCCATACGTAATATTATAAATGCGCTAGTGTGTCTATGTGTATGATTTATCGGCCCATCTTTTCAACTAATTGTGATGAAATTTACTAAAGAGGTAGGTTATATCCCGGGCTTTTTGTCCCGGAAAATCAAGGAGTTCCTGCGGGGATAAAAAAAAAAACTTAATCCACGCGGATGATGTTGCGGGCATCATCTAGTTTTTTATATGGGGTTTCATTAACTTGTCGACTAAGACATATTTATCGCAGTCGTCGGTGTGCTTACGACCTTAATGCTTAACTAACGTCTGCGTGTTCTAATAATCACGGGAGCGTAGGTGCTATTGTCATTTGATTGTTGAAGATGATTTACTGATTGGAGCTGAGATTGAAATTTATGGTGAAACATATGGGGGTGTACGCTTTTGTGTATTGTTCACTTCACACCATCAACACTTTCAACTCATTGCTCACTACTGAACATGAGGCTCCTCTCAGAATGTGAAGGCCACGCTGGCTAAGTGCGAAATCCCTGAAAACCTCACCAGAAAATTCCAAAATTGTAGGTACCTGAATTCCTAAATTTACCTTGCCAGGGATCGAACCCAGGGCCTCCCGCTTGCAATGGAAATATAAGCGAGAGTTTTTATTAACACAACAAGTTAAAACCAAATGAACACACCGTACATCACATTAACATGAGAGGCGCGGAACGTACAGTCGTCGTCACATTTCGTTTCGTTTCAACGGGTCGCGCGGATTATGTAAAAACGCATTTTCCGCACACATTTTGCCGAGGCACAAGAGTGATACGTGCAATATGGTTCTGACATTTTTCCATGCAGTTTTCAAATTTTAACACGCCTTTTTCTAGCTCAGAACACATGTCGGTTTTGCGCATTTTTATCCAGTCAACAATACCTTTGCGTGGGGTGGGTCTTAGTTCAGAAATCCGTTACTCTGTGTTAGCCGTCTATGTATCCCTTAACTAGCTGATGCTCGCGATTCCGTCCACGTGGAATAAGTTTTTTAAATTTCCACGGGAACTCCTTAATTTTCCGGAATAAAAGGAGGAGGAGGAGGTTCTTCAGGTTCTCAACTATACCCATGCAAAAAATCACGTCGACTCGTTGCACTGTTGCGTGATTGAATGACAAACCAACCAACAAATACACTTTCGCGATTATAATAAGTATAAGTATGATTTCTGATTATAATGATTTTACTTAATATAGTATTTATTTACAAGATTAGGTTACAAAAAATTAAATGAAGGTAAATTATAATTGATAAACTGATATAATAATTAATTACATATTCATGTAGTGCGACTATGTAGGATTACAATAAGATTAAAATGTTATCAGATAAGACTTCAGGTTAGATCAGTATTGTAATCTGTTGTAGTTGCCAAATAAATAAATAAAATAACATAAAAAATTATCTCCAATTTTTGATTATAGTAGTGTTGCAACGTCAGTTGAAATACCTATAAGTACCTTAGTCGAATTGTATGTAGAAAACTTGTTTTTTTTTATCCCAAGAAAATGTGACTAACGGAAAGGGGTCACAACCCTCAGAAATAAGGAATCAGAGAGTTACGTAAAATAAGTAAATCTAACTTTACGTCGACATAGCGTTGATCCTATGTGCTAATGCAGACAAAACCGCAAACAAAACACAGTTACAAACTTCCAGCGCCTGCAATTAATGCCTCAACTTCGGACGTTAGGTTTTTCGGCTACAAATTCAATTTGCAGTCAGCTGGTCTAGTTATTTTATAACGTAGCAGTTCTTGATAGTGAAGTGATTATGTCATGAGGGGTAAACTACGAGTGAATTATTTCAAAATGACAGTTTCACGTACCTTGAAATAAGGATTATAATTCTAAGTCTAAGAAACTCTTCAAGTTTCCGGAATAAAAAGTAGCCTATGTCCTTCCCCGGGATATAAACTATCTCTGTACCAAATTTCATCAAGATCGGTTGAGTAGTTGGGCCATAAAAGCGTAGCAGACAGACAGACACACTTTCGCCACAGAGTAAAAAATACTTTCGCGTTTATAATATTAGTATGGATTATACAGATTTTCTTTATTGCGGTATTTTAATGAAGATAACATTTTAATTTTCTACAATCTCTCTGTTTTCCAATTCCCTGTTACCTCTCAATAAGCTAACGTAGAGGCTTATTTTCGGAGAAGGCAGCACTTAGCGTTTTAAAAATACAGAGGGCGGTGCTGGAACGTGCTGCGAATTTCAGAGTTGAGGAATTAATTCACTTCGCCTGTGAATCGTGGAATTAGCGGAGCGAAGCCTTTCCCGTTTAAATGGGTAATATGGGTGCCGCGCAGACATAAGACAAGACTGACATCGTCTTCTTCCGAACTATAGACCAGTGGCGTGCAGTTCATAGAGGCATAAAAGCACTGATTACCCAAATGGAAATACGTCAATGCTCATCTTTCATCCAAACAGCTAGTTAATAGGTACCTATTGTGTTGTGACTAACTAATGCCTGCAAAAACTGTGCACGCTACTGCTATAGATGTCCACATCTGGACTTCCTGCGTGTTTTTTTTAATTCGACAAGCTTACTATTCTGTTGAAGATTATGTACCTAAACGATAAAAGAGCATGGTATTGACTCGCTCCAGCAATGCTAAGGACAGCGGTCACTTACACATCATTACCATTACATTAGCGGTTAATCTACACATTGGTGCTTAATGTAAATAATTTTTTTCAAAAGAGCAACCACCGAGTTTCTGGCTGATTCTTCTCGGTAGGAATGGCATGCCAAACCAGTGGTAGATTCACTCGACCATTCAAAAGCGCTTGTCAAAGTCAACTTGAATAAAAAAGATTTGAATGTTGAATTCCACTTCAAGCTAGCCCTTGACTGCGTTTTCACCTGATGGTAAGTGATGATGCAGTCTAAGATGGCAGCGGGCTAACCTGTTTGGGGTACGGCAGTTATTATTAAACCTATACCCCTATCAGTTTCTACGCTAGTTTTAATGCTAAATCTAAACGTTTTTGCCGGTAGGGTGGTAATTAGCCACGGCTGAAGCCTCCCAACAGACCAGACCAGTAATTATAAATTCCAAAATTTTACCTTCCGAAAATCCTCCCATGTTGAGACAACAGCTATTATTAGATTATTATATTAATTTTATTACTGTCTCATGTTTGCGCATATTAAGTGCAAGTGGTTATTTTTCCGTACCTGTGCATGTGTGCGAATTAAAAATCCTTTCTTTATTGCTGTGTTGAATTTTCAAAATGGAAAATTTTAATATAGCCGCGCACAAAGCTCAGCGTTCACAGACTGTTTATTTATTATTTTATAGCGAAAATTGCTTTTACCTGAAAATAAGCTAGTATAGTTAAGTGTAGTATTGACCTACTTATTTTTAATAATAAGTGCTTATTTTAAAATATTCAAGTATTTAAAAAGAAACTGAATCACTATAATGAGTATAAATAAACTTGGTGGCACAATGTTATCATTATCATAATCATAATCATAGGCTTTATTGCTGAATTAATATTACAATAATAATATTATGTTGTTTTTATTAACTTTTATAGTACTTATATATTTGTTTGCTATTAACTTTTATAGTAATTTGGTCTCCATTTGTCATCAATTTAGTTTTCTCTGTATACATAGTTAGACCTACCACAGCACTCTCTTTTTCCAGTTGTTGTAACCACAATCTTAGTGTGCTAGGATTGTTGGATATTAGAATAAGGTCATCGGCAAACCGTAGATGGTTTAATTATTTCCCATTTATATTAAGTCTATATACAACAAGGCATAATGTAAAGGGAGATTTAAAAATACTCATGTATAAAGATACTAGATAAGTTTTGCGTCCATATTAAATGACATATTAAGCACAGTCAACTTAAGATTACAAATAGGTAGGTACCTACTATTGCTACTCAATCATCAGTTTGCCTATGAGCCTATTTTCTAGCACAAATTTCTTACTCACGAAGTTATCCTCGTAGTTTTCCATTCCAAGTAACAATGACTTCTTCGCACTAGAGTCTGGCAAGATGCTGTTTATTTAGGTTCGTATGCCACCGGCTCCGGACCCGGGGTAATTGAATAGGGGTCCTGAATCAAATTTTCATAAACATGCTGTTGGAGAGATGGTGGGAAATTTTGAAGTGTTGCTTGAGTGTTGAGTGTGAACCTGTTATTTTGAATATAAAATCCTCTTTGCTATAAAATATGTATGTTAAAAAAAACCGGCCAAGTGCGAGTCGGACTCGCGCACCGAGGGTTCCGTACAAACATGTAGTAAGTTTTAAATTATTAAAAAAATACGAAAAAAACACGTTTATTGTATGGGGACCCCCCTTAATATATATATTTTTTTAATTTTTAATATTTGTTGTTATAGCGGCAACGGAAATACATCATTTGTGAAAATTTCAGCTTTCTAGCTATCACGGTCTATGAGATACAGCCTGGAGACAGACAGACAGACAGACAGACAGACAGACAGACAGACAGACAGACAGCGGAGTCTTAGTAATAGGGTCCCGTTTTTACCCTTTGGGTACGGAACCCTAAAAACATGATTTTGTATCAATTAACTCAGACGAAATTGCTTACCTTGCAATCGGATTATCTATTCTGTACGATCGGTCTTCCATCGTCGGTAATATACCTGCTTTGGTGAGTGTGCTCAGGAACTTTTCAACCTTGTTCATCATTCACCGTTCTATCACAAAAATTCTGAGTGTTGGCATCCTCACGTGGTCGATATTAGGTACGCATGAAGCGTATTCAACGTTTTTGATACGAACCGCTAAGGTATGGAAAGCCCTTTCAGTTGTGTTTCCTGGGACATACATTACTTCAAGGCAAGAATGAATCCGCATCTTCTAGGTAAGCGCGCTCTAACCAAAACCTCATATATAACTTTCTATAGCCATGGTCGTAGTCATGCCTTTAGTAGAAAGTATCCTGAAATAAAAATAATTATACATACTACAGTTTATTGAGAGCACCTTGTAAATTTTTTTAACCAGCTCTCCGTCCATGTAGATAAGGGCACGTGGAAGGTAAGATTTAATATTTATTGCACCTTTCCTGCCAAGATAATACCGTTCTGCGGCTTAGTTCCAATGTGGGTGTGGCTTTACCCTGGTCTTTCAAGGAAAATTGAAATTCTAGTTGCTTCAACTCCGGGATTAGGTGGGTAATAATTTAAAGAGTTTCGTGTTGTATGCCTGTCGCTTGAGCTGTGGACATAAATTTTTCATTGAATGAAGCAATTTTCTTGGTGACTTCATAGACTAAAGGTTTGCATACATAAAACGACGTCTAACGTATTTAGCGTAGTTCCTAAAAAATTGCCTCTATAGGGTTAGTGTGCGATAGTACAACTCATGAACGTTGATAGAATTCGAGCGTCGACTTTCTGTCTCTAGACCGAGTTTGTTCAAACGCCTACGTACAGCTCGCGCTAGCGGAAATCTTGCATTGCGCAATTTGACTTTAAATCACGGACGTGACATGTAAAATCTCATCTAAAATCACGCAAACTTGACTAGACTAGAGAAAGAGGTGGACAAACTCACTTCCTGACTCTTTTTGTAAAGAGCAGCTTACAATATTGCAATAGAACAAAACGTCGTTTCCCTTTGACGCTAAATTTTTGCAGGTATGTTTTGTCCTGTCTAGTGCCTAGTCTATCTTTGCTCTAATCCTACCGAACTAACACGTTAAAACAGATTTTTTACATGCTACAATTAGGTATTAACAAATTAAATTTTTAGTGAATTATTAAATAGAGGACCTCTCGGAAGTCGTAAATCGTAATATCCACTTGCCATGTTAGTTTTATGTTAAAGAACCTTTTTATACTATCGGTTAAAGTAAAAAAGGGCGTTGTACATTGATGACGGCACAATTCAGTATTTCATACAAAATCCCATACTAAGCACACAAGAGAAAAAGTTGCTGTTTTTACTACTCGTAGTTGTCAAATGCCTGACTGCCTCGTTGGTCTAGTGGTTAGCATGTTTGACGCGGCTGACGAGGTCCCGGGTTCGAATCCCGGGTCGGGCCATAATAAGTGTTGGCTTTTTCTGACTAGAAATTCTCAGCACTAGCCCGGAGTTAGGAAGTTGGCGGTGTTTCACCCCCGTGCCTCGGAGAACACGTTAAGCCGTCGGTCCCGATTATTATCACTAACATGATAATAGTCGTTAAAGCCCGCCAACCCGCATTGGAGCAGCGTGGTGGGTCTAAGCTCTAATTCCCTCTCTCCTATGAGAGTGTAGGCCTGTGCCCAGCAGTGGGACGTTAATGGGCTGTAGTGGTGGTGGTGGTTGTCAAATACCCAATTCAGAGAAAAGATATTTTAGGAAGAAGAAAAAAATATCGCAGATCCCGCTGACTAATTCAATTATCTGTCCAGAAAAACCGTCACAGATTATACAGATACTCGCAAATATCACACGTTACATCCCCCAGAGTATTATTTGTTTGTTTGTATGTTTGTTCTGTACACAGTTTGTTTGACGATTTGGAGTGTGGACCAGTGATTGCGCCGAATAATTTGGCTTTGGAATTTAGGGAACGTTCGAAAAAATATAAAAAACGATTTTGGTTGAAATTGAGTTATTTTTTCGTTAGCTGTTTTTTGGCACGACATTTTATGTTGCACCAGGTTTTTAAAATATGTTATTCGTTTTTCTTTCTATGATTTTTACGCGACACATCCGCAGAATTAGGAACCGTCAAAGTTTTAAAATTTTGAAAAAAATTAATAGGTAGGTACATGGAAATCCCTCGACGTGAACCTTTGTACACGATCTTTTTTGTTCAACTTTCCTTACATTACCGGATTTTTTTAGGGTGTAAGTGGGTGACTTACTTCTTATTAACTTCTTGGTAAAGTCAAAAAAAGATATTATAGCTGAGACACCTGTACACGTCCTTTACGGAATAAACATATTGAGTCGTGTACTGAGTATTTTAAGGTAGCTATCGATGATTTATTCAAATTATAACTTTTTTGGTGAAAGGGTGGACGAATTTCAAGTTTCCATGAATATTATCTTAAAATTCATCGAGATCCAAATTATAATAATTTCGCGTTAAAACCAACTAAGTTTTCTTGCACAGTAATTACCTTATTTAATGTGTTTATAATAGCCCTGAATCATTGCTTTAGGCAGAGAGCTATCATGTTACTAGAGCGTGCAACGTAAATGTACCTCAACCTGTGATGAGACAAAAGACATCGTTTGGTAAATTAGTAAGACTTGCTTTGATTATGCCATTTTAAAAAATGTTACTGTAGTACTCAAACAAGCTAGATAACGTAGGTATACAGTTAACTATACTTGCAATTTGGTTACAGTTTACTTTCAATTTGGCACTGCGGCCTAGTTCTGACTTGTAAAATTGATTTCGGTCTGGCTCGGTGGCGGAACAAAGAGAACTTTGCTATTCTTCGTGCCGTGCAAGTAGCTGGTTTCTCTTTTTGTTATTATCACTAATCGTCGAAATCTTGTACTTGCGAGACATAATGTGCGGAACACGGACCATATTGTGTGGACCTACCCCCGATTGTGTAAGGAAATCGTAATCGTAATCGTTTGTCAAACATATAATTCGACCTGTTTAAGGAGGTCATAGATGCAGGCGCACGTCAAATAGGCATGACGTATGAACTCCTTAAATAGTTCGAGTAATACGTTTTGAGCTGTCAAATGATAAAGGGGCCTCAGAGCCCGCATTTTATTTATATCACAAGAACACCTCTACTATTATAAGATTGATGTAAGGAGCCGCAGCATTCAGCAACAAGGAATACAACGTAGGAAAGAGAAAGAAAAACGTAACGTAATTATTTCCAACCTTACTTCTACCAAATAAGTAACTATTATTTCATCAGTATTTCTACTTACGAAATCAATGTATGTGGTTTGCTACTCTATAAGTGGATACACACATCTCGATGGCCACAAGGCGTTCGAGAAAACGATTTCCTTCAAGTAAATTAGTCCGAATTTGCTTCCCGATAACACATCGACAGTTAATTGGAAATTAGGTTTTATTTAGCTTGAGACGTGCTCATTATTGATATATAATTTTGTACGTTCGGTGGTGTGAACTAATTTTACAGTTTGATTTAATTGTATGGGTTGAAGGGCTTATGAAATTATTTGTACTGTAATAATTGTAATAGTTAGCTATAATAACATATATGTATATTATGTATTCACAGTTTATTTGAAATTGGATTTAGTTGCTGGAAATTAGGGGTTTATTTAGCTTGGGCGTACTCAGTACCTATTGATAATTTTGTACATTCGGTGGTGTGAACTAATTTACACTTTGATGTAATTGTATGGGTTGAAGGGCTTATGAAATTATTTGTATTGTAATAATTATAATAGTTAGCTATAAAATTGAATAGTTATAAAATAAGGTAGGCAGTTTTTTTACATAATTTTACTTCTTATCTTTATACGAGTATATCATGCTAGTATTAAAAATGCGCAAATGTGTTTGTTTGTTTGTCCTTCAATCACACCGCAACGGAGCAACGGATCGACGTGATTTTTGGCATGGTTATAGTTAAGGATCTGGAGAGTGACATAGGCTACTTTTTGTTAGCACTTTTTGTTAGTACTGTTTGTCATTATACCTCATGAAACAGAAAGTATAATATCTGTCAATTTGAGTCGTTTCATGTCATTCGATTTAATCTGCAGATACGGACGCCATTTATTGAAAATAGTTAGTATAAATACGAGTGTTTGAACGATGGTAATTCAGTCTCCTGCCGGCAGACTCAGCGATTATTAAATACTTTTGTGTTTAGATCGCATTTTGATTTAGAGCTTAACGATAGCAATCGTGGCCGGATCAAATGAATATTATCTAACTTTTATCTAAGTACATTAAATCTCTCGTGGAACCTCTACACGTTTGACCATTTATTCGTGCAAGTTCCAAATGAGAGTACAAATATATTAAAAGTGTAGTAGTTAATATATCATAAATACATACTTCTGGATTGTCTTTTACATTTTTATCCCAGAAAATTAAGGAGTTTCGAAAAGAGAACGAAAAAAAAACCTTATCCACGCTGACGAAGTCGCGGGCATCAGCTAGTAAATAAATAAATAACGGATAAAGGTTATGGAGGTAGTCACAAGCTCTAACTACGAGTCCAATATAAAGGCTTCGAGTCCAATATAACAATAAAAGGCTTTCTGATCGGTTTTTAACAATTCAACGACGAGCGTGAAACGGGAATAGAGAGATTTTGTTTTACGCTATTTTCCGACAATTTTTTATTTTTTATTTTTTTTAAATTAAAATAATACAATAGAACTTAACGCTAGCTAGCATTTTTTTGTTATATGCCCGAGAATTCTTTATAAAGTTCTCGATCGTGGCACACTCCACTGTGCCAATCCGCACTAGACCAGCGTGGCGGACTATGGACAATTTCTTCATAATACAAAGCAGTGATGTAACGAATGTTGGATTTTTCACATTCGCGAATGCGAATGCGATTGCGAATATTTATCTTCAACATTCGCGAATGCGAATGCGAATGAGAATATTTTAAAATTTCAAAAAAAGCGCGCGTAAAATGTTTAACAGGTTTGACGTTTCGTGTCGGCCATGTTTAAATTGAACATAGTCGAGCCGATATTGGTTAATTGAATGAATTTAGTCACAGAAAGTTCATTCTAAAAATTTTGTTTTGTTTTGAGGTTAGTTTTATGTTATATCAAATTCAACTGATATATAAGGGACAAAGTGGCATAAAAACATGAGTAAAGCACACATCAGCGAAGTTTGGATTTAGAAACCAAATGTTAACATAACAACTTAACAAGTATTAGAAGTTTACTTTAGTTTAAAATAAAAATAATTATAATTTTGTTTTTGAAAAAAGGTTTATTTACAAATAGTTAAGTATTGGTTGTTTTGTTTTTTAAGTTTATATTGCATTCATTATAAATATATTTAATTCCTCAGATATATAAAGTGGAATGAAAAAATATACATTTAAAGCCAAAGGTTATAAATACATTACATTAGATATTTAAAGTTTAATAATTTTGTTTCAAGTAATTGTTTAGTTTTTTAGTAAATAGAAACTGTAAACTTTATTTAAAAATGGTAGTAAAGTAATAATTTATACTAATAAATAAATGCAAATCTTACATAGTTGTAACAAGGCTGATTAATGTTAGATTTGATCAGATCTCAAGTTCTTTTTTCATAAATGAGATTTTAATTTAGAATGTAGAAGTATGATTTAATAAAAATATCTAAGTGTTATCTATTGTATTATTATTTCATATGCATGCATATAATAATTTCCTTTTTGATTATTAAAAACATTCGCTATATATTCGCATAATTTTTGCGAATGCGAATGCGAATGGGAATATTGAAAAATATGTGGATATTCGCGAATGCGAATGCGAATATCCGTTACATCACTAATACAAAGTAGCACATTATGTGTAATTCCAGACTATAGGTAATCTATCTCTGTGCCAAATTACATTTAGATCCGTTCAGCCGTTCTGGCGTGATTGGATAACAAACATCCATCCATCTATCCATCCATACTTTCGCATCATAAATAAATAAACAGATAAAATAAAATAAAAAAAGCCTTTATTCACTATTAGGTACGTCATGTCATATTAGTTAGTTGCAAAATTTATAGTTAAACATTAATTTTCGCATCATACTAATATTATAAATGCGAAAGTGTGTTTGTTTGTTGGTTTGTCCTTTAATCACGCCAAAACGGAGCAACGGATCGACGTGATTTTTTGCATGGGTATATAGTTGGAGAGTGACATAGGCTACTTTTTATCCCGGAAAACTTAAACCAGGCGGACGAAGTCGCGGGCATCAGCTAGTTTATAATACACTAGCTGATGCTCGCGACTTCGTCCGCGTCGATTGAGGATTTTTGGTTCCCGCGGAAACTCCTTAATTTTCCGGGATCAAAAGTAGCCTATGTGCTATTCCAGACTATATTCTATCTCTGTGCCAAATTTCAGCCAGATCCGTTCAGCTGTTGGCGCGTGATTGAGTAACAAACATCCAAACATCCATACATCCATACATCCATACATCCATCCATCCAAACTTTCGAATTTATAATTTAATGATAATATTATAGTATTAGTAAGAAAGTAAGAAGATAAGATGTAAATACGTAGCCATAGATGGTGCGATATGGGTGCTATTATGGTGCGATAACTTTAACAGTACGATAACCGACTATAATAATATAAAATTGTGAATACTTCGCTGTCCGTACCGCATATGGTAATCAGACCGATGTAAATCCTAACTTTACGAGGGTCAACGGAGCGTTGCCGGAATTTTATTCTTTAAAACTGCTAAATTATTCAGACCGTATTTATTCATGGCTCCGAGAATTGTCGACTCAGCCATTTTTTATCTTGTGCGATTATTCGGCGATGTTTCTGTATTCTTATCGCCTGTAACCTATACTTGGAACTGTTTGACAAATCCGTGCTATTTCTGGAGTATCTTACTTCTTACAAAAATTAAATATGTTAAAGTTTTGACCTTTTTTTACTCCTTTTTTTAATTTACATCTAATCAGAGGCCCAATTGTCTTAGCAAATAGTAATCATTTGATGGCTTAAAATGTATTTCTCGAACTGTTTTGGAAGTTCATACAATGATTTTTGTCGTGCAGGGTAGATACCCTCTTTCATAGATATGAACTTATGATTACGATTTTCTTACACTATTACATTTATTATGAAAATTAAGACAAAATAAAACAAAGAATCATTAAAATATCTCAACAAATGAAAAAGTTATGGAACTTTAAATTTGCGCTTGACCGGAGACGTGACATCATAATTCCCTATCAACCGACTTTATAAAGCCGAATAAAACAAATAAAGTGACTTAATTGAATTAAGAGCACTTAATTTGTATGTGAAGATAATTTTGAAGTATTAAATCTCGGCTATGTAATAAAACTCACTCACAAAATTTCTCACTCGTGTAAGATACAGCAATTGGTGTACATTAAATAATTAAACTTTCAATTCGTCATTTCTCAATAATTTATTGATGGATTTTAAAAAAAACACAGATTTATTAGTTTTAATCTATATTTTACTTCCGTTGTGTTAAATATGATATTCACAACATCATGAAATTTTTCCATTGGGGGGCAGAACGGCAATGCCTCTTACACTTACTAGATGCACTTACACTAACTATATACCATGCATAGCTCTCTCCACGTACGACTTATCAAGTGAGTCTGCGGGAGTCACTGGATTCAGGCGGCGCAAGACCTAAACATTTAAGCTGACCACTCTAAGACAACATGCATTACTCTGCACGGCCATACGACACGCGGTCGGCGCGTGGCAGATCAGTTATCGCTAAAGAGTTGAAGAGTGTCTGAGTTTACAGTGAACAGTTTTTTCAGTGAGTTTATTAAGCTGTAGAATAAAAGTTTTTCAGTAGTAGGTATATTGCAGAGAAGAAGAGAAGAACAACTAAAAACAACATATACTGCATCGGGTTCGAAAAGAACCATCGATCTCTACCCCATAATATATACATAAAAGGGCACCCTTCAATAAAATGGATAACGAAGGTCGAATAGAATTCAATTTGTGAAAGGTTAGATCCATTAGGTTTTGGATTTAATCAACGGATAATTGGGCGAGAATCGATTCTGAATTCGACGGAAAAGTTGGAAAAATTTGACATAATTTAAAATCTTTTTAACTAAAATCAAAAAAGGTCTATTCCAGGATCAGAAATAACTACTTATAGTATCTATGATAAAAATAAAAATGAAAAATTTGGCCGTTATCCATCACGCTGGCTGGATTGGGAGACTTCACAGTTCACACACCTTTGAGAACATTATGAAGAACTCTCGGGCATGCAGGTTTCGTCACGATTATTTCACACCGGTATAGGTTATGCTTATATATTATGTTGGAATATAGATAGGTATGTATAGAAGAAACACCTAAATTCACAGTTAAATTTAACTAATTAAAAAAAGTTGTAATTAAAACCACATGTGAGGTTCAGGGTGCATACTACCATCGCTTAAAGCCGTATTGTTTTAGTATTGTTGACGTTCGTGTTTTAGAATTTTAATCCTTATTTTAGTGACGCATAGTCCCACAAACTTATCTGACCCGGTGACAGAGCGTCGCGAGTAGATGCAAAATGAAATTGAAAAAAAAAACTTAACAGGCATAAAAACTAGTTTTAATTTTTAAGTTTGTCGGACTGTACGTAAGGTAAATGACATAAAACTGTCATAAAACATGACATAAACTGTGAAGTGGCACTGGCAAAGCAGTATTACTTCACAGAATGTCAAACTGTGAAGTAATACTGCTTTGAGCGATGGTGATAACCCCCCAGGGCTGAGCTAAAGCAAACACGTCTCTCACCCGACTGACGGTGAACATTCGAACAGAATTCCGTATGCTTGAGTGGCAGCGACCAATGGAGCGGCTAAATGCCCTTAAATGTACCTTAGCTTATAATATAAAACCTGGTACTCACTAGGGGACAAATGTTGATAGAGGTGTCGGGCGAAGTCGAACGACATCAGTAGAGACACGTTTCGCGGGGCATTAGTCACCTATTGAAGACTCGGCTTTACATTAGGTTTTATAGTAGGCATTCATAGGCACTTCATAGGGTCATGACTCATTACGTGAATCTAAAATATTATGGACTAGCTTATGCCCGAGACTATGTCCGCGTGGATTGAGATTTTTTGGTTCCCGCGGGAACTCCTTATTTCCCGGGATAAAAAGTAGCCTATGTGCTATTCCAGACTATATTCTATCTCTGTGCCAAATTTCAGCCAGATCCGTTCAGCCGTTGGCGCGTGATTGAGTAACAAACATCCATACATCCATACATCCATACATCCATCCATCCAAATATAATAATAAGAATAATATATAAGGAATAAGTTTTTAATATTGGTTTTAATTTTGCGGGATAAAAAGCCTTTGTCACTCTCCGTCCAGGACTCCAGGTCCACAGCCCATGGAAAAAATCACATTGATCCGTTGCTCTTTCGCGGTGTGATTGAAGGACTAACCAACAAACAAACATACTTTCACATTTATAATAATTTAGTATGATTTTCTCGGACAGCCCAAAATATTAAACTCAAGAGTCTCAGAATATACCAGGGCTTCATGCAAGGCAAGGAAGTAAAATTCCATTAAAAGCACCTAAACTCTCGCTTGTCACCTAACGCTCACGCGTGTCGTCGTAAA
This sequence comes from Erebia epiphron, assembly GCA_963932025.1. Lineage (NCBI taxonomy): Eukaryota > Metazoa > Arthropoda > Insecta > Lepidoptera > Nymphalidae > Erebia > Erebia epiphron. The sequence goes on along the minus strand of OZ009947.1, from coordinate 27,959,270 downwards.
GACGCCAAGTCGCCGTTTATTACCAATTTGACGCTTCTTTACAACCGTTCAAAGTGTCACTTTTCACTCACGTTTTATTTAATATTATGTATTGAAATATTTAGTACCTGGTATTTACGTCTTACTTTACATAATTTTAACCAGAAAATTGTGCTGTTCGAAGTCATGTAAATGGGACTGATTCTTTAGTGCACAATCTCTAAACTAAACTAAAATTACAGCATTAAAAATATTGCTAACCCTTTCATAATACTCCCTGCGGAATGGGACAAAACTAGATTTAAACCTGTCATTTCAGTTTAGTTCAGAGATTGTGTTATACTTAGGTGTTATATGTACAAATTGGCCAAATCTCTCTGTTTTCTACGCCTTCACGGCCCGTCACTTCAATCAATTATTGCAAAATTTGGTGCAGAGATAGATAGGTTGCATTCTGGGCAAGTAAATATGCTATCATAAATTCAATTCCGGCTTAAATAGCCGGAAAATCAGAGATTTCCCACGCGATACTTATAAAACCTAAAACCACGTGGTAAGTCGCGAGCATCTTTTAATAGTTATAGTTTTCTTTGTATTGTATGTATATAATAATATATATTCTGCTACGCTTGCACGGGCCTGTTTTACTGATTTCGACGGGTATTGACTATTGAGATCAGCTTTCCGAACCGGTGGTAGAGTCTTGACGTATCGTAAGTGACACAAGTTGTCCTATGTGAAATAAATAAATCATTTATCATTTATTTAGTATTTGAGATATTTGCATGGCGCGGAAAAATTTAGGAGTTCCCCGGGATGTATAAAACATTCAGTCCACACTGACGAAGTTGCGGGCAGCATTTAGTATGAAATACTTAAATATTTTATTCCATTATATTTTGATGAGAGTTGGCAACCGAAGTAGGTATAAATGTTGGAGTATCATACTTGTCACGATTTTAATTAAAATAAAATATTGGCCAGGCGCGAATCGGGGTTTGATCAAAAGATTCTGTAGTTTTCAACCGACTTCAAAAAAAGGAGGAGGTTCTCAATCGACTGTTTTTTTTTAATGTTTGTTACCTCAAAACTTTTGACTGAGTGGACCGATTTGGATGATTATTTTTTTATTTGAAAGGGCATACTTCCCAAGTGGTCCCATATGAATTTTATCGAAATCGGTCGAGCGGTTTTTAAAATATCAACAATAAAATAAGTACTTTGTATAGCGTGTGCTATGTTGTTGTAAAGTTGGCGCGGGAGTTTGAAGTCGGTTGTTTAAAAAGAATTTTTTATATTAAATTATTAAACGTTGACCACAATTTTTAAAAATCAAGATTCAAATAAATAGCTCCCTCGCGAAAGAAAGATTTAATCTTTTTTTGAGGCAACTTCTGCACAAAAATAAACTTACAATAAGTGCTTAGATGCAAAATCTAAATTTCGTATTGTACAGCAGTGCGACTCCTCAAATAGGTTTGCCTGGTGGGCACGGTTCGGCCGTGGCTAGTTACCACCCTACAGGCAAAGACGTGTAGAAACCGATTAGGAGTAGGTATAGGTTTAAAATTACTGCCACGCCTCTAAAAGGTTAGCCCGCTACCATCTTAGACTGTATCGCAGTCAAGGGCTAGCTTGTACTAGAATGGAAAATAAACTAAATGATCGCTACCTAGCCGACTTTAATTCGGTTTTAACAAGTTGCAGCGGATTTGCGGATCGCCAAAAATCAATTTACCCCACACTGGAGTCTTTATTTACCAATGGAGCCATTATTTGCACTCTCCAAAACTCCAATTGCACTGATTTAAATCCATTGATGACCGGAGCGATCGTTGTGATAATTCATAATACACGCAGCCGGTTGCAAATGAAAAACCCGTGCGGTAAGGAGTTTTAAGCGATTTAATAGTTTTATTTTATTTACTGCAGTTTTCTTGTTTGACAAAAATATATACTAGCTAGATGATACTCGCGACTTCGTCTGCGTTGATTAAGTTTTGTTAATTCCCGAAGGAACTCTTTAATTTTCCGGGATAGCCTATGTCCTTCCCCGGGATGTTACTTACCTCTGTATACCAAATTTCATCAAAATCGGTTGAACAGATGGGCCTTGAAAGCGTAGCAGACAGACGCACTTTCGCATTTATAATAATTATTAGTATGGATTTGAGGACCTCCCTAACGCAGAGGTGAGCGCTGTGGTTTTATACTTACCTACTTAGTGGGAGGTCCCGGATTCGATCTCCCGTGGGGTCAATTTGGGAATTAACACTGCAGTTATAGGTATAAAAGATCGCTGGGAATTTATAATTTGTGCATTTTCCCTGTTCTGGTACCAAAAAACGAATTGCACTGATTTAAATCCATTGATGACATTGTGATAATTCACAATACACGCGGCCGGTTGGTAATACAATACCCGAACGGTAATGAGTTTAAAGCGATTATAATGAAATTTGTTTTATTTACTGCAGTTTTCTTGTTTGATAAAAATATAATATACAACGACAATAATATAAATAATGAGTTAACTCTATCTTGTTATTAATAGATTTTGTTTTATCTTCCATCTGGGAAGGCTTCGGTCGTGGTTTGTTAGTTGTTACCACACTACTGGCAAGGCCATACTGGCAATCGATTTAGGGGTATAGGTAGGGTTAATACCCCTTCCTGGGGGATTACCACCATCGCTTATAACAGTATTATTTCAGGTAAGCCCGCTTTCATCTCAGATTGCATTATTCGTTAAACACCAGGTTAGACTGCAATTAACCTTTTTGTGAATCCTGTTAACGCGAAATAGTGTCTGTCTGTTACCATCTTTTAACGGCCCATTTGTTCTACCGATTTTTATGAAATTTAGTGCAGAAATAGCTGGTATCTCAGAGACGGATAAGTACCCACGGGATTTTTAAGAAACCTAAATCAACGCGTACGAACTAGCGGAGATCATCTTGTAATTTAATAAAAAACACAATAATAAGATTGTTCGGTTTCAATATTAATAATTCCAGGAAGATTAGCAGGAAATGAAACATACCTTGAAACTTAACTTTAGGTTTCAAAACACAAAAAAAGAGGCGTAATTATGTAGGTACCGCCACAATGAAGTCCCATTAAGTAAAAAATAAACAAAATGACTGCCCAAATAAAAACTGGATTCACATCGAATAACACGAAGAATCTGTCACTGTCAGGTGCTTAGAGAACTAATAAACGGGCCACGGACGTAGAGGCAGTACCATATTATAAGAGTTATGGCGCGTTTTCATTAGTTCGGTAACCTTCGCCTTCAGCCACATTCGGTTTATTCGGACTGCGATTGAATTCACGGTTTGACAGACCATTCACGTCGTCTACGTGGCAGCGTTGTCTACGTGTAAGGTTAATTATTTTCTATGGCGTCGTATCTCGTCGCATCGTTTTCATCCCTCACCTAGGACCACAAGTAAGTAGCTATGTAACCGCGACTGAGAAAAATATATTATTATAACATTATTCGTTTGTTAAAAGTTGGTTCATTTGTTTCGAGTAGGTACGAGTTAAAAACCTTACTCGAGAACGTCTAAAATGCGTCGCTTACGAGTGTCGCTAAAGGTTTTGTCAGACGTATTAACCTCTTCTATTCCATGAGGAAAAATATACTATAGGATTTCTATATGCAGCGATCTTTCGCCAGCAGATTCTTTTGGATCACTCTGCGATTCAAAAGCACTTCTAATAAGTTTATTTGAATAAAAAAATATGAGTGAGTGAGTGAGAATGAGTACACGTTAGTAGACAGACAGCAGCTCTCTGCAAATAAAAATAAATAATTTTGTAAATTTTTTTGAACTTATTTTAGTGTTAAAACAAAAGTGTAAATTATATTGTAAAACGCTATCGATTACAGATAAATAAACAAAATAAAAAAAATTGAAATCGTTTGTAACTGTCGGAACGAATTCGAACAAAATATTTGTGGCCCGTATAAAACACCCAGGTATAATTATTTTATGTCCATTGTTCATAGTAAAAGTACGCCTGTTAAATAAAAATACACCTTATTATTTACTAATATACGGATAAAATTACAGGTGCAAATCGGTCCCTCTCCAAATGAAGGCAAATTGTGAGAAATATGACGTGTCTGAATAATTAGAGTTTGTGTGGTTTTACAAATGGCATTGGATGTCAGCTACCGTGAAAAATGCATAATTATAGTTCGGATGGTGTTATTCAACAGGATGATGCTACATAAGTGATAAAAACAATTCCTGAGACATTTTAAATAATTATGCTCTGCGAGGAACGAATCCCTAACACCGGTGGACAAAATACCCAATATCATATTATGATACTTCATACGTACTAATATTAATATAAATGCGAGTGTTTTTTTTGTTGGTTTATTGGTTTGTCCTTCAATCACGCCGCAACGGAGCAATGGATCAACGTGATTTTTAGCATGGCTATAGTTGAGGACCTGGAGAGTGACAAAATATAGGCTTTTTAACCAGGGAAATTAAGGAGTTCTCGTGGGAATACGACGACAAAAATACTTAAACCTCGCGGACGAAGTCGCGGGCATCAGCTAGTCTTATAATAATTATGAGACCAAACCGGAAATAGTATCCAGGACCTCATCGTCGTCGTACAAACAGTAAATCGCAAATCTTTAAGTAGGGGAGACTGGGTACGGTTGAAACGGTGGATGGTTGAAAGAAAGCGAATATCTCGCGCTTCTCGTCTTGGAATAATACTTATATAAATATTTCCGTCAGCGCTTGGTTTACTAATCCCGATACAATGGATGATAAACGCTAAAATGTTTCAACCGTACCCAGTCTCCCAATCATAAAATACACAAAAGTCTAAGTAAATATTAAATTACGCCTGCTCATACAAATAAAATATCCTACACAAATAGAATAAGTAAGAGAAATTGATGTCAGCTCCGTTCCTATTTTCTGTTCGCTGACAATTATTAGAGGAGACTTGGTCGAGGTGCCATTTGTGTGCGATTGCGATTGGTCAATCGGGATCGGTTTGGATGATTCACGATTTTTAATTTTAATAAAAGTCTCACTTGCTATAAAGGTGAAGGAGAACATCGTCATGAAACCTGCATGCCATCTTTTCTTCTTCATCAGGGTTCTTTTAACATTAAAAGGTTTGCAAAGCTGTCTACCAATCTACAAAAAACAAACCAACACTCCTTCGCATTCTATAATATTAGCACAGTTTACCTACATACCTCTACCACTACAGCCTATTAACGTCCCACTACTGGGCACAGGCCTCCTCTCTAATAGGAGAGAGGGATTAGAGCTTAGACCCATCACGCTGCTCCAATGCAGGTACCTATTAGGTACCTACATAATATTAGGTAAATATACGTTGTGAATCTGTTATATAAACACAGTGTAAAGTAAGGAAATAACGTACTTCCTTCTATGGTATTAAAGTATGGATTAGGACTAAAAGTGCGCTGAAAATTGACCATCTCGCAATATTGTCCTATTTTCTTCCGATCCCGATTGCTAGTCCACATTTATACCAATTTCTATTCGTTTATTCGCATTTCGTATTAAGTTAATATTCCGAAATAGAACGTTACTGTCTGTGTGTCAAATCGACAGCCGTAAACACAATATCCATTAGAGCTAATAGCTAGTCTGTGACCGGTTCGGTGTTATAATTGGAACTATTCTATTATTTTGTTAGTCTTTACTAGCGGCGTGGCGTCCATACAACCCGATTCCCACCGGCTTGCCCACTTCAGGACGATTGAACACCATTCTCTATTGCTGCCGAAGATATAGTAGCCCTAAATATGCTCCGGCTTGTCTAGAGATTTGTTTGACGCCACGCCACTAGTCTTTACCCTTTAGGGTAAGCGCAGACGGGACACTCAATGTGTGTGGGTTTGTTTAAGTCGAATCTTGTAACAAAATTTTGAAACAGTTATCCATAACCGATGAGCAATGCTAGGCTAGCTACTCCCCCCAGCCCCCCCTGAGTGGATAAAAAAGAGAGATTTTAGCCTTCGAACTCCGCATCCTCCTAGTTGAAGTCTTAAAAGCCGAAGTCTCTAATAATACCGCGTTATAGTCATGCTGATTTATTGATTAAGTATTGCTGAAAGAACCCAGCGTCGCTCGTGTTTTACCTAATATTTAAAAAAAAAAATTTTTTTTGGAAAATTGGTGAAAGAGTAGAATTTTATAAATTCTGAAACATATATTTTCAGTACCTATTCCACATCCATTAAGGTGAGCTTTAAAAAAAAAAAAGTGAATAACTACGTCAGAAATGGAAAAGTCGGAGAGTATTAAAATGTGCACGTGTAAATAGAGGTAGATATTACATTACCAAAGTATCTTCGCATATATGAATATTCACAGGATCCTGAGTGTTTCTACACCGGATTGAAGTAATAAACATCATAGTAAGCTGATTGTAGGAATATGTTAACTTGGTCCCCATGTACTACAATATAATATGCTAATATACATAACAAATGTTAGGTATAATGCCTTGTCTTTCTGTGTATCTATCTATCTAAAGAACCACACTTTTTGGGGTTCCATTCCTCAAAAGGAACACTTATAGGATCACTTCGTTGTCCGTCTGTCTGTCAACGTCCTTCTTCTCGGGAACGCGTGGAGGTTATCAAGTTGAAATTAATATGTCTATGGTCCCTTGAAGCTGTAAAAAATCAAGCTTCTAAGTCAACACAATCAAGAGATACGGCCATTTATGCCGCATAAATCCATATCCATATTTCCATACTACTATTAATAAAAAATTCTTTATAAACAACCGACTTTAAACTCCCGCGCCAACTTTACAACAACAAGCACACGCTATACAAAGTACTTATTTTATTGTTGATATTTTAATCGACTCGACCGATTTCGATAAAAATGTATATGGGACCACATGGGAAGTATGCCCTTTCAAATAAAAAAAGAATCATCCAAATCGGTCCACCCAGTCAAAAGTTCTGAGGTAACAAACATTAAAAAAAAATACAGTCGAATTGAGAACCTCCTCCTTTTTTTGAAGTCGGTTGAAAAACGCGAAAGTGTGTCTGTCTGTCTGCTACGCTTTCACGGCCCATCTGTTCACCGGTTTATATTCCGGGAAAAGACATAGGCTTTTTATCCCGGAAAATTAAAGAGGTCACCCAGTATCATGAAATCTAGCACGAAACAAGATCTTACAACACATTTACCTATAGAAAAAAATCCGAAAATCTTATTAACTCTGTTAATTTGTATTTAAATCATAGTTTTTTAAATTTTTTATTTTGAAATCGAATAATTAAACCAATATTATAATAATATTTGTTGTCAGGGTCCCTCTAGGACTTGACCATGAGTTTAATGTTCAAGTACTGGAGGCGCCATGGTAACATTTACCTTAAGGGTCCTACCCTTGGCCGACATCTAGGCGTAGCTGTCAGCCGCTGTCAATTGTTTCTATACACATACAACCACAGTCTACGCAGGCACACATAGAAGGATTCAGCCCCTACCACGGGAGCACACAATATGCGATCAACTATCTCACTATGGCACAAATAATATTATTTATTGATTGATAGCTAGATGATACTTACGGCTTCGTCTGCGTTCGTTAATTTTTTTTTATTTCTGCGGGAATTTCTCAATTTTTCGGGATAAAGGTAACTTATGTCCTTCCTCGGGATGTAACCTTACTCTATACCAACTTGGTTGAAATAATGGGCCGTTCAATTACACGTCTTTGGCATTTTTAATATCATAGTATGGATTGTAGAGGTGCTTCTTGATAATATACCAACCGGCTGATTCCTGCTAACTGATTTATAACTATGAGTAGGTATAGGTAAAGATAGGTGTTTATTTGATAAAGGTTGTATGCTTAGGTAGAAAAATAAATTAAATTAATAATGGCGCTTAGTATTAGTAGTAGTTCTGTATGAATAGTATAAAAACGGTGTAAGACAGCACTAGGAGATTCCATTTCCATCTGAGATGTGCGATGTAGATGAAGTGGTGTGAGAAGTACCTAACTAGTCAGCTTCTGTGTTCCATACTTTAACTAGTATAATGTGTAATGTAGGGAACATTATGGACGTAAGTAAGCTGCGTGACTGTCATGCATTCCCTCTCTCGTAATAAATACTTAGAAGGACGTGTTTCCTTTCCTCATTATGTGAAAAACTTCGTTGCTTAGTTGAACCCCTTTCCCCTAGAGCTAAGCTATGAAAATCAATTGATGCTGGTGGGTTTGAGACATATCCGTAACAACTAACGTAGCATCAACTGATGATTTTCCTAATGTTGCATGGAAACTATCCACTAACAGCCCACTAAATCAGAGTAATACTTGATACATTATGTATGTACATATATTTATGTAGCTCCCTATATATTGTGTATTATTATCTAGGTACATTATTGCAATTTTTTTCATTTCATAAACTGCTGAGTTATTGTCATCTCTCCTCAGTAGAATCTCCTTTTCAAGCTGGGTAAAGTCCCGTTGATTCATCATAAATGACACAACTCATCCTAAAAAACCTATTTCCATTATTTATTTAGTTTTTGATGTGAAACTTTTATAGCACTTTTGAAATGGAAAATAAAACCGCAATTTATTACTACAATATAAAGTTTATTAGTATAAAGTACCTAATATAATTGATATAAATAAACATTATCCTTGTCACATTTTGACAAACCGAAGTTTTATGACAGCAAAAAAACGTTTACAATATCATGTAGGTACTGACTATGAGATAGCTGCACTTTTGGTAACTATCGCCAGGAAGGCTGATTCAGTATTAGGTGGGTGTAGGGCTCTCCACTGATGACGATAGTGAAGGTCTGCCTGCATGCAGATCAGCCTTTCACTAGATATGGCTGCTCAAACACGTACTATGGTTACCAAAAATGAACCATAACTAGGAAGGCTGATTCTTGTACAGTATTAAAGTATGCGCAGTACCTATGTAAACAGTATAAAAACTGACGCTATTCATCGGGCCGTTCACTAGACATGGCCGCTCAAAGATGTGTTAGCCTTCCTAGTCATTGTTAATTTTAGGCAACCATAAGACGTCTTTGAGAGGCGATAAGTAGTCAGACCCCATCAGCATGCGGGCAGTCCTTCACTATCGTCATAAGAGGAGAGCCTACACCTACCTAATACTGAATCAGCCTTCCTGGCGATAGTTACCAATAGTGCAACTAGTTTTAAATAAATAAAAGGTACTCTTTTATTTATTTCAAACCTTTATAATTGTAATTTTACCCATCAACTAAACCGACAGATATAATTTGGAAACAACAACAAAAAATGAGGTTTTTTGGTTCCCTTAATTTTCCGGGATAAAAAGTAGCTGTTTTATTAAGTAGTAAGTAGTATGTGTTATTCCAGACTATAATCTATCGCTGTGCCAAATTTCATCCAGATCCGTTCAGCCGTTCAGGCGTGAAAGAGTAACAAACATACATACATACATGCATACATCCACTCATCCATACTCACACGCTTTCGCGTTTATAATATTAGTAAGGATAAGGATTTATACCTAGTTTTGTAATTTACCTACCTTTTAGTTATTTTTGCCGAATGCTTTTTACCTTGCTGTTCAGAGCTCTCCAATTTATATTCTATAACTTGATCATCGTTTAGAATTTCAAAGCTGCAATACGTAAATAACCAAAATGTTTAGATAGGAAAGATGAATGTCTTTTGTTGGTATAGTCTACTAATTATAAATTAATATTTTTTTACTAGTGTACAGACTATGGTGAGAGTAGGTACATGAAATGGTATAACTCTGATGCGATGATAATTAGCGGAAAAATGTTGTAGGTACAATGAAATAAAAATTTAGTTGATTTGTATTGAGAAACGAATAATTGCATTTTGCGATAAAGCGCGAAACTTGTACAGAAATTATGTAGGTAACTAATGCATTTATTTGCTTCTTCTCTGCAATCTGCATGTGATATTATGTGGAAGTGATATGGGATGACAGCTTTCAGGATTTCAGGAAATAAGAGTATACTTTTTGTTTGTTTTTTTCCAATGCAACGGCTTATTTTCTTTTTTATAATAGGCAGACCTTCTTTTATGTTTTCCCATCTGCAAAAATAATGAATCACAATAAATCATTCTAGATCATGTCTAGATAATTTAAAAAATACATGGACTGATGAACTTTGCTGAGCTTTGATAAAAGCCTCAGGTATGTTTACGTCATTATGTCAAAAAATTAAAGTGTCGGTACATGGGTTTTACTGGCGTTGCACTCTCCATTATATTATGCGCTGGCTGTAAAAGTACGTGGTGACGTGTCTGTAAAAGTTTTACTTCAACAAACGTCAAATTTGAAATCACACAATGATACAAAACCCAACAATCAGCGCAACAATACGAAAATCACCGCGGCCGACGCCATATTTTTTTTTTTTTGAAGATATCTTTTATTTCAAATATTACAAATAATCACACTGACTATTACTGTAGGTAACTAATAAAACAAATTATACTTACTTTTTTACAATAGTCACACACTGCAGAAGTAAATTGTTTTTGTACTCGACAGAAAGCAAGATTATCACTTCAGATCAGACGAAGCTATTTTGACAGCCTACGTGCGACTGAAAACTGCGAAGCAAGTTCTGCGCGTTCAGTAAAATATTGGATGAAGCTAGGCGGCGTGCGCACGTTTCTTTGTTTTATACAAAACAATAGAGAGGATTGGAAAAATTTTGCCTTTATGAGGAATTTTGTTATGTTTTAGTTATGTTTCATTCTATCTATCTATATAGGTACTTATGATAAATCTTTGGAGTAATGTTTATTATGTATACAGACCCCAAAAATATTTATATAGAACTAGATGATTCTCGCGACTTCGTCTGCGTGGACCCCATGGACCCGAAATTGATATTTCGCCAGTTTCCCCCTTCGGACGACTGTTATAAAAGAAAAAAATCTACTTAGACTGAGCTATAAGAACCAAAATACTCATTCAAAGTTAGTTTTAGTGGAGTTCGTGCACAAAACAGGCAAAATAAGACAGAGAATAAAATACCGTTTTGGGCTCAGTGAATAATAAAATAACCACCAATTAAATTTTCAAAATAAATATTTTATATACAGAAATCGTCCAGTTACATTTTTTTATACGTATAAATATCGATGATTAGTTTTGTTCAATGGTAGTGGATGCATTGACGTTTGTGTACGGATACTAACAGTGACAAACGTCAGTTCAGGAGCAACGGGACGCAACCTCACGCCTTGAGAGCCCGCAGGCGTATGGGAAAAGACTGCCGTATTTCATGAATATATAACGAAATTTTGTGATGCGCGCGCCCGTACTAAATTTGTATGAAAAATTCGTGCTGTAAAAATGAGGGATGTTTGGAACCAGATTGTAAAAAAACTATAGGTTTTATTGAAAATATTATTTATTTAAAGTGTTTTTTGATCTTTTACGATCAATTTAAAATAACTTTTGTCTAAATAATGTCTCAAATTAAATCACAATAGTCGGAACGCGATAAGACCTTTTTTGAGATTTCCATGAATTTCCCAATAATTTTCTGCCGTTACTATACGATTTTTTGACCACTTTTTTTAATTACATCATACTATATCTCAATGAGTAGCGAATGGTATTTATTCGATAATGAAATTTTAATTTTTGCTATACTAAAATGTCGGAACAGAAAAGGATGTTTCACCCTATTACAGTACATCCGTCCTTAAGGTATTGTAATGTGTGGCACAGTGGTGAGAATAAATAGATTTTCTTTCTTTCTTTTCTTTCTTACACCAATCCTACGAACCCTCGGTGCGCGAGTCCGACTCGCACTCGACCGGGTTTTAAATTGAGGGTTCCGCATATGGATTTTTAATAGTCATTTTTATCTTTGTTACAGGTAATAATAATAATAATGTCCTCCCGAAAGAATTCGGCCACGGCGGCCTATCTCCAGAGAGATTAGCCATCTACGCGGGAGATATTATAGTGCACAAGTGTGTGCGCATACACAGGTGCACTCTCTGTTCCTTTACTCTCATAGCCCGATGGGACGGAAAATCCGACACGACCGGAGAGAGATCAGGCGCAGGACCGACGGCTTTACGTGCTCTACAGGTTACAGGTTTGTTACAGGTACAATGCACGAAAACCTGTTTCCGAGGCAGAGGTTTAGTTTTAAAAACATGAAGAAGAAAAGATGTCTGCGGGCATGCTAACATCGCATAAAGCCGTATTGTTTTAATATTGTTGACGTCACATCATCACTACAGCCTATTAAAGTCCCACTGCTGGGCACAGGCCTCCACTCTCATAGGAGAGCGGGAATTAGAGCTTAGACCCACCACGCTGCTCCAATGCGGGTTGGCGGGCTTTAATGATTATTATAATGTTAGTGATAATAACCGGGACCGACGGCGTAACGTGCTCTCCGAGGCACGGGGGTGAAACACCGCCAACTTCCAACTCCGGGCTGGCACTGAGAATTTCTTAATTGAAAAACCCAATACCTAACTTTTATGCCCGACCGGGAATCGAACCCAGGACCTCGTGATCCGCAGTCGACTATGCTAACCACTGGACCAACGAGGCAGTTGACTTACGTGTTGACGCCTTATTGTTGACGTAGGTGTTTTAAATTATAATTCTTATTTTAGGACGTCAAGGTACGTGACATAAAACTGTCATTTCTATGTAATACTGCTTTAAACCATAGTAGTAAGTAGTAACCCCTTACTAGTACTACTAGTTTATTTTTATTTTTATCCACTACAAGTTAGCCCTTGACTGCGATCTTACCTGATGGTAAGTGATGATGCAGTCTAAGATGGTAGCAAGCTAACATGTTAGGGGCATGGCAGTTAAATTAAACCTAACATACCCCTATTCGGTTTCTACACGGCATCGTACCGGAACGCTAAATCGCTTGGCGGCACGTCTTTGCTGGTAGGGTGGTAACTAGCCACGGCCGAAGCCTCCCACCAGGCCAGACCAGGGAAAATTCAGAAATTATGAATTCCATAAATTCCCAAATTGATCCTGTGGGGATCGAACCCGGGGCCTCCGCACGTTAAGACGACAGCGCTACACACTGCGCCACGGAGGTCGTCACACACTACGCCAAGGAGGTCGTCAAAACTTAAGTCAAGTTCTCTTTATTGTGTGTTCTCAGTCAGTCAGTGAGACTCTAGTCAGAAACCTCACCACCTGCCTGCCTGGTCTTCCACCACTTCCCGTTATTCCAGGTCTTTTCTGCCACGTCCCTGCTAATTATGGCACCAGCTTTCATCTTGTGGATTCAAACTGATAGCACGTTAACACAAAAATCCTTACACTTAGTAATTTAATTGCATAGAAATAATAAGATTAAAGTCAATAAACCCGTTTTCGTTAGCAATATTAGCAACATAAAGAAAATCCAATTTGGGCATTTGGCATCGAAACATTACGTCTGGCCACCATTATAAATCTACGGCGACTTACCGAATTGTATATTTTGTGTTGGAAATGGAGTACAATTTACCAAGTATTAATAGATTTAAGATTATTATGTCGAAAACAGCCAATCCCTCTAATAATGGTTCGTCTACGAAATAATTATGCTCAGTTTATGTTATAAAAGAGTCGCGAACCGTCGCCCCACCGACTTGCCCCACCAGTGGGGCAAGAGGATATTACTGTTTACTCGTAGCCCCACAAGTTGTTCATTTTCTATGGAGTCATATGGAGTCGTGTTGCGTCGCGTCGCTTTCGTCGCTCAACGGATAAGTACTTGGCAGATAATCGTCGTCCACACTGATTTTACGACATGTTTTCCTTCACATAGTCTAAAATTATGTTTGCATATAGGGTATTCCTACTTACCTATAGTTCGTGCGCGTGCTATTGGTCTAAATATGTACTTAACTAGCGGACCAGCCCCTGCTTCGCTCGGGTGAAATTTTTTAAAATTCCTTGGAGGTGGAATTTCCAAAAATCTTTAAACACGTGTTTCTTAATTATTGATCGAAAGCCCAAATACAAATTTGCAAGGATGCAACTTGAAAAATAAAGAACTTTCATACAAACTTTCACCCCTTCTTACCCCCTTGGTGGAAGAATTTTGAAAAATCCTTCCTCAATGAGTGCCTACGTCAGAAAATAAAACTATAATTTCAAGTTTCTAGCCCCAGCGGTTTAGGCTGTGTTGATAGACCTAGCAGGGCGACCGAGTATCTTTTGCATCAATCATTGATACATCGCAATCACCTCTGATTGGTTAACACTCTTCCACTATTGGACGAAATCCATTGGTGCAGCGAGAATACCATAAACTCAGCCTATAGCCTACCTATTGAATGATGCAAAAGTTACGCGGTCGCCCTGCTGTCATTCAGATAGGTCAAACGATTTTATATGTATAGATTTAAAAAAATCCAGTGACCTTAATAACTATGCTCTTCGAACTTATCTGTGAGATGCAAATATATCGGACAGATAAAGCACACTAAAGTGTTAGATAAGTGTCTTTGAACGCTGTCGAAAGTTAAAATCTAGAACCTCTACAGATGACCTATTTAAATTCATCATCTTATCATCAGTTCAACCCCTTTAACAGCTCACTACCGAGAATAATTATATAGTTTTTTGAAGATCTCCCTCCAAGCGGGAGGTCCCGGGTTCGATCCTCGGCAGGGTCGATTTGGAAACTAATATAATTTCTGTAGTCTGGTGGAAGGCTTTGAGCGTGGTTACCAGTTACCATCCTACTGGCAATGACGTACCGCAAAGCGATTTAGCGTTCCGGTACAATGCCGTGTAGAAACCGATTAGGCTACCGCTAATCGGTTGGGTAATAACCGATTAGGAATAGGTATTCGTTTAATATAACTGCCATGCCCCCTAACAGGTTAGCCCGCTACCGTCTAAGGCTGCATCATCACTTACCACCAGATGAGATATCGCAGTCAAGGGCTCACTTGTAGTGGATAAACAAACGAATATCTATCGTTTTGATATTTAACGTGTTTATCTCAAAAAAATCAACATCGCTTTTTACCGTAAATAAGTCTACCCATCCTTAATCTATATATAATGGGTTCACATGTCTGTCGTGTAATTACCGTCGCTTATAGTTTCGACCATATTATTTTATGGTACAGTGAGCATGTTTAAGTTATGGAATGTAGCGGTAAACTGGAATTAATTCAGAAATTTAAAGCTAGTCCAGTACCTACTCCCCAATCTAAATAAAAGGTGACTGACTGTCTGATCTTTCAAAGCACAGTCACCACAGTCACCTGTCAGGTTTTGCACGCCAAACCTGGCTGAATATTTGGACTCTATATATTTATTAACATCTATGTCAAAATGTTGCATGTACCTACTACTTATATTCTGGCAAAAATAAATGATTATGATGATTATGATTACGACAGCTTAAACAACTAGACGGATCGGGCTGATATAAGGCATATAGATTTGGCTATTATGACGTGGTCATTAAATTTTTTAAGTCTATTAACCATATTTTTAAGTAAGTAAATTTTTAACGTCAATAAGTGCACCTACTCGTATATTGAAAAAATGATATTGACTATTGACTATTTTAAACGATAGATTAAAGAAAAAAGTACGTTGAAATTTGATGACGTCATAACTGTGTATTATATGACGTACAAACTTCCATACTATAGAAGCGCGTTTTTAAGTTTGATAAAGGGATCCTGATTTGATTGAGTTGTCATCATTCCTATTGCAGCCATCCACAAAATATTTTTCCGACGTTTCAACAGGCTACTCTCGCAGTAGGCGCTTGACTTAGACCTTATTTTTTTTGGGATTTAGTGGATTTTTAGACCCGCCACCTCTTATGCCATAGATCACACTCAAAGCGTACCGGATATTTTATGTAGGCGTGGTCTTAACGCGCTCTAGATGTCGGAGGCGTCTACGCCAGCTTTGATTAGATTTTTACAGTTTTTATTTTTATAATCTCCATTGTTGTTTGGACTACGGGTTTTTAGGGTTCCATGGCAAACGGCCGGTTTCTGAATTGAGAATTTCATGTTGAGTCTGTCTCAAAGACTACATAAGGACTAATAAAGCAATTTTTTGTTTCTGAATTGATATTGTGTAAGGTTTGGGAGTTGGAGCTTGCTGTTTTTGCTTGAATACTCAATTCAGAAACCGGCCGAAAGTGTGTATCTATGTGTGTTCAATTTTCACTGCCTACATTAATTTATCAATTTTGACGGATATGAACCTTTTGACATACAAAAGTAGGTTTTCCGCATATTGTGTAAAACCATTCTGGAAACGAGTTCCCGAAAGATTTTGAAAAATCCCTGTATAGGTAGTCTGTATGTTCATTGTTCATCTATCCGTAGGTCTCTGAAAGGAGCTGAAAAGTTGAAATTGAGCACACTTGTTATAAAAACCTGTACAGATATTTTTTAATTTTTGTCCCCTCGAGAGATAGTTAAATAGTTAGTACTTACTTAATAAGTTTTTAAAAATCATTATGAGATTTCTCAGACAGTTTTTGAATAAAGTCAAAGTTATTAGCAGTTAGCACCTAGTACGAGTATGACTACGGAACTCTACTTCGTCTGTTCTGTACGCACTTTTTATATTTTTCTAATCGTCATTGTTGTTCGAACTACAGGTTTTTATGGTAGCCTTGAATTTTGTTATATGACATGATACCTTCTAGAGGTATGAAGGTCTAGGCTCACTACAGATGTACAAGGCGCGGCGCGGCACGTAGGTTCATATATTTGTAGTATATATTATATGAGTTGTATGGAGCTGGGCCTACTTAAGCGACGCGGCACGGAGATGCACTGCGACATAATTGTACAAAGAATACTTGCTGCTATGTGCCGCGCCACGCCGCGCCTCTGTAGTGGGGCTAGACCTTTATTGAAATAGAATAATAATTTATTACGCCTGATAGTAATATTGGAGCTTTTGTTGTAGGATTTGCAGGTGTTTTATGATTTCTAAATCAATTTAAGTCCTTTTTTTATTTTTATTTTATTCCACTACTAGCTGTTGCCCGCGACTTCGTACGCGTGGATTGAGGTTTTTTGGTTCCTTCGGGAACATTTTAATTTACTGAAAGTTGAAACATGAAAGTCTCTACCTAGGCAAATAACACATAGGCTACTTTTTATCCCGGAAAATTAAGGAGATCTAGTGGGAATAACAAAAAACCTAAACCACGCGGACGAAGTCGCGGGCATCAGCTAGTCTACAATATTTATTGGAACGTGGTGATGGTTGTTTAATATTTTAATCAGCCTGATATTCCTAGTGACTAAGATAACGTAGGTCGTAAACAGGTACCAGATAGAGTATCTTAAACAATGTTACTGTTATACCTACTGTTATACGACATTACGTAGGATAACGTTATAGTGCGTTTTAGTGAATTTCTCTACAAGTTATCTTTAGGTAATTCTCTCTTGAGCGTCACATAAAAGTCGTAAACTGGTTTATATTACAATTTTATTACACTTACCCGGAATTTGACGTGTTTTTTATTATCTGTCAGCTCTTCTCGCGAAATGCATGGTAAAGATATATTGCAACACTCTTACAGTAATACGAATAAAGGCTAAAGTCATTTAAATATGTTATATCTACAATGTGACACCTACGCAGAAATTTATCATGAATGAAAATCAAAATTACGTCTCCACAACATTCCTGTGCAGTATTTTGTTAGTAAGTTCTTAATTTTTTGGGATTCGTGTTTTCTTTAAAGCACACTTACTTTACAACACTTACGCCATACTTAATTTTAACTATTTTTGCACCGGAGCATCTTCAGGAGATGTTGACTCGTCAGAGATGTCAATGTTGGATGTTGAAGAGGCTGCGGTGTTGGAGTGAAACGTACGAGTCGTACGTTGAGAATAATTTGGAAGATGTGTGTGGTGTGGTGAATATCGCAAGCTACAAGTGCAAGATGCACACTGTACCAGATAGATTTAGGTATTTACTGTGGTAGATCGTAGCGAATTATAACGAATCGAAAGCTATTCTAAATTATATAATAATTTATTTCTGTTAGTACATTAAATTATTTCTTGGTAATTTTTTATGACTAGAAAATACAAATTCACAAGATTGTAAAAGGTTCGGAGGAAGGTGACGACACTCGTAACACAAGTTACCTTAGTACGAGTGTCTAAGCTCTCCTTTGCACACGATGTGATGAATCATAGATATGTCTAGTTTTCTAAGGAGTATAACGTGTTTATTTTTTTTTTGGAAATAAATAAATTGAATAAATTGTAATTGAATTGAAATTTAAATTAATAAATTTAATTTAAATTTAAATTTTAAATTTTAGTTTTTTCATTATCATGGACTTCAGCACAGTATAACGTCTGCTTCTATCCAATATCATCAAAATTAGAAAGTTTTATATCCCCGAAAAATTAAAGAGTCCCGGCGGAAATCCAAAAACCCTAAATTACGCAGATTAAGTCGCGGACATCATCTAGTATTAAAATAATACTGCTTTAAGCAATGGTAGTAAGCCAATGAGTAGTACAAGATGGTAGTATAAGATTACTCCGGACTTTGATTTAAGACAACATGATTCGACCGTAATGCGGTACCAGTGAAAATAATATAACAATGAGTCAGCGCGCGAAATATTTGAAACAAAACAACCATGGCCGCACCGAACCGAGGGCAGAACGAAATATTTACGTACAGTACTTTGAAATACTTGTTTTATTTGTTTATATATATATATATAGGTACACTAGCGAATGCCCGCGACTTCGTCTGCGTGGTTTGAGGTTTTTTGGTTCCCGCGGGAACTCCTTAATTTTCCGGGATAAAAAGTAGTCTATGTGCTATTCCAGACTATAATCTATCTCGGTGCCAAATTTCAGCCAGATCCGTTCAGCCATTGGGGCGTGTTTGAGTAACAAATATCCATCCATACATCCATCCATCCATCCATCCAAACTTTGGGATTCATATTACTTTGTTATCTGAGAAGTTTTGACGACTTCCGTAGCGCAGTGGTATTATAAGTGGGAGTTCCCGGGTTCGATCTCCATCGGCACGCGGTCCCGCGCCGACGAAGTCGCGAGCATGGTCTAGTAAATGAATAAATACATCTTTATTGACCAACACATTACAATTTAACTATTTTACTTAAAGTTCATTACAATTTAGCAATTAACTTACCTATAGCAAATTACAACTAACATAACTATTTAAATTAGTTAATGGGCCACCTCCTCAGTCACAGCATGAAAGGTGTGTACCTCAGTGTACCTAACATAGGTACAACAGCGCTGGTTTCAGGCTGATTTAAATCATCCTAAGCTTTGTACATTATCCTACTAATCTGGACAGCTTGCAGGTATACCTAGTGAACGCCGTGTTATCAGATTATGCTCTGTATAACGGTAACATGGACTAGGCGTTACCAAATACCATGGCTTGTAAGATAACCAACCTACCTGTTTTGTCCATGTTTATGTTGACGCTTAAAAAGAAAAAGCTCTGTGGGCTTACTACAATCGCTTAAAAGCATTATTTTACAAATTGCAGTTTTATTATGACGTCCCTGAAATAAGGATTATAATTCTTAAACAAGAGCGTCAACAATATTAAAATAAAATCGCTTTACGCGCGCGATTGTAGTAACCCTCGTGTGCTATTTTAATTTTTATAACTCCCAATTACTAGAGTCCTTGCACTTGCAAGGACTCTTAAATTTATATTTTAATGCTGTCCCTTATTGGCAACTTCAATATGCATTTGCCAAAAAGGGTTGCGGCTTGTAAGATAACAACCTACCTGTTCTGTCCATGTTTATGTTGACGCTTAAAAAGAAAAAGCTCTGTGGGCTTATTACGATCGCTTAAAAGTATTATTTTTCAAATTGCACTTTTATTATGACGTCCTTAAAATTAGAATCATAATATTAGTAAACAAGACCGTCAAAAATATTAAAATAAAATCGCTTTACGCGCGCGATGGTAGTAAGTAACCCTCGTGTGCTATTTTAATTTTTATAACTCACAATTACTAGAGTCCTTGCACTTGCAAGGACTCTTAAATTTATTTAGTTAAATATTTTAATGCTGTCCCATATTGGCAACTTCAATATGCGTTTGCCAAAAAGGGACAGCATAACAAAATTTAACTAAATCAGTTTAAATATCCTTGTGCAAGCGGCCTTTAGTGTATATTTTATTCTACTACAAGTTATCCTATTATATATTATAGTTATTATGTTGGTCTGTGATCTAACCTGGTGGTAAGTGATGATGGAGTCTAAGATGGTAGCGGGCTAGCCTGTTAGGGGAATGGCAGTTATATTAAATGCATACCCCTAATCGGTTTCTGTACGGCATTGTACCAGATCGTTAAGGCGCTGTGAGCTCACGAGATGAAAATCACAGGCGCGGGGGGGAGAAATCGAGCAAGCGTATGTCGCAAAAAATGCATGAAATCATTTTTAACTTTTCAATACAAATGAATCCGACAATGTGTTTGATATAGAAATATGAATTTTATCTTATATTTCTAGAGCTAATTTTTGGTTTCAATATGGAGAAAAATTGCTTTATAAGGTAAATTTAGAGGTACTTAAGTTTAAAATAAATTTCAATGCAGAGATTTTATTAAAATTGTGTTTTGAGATGCGCCAATGTCTGCTTAAAGGTCTTGAAAACAGCAAATTATTTTTAACAAGCATACATTATGTCACCGTTTGATGGATACACTGCTTTTAAAAACCCCCTTTTACGCTACACAGGGTCTTAAATCGCTTGGCGGCATGTCTTTGCTGATAGGGTGGTAACTGTTAAGGTAAATAGGCACAGCTTAAGCCTCCCACCAATAATCGAAAACTGCAACTTCTCATCCAAACATCCAATGAGGAATTTGAAAACAAAACCACGCAAAACGCCTCAGAGGTTCAGAGACCCTTAGTAACCAATACTCCAATAGGCATACGAAATGTTAAATTGAATACGAGTGACTCAGCAGTTCTAGGCCTCAGTGAGAGGTCGTGCTGACTGACAGACGTTGTTTAATGACGCCATTATGTTGTAGGTACCTACACAATATGTACTTAGCGGTTTACTGGTGTTTTCAAATGGGGGATATTGATGTACTTTATACTATTCTATAATATTATAAATGCGAAAGTGTGTTTGTTTGTTGGTCTGTCCTTCAATCACGCCGCAACAGAGCAACGTATCGACGTGATTTTTTGCATGGGCATAGTTTTGGACCTAGAGACTAACGTTTTATCACTTAAAAATTAATTCATAATTCATAATTTTTATTTTGCAAAATTGTGGGTAACAACAGTTGTTATCTTATATTTATAAGTCCCGTTCACAATTTACTGCTAGTGGCAGTGTGCAAAAATGTAGGTACATGTACAGCCTTAAAGTAAGTTATATTTTTTAAATCAATTATTTATAATGTATAATTAACCTAATTCCCTTGAGTCCAACAATTTAAAATGTGTCAATATTATATGTATGTTGAAATAAATCATTTTCATCTTTTTCATTTTCAATGTCAATTATTAAATAAATTAGAAAATATAGAAATTATGGAGTTTCTTTGGGAATAAAAAAAATACTTATTTCACGCGAACGAAGTCGAGTGCATCAGTTAATTAATAAATAAATCATCATAACTCATCTGGTTACCAACTTGCTGACCTCCCTGGCGTAGTGGTGAGCACTGTGGTATTATAGTGGGAGGTCCAGAGTTAGATTTCTGGCAAGGTCAATTTGGGAATCTATAATTTCTGAATTTTCTCTGGCCTGGTCTGTCGACGACGACATTTTGACATCAAAATATAATGACATAAACCTCATTAATAAGCAAAAGGTCCTAAGTTCAATAACCGACCGAGCCAATATAGGAAACGTTGTTTCCTCAACCTTGTGTATGAAAACAGTCCGTCTGTCTGTCCAGAGCACTAATCCTACGGAATTAGGTAAACTCACGTCTCGTTTTAACGAGAACAGCCGATAGGCTGTCTAGTTCCGACCCTATCTGAATTCAGAACGCTTCAACGGGTTTCGACTTACGCGCAACGCACACCTGCAGAGTCAAGAGAATACCCCTAAACTCCCTTTTGCCGATGTTCACATTTCATTTTCAATTCATTTATTTTTCGACTTAGGCTTGGCTTAAAGCTCTCACTATTGTAAAAATATTATATCAAATATCAAATTCTTCACATACTTTGTCGGTTTAATTTTTATTACCATACTTCCATACTAATTATAAATTATAAATACCAAAGTGTGTCTGTCTGTCTTTCTTGGCCCATCTTTTCAAGCGATTTGGACCAACTTTGGTACAGAAAGTATCCTATGTACTTCCCCGGGATGTAACCTACCTGGTAACATCCCGGGGAAGGACATAGGATCCTTTTTATCCCGGAATCAAAAAACTTTAATCTACGCGGACGAAGTCGCGGGCATTATCTACTAAGGAGTTTTAGGTGTCACCCAAAAAGGAGTTGCGCTTAGTCTCCACTCCGTAGGTTAGCGTTGTGTTTTAGGAATCGATCCCACTGCCAAAGCTTTAAAGATCTGTATTCAAAACTGCATTTCTCTATAGCGTTTGTTCCCCTTTCTCTTCCCCTAGTATATAATAATTGTACAATATAGTAGTGATATAGTATAGTCTAGTAACTAAGCCTTAGGATCACACTAAAGTCCCAGTTTTATGTCTCTTGGTAAAAATGTGGTCCAGTTATAAAAGAAAAAAAAACACAAATAATTTTCGATACCTGACAACTATGTAAGTCAAAAAAAACAGAGTTGTACCTAGCTTTTATTTTATACCTGCAAAAGAAAATTCATTTTCACTGAAACGGTATAGCTATTGTTAGAAGTTGACCTGAGTTGTCCTAGAGAAAGAGATGGAAAAAACAAAAAAAAAGATATTTCTTGTATTCGCCTTACCACTGGTCCCTCCGTCGTTATTTCTCTGCATTTATTTCTAATACTAAAGTTTCGTGGTCCAAGTATAAAGTTTTTTACAATACGTACTTACCTACATAAGCTTTTTTTCAAACTCAAACTCAAAGTATATTCATTCAACATTGGTTAAACAAAACGTCAGGTTTACAAAGTATAAGACGTGATGGTGGTACTTAACCACGGTATTTTAAAACTAAAGCTACGAGGGTTCCAAATAGACCGTTAGTCGGCGTTAGGTTGCTTTTCAGCGTAACCGTATTTTCCTAATGTCACTTATAAAAGTGGTAGTACAACTGTGGTAGTACCTACTGTTCAACTAACATACGCTAAGGTTTATACATTGGGCCGAGCAAAATTCCACGGTCAATGTTTATGGAGGGAAAAAGCTAGGATCCGTATCGGCCATCCCAACTGTAAATAACAGCTCATCGGATATAGATACAAGGCTGTGACTTGTTTGTATGTGACCGTATATATTTTTTAAAGTTTATTTTAAGTAAAAAAGACTCATTCTTTGATATTATCCAGATTTATTAAGATGACAGTTAGCATTCTATCTTTTTCTCTCGAGTAACTGTAATCGCAAGAGGAAAAGACCAGAGAAAATTCACCAATTTTCGAATTGAACCCCGGGACCTTCCGCTTATGGGTAAGACAACAACGCCACAGTATTGGTATCTAAGTTATACTGTGACAGCGCTCAGAACTGCGCCAACGAGGTCTCTATTGATTGACCGCCGTGGCTATATGATTTGGAAGGCCTTATTATTACCTACTGGTACCTATATTAGTTTATATAGAATATAAATATATATATATATATATATATATATATTTATATTCTATATAAACTGACTTATTATACAGACTCTAAATATATATATATATATATATATATATAGTTATATATATATATATATATATATATATATATATATATTTATATAATAATTGCTGTCAAGTACTTTTGAAGAGTTGGACGTTTTCTCACATTTGTTTTATTCATCGATGATTCTTTCAGTGTTGTTTTTTACTATTTTTCAATCATCTTGTAATTTACCCATGTAAACTGACTTATTGAACAGGCTATACAGGACACTATCAATAGGCTTACTACAATCATAATGTACAACGTACCTTATTATTAACTAATACCCCAGCATAACCGTGAGCACTTTAGGTAATTGATACATTAAACTTAATGCGTCACTAATTAACCTTAAATGGGTGTCGGAGTCGGTTATAGTATGGCTTTAGCACCCAATTTGCTGATCCAACGCGGATATCAGAACACATACCTATTGGAATGCCTCCTGAATAATTAAGAAGCCTACAAACATTATTGATTCCTTGGTTAATTTTATTGACCGAGCGAAGCGAAGGTCTCTGAGTCTACTTGAGTGAATTTGCACTTGTCCGTCCGTCCATCTGTCAGAACCTTATAACTTCTGAATTAATGAACGTAATTACTTCAAATTTTAATATAATATGTAAACCAATGGCTTCCAGCTGAATATGGCTTAAAAAGTT
Organism: Erebia epiphron; assembly: GCA_963932025.1. NCBI lineage: Eukaryota > Metazoa > Arthropoda > Insecta > Lepidoptera > Nymphalidae > Erebia > Erebia epiphron. Next base: position 27,934,748 of record OZ009947.1, on the reverse strand, counting down.
ACAAGTAAAAATCTTTATTTCAGGGGGGCTCTCATAGAAGCGAATGCGAAGTAAAATATTTTTTATAGCGTGACATAGGGTTGCGGTATATCATTTTAAAGATAATTAGGAATAGAGTCCAAAAATATTTTTTTAAGCTCTCTTGCATAGCTTCTATCGCGGGCCTTGAGGGTGGAGACCGAATCCAGAAATTCCGTAACGAAATTGAAAACCTAACACTTTGGTTGCTATGACCTTGCTATGACTACTTGTGTTGTTGACTTCAAACTATTGAAAATAAAAAGACTATTTTTATGAAAAGATGATTTGGAATATAAAGGCGAAATAATTTTAAAGAATTATGACACAATCCATCCAAACTTTTTCATTTATAATATTAGTATAGATAATGTTAGATGTCTTTGTATTATAACGGGCATGGCATACCCTTCACAGGTTAACTCAGAACCAAGTTAGGCTACACCATACATAGGGCTCATACTATACAGCGCAGTCAAGCTCTAAGATTGCTTTCATATTATAAGGTACTAGAATAATAGAATCATCCACAAAATCAAAGATTACGCAAACGTAGTCCGCAAACATTCCGTAAATAATAAACGTCCGTAAATAACGCGCAGTCCGCGTCCGTAAACCGTATAAACAGAACCGAATTAGCCGACCTCTATCTCTAACGTAATAACCTACTTCCTCACCTCATTGTCTCAATCAGTGCGTTTATGAAATCGGACGCAATCTCGTTTTACGACTAAACAACACTAACGAATCGTGTACAAGCCCACACGGAATGTGAAGTGTGAGAGATGGCCGATAGATTTTTGAAGTCATACTTCTTTTGGCGCGTTGGGAAAAAAATATCAGAGTGAATTTTTACGATGCGCGCGCACACCGACACCTATATTCGACACCCTGACGTTAGTTGGTCAATTTAAAAGTCTTGCAGTAAAAGGCCTACCAACAAAATTAAATAAATACATTTACTGTATGTTGGGTGAGAACTGATAACTATATTAAGGATATTGGAACGAAGTTCCTTATCGCTCGTTACGAAAGGGGGCTAGACGGAAAAAATTAAGACCAAAAGTTGTAACGACACTTTTTGCTATAGTTGTATCTAAGCCGCGCGGCGTGCGCGTGTTTCTTCGAACTTCGCGCGTGAACTTCGTTCCATCCGGGTGTCCCTTGACACATCTCAAGTTTTTTATTATTATTTGCTATCAAAAAGTATAACTTCTTGTGTACGTACATATTAAGTGCACACACACTTTTTTTATTGCACTACAAGTTCGCTCTTGACTGCGATCTCATCTGATGGTAAGTAAGGTTAGTCTAAGATGATAGATGGGTAGCCAGTTATGAGTACAGCAGTTATATTTAAAACCCATACATTGTAATTATTATCTTTTTGACAAGAGCAGTTACTGCTGAGGTACTTACCGGCTTTTCTCAGTAGTAATTGTTTCCGAACCGGTGATAAATCAAAACAAAACGTGTCGAGACACCTGTAGGGATCTATACTAAAGCGAAATTGTGTCTATCTATCTGTCTGCCTGTCTGCTACGCTTCCACGGCCCATATTTTCAAGCGATTTTGATGAAATTCGGTACAGTGATAGGTTGCATCCCAAGGAAGGATATTACTTCTACTAACCTTCTACCACTAATTTAACTTTTACTTTTACTACCGTACGTTTTAATCCCGGAAAATTAAGGAGTTCCGGGGGGAATAAAAATATCTTAGCGGACGAAGTCGCGTACTCATCTGGTGTCCTATATGAAAAATACTTTTAGTTTCAGTTTGAAGTTATAGTAAGAGACATAATATAACAGCCAGCTCTTACACTAAAACCATTTATATTAATATGGCGACATCAAACGTTCACATTTTAAACATGTAAAAAATGACGCTTTAATTTACTTGTTTATCAAAACCAAATTAGTGTGTTTCCTGTCTCAAAGACAGTGTTTTTGAAATGTAGTGATTTGGTAATTGGCATTTACTTTTAAATTAATATCCATAGCAATATTGTAAATGCAAATGTGTCTGTTCGTCAGTCTATCTTTCGATTTGTACCTCGGGGTTTGACATAGGTTAATTTTTAGGGTTCCGTACCAAATTGGTAAAATGGAACCCTTATGGTGCGACTTTCTCCGTCTATCTGTCCGTCTGTCCGTCTGTCCGTCCGTCACACTCGATTATTTCAGTAACTACTGAAGCTATCGACATGAAATTTGGAATAGTTGTGTATATTAGTGGCCCAAAGACACTGGAATTTAAAAAAAATAGAAATTATTTTTGTTCTTATTTAAAAAGGGGGGAAAATCTGAGGGTTGAAATTTAAAAGTGAGATAACTGTACTGTGTGGGGTATCATATGAAAGGGTTTACTTTGTACATTCTAAAACAGATTTTTAATTATTTTTAGTTATGATAGTTTTTGATTTATGGGGGAAAATGTCTAAAAAAATACCGTTCCCCCCGCCTTATCTCCGGAGTTTACCAATCGAAAAATTTGAAATAATTATGGTCAATAGGAATTTACGTATATTTTACAGGAAAACTATAGCCAATGCTCTAACTAGCATAGTTTTTTTTGATATTAACAATAAACCTCTACAAACAAAGTTAGTCTTGCGGTTCATTAACAAAGGTAATTATTTATTAATAATGGTACGGAACCCTTCATGCGCGAGTCCGACTCGCACTTGCCCGGTTTTATCCCTGAAAACAGCGTTCCCACAAATCCTTTTTTTATTATTCTGATACAAGTAAGGCTGCGATCTCACCTGATGATGAGGTCTAAGATTCGGTCTAAGATGATGGCGGGATAACCTATTAGTTGTACGGCAGTTATATTATATACCATATAATATAATAACTGCCGTACAACCCATACCCTAATCGTTTTCTACACGGCATCGTACCGGAACATTAAATCGCTTGGTGGTACGTCTTTGAAGGTAGGGTGGTAACTAGCCACAGCCGAAGCCTCTCACCAGACCAAACCGAAGAAAATTCAGAAATTATAAATTCCCAAATCGACCCTGCCGGAAATCGAACCCGGGACCTCCCACTATAAGACTTAGTACAGCGCTCACTACTGCGCCAGGGAGGCCGTCAATGCCTAAGCCTAATTAGAATTAGGATATGGTCCACTCACTCTTGATTTTAGCTTTAAATTTGCAATTTAATTTGAAATAGGCTTTGAAGGCGAAGTGAAAAACTAGTATTTATGCATGTGTTGTGTAGTGTTTGTGTTTTATGTATTTGTAGGTACATTTGACCCATGTTCGGCTGTCCCTCGCGTCCTAATTACCTGAAATCTGAAACGCGCCCCTGCACAAAGATCCGTCTAAGGCTCATGGATGCCGTCCACTTCCTGAAGATATAATGAAAATACGTACAAGTGTTGTTTCTAACATAAATGTTGTGTGGTACAAATCATGAGCGCAAAGAGATTGAAAACCCAGATAACAGCTTCAATTTGGGTTTAAATTTGGATTGGGACGCGTTTGAATTGAACGACTACAATTTTTTTATTATTTTTTATTTAATCCACTACAAGTTAGCCCTTGACTGCGATCTCACCTGATGGTAAGTGATGATGCAGTCTAAGATGGTAGCGGGCTAACCTGTTAGGGGCATGGCAGTTATATTAAACCCAAACCCCTATTTGGTTTCTACACGGCATCGTACCGGAACGCTAAATCGCTTAGCGGCACGTCTTTACCGCTAGGGTGGGTAACTAGCCACGGTCGAAGCCTCCCACCAGGCCAGACCAGGGAAAATTCAGAAATTATATTTACTAACCCTGCCGGGGATTGAACCCGGGACCTCCGCACGTTAAGGCAACAGCGCTCAACACTATGCCACGGAGGTTGTCAAATTCAAATTTATTAATAGTCTATACTTTATTGCACATAAAAACAGGAAATGGGTTACAAGAAATAAACATAGTCAAAGCTTTGCATGCAAAAGCGGTATTATCATAGAGCGATCTCTTACAGACAACCTTTGGTGAGAGATATTGTGAGAGATGAATTTTCTTTGGCCTGGTGGGAAGGCTTGGGTTGGTCCGGCCTTGGTTAGTTACTACTTACTACCCTACTAACAGAGATTTTGTCGTCAGGCGATTTAGCGTTCCGGTACGAAGCCGTGTGGAATCCAATCAGGAGTATGGGTTTAATTTGCCAGATCGCAGTCAAGGGCTAACTTGTAATGGAATAAAATAAAAGCTTTTACTGATATCAACCAGGTTCCCTATCGCAGCAGCAACTTAAGCTTTGTTTTTATGATACATTGATTTATGTTTAGTATTGTATTAATGCGTAATTTTGAGTTAATTTGTAGAACAGTATTGTATTACGTTTTGATTACTGTGCATCATGTTTACTGTATGTTTTTGATTTAACAAATAAATAAAAAGGCTTAAATCTTGTAATTTGGACCACAACCAAGGGTCTCAGCCCCGAGGCTTGGCCGCCCCGGCGTGTAATTCGATTTGGATAGATGTTACAAAGACTAGCTAACCGCACTCGGGCCACAAAGGCACCGTAACTAGTTTACTATTAACTCGGTGAAAAATGAACGAATGAACCAGTTACGCGGAAGTTGGCAGCTTCAGTACAGTTATGACGAAGTCTAACCTCGGAGGGAAAATGGTTTTTTAGTTAGTTGCTACGGAATTGAGTAACTATATATTCAATTCAATTCAATTTATTTAAAACATGTAGGACATACAGGTGTCTCTTATGCTACGTCATGTTTTGACTCTACCACCGGTTCGGAAAGAGAAAGATTCTGCTTACCGAACCGTTGATAGAGGCAACAGGAGGTGGTAGAGAAGGTAGGTATATAATAAATGGTGTAAAGATAAGATAAGATTTAAATGCTCCAATACATAATTATAGTATAACACTTTAACTGCCTATATCCAATGAATATCTTTTTTTTTCTAATATATAAAACACAGACGGGTTTGTTCGAATACTTATAACTCTAGAACGGCTGGACGGATCTGGATGAAATTTGGTACAGAGATAGATTATAGTCTGGAATAGCCCATAGGTTGCTTTTTATCGCGGAATATTAAAGAGTTCCTTCGGTAACAAAAAAAAGTCGCGGGCATCAGCTAGTAATCTATATTTTATAATAGTTATCTAAAAATTTTGTTTATTGAAAAAAACAGGGTTGTATCTTGGTATGTGCACACCTGTTTTGGAAGTTGAAAGCCTTTCAGACTCTTAGAAATACTTTCAACCTCTAACAGTTTTGACTTTTGGGCTCTGGGTTACCGCTCCATAAGTATGCCTAAATGTATCTGCATCTGGATGCCAAATTTATATTATCAAATGATTCGCATATTATTTTTATTGCATAAGTTTCGGTTTCGCTGGCAGCAATGCGATGTTGGATGATCTAAAATAAATATAATATATCAAAGATATAGACCAGGTACTATAAGATGAACAGACACGGACTCGGACGGAAATAAATAAATAAATAAGTGTTACTAAGCGCTGCTGAGCAAAAATTTCTATATAATTAAGTTAGTCGCATCGCATGTTTATTTATTTAGCTATAATTATTGTTTTATATCTAACCTATATTAACACAGTGCACAGTAAAACCGACTGTGGTTTTTGTGGCACTGTTTGTAACACAATTTCATGTCAATTAAATAAGATTAATAAAAAAAATTGTAAATATTTAGATACCTTTATAAGACTATCCTTCCCCTGGTTGCAACTACCTCTGTGAGTCTTTACCAAATATTGTACAAATCGGTTGAAGATATGGTCCGTGAAAATGTAGCCGACAGAAAGACGGCCAGACAGACAAACTTTTGCATTAATAGGTATGTATTCTAACCAAATACTAAGCTTTGCAACTTTCTTAGCCTTAACCTAGAAGCTAATGTTTAGTTTATTATCATACCTCGTACATTTTATAGTGCTTACACGGAAGCACGCTCGAGTTTGGAGTGTCATTCTAAAAATGTAACACTCGTGTCTCTCGAGAGACACAAGGGCGATAAAATTAAATGAAGAGACTACCTGTCTAGAGAGACAACTGAGTCCGGTTCTGTTCATCTTGTCTTTTATCTATTTTATATAATTTAGGTACCTTCAAGGCAAGAGTGAATGGGCATATTCTAGGCAAGCGCGTTCCAACCTCATCATTGCTATGTACTAAGCATGATTGTCGTCAAGCCTATCTCACAATTTAAAAAAAAAACATAAAAATATGTATAGCTTTTTAAGAGTAGTATGAGTAGTAATATAAGTTGTAAGAGAGAGAGTAACACATTCGCCATAGTTTCATTCCTGGCTGGTAAGTTAAGACTTTTACTTGATACTTTAGTAGATCATGAAGAAACTGGCCGTAAGAGACAATCCTGTCTAGAAAGACAACTAAGTTCGTGTCTGTTCATCTTGTAGTATATAAGGTACATAATATCTTTTTTTTTCAGGTATATAATATCTTCAGGTATATATCTTTCAGGTATATATATTTTTCAGGTATATAATATCTTTTTTTTTTAAGATAGGTACCGTAACCGATTATCACCATCATGTTTTTTAAGTAAGTAATTTTTAACGTCAATAAGTGTACCTACAGTATGCCTATATTGAATGAATGATTTGATTGATTGATTGATTGATTTTATTTATTTAGTAGATGATGGACGCGACTTCGTCCGCGTGTCTTTTAACCCGCGTGTCATTAGCTTTTTTAGTCATAAATATATAGACAAACATGGTAGAATTTTCTAAGATTTGAATAGAAGTTTGCAACTTTGGAGGTTATTAACAGGACAATATGACAATAATGAAATATGAAATTTTCAACTCACCCAGAACGCTAAATCGCTTGGCGGTAACTAAGCGCTACTCTATAAATTGAAAATAAACTGTAGCTTATAAAGTAACCCATAAGAAGCCGGGTCGGGTTGGCTAGTATAGGTATCATACGGAAGTAAACTTCCTCGCAGTTGAGTTTCCCTTGACTCAACACTTGTACAGTTTACATTTAATTTTATCGCCCTCTCGCAAGAAGCGAGTGTTTTGATTCTAGAAATACTTTAACTAACTCGACTCTAGTCTTGTCTCGGACGCCCCGCAAAATTGCACTAGCTTGACAATAAAATATTTTCTCAGACGCTTTATGTACAGAAAATTTATAAAATTGCCAAGAAATATATTATCTAACTGCCTCGTTGGTCTAGTGGTTGGTATGTTCAACTGCGGCCGACGAGGTGCCGGGTTCGAGTCCCGGGTTGCGAAATGCGAAAGTTTGGATGTGTGCATGGATGGCTGGATGTTCGTTACTCAATCACGCCCCAACGGCTGAACGGATCTGGATGAAATTTGGCACAGGGATAGATTATAGTCTGGAATAACACATAGGCTACTTTTTAGCCCGGAAATTTAAAGAGTTCCCGCGGGAACCGAAAAACCTCAATCCACGCGGACGAAGTCGCGGGCATTAGCTAGTTTATTATATTCACTGAAAAAATTTTATTTTAACAAAGGACCTTTTTGGCTCGGTTAAAAGCAAATCGGCATATTTTAACTATGACTTATCTAAAAACGCCAAGTAAACTTGGTATATAATAGACCTGTGCATATTGTTAAATGTTCTTGGTTATTAACAAATAGAAAATTAATAATTTGTAATTAACATAATTGGTAAATCCAAACACTTTCGAACATGATACAAAACTAATGAGTGGTTTTGTAAATTCATTATAAGTATTTTGTTCAAATCTAAACTAGCATTTAAATCGGTTGATTTTTATGAACATCCTTATTTAATAACAAATAAGTTGAGTCATTTAATTTTAAACTAAGTGCTCGATTGATTTCAAAAAAATCATTATTCGGTTGATTTTAACAAACCAACTGATTTATTAACAAGTAAGATAAACTCATTTAATTCTAATCAAGTGCATAATTGCTTTTAAATAAGTAGATATGATCGGTTAATACTTGATAAACCAATAGTTGTTAACAACCAAGCTGTGTCGAGAAATCGTGGCGACTCGGGCCAAGTCGTGTCATTTCGTCCTGGAACCTCGTTGGAGTTACATGTAACGCGCGCTCAGTGTTCGTAAAGTATTGTGAAGTGAAGCCAGTGTAAGATCTGAGATATTTAAGATAGATTATTAGATTATAGATAAAATTCAAAATAAATCAGTTTTGTATTACAGTGTACTTGAACTTTAATATTATAAGAACCCCTTGTCCCAAATAAATTAAATTAGTAGGCCTAAGTTTGCCACCGTGTTCAATCAGTGGTTTCCATGAATGAACTATTTACTAAAGTACTTTGTGTACGTATTCGTTACGTAAGTAACTTTTCGTCGACCAATTTAATCGGTAATAACTACAACCGACCTATTCGGTAGTAACAGCAGTGTTACTCAGTATTCCCAACCAATTCGAACGGTAGATCAGTCAATTAACTTTGTATTATTAATAGAGAAATATGTATATGTACCTACTTTCATTGTTTTTTTTAAATATGTAACATGAGATACTAAAAAACTGAAGGTGGATGCATAAATATTTTTAATTGATCGTACAAATTTAATTGACTTACGACCGGTTTCTGAATTGAGAATTTCATGTTTAGTCTGTCTCAAAGACTACTTAAGGACTAATTAAGCAAATTTTTGTTTCTGAAATGATATTGGGCCGGTTTCTGAATTAAGCATTCAAGCAAACAGCAAGCTCCAACTCTCAAACCTTACACAATATCAATTCAGAAACAAAAATTTGCTTAATTAGTCCTTAAGTAGTCTTTGAGACAGACTCAACATGAAATTCTCAATTCAGAAACCGGCCGTGTATCTACCGATTGAATTGGTTCGGAATACTGAGTAACACTGCTGTAACTACCGAGAAGGTTGGTTGTAGTTACCGATTAAATTGGTTGAGAATACTGAGTAACACTGCTGTTACTACCGAGTAGGTCGGTTGTGGTTACCGATTAAATTGGTTGAGAATACTGAGTAACACTGCTGTTACTACCGAGTAGGTCGGTTGTGGTTACCGATTAAATTGGTTGAGAATACTGAGTAACACTGCTGTTACTACCGAGTAGGTCGGTTGTGGTTACCGATTAAATTGGTTGAGAATACTGAGTAACACTGCTGTTACTATCGAGTAGGTCGGTTGTGGTTACCGATTAAATTGGTTGAGAATACTGAGTAACACTGCTGTTACTACCCAGTAGGTCGGTTGTGGTTACCGATTAAATTGGTTGAGAATACTGAGTAACACTGCTGTTACTACCGAGTAGGTCGGTTGTGGTTACCGATTAAATTGGTTGAGAATACTGAGTAACACTGCTGTTACTACCGAGTAGGTCGGTTGTGGTTACCGATTAAATTGGTTGAGAATACTGAGTAACACTGCTGTTACTACCGAGTAGGTCGGTTGTGGTTACCGATTAAATTGGTTGAGAATACTGAGTAACACTGCTGTTACTACCGAGTAGGTCGGTTGTGGTTACCGATTAAATTGGTTGAGAATACTGAGTAACACTGCTGTTACTACCGAGTAGGTCGGTTGTAGTTACCATTTATTTTTAACCAATTCTAACGGTTAATTTCCTGACAAGTAGTGGCTGCAAAGTTGACGTATTTGTTTTTAACTACAAACTTTGCAGGTGCTATATTGACAAACATGCTGGGTAATTTTTAGCAGTATTTCATTTATTTTTAACCCTTACGTTTTTTCAGTGTTTGTATAGATATGACGTGTCGGTGTGTAGGTACCTATGTAATTTTATTACTTTAATTTCTGATGTGCAGCACATTATTTTGCTATCCGAGTAAATTTAGTGCAGCCGTAAATAATAAGTTTGTGTAATAATAAGCGCATAATGACAACTCCTCATAATGCTGCCTCGTTGGTCTAGTGGTTAGCATAGTCGACTGCGGATCACGAGGTCCTGGGTTCGATTCCCGGTCGGGCATAAAAGTTAGGTATTGGGTTTTTCAATTAAGAAATTCTCAGTGCCAGCCCGGAGTTGGAAGTTGGCGGTGTTTCACCCCCGTGCCTCGGAGAGCACGTTAAGCCGTCGGTCCCGGTTATTATCACTAACATGATAATAGTCGTTAAAGCCCGCCAACCCGCATTGGAGCAGCGTGGTGGGTCTAAGCTCTAATTCCCGCTCTCCTATGAGAGTGGAGGCCTGTGCCTAGCAGTGGGACGTTAATAGGCTGTAGTGATGATGATGATGATGGAATGACAACTCAAGGCGGGTTGAGCTGTGATATTGGTACTCCGGGAAGAGTGGGTACTTGAGTTCGAACAAAATTAAAGTGACATTACAGTTTCCGAATCACGGGGGTCATTGTTTTATCGTTTTGGGTTGTTTTCGTACAAAATAGAAATGTAGGTCATGCCCTTAACTTCTTTATGATGGATAAGAAACTACATGAATTTATAACTAGTAGTATATTATGTAACTAGTAACCTTTTTTGATACCACCCTAGCGCAGTGGTGAGCGCGAGGTTCCCGGGTTCGATCCCCGGCAGAGTCAATTTGGGAATTTATTTATTCTGATTTTCTATGATATTGCAGGGGAGGCTTTGGTCGTGGCTTATAGTTGCCACTCTATCGGCAAAGACGTGCCGCGATGCGATTATGCGTTCCGGTACGATGCCGTGTATAGAAATCAGGGATATGGGTTTAATATAACTGCCACATCCCTAACAGGTTAGCCCACTACCATCTTAGACTGCATTATCACCAAGTGAGATCTGTCAGTAACTTTTGGTCGAATATTAAAAATAATGGATTCACGGCCATCAGCTTGTCTATACTTATAATATTATAAATGCGAAAGTTTGGATGGATGGATGGATGTATGTTACTCAGATAGATTATAGACTACAATAAACACATGGGCTACTTTATCCCGGAAAATTAAAGAGTTCTCGCGGGAACCAAAAAAACTCCAATCCTCGCAGACAAAGTCGCGAGCATCAGCTATGTATGCGAGCTAGTTTCCCATATTATTATTTTTCATTATAGGCTTACGCTTGACCACAACCACACCTGATGGGAAGTGATGATGCGGACTTAGATGTCGCTTGTCTAGAAGATGCCAATTCACTCTTGATTTAAAGATACCCGGATTCTAATTGGTGGGAAACATAGTTTTTGGTAGAGTGTTTCAGATCCTACGAGTCTGACTCATAGTCATGCGAATAAGGAATGATGAGTGCAAAGCGCTTCATACGTGTGGATGGAACGTTGACAACATATAAAAAACTAGTATGGCGCGTGGATGCGCGGCCCGCTGAAGCGGACCGCGTAGTAGACCGCGCGGCCCACTGTCTACTTGCTCTCCTTCTATCCTACTGTTTACTGCCTACGTGTTCTGAAGTAAACAACACACTGCTATGCTAGCGAGCACAGTGGAAGCGCCAGCGTGCCAATCGTCCGACAGACGTAAAAAAATTTTCATAAGAAAACATAAAACAGAGACCCCCTCTAAGAATCTAAAGGAGCCTTTAAATGTAAAAAAACTTTCCAGACATGCATAGTGTAAGAGACCGTTGAAGTAAAAACACAAAGAAACCTTCCTTAATTGATTAATATCAATATTATACCGCTGACGATCGGGTACCTTTGGGTGCCATTGAACTTCGCCATCTTGGCTTTCCTAACGGCAAACCGACAATAATTCTTCCATACATAAAAAATCTTGTAAAAAAAACCATATCAAAGTCATGCATAATATTTCCTACTTCCACTCTTCCATCTAGTATACTTTCTGAAATAGACAACTATGACATTTTGGCCGTGCTCCTCACCCATCTTTCAAACCCTCGATCATCATCGCTCTAAATAAGTACCTATATTTTTTTCTCCGAAAAATTATGGAGAGTTCTTATTTAAGAACAAATTTTGAAAATGAACCGCATCAAAGTCTTGCATAGTTCAACACGAAATTGTAGCCTCTTCAATATTTGCCATACATTTTCTATGGAAAAATAAATTCCGCCGTGATCAATCAGTCAGTCAGCACGAGCAGCTATATATATATTAACTAGTGTTTCGCTCTAACCTATTTCACTATCTTCGGGTAACTGGAACCGTATCAAAATGTTGCATCTGTGCAAAATGTTCTACACAGTCTTGTAATTCTCTTCAATAGTCTCTTCAATATTGGCCATATTATATTATTTCCTATGGAAAAATAAATTCCGCCATCTTGAATTTTTTTCCTGTTCATCAAGTAGACCTTAAGGTCCTGATCATCTTTTACCACGAAACCACTTTTCCAACTTTTATACTTTCTGAGATAGACACCAAATATAGTATGGCAGCCATCTTAAATCCGCCATTTTGATTTTTTTTTCAGCTCATTGTCTGTTGGATGAAGTTTCGAATGACATTTGGTCGAGCACCCCCCACCGATCCTCAATGCTTCGATCGGTTCATTTCGGCAAATCGGCCGCCATCTTGTTTTTCCGAAATATCATTATTTTCCCCTACTCGAATCCCGCACCCGAACACATCTCCCATACATCATTGTATCGTTTTCTGTCTCTTTCGCCGCGGTTCGAGGTCGAAAAATCCAAAATTTTAAAGCTCTATAGCTCGGCCGCCATCTTGTTTTTCCAATTTTTTCCACTTTTTCTATTTATCGTTTCCTAATTTCTTCAACATTTGCGAGTCGTAACAAAGAGTTGCGAGAATCACGTCGGCCGCCATCTTGTTTTCCGAAATGTCAATAGTTTTCCCTTACCCTCATTCAGCACCCGAACACATCTCCCGTACATTATTATACCGTTTTCTGTCTCTTTCTAGGAGAAACAATTCTGTCAATGAGTGTGTAAGTCAGTCAGTCAGTGGTAATCGAGCTATAATATATAGTATAATAACTTCGATAAAAATAATAATATTCTGATTTCTATAGAAGAAGTAGCAATACAAACACTCGAGCACACGACCCCAATACGGTTTTTACTTGATAAAATTTTAATATTCGCTCCAAACAAGAGATTTCCATTCGTAACAACCGACAGATGGCTAGCGGAACTTTATGCACATTGGCTATAGCTCTTAACACCAAAGAATAGAGATTATATTCAATTGGCAGGATACATCGTAAAAAATATTCCCCTATGGCAGTAGGTCAAAGTATCATTGGAGTGTATGAAGTTGGAGATATAACATTCAAAATATAATATGAAAATCCTTCCTCAAGTGATTTGGGATTAAGAGGTGTATTTCTATGTCGCGATTGTTGATTCTGTAAAGTACCTATAGAATGTGATGAATAGAATGTATTTTAAAGGTTCCGTATACTATAGAGAAACTAATAATATCATCATACCTGATATTATAAATACGAAAGCGGGTCTGTCTGTCTGTCTGATATTCTTTAACAGTCCTACTTTTTGTTAAAATTTGGTATAGAGATTGGAATCCCGCGGAAGGGCAAAGCCTACTTTATATACCGAAAAATTAAGGAGTTCTCGCAGGAATAAAAAACGGACGAAGTCGCGGGCATTATCTAGTAATTATGAAAACACATAATATTATGTAAGCAGTCCCATGCATATTTAGCTGGACTGAGTTAAATCCACAATCTTTTATCTTATCGCTAGCTAATGCCCGCAACTTCGTCCGCGTGGATTGAGGTTTCTCGGTTCCCGCGGGAACTCTTTAATTTTCCGGGATAAAATGTAGCCTATGTGTTATTCCAGACTATAATTAATTTCTGTGCCAAATTTCATGCAGATCCATTAAGCCGTTGGGGCGTGATTAAGTAACAAACATCCATCCATACATCCATGCATCCAAACTTTCTCATTTTTAGTATTTATTTGATTTGATATCTAAATTTTAGTTTAGGTTATTCAAAAATTCAAAACCTAAGGCCATCAAAAGTCTTTTAACCTAACCCATAAACAAAACTTATTCAAGTAAACGAAACAAACATAATATAAAATCAGGAACTTCCCAAACAAAAGCAATGCTTATTTACATTTCAAAACAGCATAAGGTTGAAAACAAAGAAACTTTGCCCCACTTTGCGCACGTACGTAAATAAGACACGAATAATTCGAAGATCCTAGTGGAATAAAACCGCCAAGTGCCAACAAAACTCTTCCAGATTCGCGGTAAGGCTAAACGCGCACTGTATTTTCAATACAGAAAGGATGTCGTAAAAAAAGACGTCCCATAAAAAGGACGTAGGTACCTACTTTTTAAAGACCCAAGGAAGGAATTTAATTTTTGTGTTATGATAATATAATTATTTATGTTATACAGGCAAATCATAAAACATGAATAGTTAGAGCGAAATAACTATTATTATTTAATCTGTGGTTGAAAGTACCTGTCAGGAAAGAAAGATTTTTGTAAAATAAAATCGTTAAGGCTTCCCGTCATAAAAAGGACGTCTTCAAAAAAATATATTTCTCATACAGCTGCATATTTTTAATTTTATGTTTCATGCCTATCTCATTGGAAATATCCAGTAGGTATACAAACACCGAACTAGCGCGCGAATCCGAAAAATTATTAATCTTCTCAGAAAAAAAAAAAACTAGTAGGTACTGTGCTTAAAAACGGACATAGTATGACGGACTAAGTAAAATAGTTTTGCTTAATAAAAATAACTCTTTTAAATCATCACAATTAAATAACATTGAATTATGAATATGAAAAGCACGGTGCGCGCTTCGCTTAATACACTAGAGTAAGGAGTTAAAATGTTTAGTAGCAAACAAAAAGCGAATTGTACAAGTTACAACGGCAGTTCCACCGCAAACTCCCGGATTAAAGACAAAAGACTATTTCGCAGTATTAAGAGATTGTAGGACGATCGTACAATAAGATCAACACAAGAGAAGACTATTTGGACTTATCTTTATTTTCACTTTTGTATAAATGTGCCTATAATGCTTCAAGGCGACCTCCGTGGCGCAGTGTGTAGCGCTGTTGCCTTAACGTGCGGAGGTCCCGGGTTCGATCCCCGGCAGGGTCAATTTGGAAATTTATAATTTCTGAATTTTCCCTGGTCTGGCCTGGTGGGAGGCTTCGGCCGTGGTTAGTTACCACCCTACCGGCAAAGACGTGCCGCCAAGCGATTTAGCGTTCCGGTATGATGCCGTATAGAAACCGAATAGGGGTATGGGTTTAATATAACTGCCATGCTCCTAACAGGTTAGCCCGCTACCATCTTAGACTGCATCATCACTTACCATCACGTAAGATTGCAGTCAAGGGCTAACTTGTAGTGGAAAAAAAAAAAAAGGCCTTTAGGTATAAATACAATTTTAGTCCTTAATGTATTTAGACAAAGTCATATTGAAATGGTGTGGTAATCAGAGGCCCAATAAGTCAAAGCAAATCGTTATCAATTGACAGCTTTAAACGTATTTACTTAATTAAACGTATAACTGCCTCGTTGGTCGAGTGGTTCGTATGTTCGACTGCGGTCAACGAGGTCTCGGGTTCGAGTCCCAGCTCGGGTCATAATTAAGTATTGGGTTTTTTGGACTATATATTATCAGAGCCAGCCAGGAGTTAGGAAGTTGGCGGTGTTTCACCCCCGTGCTTCGTGATAGCACGTTAATCCGTCGGTCCCGGTTATTATCACTAACTGCCATGCCCCAACAGAACACGGTAGTAGAGATACAATGTTGATTTTTGATTTATATTATTGAATATAAAAACTAACATGTATAAAAACTGCACGTGTTCTGTTCCCTCCTAGAACATCGTGATAGCTTAAACAAAATTTCCTTAATCAAACTTAATAAAACTTAACTAAAAATTAACAGTATACAAAATAAAACTAAACTTAAAAATGTAACTTAATAAAATTTAACATAAATCTCAATAGTACAAAAATTAAATCAAAACAAAAAAACGTCCCACCTCCTTCCTCCTCCTTCGTTCCTCCGATCACCACATCGGAGGAAGCTGCCTCTTGCCAAATATGACAAGAATTAAAAAAAAAAAAAAACAGCCAACAGGTCAGCCTGCTACCATCTTAGACTGCTTCATCACTTGCCATTCAGTGAGATTGAAATCAAGAGATAAGTTGTAATGATTTAAAAAAAAAATAGTACTTAGTTAAAGCCCGCCAACCTCCATTGTAGCAGCGTGGTGGGTCTAAGCTCTAATTCCCTTCTATTCAACCGATTTGGACGAGGTACAGGGATAGGTTGCATCCCGGAAAGGAAACATGCTACTTTTATCCCGACATTAATATATTTCTAAAATTGAAGAATCCGCGGGAATAATTCTTATTTCTCAACACACTCGGACGAAGTCGCAGGCATTAACTAGTGCCAAATCTTAGGAAAATTTTGAACCATATTATAATGTATGGAATGATCTTATTACAACCTTTGTGTATATTTCAATGGCTGCCTACCTAAAGGGGTATAATACTAGACGATGTAATTCTCGTGTCTCAAGCAATATTTATTTTAATTTATAGGAGGATTAAACGTAATGCTCACCAAATTCCCACTCTCAGTTGTCGACTTTATGGCTCGGAAACGTAATGGCGCCCTTTATTACGCAAAACGCTCTGTCGCCTTCGAATTCAGAGTATTAATATTTAAATCCGCGAAAACTCATTAAAAATAACACTTCCAACTTATAATCGTTGGAAGTCGGCCGGGGGTCCATTCGACCCGCAAACTTTAGATTAAACTTGTCAACTCGGCGCGCCGCGGAGGGTTACTTGCGAAGTTTCAGAAAAAATGAGACAAGCGGGCTCCGTGTATCTCGGTTCGAAATATTATAGCTAGTATAATATATTGAGTTTAATTAATCGTACATATATCATCCTGTATACTGTACTGCACTTATATTATACTGTTACCTATTCTGTGCTCATATTATAAAGTGTGTTTGTTTTGGTTTGTCCTTCAATCATGCCGCAAAAGAGCAACGGATTGACGTGGTTTGCTTAGATATCGCTGAGGACCTGGAGAGTGACATGGGCTACTTTTTGTTCTGGAAAATTTTATATTTTTTTCTGGTCTGAATTTTCTCTGGTCTGGTCTAGAGGGAGGCTTCGGCCGTGGCTAGTTACCGCCCTACCGGCAAAGACGTACCGCTAAGCGATTTAGCGTTCCGGTACAATGCCGTGTAGAAACCGACTATAGGGGTGTGGGTTTAATATAATTGCCATACCCCTAACAGGTTAGCCCGCTACTATCTTAGACTGCATCATTACTTACCATCAGGTGAGATCGCAGTCAAGGGCTAACTGGTAGTACAATAAAAAGAAGATGATATCCTTCATCGTTTGAAGCAAGTGATATTGATTAAGTATTGATTTCTTAAAACACACATACCTAACTCTGAAAAGTTAGAGGTGCGTGCCGAGATATTTAACCTGCGACCCCTTACAGGAGATCGGGTGTCTAACTGTCTAATAAGCCACAAGTAACTAAGGCTACCACAGTTTCAAAATAAAACATACCCTCCAATAATTGAATAATTATATTTAAGCCACCTGAATCTATTTTCTTTGCTCTTGTACGACTGTTATAATTTAATATAAAAAATACTTTTTAAACAACCGACTTCAAACTCCCGCGCCAACTTTACAACAACAAGCACACGCTATACAAAGTTTTTATTTTATTGTTGCTATTTTAAAAACCGCTCGGCCGATTTCGATAAAATTTATATGGGACCACATGGGAAGTATGCTCTTTCAAATAAAAAAAGAATCATCCAAATCGGTCTACCCAGTCAAAAGTTCTGAGGTAACAAACATAAAAAAAAAAAAAAAAAAAAAAAAAAAAAAATACAGTCGAATTGAGAACCTCCTCCTTTTTTTGAAGTCGGTTGATGAAATAGAGGAAATTTCGGTACTAATTATTATAATTAAAAGTAATTTAAAAAATTATCACTCCACTCCATGAGTAGTTGAAATTCATCGCATTAACAAAATATCCAACCACTCCCAAGTTCTTCAATACACGAACTCTGCAACAATGGGGGAACCAAAATACAATTCTATTCACCCCCCCTTATCTGAGCAGTCATCTTGTTTCTGATCCCCCTTAACTGATATGTTATTTTGCTATTAATGACTTACTTCCCTTTGCTCTTTTGGTGTACCTATCTAGCAAATTAACGCGCGATTTTAAGTCTTATGTTATGATATTAAGGTGTATGTTACTATGATGTTCGATAAATTTATTAAACACAAGCTTCTTGGATAGGGTTGCCATAAAATTAACTGAAAATTCAGGATTGTGTTTTTTATAAAGTTAGTTTGGAAGCTTAGGAAGTGCTTTTTATTTTTTTCTAACTATGTACTCGTATTGTTTCGATCTTGTATTTTTCATCCATTTTTTATAGTAAAATCGTATTTCTAAAAAATGATATGTAAGGTGCACATTTCATACCCTGTAAATGACTTCGAAAGTTAAACTTCCCGGCCTAGGCCAGTAAAGAATGTATGTATTTTCATGACATATTATCATAAGTTTGAATTTGGAATCTTTCTTCCTGAATATCTTGTAACTTGTTATAATGTTCTTTGGCCTAAATAGTTTAAATTTGGAACTCTACGGTATTACGCGTTCAGCACTCACAGCGCAAAAAAATAATTAAAGTATAATATTTATTTTTTATGTTTATAATATTGAAAGGCGGGAATTAACTACATACCTAATCGTTATAATTTATTATTTAAAAGTGACGAAAAAATTAGTTCGAGTGAGGATATTATGGATTTAGATTGTACGCCTCCTTTTCTGAGAGCGGAGGCCGGATTAGCTAAAAATAATTTGCTTCCGCCGAAATCCAAAGAAAAGTCACTTGTTTCATTTTTTAGAAAAGCACTAGACACACCTCGACCGGGAGAGCATTTCTGGTCTCGTATATTATAGCCGGCCGAGCTACGCGAGTCTAACTAACACTCGACCAGAAAACGCGTACTTCCCGGTCTCACGATGTAATGCACTATATCTTTTCCAAGCACCTATAGGTACTACCTAAAACGGAGAAGACCTGCACATTTTAAAGTTTTTGTCTTCAACCGCTTATAAAAAAATGTAAAATTTTACATTCAATAATGAAAAATTAAAAACAAAACACAGTTTGTTTGTGCAGTAAGTATGTATATGTAAGCTTAAATAAATCTTATTTTGAAATAGTTTTAATCTTATTTTAAATCATTAAACACTCACCTCTAACCCTGACTAAGAATATGGCAAAAATGTGGCATATTTCATCTCTAACCCTGACTAAGAATATGGCAAAAATGTGGCATATTTCATCCATTTCCATTTGCGTACACTCACATTCACCTTTTTGTCAAAATAAAAGAGTTTCATTTAAAAAACTTTATTGATAAATTATCCAAGCTCTTACAAAGCGCGTACAAAGCAGGAAAAAACCTGAAAACATAGACGTATGGCTACCCTAGTTATGGCTATAATCGGACCCTACTTTGTAGTACATCTTGAACAATTCCTTTCAACTCAAATCATCTATGACGGTTTATTTGATTGATTGCCTTGATTCCAATAATTTCAATGAAATACTCTTTCACCATGTTCATTGAAACGATAACACAATTAGCTTGATTATTTGCGTTGGTTTGTCGTATTTTCGGACTATGAGAGTGAGGGAATAAAGAGTTACCGCCAAAGAGTTTTTCCGACTAGAATTTCTCAGTACTAGCCCGGAGTTAAGAAGTTGGCGGTGTTTCACCCTCATGCCTCGGAGAGCACGTTAAGCCGTCGATCCCGGTTATTATCACTAACATGATACTAGTCGTCAAAGCCCGCCAACCCGCATTGGAGTAGCGTGGTGGGTCTACGCTCTAATTCCTTCTCTCCTATGAAAGTGGAGTCCTGTGCCCAGCAGTGGGACGTTAGTGTACTGTAGTAATGGTGGATTAGGTATATAATATTATAGAACCAAAGTGAAGCATAAGACAATCTTCAATTACATTTTCCTTTATGTCCACGCGAGTCGTCAATTTGCGGCCGCCATCTTTGACTCGTCAATGAATGAATAGCTCACCGCTTGCCAAGAATAAAAGGTTCTCTTAAAAGCTTCCCGGGGCAGTGTCCTGGGTGGAATATATTTGATTTTCATTATCTTAGTACTAGTAAAAAGTCGTGATAGCCTAGTGGTTAGGACTTGGGACACTCAGCCTGCTATAGGTCGCGGGCACGCACCTCATAACTTTTCGGAGTTTGTGTAGGTGAGAAGTTTTTTAAGAAATTTTTCATTTGCTTAATTTTTCTGGCGCACAATAAATTAACATTAAAGACCCAAAAGCTAGTAAGTATATTTTATAGTTTTCAAATAAAAATAGCAAAAAAGTGCATATGGCCCGTTAAAACGCACATAAATAGATAAGACCTCCCTTGCGCACTTTGGTTTCTGTACTTGTTTTCTTTATATCTTTTTTTTTGTGTGCCAATAAAAAAAAACTATAAATAGCACCGAAAAGTTAGACGTGCGAATTGCTGGCTTACTGGGCGGTGAATATTGCAAGCTGGAAGTGCAAGATACACACTGTACCACATATAGATTTGTCTACTGTGGTATTGTGTAAAGTAGAATCTCCTTAGAACCAACCACTCAGCCGGAAAAAAATCAAAGCGCAAACTCATTGAAGCAGAAGAGTCAGTCAGTTCTACAGCGATCCAACTCTAATGAACTCAGTGCTCCATTATCACGGATTTAATGATTACTGTTGAGAAACAATTCGCCTTTATCACAGATGAAAGCCCTTAAATCAGGGTTAGTAGGTAATTTTGGTGACACACTGAATGTAAGAAACAACAGCGTTAATTTACTAAGCGGCGATTCTGTGACTGACGGATTCATGTACATTTACTGTACGGTTGTATATGTCCCCGTTAGATTGAAATATATCTAGCGAAATTGTAAACTGTTGACAGATTACAATTTAACGCATTATTTTTCGGTACATTGTAATCTGTTAGGTATATTAAACCGATAAAACCTCAGCAGTTGAAATAATCAAGCAGTGCTCGGCCCCACGAACCCTAAAATAACCTACGAGAAAGAGACAAGAAAACGTAAATACAATCAACATTTCAAAAATTGACACTCAGAACATTGAACGGTTCACAATCTGTCAACAGTATACAATTTCGCTAGTTAGATTACAATCTAACGGTTTTTGCAATCTTACGGTTACATATATAAATCATTTATTTTAATACATACATTAATATACTTAATCATTGAAACGCTCAGGTATGTATATAAAACAATAAAAAAATGTTGAGCAAAGATAAAATTAAATATCAAGGTGTCAAATCGATTATAGCTTTCTTCATAAAGAAAGTCGATTAAATTATCAAAAATCTAATCAGTAACGCATTAGAACATTATTGAATCGAGCTGCCAAAAAGTAAACAAGTATAAATTACAAATTCAAAACCACCCCCGACATAATATTATGGAAGTAACAGATTAAGAAAGAAGCTGATGATCTTCAGACGGATGAACAGATTTTCATGAAACATGACTAAGAACAAAATTATCTATGACACAAAAAAAAATAAACGAAAATCGGTTCATCCGTTCAGATACACAAACAGACACGTTAAATTTATAACACCCCTCTTTGCGTCGGAGGTTAATAAATGGTTGGACAAAATATAAAACACTAACACAAAACATTGTTTACCTTTCAATATAAACGCTACAACTCACTTTAAATAATTAATTATAAGTAAAGCCATCAAGCACGAGGGCAGTAATAACTCCTCTGATGAACCCAGCGGGTTACTTGCTGCGGGCATTATAAGAGTGATTCCTGTTGGGAAACAATTTCCCCTTATCGCAGATTAAAGCCCCTAAGATCACGGCTTGATACATAATTTAGAGAACGCACTTGTGCGCGAGACACTGCGTTAAGGAATCATGAACATTAATCGACTTTCTTTTTCAAACTTTTTTATTCAAATAAACTTTTTAAAGTGTTTTTGAATCATCGAATGAATACACCGCTGGTTCGGAATGCCATTCCTATCCAGAAGAGCCAGCAAAAAACTCGGCTTTTTAGATTTTAACATAATATTATGTGTGATTAAAAAAAAACTTTAACATATTTATATCATGTGAATAAAAAGTTACGGCTGCATTTCTCCAACTCGAAGTAACCTACGAATTAACTTGATGTTTTGACAGGTTTTGTATGGGAATACTGTCAAAATTTCGCAGTAATCAGCTCTTATTTGTATTAGTTTACTTTTAACTGTTTGTTTCTCAAAGTAGGTATTTTCTAGCCATTGAGAAAAAATAATTTTGATTTTTTTAAGTATAAGTAAATTAGCAGTAAACGGATTTCATTTTTCAACTCCCCCTTTTTTGCGTGAAAAGGTAAGTAATATTTAGTTTGCGGTACCTATGTATTTAAAAAAGTGGTGTGAATTATGAAGGGTGGGCCATATTAAAATTGTCCGGGATGCTTAGCATCGCGATGAGCCTTTCGCTGATGTGGCTAATAAGCAAAATTGTTAGTGGTTTCTACTAGTTTTCATAATCTTAATAATTTTTTATTTAGCCAGATTATGGTAGGTACATGCAATTTCCATTAGGAATTCCAACTAAATCGAACACAAGCTCGGCAAACCACGCGTCCGTGTGTCCAATCAATCAAGGGTTGTGTAATTACAAGTCTTCTCTTTGAGATTGCTAGTCAGTAGTGCATAGAGATTCATTTTCATACGTCAAATGCACGTCCCTACCCATTTGTGGAAAGACTTTGATACTAAAATAGGGTAAATAGGAATACATAGAGCTACTCTAGGATTACTTAACCCAATTTCAGAAAATTGTAATATTTTCACGAGGGACGAGTGGCCTAGTTGGGACAACGCATATCAGTCGATTGCGATTGTTAAGCAACGTTGACCCAAGTCGGTAACTGGATGGGTGACCAAATTTGGAGGTTCAAATTTAGCTTTTTCGTCCCTTCGTGCCTCGAAGACCACGTTAAGCCGTCGGTCCTGGTTATTATTACTAACATCCGTACCTACCTACTTAATATTATGAATGCGAAAGTGTGTCTGTCTTTCTGTCTGTCTGCTACGCTTTCACGGCCCATCTGCTCAACCGATTTTGATAAAATTTGGTACAAGGGTAGATTGTATCCCGGGAAAGGACATGGGCTACTTTTTATCCCGGAGTTTCCGCGGGAACCATAAAATCTTAATCCACGCGGACGAAGTCGCGGGCATCATCTAGTCTGTTATTAATCGTTACAAAAGCCTAAGAGTGTAAATAGGTACCTACTCTTGGTCGAGTCGTATGCGGAAGGACGTGGAAACTTACCGCATTATTATCCCAAGAAAGCTCCTACCATTATTTAATTAATGGAAAGGGGTCACGACCCTCAGTCATGAGGAATACGACGCAGAGTGAGACAATATTTTCACGAGTGTACTGAAGGATTAATATCACCCGGATGAGTTAGTTGTGAAGTAACCTAAATAATTAGATAGATTAGATATCATCATGATGAAAATATCATCATCAATCATCATTTCTACTCACTGCCAACTCAATACTAAGCATTAGTAGAGACTCATGCTTAGTACTGAGTATGAGAAGGGTTTGGCCACAGTCTACCACTCTGGCCAAGTGCGCACACACCTTTGAGAACATTATGAAGAACTCGACATGTATGTTTCCTCACGATGTTTCCTTCACTGTCTAATCAAGTGATATTCGGTTTCGAAAAGTTAGAGGTGCGTGCGCAGGGATCGAACCCCCGGTTAATCGGACGCTAGGCATCTTAAGTCTAAAACACTAGGCTATCACCGATTTAACTAGCCATTATAATATTACCACCTATTTAGGTGTTCAATTCAACAAAAAATTATTATTGACTAGCTGGTACCCGCGACTTCGTTCGCGTGGATTGAGCTTCGGTTTAATTCGGTAACTCTTAAATTGTTCAGGATAAAAGTAGCCTATGTGTTATTCCAGACTATAATCTATCTCTGTGCCAAATTTCATTCAGATCCGTTCAGCCGTTCTGGCGTGATTGAGTTACAAACATACATCAATCCATACATCTATCCATCCAAACTTTCGCATTTATAATATTAGTATAGAAGATATTTACTGACGTTCAAAAAGTGCTTCCGCTTACCCACTTTGATTAAATTACTCATGACTTTGACTTTGACGAATGACAAAGTTTATATTTGACTAGCTATGACCTTCCACGGCTTCGCTAGGTAGATTAAATTCCACAAAAAATTTCATATTCGGGATCTACGTCATGAAGAAACCTTACAAAAACAAACTTAGAAGTTCCTAGCGAGTTACGGGTTCTACTTTGATTTGCCGTCGTCGTCGACAACCTCCCTGGCGCAGTGTTGAGCGCTGTTGTCTTAACGTGCGGAGGTCCCGGGTTCGAACCCCGGCAGGTACAATTTGGGAGTATTATTCTGTAGTTTCCCTGGTCTGTTCTAGCGGGAGGCTTTGGCCGTTGCTAGTTTCCACCCTACCGTCAAAGAAGTGCCTCCCAGCGATAAATCGTGATGCCATTTAGAAACCGACTAGGGGTATGAGCATAGAATGGGTAATATAGGTAAAAGAACAACCGAAAACCACCCAAGGCTGGACATAGGTCTCCTGCAAGGATTTCTAATTTGTTTTTATAAATGCTAGGTACTTACTTAATATTATAAATTCGAAAGTTTGGTTGAATGTATGGATGGATGTATGGATGAATGGATGGATATTTGTTACTCAATCACGCAAGACCGACTGAAAGGATCTGGATGAAATTCGACACAGAGATTATAGTCTGGAATAACACATAGGCTACTTTTTATCCCGGAAACTAAAAGCGATCCCGCGGGGACCAAAAACTCAATCCACGTGGACGAAGCCGCGGGCATTAGCTAGTAATTAATAAACCAATTAGATTAAATCTCTCGTGAGGCACCTACACGTAATAATTTACTCGTGCAAGCTAACTACTAAACAGTAATATTCATCATCACTACAGCCTATTAACGTCCTACTGCTGGGCACAGGCCTCCACTCTCATAGGAGAGCGGGAATTAGAGCTTAGACCCACCACGCTGCTCCAATGCGGGTTGGCGGGCTTTAACGACTATTATCATGGTAGTAATAATAACCGGGACCGACGGCTTAACGTGCTCTCCGAGGCACGGGGGTGAAACACCGCCAACCTCAACTCCGGGCTGGCACTGAGAATTGCATAATTGAAAAACCCAATACCTAACTTTTGTGCCCGACCGGGAATCGAACCCAGGACCTCGTGATCCGCAATCGACTATGCTAACCACTAGACCAACGAGGCAGTAATATTAAAAGTGTTAAATTATTATCTTCTTCTGGAATGACGCTTATAATCGGTTATTTCAGTTCTTCCAAGGATCTTCTCATTTTTAACCGACTTCCAAAAAAGGAAGAGGTTCTCAATTCGGCGCGTATCTTTTTGGTTTTCAGTTCCTTTTATACCGTCAATCCCTTCAATCCCTTTCAAGTATCAAAGACATTCAGAGTTTATAGTCAATATTGTCGCAATCGTAAAACTATAAACGCTCAAGAACGAAAGACCTTGTATAGACATAAAAACCTGCAATAGACATGTGTATAGAATTTAATGTTCCATAAATTGATTCTTCTATCTTCGAGGCGTCTGTAACGATACTTATTCGTTTTTATGGTATCTTTATTTTGTTATGTCAATGGGATTTAACACTTATCCATATACCAGATGATGCTCGCGACTTCGCCCGCGGTTTTTTTTATTCCCACGGGACCTAAATTTTCCGGAATATAAAGTAGCCTATGTCACTCTCCAGGTCCTCTACTATGTCCATTTAAAAATCTCATTGATTTATTGCTAACCAAGAAAGAAAAACACTTTCGCATACATAATAATAACTAGCTGATACCCGCGACTTCGTCCGCCTGGATTGAGGTCTTTTTGTTCCCGCGGAGAATCTTTCATTTTCCGGGATCAGGTAGTATTAGTATAAATAGGTAATGTCATCCCGACCGAATTTCGGCCATGGCGTCTTAAATCCAGGGAGATAGCCATCTGTGCGGGAGATATTATAGTGCACTAGTGTGTGTAGGATCGTGTACTTATGTTAAACACATAACCCTGTGCGTTCCGCAGTCGGGTAAAAAACACACCGCGCCTCGTTCGTGCCGTGTATTTTGTGCCTTGGTTTCATTTGAAATTGCTAAACTACAAAACTACTTTCATGTTCCCTGAAATAAAACAAGCAAGTTTGGTCCAATTTAAAGAGTACTGGATTTCGTAAACATCGTTGACCCAAATCGGTGCGCCGACCGACTGGGGCGGTCATACCTTGACCTAATAAAGCTTTAAAACTGCCTCGTTGGTCTAGTGGTTAGCATGTTTGACTGCGGCTGACGAGGTCCCGGGTTCGAGTCCCGGGTCGGGCCATAGTTAAGTATTGGATTTTTCTGACTAGAAATTCTCAGTATTGGCCCGGAGTTAGGAAGTTGGCGGTGTTTCACCCCCGTGCCTCGGAGAGCACGTTAAGCCGCCGGTCCCGGTTATCATCACTAACATGATAATAGTCGTTAAAGCCCGCCAACCCGCATTGGAGCAGCGTGGTGGGTCTAAGCTCTAATTCCCTGTCTACTATGAGAGTGGAGGCCTGTGCCCAGCAGTGGGACGTTAATGGGCTGTAGTGGTGGTGGTAATAAAGCTTGCGTGGTTACGTAATTGTCATCTTGTCGTTATGAGGTTGCCTTGTTGCCATGACATACTATGTTAACTAGCCATCACTGTCCTTTATTTATATGTGTACTAATTTATTTCTGTATTTAATCTTACGTATGTCTATTTTATTTATTTTGTATATATTAGTGTATTAATACGTTATAATTTTATGATATTGGTTAGTTTATGTATCTACTAGCTGATGCCCGCGACTTCGTACGCGTGGATCGAGGTTTTGTTGTTCCCGCGGGAACTCTTGAATTTTCCGGGATAAAAAGTAGCTTATGTGCTATTCCAGACTATAATCTATCTCTGTGCCAAATTTCAGCCAGATCCGTTCAGCCGTTGGGGCGTGATTGAGTAACAAACATCCATCCATAGATCCATCCATCCATCCATCCATCCATCCAAACTTTCGCATTTATAATATTTATTATTTGATTGATTTGATTATTTGATTTGATTAGTATTTAAGTTTATTTTTATGCACCACCTCCCACTGTCAACTTGTTCATTGTCTCCGTATCGATAAGGTTGTCTGGAAGAGATCGCTGGTTAGCGAAAAGACCGCCTTATTGTACCTACGTTTCAAGTTTTCATGTTTGTAATCTGTTTCTTTTGTGTTTTTGTGGTGTATATATACATCGATACATACATACATACATACATGCAGACACTACCCCATATAACTAGAAGTTTACATTGTTATAATCCGCCACAATTCAGGAAAAAATTGAGTTATAATTTTGACTTTTGATTCATTTTAATTGGAGTATATTTGAGATAAAAAAGGAACCGTGCTTATATTGTATGTATGTATGGTGGATGAATTTGGCTCGATGCAGCACAAAGTCCAGCGTAGATTAAACTAGTTTGGCGCGCGGAGGCACTTACTTTGGACGGCGTCCACAGCAAACTAGCACTTGGCCAAAATCTGCTAATAGAAGCTGTTATACTTGGAAACCGTCGAAAAATCTATTTATTTCCCTAATTTTTATGGGCGACCAGCGATTTCGTCCATAAGGATTGTTATTTTTTGGTTCTTATCTTGAATTTGAGGTTTTTTGGTACCTCTACCCTTTAATTTTTCGGGATAAGAAGTAACCTATGTGATAAAAAGTAAAATATTCCAGGCTATAATGTATTCCTGTGCCAAATTTCATCCAGATTCGCTTAGCCGTTCTGGCGTGATTGAGTAACAAACATCCATCCTTTCAATGCATGCAACGTGTGGATGGATGCATCCAAACGTTAGCATTTATAGTATAATATTATATTATACTAGATGATTCCCGCGACTTCGTCCGCGTGTACCAAGTTTTTTCGATTCCCGCAGGAACTCTTCAATTTTCCGGGATAAAAAGTAGCCTACGTCCTTTCCCGGGATACAACCTATCCCGTACCAAATTTCATCAAAATTGGTTGAACAGATACATTTTTTTGGTTCCCGCGGGAACTCTTTAATTTTCCGGGATAAAAAGGAGCCTATGTCCTTCCCCGGGATGTAAACTATCTCTGTACCAAATTTCATCAAAATCGGTTGAGTAGTGAGGCCGTGAAAGCGTAGCAGACAGACAAACAGACAGACAGACAGACAGACAGACACACTTTCGCATTTATAATATTAGTATGGATTAGTATCTAGATTCTAGAGTGTAGATAGAGTGGCCGATTAAAAAAACCAATATCAGTTAAAACGATACAAATCGGGTGGAAATTACACTGCGTTGGAAGAGAAATTCATAATATTATTATCTTGGAAAGATATGCGAACGAAATTTCCTTAAGATAAACAAGATTATAGTATTACAGAAGTTATGAGGATGGAAATTTTTAGGTGCTCGAAGACGATTAATCTATATCAATAGTTCGGTCGAACAGCTAAGATTGAAAACACCCATTGCCAGCTCACTATTGAGCCCGAGACTCTTCTCTGAATGAGAAGGGTTTGGCCGTAGTCCACCACGCTGACTTCATTCACCTTCGCGAAATTTATGCAGACCTCTCGGGCGTGCAGGTTTCCTCACGTACGTTTTCCTGCACCGTTTGAAGCAAGTGATATTTAATTTCCTAAAACGCACATATAACTTCAAAAAGTTGGAGGTGCATGCCCTGGGATCGAACCCGCGACTCCGTATAGGATGTCGGGCCTTGACCACTAGGCTATAACCGCTTCAAAACATTAATATATCGATGCTAAAATAGTGCTGTGAACTAAAATGTGACTTGAAATACAGTATGATATAATTGAGTCGTTCTTACTAATTCTCACAAATGTGAAAGTTTGGATGGATGTATGGATATACGGTATATATATATATATATATATAGCAGGCCTCGTTGGTTTAGTGGTTAGCGTAGTCGACTTCGGATCACGAGGTCCTGGGTTCGATTCCCGGTCGGGCATAAAAGTTAGGTATTGGGTTTTTCAATTAAGAAATTCTCAGTGCCAGCCCGGAGTTGGAAGTTGGCGGTGTTTCACCCCCGTGCCTCGGAGAGCACGTTAAGCCGTCGGTCCCGGTAATCATCACTAGCATGATAATAGTCGTTAAAGCCCGCCAACCCGCATTGGAGCAGCGTGGTGGGTCTAAGCTCTAATTCCCGCTCTCCTATGAGAGTGGAGGCCTGTGACCAGCAGTGGGACGTTAATGGGCTGTAGTGATGATGATGATATATAGCAGGCGGCTATATAGGTATATATATATATATGTTTGTTACTCAATCACGCCCCAGCGGCTGAACGGATCTGGCTGTTTGGCACAGAGAACCTCAAACAACAGAGACGAAGTCGCTGGCATTCGCTAGTAAATATATAATATTAGGTATTTATGATAGAAATAAGGGAAAACAAAAGCTTGGAAGCCAAAACAAGTAATTAATAGGTAACAGGATACTTAACCCTCCTCCACAAGAGTGGGGTACTAACAGCCCCTGAGCGCTGACCCACCTTGAGGCACCAAACCACTCCCCGATACTTGAACACTCAATAACGAAATGAGCGATGAGACACATTGATATTATTTCAACCCAAAGATTTTTATGTGTTCCTAGAAATGTTTTCCTGAATTTATACTAATATTTTAAATGCAAAAGTGTATCTGTCTTTCTGTGTATCTGTCTTTACTTAAAAACGACAGATAGACCAACAGGCGAAAAAGCGTAGATAGATGTCTATCTATGTGTCTGCTACGCTTTACGTCCCATCTTTTCAACCGATTTTGACAAAATTTGGTAAAGACCTTGATACCTATAGGAATTAAGTTTTTTTTCTCTCTCTAGAGGGAACTCCTCAATTTTCCGGGATAAAATGTCACTTTCCAGGTCCTCAACTACGTCCATACCAAAAATCACGTCGATCCGTTGCTCCGTTGCGGCGTGATTGAAGGACAAACCAATAAAAAAAACACACTTTCGCATTTATAATATTAGTAATTATCTATCTAATCTAATGATAGTAGATGAATAGTATGATATCTAATGAATTAATGTCGGCTTGGCTTTAATGTTGCGTTTGCGCTAAACAGCCTTATAAAAGTAAAGTATTCTTAGAATATCTTGGTATTGTATATCAGTGTTGCAGAAATGAAATATTTAATTCGGCATAAATTAAACTTAACTTGAACCAATGACCCGTAACATTTACCGGCGCGTATAATGGGGTGAACTGTTACCGTTTTCCGACTTAATCATTAAACCCAAATCTATTATCTTCTTCTTTTATATTACTAAATGGTTTCCGCGACTTCGTCCGCATGGATTTAGGTTTTTTTGATTCCCGCGAGATTTAATTCCGGGGTATATCATATGTCCTTCCCCGGAATACAACTTACCTCTGTACCAAATTTCATTAAAATCGATTGAAAAGATGGACCGTTAAACCGAAGCAGACACACAGACACACTTTCGCATTAATATAAGTAAGGATTATAAAAATGAATTGCTGTTGCTTAATCTTGCTAAAACCACAAAATAGGTAATCTAAAACTTAGAAACGGCTCGACCGATTAAGATGTTTTTTTGTGTCTTTGAGTGGATGCTACGCCTCAGCGGTCCAACTTTTCAACTGATTTTGATTAAATTTAGTATGAAGACATGTTTCATCCCGAGGAAGGCATAGGACATACTTTTTGTACCGGAAAAATAACGAGTTCCCATGGGAATTTAAAGTGCGAGTCGTTTTTAACAATCGAACTTCCTCCTAAACTTAAGAACACCTTCGACTCTTGTTCACTTGTCTTAATTCCTGTAAAACGTGGTTGCCTGGAAGAGATCGCTTCAAAGCGATAAAGCCGCCATTTGTTCCAATTTTTTCTTATTTTTATTGCTCTTATTTAAATGTATTTCTCCTGTTTTTTGGTGTACAATAAAGAATATTTGATTTGATTTGAATTTTTCAACGACCTAAATTTACATAGACGGGCCCTGTCAAACAAAGAATGTGGGCTTATCTTTGGCGTATTTTACTATGCGCCATTTTGAATTACAGCTTGAAAACTGTAACTCGATCATAGATAACATAGGTCATAGTCACAGAAATTTTAGTAAAAAAAATATATCATACAGTTTGTCGCGAAAATTAAATGATTGCGTGATGGATAAAAATATTAAATAGGAAGATTAAATAACGTTTTTATCCCACCATCTCGGAAAGAGTATCTATTTTTACTCTTCGATATCTGAATGCAAAAGCCGTTACTATCCTCTTGAATCCTCAAAGTAAATTTAAATTAGAAATATAATTAAAAGTAAATTGAATTTAGAAATTTAGTCATTTCCTCGCTGAGGTGGGATGAAAAGTTACGTGTTGCACTCGAGTGAAAAGATTTTTCACCTCGTGCTCTTTTGATTCCCTCGCTGACGCTCATTATTCTAATTTTTGAATTTAGCATTCTAATTTTAATTTTAGGATCCTTCGCTTGCTCGGTCATCAAAATTGAGCACGCGTTAAAAAACAACTTTACTCTTGTAAAACAAATAACTATTTTTTGGAAATGTATAACTGTGGATTGAAACACTTACCTTAAAATAAAAATTATACAGTGCCAAACTAATTAGACCTTAGATGTTAACTTAGTAATAACAAATTATCTACACGACGAGCGATCGTGACAGCGCTACGACGGGGACAAAGATAGGCTTATGACAGATGAGGAACGTGTTCAGCAACTCGGACGCCCGACTTTTTTCTATGAAAGGGCCCATCTAGTACCTACATTTATATGGATGGAATCAATCAATCTCTAGAAGCGTACAAAACAGTAACAGCATAAGGGTGGAAGCCATTACAAAAATTAAGCCATAATCCGTAAAGCTAATGGGGCGTGTACGCGTGTGCGACATTAGAGGGCTAGACGGTCCCGGTTCGATGCCCGGGGAAAAAACATGTGTCACCTTTTAATTAGTTTCGTCGATTAAAGTGTTTTACATTGTACTTTTTGAGTGCATAATGATGATAAATGATAGAATTATAGTTGTTTTGGATAAATGGAGTTTGTTTTTAATCTATGTATTATGATCTATTCTGTTAATGATAGTCCTCAGGGGGCATACTACCATCGCTTAAATACGTATTGTTTTAATATTGACGACGTTCGTGTTTTAGAATTATAATCCTTTTTTTAGGGGCGTCAAGGTACGTGACATAAAACTGTCATATTTTGAATAATAATGCTTTTAGCGAAGTTAGTAACCCCCAGGGAAAAGTAGCATTGTTCTTTTTACTAAGAAATTCATGTTCGTATTTAGGTTTAGATGTGCGAAAATTCCCTAGGAACTCTTTGATGTTCCCGGATAAAAAGAAAATTGGCCTGTGTTGCTTTCCAGGTCATTAACGTTACCCATGCAAGAAACCAGGGTCGATCCGTTGCTCCGTTGCGGCGTGATAGGACAAACCAATAAACAGCACACTTTTGGATTTATACTATGTACTTTAATGGTTTTTGGCCTTTAGTGAGTTAGTTATAATATTTACTGCTTACTAGAGTTTAAGCTCTGACGACCTCCCTGGCGCTGCGCTGTTGTCTTAACGTGCGTTCGATCTGGGTTCGATCCCCGGGAAGGTCAATTTGGGAATTTATAATTTCTGGCTAACATTTCATGGTCTGGCTTGGTGGGAGGCTTCGGCCGTGGCTAGTTACCACCCTACTGGCAAAGACGTGCCGTCAAGAGATTTAGCGTTCCGGTACGATGCCGTGTAGAAACCGATTAGGGGGATAACGGCCATGCCCCTAACAGGTTAGCCCGCTACCATCTTAGACTGCATCATCACTTACCATCAGGTGAGATCGCAGTCAAGGGCTAACTTGTAGTGGATGAAAAAAAAAGAAAGATCGCAGACAAGGACTAACTTGTAGTGAAAAATAAGTTATCGAACCCATTTTTTTCCTCAAGTTTAAACCCAAACGAAGTCTACTTGTCAAGTTATACTTGACTAACCTAACTTTAAAAACCGTAATGGTTTTCTGGCCCTTAGTGAGTAAGTGATATTTACTGCTTATTGGAGTGGCCAAGAAAATAAAATCGGTTACCCGAGTAGGTACATAATCGCTCTCAGACGAAATGCGCATTAGCAATAAGCATGTCCTTCACCCTGCTTCATTAGACATTCTTCATGGCTAACACTGTAATAGCTGTCTAGAAGTGGAACCACACAGGGCGTTTGCAATAAGGGTTTCTACAAAACTGCGTCAACTAACATCTGTCTTGGAGAACGAAAACTTTACCTGCTAGATCCTACAATATTATATTAAGTACCTAGGATTAAGAATCGTATCTTAGTTTTTATCCCATGTTATGTTGTTATTTATGAATGAATTGTTATTTATTAGTGTTGTCGGTAACGAATAACTAGAAAAGTTGCGTTTACTTGTAAGTGGTCACTACATTTAGCTTTTTTTTTGGTTCGAAGTCTACGGTTTTCAAAACTGCTATACTGACCTCAAGTGGTTCTGAGAAATTATCCATTTAGTTTCATCTTTCATCTCTGTAGATATTCATCAGATCTTCGCAGCACAAGACAAATAATCAAGTAAAATTTATATACTCAGGCACCGTCTTTAAACGTTTTTAAGCGTCGAGTACACGAACACTTTCAAAAATGTCAGAATACCTCCACATAATCACATTCATAAGTATTAATTTATGTGTATATATTATGTTTTACAATTGTATATATATTTATGTATGTATAGTATATATATATATATATATATATATATATATATATATATATATATATATATATATATATATATATATATATATATATATAATATATATATTGTATTTTTATATTATTTTTATCCAGGTACATTTACTACCTTAATATTAAGTATCATATTTTTAAGTAAGTTTATTATATTTTTTGGTGTATATCTTGCTATGTATTTTGACTTAAATTCTTTATTCAAGCCATTTACTAAATTGGTTAATAAATTACCATACGTCACTTTATTACCTACTACCTATTATGTTTCTTCTTACTCTAACTTTTTCTCTTTATATTGTACGCACTGTGATCTCAACCCTGTCCCCACTACCAAAGGTTAACTGGAAGAGAATACCTCTAGGTATTAAGTTCGCCTTTGTACATTTGTTTTACTTTTGTGCAATAAAGAATTTAAAACAAAACAGACAAACAAACAAACTTGTTATTTATTTTTTGAGTAGGTAGTCAAGCAACATTTGCAATTTCAAACAAATAGTAAAGTAATAATTAACTACCTAAAAAACTTACTCACAGTTAAAAACCCGTAGTATCACAGAATAGGTAATAGTAGGTAGTATCACAGCCTGTAGTATTTCGTTAAACTGTGGTAGTATGTAAGAATCCTTATCAACATTCACGCCTGCTTATAAATTTCACTACTCGACTGTCTACACAGCATTATGGTATATGCACTTTAGAATAACCGTTTCGAATTCATCTCGTTTGTTTTATTACGTTTTGATGAAGATAACAGGAGCCATACTGCCAACGCTTAAAGCAATACTTAAGCAATATTACTCAAAATGACATTTTGATGTCACGTACCTTGACGTTCCTAAAATAAGGATTATAATTCTAAAACACGAAAGTCAACAATAATGAAACAATATGGCTCATATACTTGAAGCGTTGGCAGTACGGCCCCAGTATAGTTTCTTGAACCTTTAGTCGCATAATAATATAATTTTGTTTGCTTGAAGCATTTTCGTATGATATCATTCTTAAAAACTTAATTCTATTACTCAGTAACATTTTAATGAAAATTGTGGACGCCATGTGAATTTGAAACGATAATTAATGACAAATCTTCTTTTTTGACGACCTGTGGCTTAGTGTTGAGCGCAGGGTCAATTTAGGAATCTATAATTGCTGTATTTTTTACTGGTGGGAGGCTTCGGCCGTGTCTGTTTACCAGCCTACCAGCAAAAGGCGTGCCGCCAAGAGATTTAGCGTTCCGGTACGATGCCGTGATCAGATCGCAGTTAAAGGCTAACTTGTAGTGGAATACAAAAAAAGTATTGCTGTACTTTTACTATCGTATCGCAAGGCATCGCTAGGGCCTGTACGAAGCGATTTGCTTCCTCGTTTCTAATTCTAGGAAGCTACGAGTATATCTGCTAGGATATAGTTTGGTTTGGTTATGGTTTTTCCCTCCGCCTGTAATATTGGTATCTTCAAATCAAGGGTGCATAGGCATCTCCTAAGCAAATATTTGCTAGTGCCTGAAATGCAATTCCTAAATGTTTCAAATAAAACAACGAGCGCGACGCATAAATAACGTCCGCTCAGCCGCGAGGTCAGCGGCCGAGTGCCGTGATTTGTTTGTTTTGAATGCTAACGCCATCTACCGTGATCTACGAGCGCTTGATGATATGGTTTTAAAGCGCTAAACCGTAAATGGTCGTAATTTTAAGAGATTTATGCAGCGGGATAAATCGAATGAATTAGGATTTTGGTGAAACGATACGTCTCTCTGGTTGAAAGTCAAGTTTTAAAGTAGGTATTTTATTTGTTTTGTAAATACTCTATACATTTAAATATATTCTGACCCATGATAAAACGCATGGGTTCTTAGGTAGGTATATCTTCGAAAGGGTGGATGCCGAACTATAAAATTTGAAAATCCGAAGTTTAAATCAAGACAATGGGGCTGATTCTGTAGTGCACGATCTCTAAACCAAACTAAAATGACAGCTTTAAAAATATTGCTAACCCTATCATAATACTCCCTGCGGAAAGGAACAGAACTAGATTTAAAGCTGTCCTTTTAGTTTAGTTTAGAGACACAGAACTGGCCTCAGTGGCTAATTCTGTTGCAGAAAATTTAAAGCTAAACTAAAATGGCATCTCTATAATAAATATATTGTGCTATCTCTTTTCCTATATATTATCCCTATCCTACAGAGTATTTTGAAAGGGTCAGTTTTGTTACTGACTGAGTTTTCTTTACATTGATATAATTGTAAGTAATTTTTTTCAAAACAGCAACCACCGAGTTTCTTGCTGGTTTTTTCCGGTAGGAACTCCATTCCGAACCAATGGTAGATTCACTCGATGGTTCAAAGCAATTGTCAAAGTCTTCTTGAATAAAAAATTGAGTTTGAATACAGATTTGAGTTTATGTTTAGAGATTATATACCTTCACCAAAATAAATCACAATATTGATTTTGCGCATAGTATATTAGGTACCATGCAAAGCAAATCTGATATTCGTCACTTTTCAATTTTCCATCAAGAGCTGGGTACTTTTCAATTTGCCATAAAATCCGAAATTGTTCCTTACGCGGCAGTAAATTAGTTTGCAAAGGGATCCTCCCCGCGGGAGGTCGGATTTCAGGACCAGTTTTATGAGAGAGCTTAATTTGTGACTCGAGATTATGCCTACACTTCAACTTAGTTAAGAAATGTGGGGACCCTGCCTTATGTTATCTTCAGGCGCAATAGTTTTTGAGTACTAAATTTACAACCGCATCTACTTACTAAGCTGTTGTATAAAAAAACTATATGAATCCTTTTATTATATTACTAGATGATGCCCGCGACTTCGTCCTCGTAGGTTAGGGTATAATAAATACTTGTATGTCCTTCCCCGGGATCTAAACTACCTCTATAACCATAAAAATTGGTTGAAAAGATGGGCAGAAAAGATCGGTTAAAGCGTAGCAGACAGACAGACAAACACACTTTCGCATTTATAATATAAGTATAGATTTTATAGAAGACGATTATAATATTATGTATTTGGATATGGATATTTAACAAAACAAAACAAAACCCAATTGGTGTTCCAAATACATAATTTAATGTCAATATTATGACTTTATGGATCGAAAAGAAACACAATTAATATTGATAGCTATTTTAAAATGATATTCAATTAATTATTCATGTAAATTTTGCTTTAGTAATACATAATAAACGATGCTTTATTATTCATGTAATTAATATAAGTACTTACTTATTACAAATAAATTTATTAAGTATCATTATTTTTTTATTTTCAGGTAAGATGCTGCCAAACTGCAAGAGAATACGAAGTATGCTCTAAAAATGGTCAAGTATATAAAATTAGGACACAGTTTAGATGTATACAGTTGGCTAAAATAGTATATTGTGATACAAGGGTGGAAAGTAGGTTATTGCAAACGAGCTGTCATTAATAAGCCCGAGCCGAAGGTGAGGGTTTTTAATGTCACGAGTTTGCAATAACCTTCACACCCGTGTATCACACGACGTTTTTCAATACAGTTGTGGGAAATAGTACAATAATATAATCAATTTATCACAAAAAATAAATAATTTCAGCAAATGGCGCGTATTTACACCTGGACACATTTTTTTTTTCAACGAAACTAGGCTACGGGTTCGTACCTACGCGTATACAGACTATTCGGTTTTTATCAAATGTTGAAAATAATTAAATTAAAACTGGTAATTAAATATAATCAACAACCATTTAAAAGAATTTTTCAATACAGTTGAAAATATAATCAATTTATCACATAAAAAATAAAAAAATTCAGCAAATGGCGCGTATTTACACATGGACATTTTTTTTTTCAACGAAACTAGGCTACGGGTTCGTACCTACGCGTAATACAGCCTATTCGATTTTTGTCAAATGTTGAAAATAATTAAATTAAAACTGGTAATTAAATATAATCAACAACCATTTAAAAGAATTTTGGAAATTCAATGCTAAGACGTACGGATTCATTAATTTTTCCTCGTAAAAAGCCTTAATAAGTATGAAAACTCCTTGCTTATTAACTTTTTTTAATTGACTTGGAAAATTTAAAACTAAACTGCAAAAGTAAGTGTCGAGCTTGTAAAAGTAAGTCACGACCGTGTAAAAGTAAGATGCCTATGCGAAAGATTCAATTTTCGAATCATAACTACAGCCTCTGAAAGTGCGCCATGTTTGACAACTGTATTGAAAATATAATTTTGATTGTCATTAAGAATAGTGTTAAGGTGCCTGTTAGATGAGCCCGGTTTGTGGGTAAATAAAAATGCGTATAACCCATTCCTATTATAAATACGAAAATGTATCCGTCTGCTTGTTATCTTTTTACAGCCCATCTGTTTAACCGATTTTGATGGCAAAGAGATTGAGAAAATGGACACAAGCAAAAGACATTCCAGTTCAAAAAGTCAAAGAATCTTTTAGGTCTTGTGAGGATTTATGAATTGTAATACCTTGAAGAGTTCCTAAGAGATTCAAAAATTTCCTCATCTTCGCGAATTAAGTCCCGGGCATCATAAATAACATTAGGTATATTGCAGTGGAAATGATTTACTATACCCACCCTTCTGTATCAATGTTAAACTGCGATGTAGCTGTAGGTACATTGTGTTCACAGCAATATTATTCAAGTAAACAAAAACTGGCAAAGCGTGGAATGTTCTCGACTCGGAATCTTCTGATATTAAGCTAAAGAAGATTTCACTTCGAACAACAAACACTAACTTCCACTGTGAAACGCGGATGAATAAAATTGTTGTTAAAAGTTTTCGAACTTCGACCGTAGTCTTAAAAATTCTCAGTACACACGGTATAAGATTGTATTTTATAAACATTTACCTTAAACTCTTCTTCTTTAACCAAATGCCAAGAAGCTTCCTCGCCAACCAGCACACGTCCACTGCTGTACATAGAGAATTGAATTGAACTATGATATCAACATTGTTTAAAATCGTGTATTGTTGAGTCAACATCTCCAGAAGATGCTCCGGTGTAAGAGTAAAACGTACGTTGAGAGTAATTTGGAAGATTTGTGTGGTGTGGTGTAGTGCTGTTCCGGTGCGAATTGCTGGTTTAATTAGACGGTGGATATTGCAAGCTGCAAGTGCAAGATACACACAGTACCACATAGATTTTTACTGTGGCGGATTCAGTGCTAGATTTACACATTTACCGCCCCAAAGCTATCAAATTTTTGCCGCTCTTACTGACTTCCAAAATAGATACACTGTTCACAATAAAGTTAATTCCTTTTTTATAGGGAATAATCTAGTTTCTAGAGTCGGTACCAATTTTTTTGGGTCAATTTTGACGCCCTCCTAATTTTGCCTCCCTAAGCTTCAGCTTTTTTAGCTTCTATGGTAAATCCGGCACTGGGCGGATTATAACGAATTAAACTTCTAGTTCCTTCATAGATAATTCAGTGTGTAAGTAGTATTTGGGAAGATTTGTGTGAAGTGATGTGGTTGTGGAAGGCTTCGGCCGCGGCTATAGTAGCGATTTATTGGACACCTCACACCATGAAGGTAAAAACCAATCAGGGTAATAATTGGGTAAACTCATGTAAGTAACCATTAATTTTTACCCATAACTTTTTATAATCAGGGGTATTGGGTAAGCCCATGTAACCATTAATTTTTACCTATAACTTTTTATTTCCTGCTTTGAACTTTTTTGTTAATGTTTTGTTTTTCTTTGATTATTAGGTAAGTTTTAATAATAACAGAAAATCAAAACCACCAAACTATAAGTATTTACCTATGCTTAGCCGCAGGCATAATGTTTTGCCCCAAACTTTGCTACATAAACAACCATGAAATATTCCTTATATTATACTAGATGATTCCCGCGACTTCGTCCGCGTGGACCAAATTTTTTCGATTCCCGCGGGAACTCTTAAATTTTCCGGGATAAAAAGTAGCCTATTTCCTTCCCCGGGATATAACCTACCCCTGTACCAAATTTCATTAAAATCGGTTGAACAGATAAATTTTTTGATTCCCACGGAAACCTTTGAATTTTCCGGGATAAAAAGTAGCCCATGTCCTTCCCCGGGATATAACCTATCCTTGTACCAAATTTCATCCAAATTCGGTTCAACAGATGGGCCGTGAAAGCGTAGCAGACAGACAGACAGACAGACAGACACACTTTCCGCATTTATAATATAAGTATGGATAGTATGGATTATAAAATTTACCCCACGCACATAACATATAAGTACTAATTTATCTATCAAAAATTTTAATAATAATATAGCAGTTTGTTTACATCTCATTTTCTTACGGCTACAAAGGATAATAATATTTAGGTAATTGAGATAATATTTTCTGTTTTTTTTCTTATATCTTGGTAAACAACTCATAAAAGTGCTTATTATTTGTTTAGTCTTGCTTCTCTTGTGTTATCGTCTTGAAATATTTTTTTTTAGTGAAATAATATTGTTTTAGACTATTTTGTCTCATAATAATATAATACTTGATTGTATTGATAAAAGCTATTGATTAATGTCAGTTTTTTGTTGCTGCTATTTCGCAAAGGAAGTTTCGGAATGGCAGAGCGTTAGGTAGGCCAAAATATTCAATATTCATAGAGGTCATATTTTATTAGTTTTTTTTTAAATATGGTCCGTGACGATTTGGCCATTATTATTTACTGTAGTGTACTGGGAATGAGTTGGCAATAAAGCAACATTGAGAGAAAAAAACATATCGATTCAAAAATAATGAAATTATTAATTAAAATAAAATTTACCCACTAGTTACCCAGTTTTTAAAATGAAATATGGAAAGGGAATTATAGATAATTAGCATTTCCTAATGAAATTTAAAAAAAAAATTCTAGCAATCATAAAGAAATAACTGTGAAGAAGAACTTTTAATCTACTACTTACTTGGTAAGTCATTTAAAGCGTCTTATAACAAGATGGCGGCCTGAAAACAGCTGTTCTCTTTCTTCTTCAATTTGAAACACGATCGTTACTTCCGTCCGAAAAAAAGAAGCCTTACTTCGCTTTATCACGGAATTTGTTACACCCCCGACCCGTCTCATAACTCAGGCCCATGAAACGTTTTGTTTTTATCAACGGAATCCCCCGCTCAATTTATGGCACTCAAGGATACACTAATTTATGTCCTAGGGATAAGGTGGATTGGGGATAGTATTTAATTCTTTTGTTTTTATGAGGAAAATTTGATAAAATTGTGTTTTTTAACCTTGAACGCAAACAGAGGGGTGTAAACGTGTACGTATCTGTGTATAATCTGTCGCATTTGATCCAATTTTGATACTAAAGGAATTTTCCGCGCAATTTGTGGAACTCATGGATATACTTATTTATATCCCGGGTATAAAATGGATAGGGGATAGTGTTTAATCTTTTTGTGTTTTTATTTTAAGGGTCCTACCCTTGGCCGACATCTAGGCGTTCCTGTCAGCCGCTGTCAATTGTTTCTATACACATACAACCACAGTCTACGCAGGCACACATAGAAGGATTCAGCCCCTACCACGGGAGCACACAATATGCGATCAACTATCTCACTATGGCACAAAGAATATTATTTATTGATTGATAGCTAGATGATACTTACGGCTTCGTCTGCGTTCGTTAATTTTTTTTTATTTCTGCGGGAATTTCTCAATTTTTCGGGATAAAGGTAACTTATGTCCTTCCTCGGGATGTAACCTTACTCTATACCAACTTGGTTGAAATAATGGGCCGTTCAATTACACGTCTTTGGCATTTTTAATATCATAGTATGGATTGTAGAGGTGCTTCTTGATAATATACCAACCGGCTGATTCCTGCTAACTGATTTATAACTATGAGTAGGTATAGGTAAAGATAGGTGTTTATTTGATAAAGGTTGTATGCTTAGGTAGAAAAATAAATTAAATTAAAAATGGCGCTTAGTATTAGTAGTAGTTCTGCATAAATAGTATAAAAACGGTGTAAGACAGCACTAGGAGATTCCATTTCCATCTGAGATGTGCGATGTAGATGAAGTGGTTTGAGAAGTAACTAGTCAGCTTCTGTGTTCCATACTTCAACTAGTATAATGTGTAATCTAGGGAACATTATGGACGTA
Organism: Erebia epiphron; assembly: GCA_963932025.1. Classification (NCBI taxonomy): domain Eukaryota; kingdom Metazoa; phylum Arthropoda; class Insecta; order Lepidoptera; family Nymphalidae; genus Erebia; species Erebia epiphron. The sequence continues at coordinate 27,892,671 of OZ009947.1, read as the reverse complement.
AGTAAGCTGCGTGACTGTCATGCTGTCATTCCCTCTCTCGTAATAAATACTTAGAAGGACGTGTTTCCTTTCCTCATTATGTGAAAAACTTCGTTGCTTAGTTGAACCCCTTTCCCCTAGAGCTAAGCTATGAAAATCAATTGATGCTGGTGGGTTTGAGACATATCCGTAACAACTAACGTAGCATCAACTGATGATTTTCCTAATGTTGCATGGAAACTATCCACTAACAGCCCACTAAATCAGAGTAATACTTGATACATTATGTATGTACATATATCTATGTAGCTCCCTATATATTGTGTATTATTTTCTAGGTACATTATTGCAATTTTTTTTCTTTTTATAAACTGCTGAGTTATTGTCATCTCTCCTCAGTAGAATCTACTTTTCAAGCTGGGTAAAGTCCCGTTGATTCATCATAAACGACACAACTCATCCTAAAAAACCTTTTCCATTATTTATTAAGTTTTTGATGTGAAACTTTTATAGCACTTTGAAATGGAAAATAAAACCGCAATTTATTACTACAATATAAAGTTTATTAATATAAAGTACCTAATATAATTGATTTAAATAAAAATTATCCTTGTCACATTTTGACAAACCGAAGTTTTATGACAGCAAAAAAACGTTTATAATATCATGTAGGTACTGACTATGAGATAGCTGCACTTTTGGTAACTATCGCCAGGAAGGCTGATTCAGTATTAGGTGGGTGTAGGGCTCTCCACTGATGACGATAGTGAAGGTCTGCCTGCATGCAGATCAGCCTTTCACTAGATATGGCCGCTCAAACACGTACTATGGTTACCAAAAATGAACCATAACTAGGAAGGCTGATTCTTGTACAGTATTAAAGTATGCGCAGTACCTATGTAAACAGTATAAAAACTGACGCTATTCATCGGGCCGTTCACTAGACATGGCCGCTCAAAGATGTGTTAGTCATTGTTAATTTTAGGCAACCATAAGACATCTTTGAGAGGCGATAAGTAGTCAGACCCCATCAGCATGCGGGCAGTCCTTCACTATCGTCATAAGAGGAGAGCCTACACCTACCTAATACTGAATCAGCCTTCCTGGCGATAGTTACCAATAGTGCAGCTAGTTTGAAATAAATAAAAGGTACTTTTTTATTTATTTCAAACCTTTATAATTGTAATTTTACCCATCAACTAAACCGACAGATATAATTTGGAAACAACAACAAAAAATGAGGTTTTTTGGTTCCCTTAATTTTCCGGGATAAAAAGTAGCCTATGTCCTTCCCTGGGATGTAACCTATCTCTGTACCAAATTTCATCAAAATCGGTTGAGTAGTTGGGCCGTGAAAGCGTAGCAGACAGACAGACAGACACACACACTTTCGCATTTATAATATTAAGTATAGATAAGTAGGTACCTACACAGTAAACCTGAACGTCACGTTTACAAAGTATAAGACGTGATGGACAACGGTATCAAAGCTACGAGGGTTCCAAACGCGCCCTGTAGGTATCATACACCTTTACACTGTATAATAGGACTTTTCAATAGTTGACGTTTTACAAAAACTTTGACCTTGTTGGCATCTCAAATATTTCTTTTGGGAGTTATTATAAAAACGCATACTGTTACCGACAAATGAATACCTAACTAATTTTTCAGAGTCTAGAAGCACTAAAAATTCATATATTTTCTTGAATGGTTACTTTTTTTCATTCTTGAATTTATTGATGTTTTTATGCACATTTTTTTAAAAATCCACTACAAGTTAGCCCTTGACTGCGATCTCACCTGATGGTAAGTGATGATGCAGTCTAAGATGGTAGCGGGCTGACCTGTTAGGGGCATGACAGTTATATTAAACCCATACCCCTATTCGGTTTCTACACGGCATTGTACCGGAACGCTAAATCGCTTGGCGGTACGTCTTTGCCGGTAGGGTGGTAACTAGCCACGGCCGAAGCCTCCCACCAGGCTAGACCAGGGAAATTCAGAAATTATAAATTTACAAACCCTGCCGGGGATCGAACCGGGACCTCCGCACGTTAAGGCTGCGCAAAGCACTGCGCCGCACGGAGGTCGTCAGACCTACTACACACATATTATACTTAATCCATAATATCCATAATCCATACTAATATTATAAACGTAAAAGTGTGTCTGTTGGTTGCTTGTTTGTTTGGTTGTATGCTTTCACGACTCATCCGTTCAACCGATTTTGATGAAATTTGGTACAGGAGTAGGTTGTATTCCGGGGACGGACATAGGCTATTTTATCCCGGAAAATGAGAGTTTCTGCGGAAATCAAAAACCTTAATCCACGCGGACGAAGTCGCTAGCATCATTCAGTCCATACTAATATTATAAATGCGAAAGTGTGTCTGTCTGTCTGTCTGCTGCGCTTTCACGGCCCATCTGTTCAACCGATTTTGATGTAATTTGGTACAGGGATAGGTTATAGTCTGGAATAACACAACGGGTACCCGGGGAAGGATAAAGGGTATTTTTTATCCTGGAAAATTAAAGAGTTCCCGCGGGAATCAAAAATCCACGCGGACGAAGTCGCGGGCATCATCCAGTTTTCAATTATGTATTGGTCGTGGATCGTCATAATTTCAACTTCTTTGAATTTAGTTTTGTATATGGCACGAACAGCCCTTTTCTGCGAGACCAAAACAGAATGAACATCAGCATTAGGTACCCCATAGACCCGAAATTGATATTTCGCCAGTTTCCCCCTTCGGACGACTGTTATAAAAGAAAAAAATCTACTTAGACTGAGCTATAAGAACCAAAATACCCATTCAAAGTTAGTTTTAGTGGAGTTCGTGCACAAAACAGGCAAAATAAGACAGAGAATAAAATACCGTTTTGGGCTCAGTGAATAATAAAATAACCACCAATTAAATTTTCAAAATAAATATTTTATATACAGAAATCGTCCAGTTACATTTTTTTTATACGTATAAATATCGATGATTAGTTTTGTTCAATGGTAGTGGATGCATTGACGTTTGTGTACGGATACTAACAGTGACAAACGTCAGTTCAGGAGCAACGGGACGCAACCTCACGCCTTGAGAGCCCGCAGGCGTATGGGAAATGACTGCCGTATTTCATGAATATATAACGAAATTTTGTGATGCGCGCGCCCGTACTAAATTTGTATGAAAAATTCGTGCTGTAAAAATGAGGGATGTTTGGAACCAGATTGTAAAAAAACTATAAGTTTTATTGAAAATATTATTTATTTAAAGTGTTTTTTGATCTTTTACGATCAATTTAAAATAACTTTTGTCTAAATAATGTCTCAAATTAAATCACAATAGTCGGAACGCGATAAGACCTTTTTTGAGATTTCCTTGAATTTCCCAATAATTTTCTGCCGTTACTATACGATTTTTTGACCACTTTTTTTAATTACATCATACTATATCTCAATGAGTAGCGAATGGTATTTATTCGATAATGAAATTTTAATTTTTGCTATACTAAAATGTCGGAACAGAAAAGGATGTTTCCCCCTATTACAGTACTTCCGTCCTTAAATATATAGGCTAGCGCTTGGCTGCGATCAGACTTGCTTGCAAGTGGTGATGCGCGTGGTGTGCGAAGTGGTGGTGCGAAGGTGGAGCGCGCTTATAATATAAAAAAAAAAATATTAAATATAAATAAAAAAATAAATTAAATATTTAATAAAATTGAATATAAAATAATAAAATAAAATGAAATAAAATATTAAGTACTTTTTTTAAAAATAAGAGATATAAGTAAGTACATCGCTCCATGGGCACATACCGTTGAGCACCGAATGGTAATCCTATGAGCTTGCTTACATAATATGCACGTGCAGCTTCTTAGAATAAATTACAAATACCAATCTAGAACTGATGAGCAAGGTGTAACCATAACAAGCTTTTGTGCAGAACAATTATTAAAATTAACTCGTATTTAAAATTTGTCTGCCCAAGATCTTAAGCACGGCGTCATAGAAGTGTTGGGGTAAAGAAGCGTTTGTAAACACGCGTCGAACCCACCAATAGGACCGCTTGAACTAACATCTACCGATCTTATCTTAATCTAATCTAGATCTAATCAATTTAATTTAATAAAATCAAGAGCTCCGGCGGGTTTGATAAACATGCATAGCTTAGCCACGTAACCACAGACCATACAACCAATTGACTGAGCATAGCGTGCCCCCTCACCAGCCAAACGTTAGCAGTATGAGTGCTAACGCTACGTTTTGTGCCTATAGCTGCCCTCAGTCCGTATTCGACCGTGCTCGGAAATTGATCGATTAAAAAACGAAAAATAGGCCTCTCTGTAGCATGAAATGCCGTGGAAAGAGAAGCAATACCTCCAGCTATGTAATGGATGGGATAACATTTCATAAGTAAGTGTAGGTTTGTAATAATAAATAAAAATCATCAATACGCAAAAAAATAAAAATATTTACAAAATGAAAAGGAACCCGTTGATGTCTTTCAGTTTGTCTTTGTCTTTCACATTTAGTTCTACATATCTCCGTCTCTTCCACGCATAGCCCAGTGCAGCCCGTGCAACTGCGATAAATTATATCGATAGCCTTAGACTACTTGAATGTCAATAAATTAATTTATTGAGTAAAAACTTATATTTCATTAAATTCCGAACAATTCTGAAGTAGAAGAACAGGTTAGTGGTTTATTATTTATTTGATTAAAAGTTGTTGTTGAAAACTTAAGTTCTTTAGAATAGAACTTGGGCACTAGGGCAATTAAACTATCTATAATCATACATGTGGTTGTATTTTGCTGTTTGAATAAAATTATTTGTATTGTTTTTCCAATAGGTACTGGTAATTTTTATCGATACATTTTTGTCGCGCAGCGGGCAGCCCAAGTGCGGCCGAACATATACTTTGTACTTATAACTCTGTAAAGTTGACCTTGAGCCAGCCAATAAGAAATGCTTTTATTACCTCGTCCCCCACCTGAAAGTGGTGAGATGTGTTTCAAAGCGAAAATGTGGCTATTAGTTCTCAATAGGTTTACTACTCGGTGCACGTAACACATCTCTGGTGGAAACGCACCCTTAGTGCAGCGGAGTGTTTAAAGTGACACATCCATATTATTCTCAACACGCAAATGCTCTTAATTAGTGCAATTTGCACTCGCAAGTGTCATTGTCCCTACTTGCCGGCTAGTTGTTGACGGGGGTTAAAAATAGTTCATGATTAACTGTCCTATACTTCTGTACATTTATTTGCTATATGATTCTCGCGACTTCATCCGCGTGGATTAAGATTTTAGATTCCCGCGGGAACTCTTTAATTTTCCGGGATCAAAAGTAGCCTATGTCCTTCCCTGGGATACAATCTACCCCTGTACCAAATTTCATCAAAATCGGTTGAGCAGATGGGCCGTGAAAGCATAACAGACAGACAGACAGACAGACAGACGGACAGACAGACACACTTTCGCATTTATAATATTAGTATGGATAATAAGGATTATAATAAGGATTTGACCGCGACTTAATCCATAATATTTTTTTGAATTCCACTACAAGTTAGGGTCCACTAAGGCGGAAAGAAGAGGGGAAGATCTCTTTCGCACTGCAAGTTAGCCCTTGACTGCGATCTCACCTGATTGTAAGTTATGATGCAGTCTAAGATGGTAGCGGGCTAACCTGTTAGGGGAATGGCACACAACACAACATCGTACCGGAACGCTAAATCGCTTGACGGGGCGTCTTTTCTGGTAGGGTGATAACTAGCCACGGCCGAAACCTCCCACCAGACCACACCAGAGAAAATTCAGAAATTACTACTATACTATAATTATACTATCATAAAAAATAAATTCCCAAATTGACCCTGCCGGGAATCGAATGCGGCACCTCCCAATGTTAAACTACAGAGCGCGCACCAGGGAGGTCGTCGGCAGGCAGGGAGACAGTAGGACTGGAATATATAGACTGGATGAAAATGTAATGGTTGTTTCACCACGGAGTCCCAAAAACTTTATCCCAGGTTTATAATAAACGCTTGTTTTCAATTCTAGGAAAAGCCTCAACGTAGCCTCGAAAAGTGATTCATTAAAATTTCCTTTCATAATAATTTGATAATGGAATTTTATTTTGATAGAAATGGAAAATTTTCGGCTTACACTGTTATGATCTAGGTACCTACCGGTAAACAATAAAGAATGTTTATCCTCCTGTTCACGCCAGAATGGCTGAACGGATCTGGATGAAATTTGGCACAGGGATAGATTATTATAGTCCTGAATAACATATAGGCTACTTTTTATCCCGGAAAATTAAAGAGATCCCGCGTTATAATTACTCCATGTACTCTCCTTACACAATGGCCCGCGGTATTATATACTAGTATTTAAAAATGTATTCGTAACCCACGTGGGTAGTTTAAGTAGGGTTTTTTTAATTTCACTAAAATTTTGCCCTTGACTGCAATCTGACCTGGTGGTACAGTCTAGATCTAGAATCTAGATTCTAGATGGTAGCGGGCTAACTGATAAGAGGTATGACAGCTATTTTAAACCAATACCCCCTCATCGTACCGGAACGCTAAATCGCTTGGCGGCACGTTTTAGCTCCTAGGGTGAAACCACACCAGACCAGACCAGAAATTACTTATTCTTAAATCGTCCCTGCCGGGGCTCAAACCTGGGACCACTTATAAGTCCACAGCGCTCATCACTGCGCCAGGAAGTCGTCAAAACGCTATACAACTGTAGATATAAATGTACAGTTATTATTAACAAGTATGCACCTTTAAATGCTCTTCAATTATCTACTCAAAATGTGTTCTCAAGCAAAATCCGCCTTTCAGCCATTACGTGCGGAAATTCCGCAACGACGGCCGCACAGACTTATGCACTTAGCCTAGTATTGCGGATTTAGCTTACGTATCTATCTATTATATCTGAGGGAGCTTCACTCAAAGAGATTAAGCACGGTATTCAATACAGGTTGGTCCAAATAGTGACGTCATACATATCAGAAAATACCCCATACTTATATTCAGCGATTTTCAGTAATTTTATCGTGAGTGATATTTCTGAGGGAGTAAGAATTTTAAAAAAACTTTAATTTTTAATGGTGAAAAAATTATTAATAAAGTGGGATTTACAAAACTTATTCACGCGGACGAAGTCACGGGCATCATCTAGTACTTATTATAATATTTTTTGATAAAGTTTGACAAACAATAATTTGCTATTGCTGCTAATGTAAATAATTTGATTTGATTTGATTTCAATAAGTTCTATCATATCCAGAATCCAGATTAGTATATTAGTTATGATTACAGTTAGCATTTTATCCTTTTCTCTCGAGTGCCTGTAATCATAAGTGGAAAAGAGATAAACCTATTTTTAACCGACTTCCAAAAAAGAGGAGGTTCTCAATTCGGCTCGTATTTTTTTTAAGCTATGTCGGTGCATATCTCCGTGGTTTCTGAACTGATAAAAAATTTTTTTCTATCAGTCGTTAAGTCGTTAGAGAAAGCTCTCGAGGTGGTCCCATAAAAAATTATGACTCCAAATCCTCAGTCCTGACACTAAAAAGTTAACAATAAAAATTATTTCCAAAAAATGACTTATAACAAGGATAAGCAAAGACTCGAAAGACTTCAGACTCGCCCGACTTCAACATAGTGTGTAGAAATCAAATTTACTTTTTATTTTACAGTGGAAGTCGGTTTTTCGGAAAGAATTTTTATTATTATCTTAATAGCATCTGGATCGGGTAATAATTTACCTGCATGCTTTTAACAATTTCATAAGCCCACTGGGTTCATACGCGGTCGGTTCAAGGGTTCGTACAAAAACAACAATTACAACGGGCCCGCGTTGGGCGCCATTTGAGCGCTGTTATCACCGTCAGTGGTTTTACACCAAGCTGTTTTATTTAGTTGCTTTGTGAGTTAGTACTTTATTTGTAAAAATAACCATTTTGGTTTTTTTAACTCAATACTCAACTTGTTTATTACATGTAGGACATACAGACCTGGGCACATACTGCGAAGGTTTAAAGCAATACATAGGCAATCACACTAATATTATAAAGGCGAAAGTTTGTGTGTGTGTAAGTGTGTATGTTTGTTACTCCTTCACGCCGCAACTACTGAACCGATTTGGCTGAAATTTGGAACATAGATAGCTTATAACCCGGATTAAAACATAGGCTACTTTTTATCCCGGAAAAATCCATAGTTCCCATGGGATATTTAAAAGACCCTAATTTTCAACAGTAATCTATAGCTACACCTATAGGTATATTGCTTAAGCAAACTTCCTAGAAAGTACAACAAATACAGGTTCAAATAGGGAGCGGGAACGGAAACGGGAAATTCGCGTGTCGGGGGACTTTTCTTACCGAACCGCAAACTTAACTTTGTTTTTTGAGGTTAATTGCTAATATCCGAAAAAGTATAACAGATACAGAGTTCATTTTAATTTTCCCGTAAAATATACATTGATCCCTATTAATCATAATTATTCGAAAGTTTGAATGGATGTATAGATGGATGTATGGATGTTTGTTCCTCAATCACGCCCCAACAGCTTAACGGATCTGGCTGAAATTTGGCACAGAGATAGATTATAGTCTGGAATAGCACATAGGCTACTTTTAATCCCCATTCAATTAAAGAGTTCCCGCGGGAACCACAAAACCTCGATCCACGCGTACGAAGTCGCGGGCATCAGCTAGTATTACTATAAATGACAGTTTGATGTCACGTACCTTGACATTCCTCAAGTAAGGATTATAATCCTAAATCACGAAAGTCAACAATGATGGTTCAATATGGCTTCAGGCGTTAGCAGTATGGCCCCTGTCTCTTTTGTTACGTAGTTTTGACTCTCTATTTTCTACTGTAATATTTTGGAACCATTTTAGGAACGATATTAAAATGTTGTAGAAATAATAGATTTTTTATTGGTGGGTTTTTATTTACTTTACTAATGCCCACGACTTCACCCGCGTGGAATCAAGGTTTTTAAAAATTTCGTTGAAACTCCTTGATTTTCCGGGTGAAAAGTAGCCAATCGAACAAAAATCGAAAAAACGAAAATTTGCATAATCAGTCCTCAACTCAACAGACTCAACATGAAATTCTCAATTCAGAAACCGGCCGTATGTCACGCGGACCATAATAACGAATCGATTGACATCTCATTCGTCAAAATTGGCACAGTAATTTAGGCGTTATGACGGAACATACATAAATACAAACATACACGGACTCCTTTTGGCTTTGCCGTAGTTGGGTAAAAAGATTGCAACATCGTTCACAATGGAGTATTGATCTCTCATACTCGTACTAATCATCAAATAAATATTATAAATGCGAAAGTTTGGATGGATGGATGGATGGATGGATGGATGTATGGATGTATGGATGTCAAATAAATATTATAAATGCGAAAGTTTGGATAGATGGATGGATGGATGTATGGATCTATGGATGTATGGATGTATGGATGTTTGTTACTCAATCACGCGCCAACGGCTGCACGGATCTGGCTGAAATTTGGCACAGAGATAGAATATGGTCTGGAATAGCACATATAGGCTACTTTTTATTCCGGAAACTTAAGGAGTTCCCGCGGGAACCAAAAAACCTCAATCCACGCGGACGTAGTCGCGGGCATAAGCTAGTATTATAAATGTGAAAGTGTGTTTGTTTGTTGGATTATTCTTCAATCAAGCCTCAATGGAGCAACGGATCAACGTGATTTTTGGCATGAGCATATTTGAGGACCTGGAGAGTGACATAGGCTACTTTTTATCCCGGATAATTAAGTAGTTCCCGCAGGAATCAAAAATAACTTAAACCACGCGGACGAAGTCGCGGGCATCATCTAGCTTTGCTATAATGCGGTGATAAGATTCACTATTTCATAACAATGAGCTGGAGTAAACAACCAATATCAGGTAATTCCGAGCTTATTTATTTGTCTATACCAAATTTCTCTGTCCCTGAGAATATGAACTTCGTGTAATAGAATTTGATTGGTTTATGAAACCAATATCGTAACTAGGGATGTGATTTAGTATCGATAAAGCTCTGATGGTTCATCAAAGGAGCAATAAATGATAAAATATTGTCGATACTTTCCCTTTCATTGTTAATATACTTTCAGGGAAATATCATTTCCTATGTAATTTGCTAAATGTATCATTTTATCTATCGCTTTATGTCTACTTATTTTAACGCAGTGAAGATAGTATTTTATTTGTTTTATTATTATTTCACAAATTGTCATCATCGCCGAATCACTATTGAGCATGAGGGTCTTAGAATAAGAAAGTTTTAGGGTATAGTCCACCACGCTTGAGACTCAGATAGAATACCATTTTAACCGATATTTTACGGTATGATCTAACTTGTAGTTAAAAATACTTTTGGAAAATTTCTTTAGACAAAAGTAATTAAATTTTTAAATACTAGAGAATTTTAGGTATTGACTATCATCACGGGACTCTCGTCTTACGGCCGGTTTCTGAATTGAGATTTTCATGTTGAGTCTGTCTCAAAGACTACTTAAGGACTAATTAAGCAATTTTTTGTTTCTGAATTGATATTGTGTAAGGTTTAAGAGTTGGAGCTTGCTGTTTTTGCTTGAATGCTTAATTCGGAAACCGGCCTAATATCAATTCAGAAACATAAATTTGCTTAATTAGTCTTTAAGTAGTCTTTGAGACTCAACATGAAATTCTCAATTCAGAAACCGGCCGTTAGTATAACGGAATGTCTTTGTGCGCTGATTGCCGCGCTGTTATTGGACGTCTGCCTCGCATAAATATTCAAATATTCGTCGGTAGGGCCGATTTGTATCCTGCAAACACCGCGTGTTGCAGCCGCGTACTTGCCGGTCTATGTTTGGACACACCTGAACAATATATTCCATCCGAAATTCGTTATTAGTAACTCAACATACTCATAACTAAATTGATGAGCTTTATGCATAAAATGAATAAATTTCGCAACAATTTCGTAAATTTTTAGTACGCCACAATGCAATGACGTCACTTTATTCATCACGCTAAAACATGGTAATTACATCCGCATATTCGATATTTTCAGGGCGGATTCCAATTTTGCTACATAAATTGATGAATTAGTTATGTGCTGATTTTAAATTAAAATGTCTCAGTTTTTAGGTTTGTTTTATGTTACTTCTATAAAATATACTATCTGACATAGACATAGACATAGTTTTATTTGTGAGCTCTCTAATTGTAGTATTTGTGTATGTTTTAAATAATATATATTATTATTACGTGCTAATTAAAAACATCAAAAACTTAGTCCAAAGTACCTATAATTTAAAATTTGAATTCAAGCAGGTGATATATTATAATTATAAGAGAACATCTGTATGTCTGTAAATATAGTTTCAGCACGTTCCGGCATACCCCTATTGTGAATTTTACCTATTTTAAAGTTTTTTTTTTAATTTATTGCTGGAGAGAAAATCTTTTGGCCGCTAAACTTTTTGTAAGGATAAACTTCAAAAGGTAAGTCATATAATATTTATGATACAATAGTCACTGGTACTTAAGCTTTCATTTTGTATTTTGTGGCCATAATGCCATAAAAATATAGAAAACAAGCTGATGCCCGAGACTTGATTGCCCGATTTGCATGAACTCCTTAATTTTCCGGGACAAACAGTAGCTTAAGTAACTCTCCAGGTATACCCATTGAAAAAATCACGTCGATCCGTTGCACCGTTGCGGCGGAATTGATGGACAAACCAACAAACATACTATCGCATTTATAATATTAGTATGATTATTGATTACATAAAGCATAAGTCATCGAAATTATTTAAGTATCGATAAGGTTTCTTAAATCCCTATTAATATAATAAGACAACGCAACCCCAGGAGTGGTTGTTCTGATATGTATCTAATAAGTTGTTATCGAATTCAGTAATTCACCTACATTTCTGTATTCGGCAAGTTATTAAGCTTCGTTTCCATTGGGGCAGCTTCGCCTTGAGGCATGGCACGAATTAAAAAAAAAACGTTTTTTTTTTATCAACTACAAGTTAGCCCTTGACTGCGATCACAATTTTGTTTTTTGTATCGAGAGGGAAATCTTCAGATACCCGATCTCCTGGGGGAGAGTGCGAGTGATGTGGTGTTCTTACCCACTAAAACCCACCTCGGTGGCCATCCTTTGCGAGCGTAATGGGCATCTCCGGCCACTCTCAAAGAACATGCGCCGGAGACTCCCTTGCGCGATGCCCATTGGGCTCATCCTAGGTGATAAGTGATGACTGCGATCTCACCTGATGGCAAGTAATGATGCAGTCTAAGATGGTAGCGGGCTAACCTGTTAGGGGTATGGCAGTTATATTAAATACTCCTAATCGGTTTCTACACGGCATCGTACCGGAACGCTAAATGGCTTGGCACTTGTTTGTCTCGTAGGCAAACTGAGGCAAACTGTCTGTCTGTTTGGTCTAGTTACTAGCTTATTCGAATCATAAGTTACGAGTTCGAGTTTAATTTCTAGCTGTAGCTGAAGCTTTTCCTGATGACTTGATTTCTTGACTAAGAATTTATTTGTCGCAAACTGGAGCATGACCTTGCTACAATTCTGTGCCTCGAGTCTCTATTGAGGGTAGAATAGCCGCCATCGTCTAGAAAAAATAAAATAAAACCATAAAGTTATGACTTAAGTATGTCATTTAATGCGAAATATGCCTCATTGCGCTGCCCGCCTAAGAGGGCAATACTTATGCAATATTACTTAGAATGACAGTTATATGTCACGTACGTTCCTAAAATAAGGATTGTAATTCTAAAACACGAAAGTCAACAATAATGAAACAATATGGCAGTAGGTATGAAAAAAAAAGGTATGGCCTCAGAAGTAAGAGTGAAGCAGTATTGACTAATGGATACCAGGCTTTAGATAACTTGTGTTTCTATAATATAATTGATCATTAGTGGAATACATGAGCTTTGCCATATTTTTTCAATATTTTTGTGCGAGTTCTGTTTGGTAATAATGATACTTACATTATTTTGAATGAATCGTGATTTTTATTTTGAAACAATAATAAGATATACTTACGTTAGTAAATTTTTTTTTATCCATTGCAAGTTAGCCCTTGACTGCGATCTCACCTGATGGTAAGTGATGATGCAGCCTAAGATGGTAGCGGGCTAACCTGTTAGGGGCATGGCAGTTATATTAAACCCATACCCCTATTCGGTTTCTACACGGCATCGTACCGGAACGCTAAATCGCTTGGCGGCACGTCTTTACCGGTAGGGTGGTAACTAGCCACAGGCAAAGCCTCCCACCAGGCCAGACCATGGAAAATTCAGAAATTATAAATTTCCAAACCCTGCCGGGAATCGAACCCTGGACCTCCGCACGTTAAGGCAACAGCGCTCAACACTGCGCCACGGAGGTCGTCAAATTGTCTCTTTAATTTACAAAACAGCTGTTTAAATAAATTTCACTTCCAAGAAGTCGCATAAAGATCTTGTCATAGTTACGTTCCGTTTGTCTGTTTGTCCGGCTGTCTATATGTTACAAAATTAAAATTTTGGTGAAATACAGACCGCCGGGCGTAACTTACTCTAATAAAAAAAAAACTGCTAAGCTTTCACGGCCCCTATGTTCAACCGATATTGATGAAATTTGGAGTGAGTTTATAATATTAATAAAAGGGGTCACGTCCCTCAGCAATGAGGAATACCACGCAGACAGAGAGAGAGAGAGAGAGAGAGAGAGAGAGAGAGAGAGAGAGAGAGAGAGAGAGAGAGAGAGAGAGATAGTGAGTGCAGCAGACTATTTAGATTTATTCATCAAACTTTAAGCCTCATATTAAGCCTTACATTACCATCGTGTCCGTTTTATCTCGATCCTTGTCGCAATTCTAATAAACTATAGACTATAGAACGCATTAGATGTTACTACATCGCTATAAAGCAGTCGATCGTGATAAGCGTTCATCTTTGCCCCGTTGCCTACATCACTAACATCTGCAGGGTTAGTATGAGCTTTCATAGCTTACCAACGATGATAGAATTTAATTGTCGAAATATATTAACATTGATAGAGTTAAATGGACCTAAAAATCTATTTATTTTATCGTTTAAACTATCGTGAGAGATATTCATATAAATATACATAAGACCGGATACACTCACGTTTTATGTCGGAAAAGTGCCCGACTAGTTTCGAACCCGTTCGGGGCCCTTATTCATGAGCAAAGACAATTTTATAATTAATCTATGTCATGAGCCAGTTCACGCGACGCGGTCGCTGCTCGACTGCGGTTCGCGTGTCGTACAGCTTTTCCGACATAAAACGTGAGTGTATCCGGTGTTAAGTAAATTTATAATGTATATTTATGACCTAAAAATCCTTTGATTAATGCCAAAAATTAATTTTTCTCTAATTCTGTTCGGTCTGCTACGCTTTAATGGCCCATCTTTTCAACGATTTTTATGAAACTTGGTACAGAGGTAGGGTACATCCCGAGAAAGGAGATGCAATAGGCTACTTTTTATCCTGGATATAATAAAGGAGTTCACCCGGTAATTAAAAAAACTTAGGGTATCATCTAGTTAATTATATACTCTTTTGTTGTCCATTCCTAACTTATTTACTAAACTCGCAGAACTCCAAAACATAGGGTCACAGAAGTGGATGATGCTCGGGATGCGAACTCTGGATTCCCCGAATAGGAGGCGGTAGTTTTAACCACCAGGCTATCTAATAGCACCTTTCACCACATTATATAACCGCGGTATACTTGAAAGGTTATCCAACGGTCAACCTCCTCGAGTTCAGTTAAGCGTCGTACAAAATAATTAATGCACATCAATATTGTCATTATGACCGCCCTGGGTATAGCGCTAAAAGCTATTTAACGGGGTGGCTTCAGTGACAGACTTAGCGGATATTTTTAGAAAAAAAAAAAGAAATAAAGAAACCTTTATTTGGGGATACAAATACAAAAAGTAACACAAACCGAAAACTTAAAAAAAAATGCTTTAAGAATGTTGAGAGAAATGGTCTTCACTCAACATGTGCTAAATATGTTAGGATGCAGCGCTGATCTTCCGTGAAACCTATGCTTGTTTCTCATTTAGTAAACTAGATTTTTCCCGCAGTTTCCATTGGTGTCTCTCAAAATCGATTCTATTTATGTTAGGTATTGAGGGAATCTAAATGTAAAAAGTAAGGTTTGTTTATTTTTTAGGTTTAAGGTATAAATATGACAGTCAGTTTAATTTCTTACATACCAAGATGTTTTGTGATAGTGTGAAATTACATTATAGATGTCACCGTAAGATTGTAAAAACCGTAAGATTGTAATCTAACGCTTTTTTTTCGATAGATTGTAACCAGTCGAAAGATTGTGAACCGTTCAATGTTTTAAGTGTCAATTTTTGAAATATTCATTGTATTTACGTTTTCTTGTCTCTATCTTGTAGGTTAGGTTAGGGTTCGATATAAATAAGCAAATATCATAATCATCAAGGCCGGGCACTACTTGATTGATGATTTTTTCATTGATTGATGATTAGGTTCTATCGGGTTAATAAACCTAACAGATTACAATCTACCAAAAAATAATCCGATAAATTGTAATCATTCGACAGCTTACAATTTCGCGAGTTAGATTATAATCTAACGGTTTTTACAATCTTACGGTGACATAGATACTTCATGAACATAGTCTTCGTCATCAATTCATTGACACCCATAATTGATGTGCTGGATATAATGAGTCTATTGTACGGACTTCCGAAACAGCTACCCTGCGGCTAGTTTACTGCCCGTCCACCTTGTCTCAAACAATATCTGCTAATGCTGCGCTTTTCGATGTGACGTTGAAATTTCAGCACCTTAAATATAAATGGATCAATTTATGTATCTATCTATCTATAAATGAATCGTTTATTTTTCAGTCATTTTGTTTTGCATACAACAATTGATCTTGAGTTTACATTTAATATAAGTTGAAATCGTATTTCTTATGCAAATTGTAGGTAGTTTTGTTTTGTTTAGTTTTTAGTTTTGCCATGTATTTTTAATAATTTGCTAGTTATATGTAGTTTAAGAAACTGAAACTATGTTGACGGAAGAGCACGCAATGAAACTATGTTGACGGAAGAGCACGCAATTTTACGTGGTTTTTCGCAGTGCTACCCACCAAAATTTGTAACGATTTTAATTTGATAATAATAAAAAAAAAAAAATGTGCTTATTACAATTTACCACATGTTTACAAGACGAAGAAATGGCTATCCTAGATAGATTTTTCAGATCTGTGGGATCGATAAGAAAAAGGGAGAGGAGAGATAACGAGAAATTCGTAATGATTCGTAGTTACAGAACCCGGTACCCGCCTTTAATGTGACCGCACGCTCGTGTGCCCCACGCGCGGGCGATAAATAATCCGCTCCTCCCATTACAGCGGCGCGCCTCGCATCTCGGAATTTATGCGGAACTTATAAGCTGTTACTTTATACCGTTAAGCTGTTCTGCGGTTGATACTTCAAACTTTAAGCCTCATATTCACTAGGGGACAAATGTCTCGCATTACGAGTCGCTAGAGATGTTAGGCGACGTTGGGCAATGTCGAATGATGTCGCCCGACATCTTGTCTCGAGACCTTTTGCCCTTAGTAGCGTGTTGTAATCGTGCGATGTCGGGCGAAGTCATAATGTCAAACATAATATTTTGTCTCCTAGTGAATACGACTTTCTGTGCATCGAAATCCTCATTAGACTATGCTATTTCGTCTGAATGAATGAATGATGAATAGCTAAAATCCTCGGGGAATTCTTA
This sequence comes from Erebia epiphron, assembly GCA_963932025.1. NCBI lineage: Eukaryota > Metazoa > Arthropoda > Insecta > Lepidoptera > Nymphalidae > Erebia > Erebia epiphron. The sequence goes on along the minus strand of OZ009947.1, from coordinate 27,875,837 downwards.
GATTTTCCGGAATAAAATTTAGCCTATTTCTCTCCATGCAAAATCTCGTCGATCCGTTTTCTATTGCGGCGTGACTGAAGGACAAACTAAGAATCCAACGAACAAACTCCCTTTCATATTAATTATACTTCGTCGCTTCATTCGAAGATCTATACCTGGAATACCTGGAGAGGCAGCTTAAATAATTAATTAGTGCTGTGTTTCCTGTTGTTCTGATTAATCAGGTTCTTTATTGCGTGTAATTTAGGATTTAAATTTAGGAAAAATATCTACATGTCATTTGATTTTATAATTGTACAAAATCCAGAACGAGAACTCAGATATTTAACTCACCGACCAGAAAAAAAGATTTAACTAGTTTAACGGCTCTGGATTTTAGTTCTTCTGAGCCTCCAGAACACAGAATAGTGATCTACAGCACAGATCGGATAGCAATTTGACACTGCCAAAATTAGGCCACAGACGAATTATAATGGTCTGTGAGAAATTTCGTTTTATTATTTGAAATTACTATCTACTAGGTCAACCTGGCTTGTCTCTGTATTGTACTTTGAATTAATACGAGACCACACAATAGTGGATAGTGCAGTATAGTATAGAAATTATTTTAAAATAGGTATAAGTATGTAAGTTTAGTGAATTGTAATGTAATGTAATTAGTTTAAAGTACGGGATAGTTTAGTTAAGTAGAGTTTAAGTCATAATGGCGATAAATATGTTACCAGCGATGTCGGGTTAGCGGGCGGCCCGGGCGGGCCCGGGGCGTCGAAAATTTCTTAGGGGTCGCCTGAAAATCAGCGCTGTTATGGCGTATCTACAACATAACAGCATCACGCTGAGGCGATGCCCCTTTTGGAATTATCTTTGTCACAGTGTAGTTTCTAAGTTGTGTCCTAGTAATTTTGTGTTTTGTATTGTACTTTAGCTGTGTCATTGATAGTTCCGAATAAAGATTTATTTATTTATTTTATTATTAAGCTACGTGGTTCAATGAATTATATCTTCGAATGAAGCGACTCATATACTTAATTATGATAGAACTTCACTTACAGGTAAGTTCGATTAATCACTAATTATATGAGGTATTTAATGTAGGACAACAGACTTGTGTCTTGTGTCAACTCTTATCTGAGCTCGTAATCTAACTAGAATAAGAGCTAACTTGTAGTGGTACTTAGGTACAAAAAATATATGTACTTATACGAATGTAGCAATACTCTTAAAGCTTACAAAAGTTAATACAGATTTATTGTAAAGCTGTACTGGCATTAATTTAATTAAAAACCGACTACCTAACTCTACCAACGAATTGTTTCGGCCTATCAAATACTTGTCAGCAATGACAGCCACTCATATTATATCAACACGTTTCATCCCACACATTGTATATTAAAATCTATGACGATCATAATAAGGGTTATTGCAACGGCATTTTTATTTTGTATGATTGTTAACACCATATTTAAAAATGATTGCGTAAAAACACCCACTGGCTCTTAAACTTTTACAAATAAGGTTGATTTTTCAGTGATTTTCGTTATAGTAGTGGTGTTTATTATTGGCAGTTCTATTATCGATATAATTACGAAGATGAAATATGTCACGGGAGGAATTGCGGGTCGATTTTTTTTAATGAACGGGTCACATTCACATCATTGGGAATCATTGAGGACTTTATTTATGTGGTGTTGCTTGTTAAAAAACTGTTTTGTCATTGAACAGATTTTGATGACCTCTGTGGCGCAATGGTGAGCTCTGTTTTACATCAAGTGGGAGGTCCGGGCTTCGAGGGTCAATTTGGAAATTTATATTTTAAAGGCAAATGCTGTATTCAGAAATTATAAATTCACTTGTTTGTATGGAAACCTCCAAAAAATAATGTAGGTATTCTTACTTGATTTTTGGTACAAGTGTTCAAGGTCTCAAAAATCCCCGCTAGGATACGAGCTACCCCTTCCTCTTCCCCTAAAATATCTTCCCGAACGCGGTTTTTTTGTATTTCACACATGATTAGGAATTTGTACCATTGACGGTTTTCATTATCTAAAGGTGATTTTTTATTATTCACCACTAAAACCACAGCAGTGACCACTGCGCCTTGAAGACAATTTTTCTTGTCTATAGCCTTACCTAATACACTGCTCCATCTATTAAAGTTTGCTTGTGTTTGTACTGTTAGTATCGTGTTCCAATAGACACGACGGAGAACGGCGGCTATAAATGAAAAAGTGTGTTTTTTGGTATGTTGGATTGTCCTTCAATCAAGCCACAACGGAGCAACGGATCGACGTGATTTTTGGCATGAGTATAGTTGAGGACCTGGTGAGTGACATAGGCTACTTTTTATTCCGGTAAATTAAGGAGTTCCCGACCGAAAAATGACTTAAACCACATAAGTCGCGGGCATCAGTCAGTGCTTATATTGGAGATGTTTGTTTATTATTACCGTACTAAAATCGAAAGAAAAGTGAGCCTTGAAGGCATTTCTTCCATTCTTATCAATAGCCTTAAGACCCTGTATAGCGTAAAAGGGGGTTTTTAAAAGCAGTGTATCCATCAAACGGTGACATAATGTATGCTTGTAAAAATAATTTGCTGTTTTCAAGACCTTTATGCAGCCATTGACATACGCTTGCTTGATTTCATGGGGGCGCCTGTGTTTTTCATCTCGTGAGCTCACAGCGCCTTAACTAAAACACTTTGCTCATCTATTACAGTTTGCTTGTATATTTTGTTCCGTTAGTATCGTGTTCCAAGACACGACGAACAATGGCAGTAAGTACTGTAACAATCATGGTTGATTGATTTATTTCGTGGTCGGATGTAGTTCGAATGCTGCACGAACTCATTCCGTTACCGTTCTTCGTATTGAGCTAGTACTTGGCACGGTACTTGGGTTAAAATTTCGTTAAAGCTATATTTACACGTTGGGTAAAATATATACCTTTAAAGACCTCTCTGGCGCAGAGTGAGCGCTGTCTTAACGTGGGAGGTCCCGGGTTCGATTCCCGGCAGAGTTAATTTGGGAATTTATAATTTCTGATTTTTTCTGATCTGGCCTGGTAGGGGGCTTAGGCCGTGGCTAGTTACCATCCTAACAGCAAAGACGTGCCGCCAACCGCTGCCGTAGGCGTACGGGTTTATTATAACTGCCATACCCCTAGCAGGTTAGCCCACTACCATCTTAGACTGCATCGTCGCTTGCCATCAAGTGAGATCACAGTCGAGGGCTAACTTGTAGTGGAATAAAAAATTAAAAAACCGGGCAAGTGCGAGTCGGACTCGCGCACGAAGGGTTCCGTACCATTATTAATAAATAATTGCCTTTGTTAATGAACCGCAAGACTAACTTTGTTTGTAGAGGTTTATTGTTAATATCAAAAAAACTATGCTAGTTAGAGTATTGGCTATAGTTTTCCTGTAAAATATACGTAAATTCCTATTGACCATAATTATTTCAAATTTTTCGATTGGTAAACTCCGGAGATAAGGGGGGGGGAACGGTATTTTTTTAGACATTTTCCCCGATAAATCAAAAACTATCATAACTAAAAATAATTAAAAATCTGTTTTAGAATGTACAAAGTAAACCCTTTCATATGATACCCCACATAGTACAGTTATCTCACTTTTAAATTTCAACCCTCAGATTTTCCCCCCTTTTTAAATAAGAACAAAAATAATTTCCAATTTTTTTTAATTCCAGTGTCTTTGGGCCACTAATATACACAACTATTCCAATTTTCATGTCGATAGCTTCGGTAGTTACTGAAATAATCGAGTGTGACGGACGGACAGACAGACGGAGAAAGTCGCACCATAAGGGTTCCATTTTACCATTTTGGTACGGAACCCTAAAAAGCATTCGATGACATTGGATTCAAAAAATGATATTAACGCAGGTAATTGTAAATGAGTAGGTATAGTTAGTATAGATAGAGAAATAAATCATTTCCATCAAATATCAAACAAATATTATAAACGCGAAAGTTTGGATGGATGGATGTATGGATGGATGTTTGTTACTCAATCACGCCCCAACGGCTGAACGGATCTTGCTGAATTTTGGCACAGAGATAGATTATAGTCTGGAATGGCACATAGGCTACTTTTATCCTGGAAAATTTAGAAGTTCCCGCGGGAACCAAAATAACCTCAAATGGATGTTTTTTACTCAATCACGCCAGAACGGCTAAACGGATCTGGATGAAACTTGGCACAGAGATAGATTATAGTCTGGACTATTACATAGGCTACTTTTTATCCCGGAAAATTAAAGAGTTCCTGCGGGATCCACAAAACCTCGATCCACGCGTACGAAGTCGCGGGCATTAGCTAGTGTAGAATAATTAGTCACTGCACACAAAGTAGATGCATTGTAGAATGCGCATGTATTCAGAGAAAGTTATTTATACATAATGAGAGCAATCCCTCCTTGCGCTGTACCAATATTTTACGGAAAGGTTTTCGGAATACCTTCGTGAGCCGTCGGCGTATCTGAGGCTGCGCGGGCGCAGTGTCACTGACACGCCTTTAGGTAGAGGTTCTATTGAGAAGCGACAGCGATAAAAGAAAAAGATTATTTTCCCGAGAAAAAAGTTGCCGATGTCCTACCCCGTAGGCAATACACTCCAACCCTGTACAAGATTTCATCAAAATCGGTTGAATAGATGAGCCGTGAAAGCCGGACCGACAGACAGACACACTTTAGCATTTATAATGTTAGTATTGTATCTAATTTCTTACCTGTGACTCTACGATGACTAGAGATATCCTTTTAATCACTAGAAGGGTTGCAAAGATCATTATCGATTTTCCATGGTTTCATTTAGTTTTGTTACAAATTAGCTTATCTCATGTTTTTTTAAATGTTAAAAATATAAAATCACTAGCTGGTGCCCGCGACTACGTCCGCGTGGATTGAGGTTTTTTTGGTTCCCGCGGGAACTCCATAATTTTGCGGGATAAAAAGTCTATGTGCTATTCCAGACTATAATCTCTATGCCAAATTTCAGCCATATCCATTCAGCCGTTGGCGCGTGATTGAGTAACAAACATCCAATACATCCATCCATCCAAACTTTCGCATTTATAATATTTATTTGATTGTAATTAGCATTTATTAAAAGCAACTGAGCCTAGTCTCTTGGCTTAAATACTATGGTAAAACTGGTACAGCTTAAGTCTGTTAAGTTTTTCTTCTCTCTGTATTAAACCACATACTTATTAATCTTTATCTTGTAATGCAGGTAATAAGTATGTACTTAATTGTTTCAAAAAAAAATCGAGGACTGCCAAGGCCGTCTGATGCTGTATGGGCAATAATTTGAAAGAGAAAGGGCATGAAGAGAGCCAATGTACGTTTTTTTTTAAATATAGAAGCTATTTCCGAGCAAGTAGGAAAAACATACTTACTAGTTTCCTAACGTAGCTGTTTTTATAGAGCCGTACTTTTAGTGGCCCCATGACCTCTCCCATAATCCGAGCAGACGCTTCCAAGATACGAACCGGTCGGTCGCACGCACACGCTCCACACAAACAATATGTACACACATTTATAAGTATGTGTATTTTGATTTATGGTAGCATTGAGGTATCAATCCCGCTGGCAACGTTTTAGTTCTTTTTTTTTATTCCACTACAAGTTAGCCCTTGATTGCAATCTCACCTGATTGTAAATGATGATGCAGTATAAGATGGTAGCGGGCTAAGCTGTTAGGGGCACGGCAGTTATATTAATAAACCCATATGAGTTACTCACCGGTTCTTCTCAGTAGAATCTCCTTTCCGAACCGGCGGAAGTCTTGACATTTCATGAGTGGCACAAACTGTTCTACGTGAAATAAATAAATCACATTACTTATTTTCATTTTGTACCCTAATCGGTTCTTACACGGCATCGTACCCGAACACCAAATCGCTTGGCGATACGAGCCTTCCTACCAGCCTCCTGAGCGGAAGATTTCCGAAAAAATCAGAAATTGAATTTAATTAAAATGCTAATATTTAAATATTAAACTAACTACAAAATAAATTAAAAACAAATCCTTATATACCTACTAACAAAAAATAAAAATAAAACCCTAATCAAGGCCACCTCTGGTGGCCAAAGGTACCCGTCAAACTTGCCACGTTGAATGGCGATGGATAACCTTTGAACCAGGTAGGAACCAGAACGTGGGTCGCAGAAATTGTAAATTCATTAAAAAAAACAAATAACGCGAACCGGAAAATCTGTTGCTGTCTTTATTTTCATTATTCTGATTGTTAAGGTGCGGCAACTTTTACGTGTAGGAGTTTTATGGAGCGGAAATAATAAACTATAGGATTTAGTGTTTTATCCACGAACATTCTAATTCAATAGGAATCCATTTTATAATTAAATTTCGCCCCCAACTTTTAAACGGTAATAGGGGATGCTTACGTGCTTTAGGGAAATGTTGGTTTATTATTTGAATTGGAAAATGAACAATGATTTTAGTGGGTAGGTAAACTAGCTTTGGCTTCATCTGTGTCGGAAACATCAGTTTTCATTGTATATTAGACAAAATTTCACAACCTATTTAAAACTTGCCTTTACACAAGTTAATGAAATGTATCAAAATTATGCTCCTAAAAAAGCTTATTTATCTATTGAAGATTATGCAAATGATAAAAGAGCATGGGTTTGATTCGCATTGAAAACCGATGCTTAGGACTGCGGTAACTTATTATGCCTACTAGCTGATGCCCGCGACTACATCCGCGTGGATTGAGGTTTTTTGGTTCCCGCGGGAACTCCTTAGTTTTCCGGGATCAAAAGTAGCCTATGTGTTATTCCAGACTATAATCTACCTCTGTACCAAATTTCATCCAGATCTGTCAGCCGTTCGGGCGTGATTGAGTAACAAACATCCATACATTCAGCCAAACAATAAGCAAAGATTTGATATTTGATGTAGGTATCTACACATTGTTGAAATTGTAAATTATTTATGACTAGCTGATGCCCGCGACTACGTCCGCGTGGATTGAGTTTTTTTGGTTTCCGCGGGAACTCTTTCATTTTCCGGGATAAAAAGTAGCCTATGTGCTATTCCAGACTATATATCTATCTCTGTGCCAAATTTCAGCCAGATCCGTTCAGCCGTTGGGGCGTGATTGAGTAACAAACATCCATCCATACATCCATGCATACATCCATCCATACATCCATCCATCCAAACTTTCGCATTTATAATATTTATTGATGATGATTATTGATTGATGATATTTATTATTGATGATTGATGATTGATTGATTATTGATTGATATTGATATATCTTGATTGATTTGATTGATTTGATTTGATGATATTTGATTAAGATGGTCACGTAAATGCTGCGCTGCGCCTGATCTCTCTCCGTTTGTGTCAGATTTTCTATGTCATCGGGTTTTAAGAGCAATAGAACAGAGAGTGCACCTGTGTTTGCGCACACACTTGTGCACTATAATTTCCCGCGCACATGGCTGATCACTGTGGAGATAGGCCGCCGAAATTCGGTCAGGAGGATTTATATCAAACCGAGTATTACTGACAAACCTTCATTAGCTCATTAGTTCGGGGCTGCGATGAATTATAGCAGTTCGGTAACTCATCCTCGGTATATGGCACGTTAATAAGCACAGTTTGTAAGCTACTCGCGTCGCCAAACTCGATCGTATATTATATCAACGAAAGTTACGCTTTGGAAGGTGTTATGCCAACAGTGACATAATATCACACCCATACTAGCTGATGCTCGCGACTTCGGCCGCGTGGTTTAAGTTTTATTCCCGCGGGAATTTCTTAATTTTCCGTGATAAAAAGCAGCTTATGTCTCTCTCCAGGTTCTCAACTATGCCCACGCCAAAAGTTACGTCGATTCGTTCCTCCTTTGCGGCGTGATTAAAGGACAAACCAAGAAACCAATAAACCAACAAGCAAACACACTTTCGCATTTATAATATTAAGTATGATGAAGTATGATTAATGATTATTATTCCATCCTGATATTGTTATCAACTAGCTGATGCCCGCGACTTCGTCCGCATGGAATATGTTTTTTTGATTCCCACGGGAACTCCTTAATTTTCCGGGATAAAAAGTAGCCTATGTCACTCTCTAGGTCCTCAACTATACCCATGCCAAAATTCACGTCGATCCGTTGCTTCGTTGCAGCGTGATTGAAGGACAAACCAACAAACAAACACACTTTCGCATTTATTATAATTATTAGTATGATGCTTGAAAGAATGAATGAATGAATGAATGAATGAATGAATGGAATATATCGTGAGGAAACCTGCATACCCAGGAGTTCTTCTACCAATCTGCAACTGCCCAGCGTGGTGGATTATGGCCAAACCCTTCACATTCTGATAAGAGACTCGTGCTCAGGGTTGCATTGACGATGATTGTAAATGCGAAAGTGTGTTTGTCTATCTACGAGTATATGTCTCTGCTATACTTTCAGTTTTCACGGTCGATAAATAATGCTAAACCCATTTTGACGAAATTTGGTACGGAGACAGGTTGCAGACCGAGTCTCTTCATTCAAGTTGACCCCCAAGTCCAATTATACTTTAAAAATGCTTCTTTTAAGAAAATCTTTTCCAAGGGTAGACAGAAAAATAAATAAGCAATAATAAATTATTCAAACTTACCTAAATTAAAACGCTAGACTAAAAGATGAAATAAAAAATTCTCATAACAAAACCTTCAAAATAAACTAGACTGGAGAATAAATAAAAATATATTTTTAATTCCTTTCGGGTTGTCCCGAGGTCTCGGACAAGTAAAAAAACACAAAGTGAAACTAAAAGCATTACTGAATTATTCATTGCAAAGTATCTTTAAGTCATTTATCATAGTTAGTTACCGTGTGGCTTAAAATAAATCTAGTTTTTCATCTCACCATCTCGGAAAGAGTATTTTTACTCTTCGATATCTGAATGCAAAAGCCGTTACTATCCTCTTGAGGATAAAGTAAATTGAATTTAGAACATCGTGTGCGCGTTAGTAAATATCACTATGAAGTTTGTAAATTCAAAACATCATTAAAACCTATTTACTTCTACCTCTATGGTGCCGAATTTCCATACAACCGTTTTTAATTTGTTAAAAATTCACACTCGTAACCTTCTTGATGTGATTTTTTTTGCATTTAGTCATTTCCTCGCTGAGGTGGGATGAAAAGTTACGTGTTGCACTCGAGTGAAAAGATTTTTCCCTCGTGCTCTTTTGATTCCCTCGCTAACGCTCAGGATTCTAATTTTTGAATTCAAACATTTCAATTTTGGAATCCTTCGCTTGCTCGGTCATCAAAATTGAGCACGCGGTTAAAAAAGAACTTTTCACAAATAACTATTGTAATTTTATTACAGTTTATCCAAACAATTGCAATTTTTGATATGTAGGTAGGTATTTAAGAATAGTTTAAAATAAATCCCAGTCTCGATGAACTGAATTTTATTTTCTACTTAATCTAAAAAAAATAAGGAGATTAGGAGAAGAGTCTACTAGTCTACTCTGCTATTTTTTTATATCCCCTACAAGTTAGCCCTTCACTGCGATCTCATCTGATGGTAGGTGTTGATGCAGTCTAAGGTGGTAGCCAGCTAACCTGTTAGGGGTACATACCAGTTGCATTAAACGGTTTCTACACGGCGTCGTACCGGAACGCTAAATCGCTTGGTGGCACCTTTTTGTTGGTAGGGTGATACTAGCCACGACTGAAGCCTCCCACCAGGCCAGACCAGAGAAAATTCAGAAAATAAATTCCTAAATTGACTGCCGGAGATCGATCCCGGAACCTTCCACGATAAGACAACAGCGCTCAACACTGCGCCAGGGAGGTCGTCGTCTGTCGGCCTTGGTCCTAAGAAAACACATAAAGGTCAGGCGTAAAGTTTAACTGAATTATTCATTGTGGCGTAACGCCATCCATCAATATTTACCCGCGACGAAGACACAATATGGGATTACCGCCCCGACATCGATCTGCCATGGCGACCCCGATCAGCTGATCTATTGCCCCTTACATTATCCATACTAATCCATATCCTTAATCATACTAACTGCCTCGTTGGTCTAGTGGTTAGCATGTTCGACTGCGGCCGACGAGGTCCCGGGTTTGAGTCCCGGGTCAGGCCATAACACTTATTGGATTTTACTGCCAAGAAATTCTTAGTAAGTATTAGACCGGAGTTAGGAAGTTGGCGGTGTTTCACCCCCGTGCTTCGGAGAGCACGTTTTCTGTCGGTCCTGCACCTGATCTCTCACCGATCGTGTCGGATTTTGCGTCCCATCGGGCTATGAGAGGAAGGGTACAGAGACACCTGTGCACTATAATATCTCCCGCGCAAATATCAAATCTCTCTGGAGATAGGCCACCGTGGCAGAAATTCGGTCGGGAGGACATTATATCCATACAAATATTTTAAACTATCTGATGCGACTTCGTCCTCATGGAATAGGTTTTTTGATTCCCACGGGAACTCCTTAATTTTCCGGGATAAAAAGAAAGCCTATGTCACTCTCCAGGTCCTCAACTATACCCATGCCAAAAATCACGTCGATCACGTCAGTTGCGACGTGATTGAAAGACAAAACCAAACAAACACTAATACTAGCATTTTCATTTTTAATTGTTAACTTACACTCGTGCTATGTTCGCGTTTGAATCTAAAAGCATACAAAGTCTGCTCCGTGTCTGTACTCATTGTCATTCAAGCGAACACGTTTGAAGTAGTTTACACAGCTGCGAACTGCTACACTGACGGACGCCTTTGTACGTCTGTTTGTAGCGAATTTAGCATTGTGCATGTCTCGCTGCATCTTATGTATCCCGTAGCTACTAGAGCAATTTTAACAGGCTTTGTTGGTATGGCAACTCATGTTTTGTTATGCTGTTTAGGAGGAACGATTCGCCTTACCTCTCTAGCCGCGAAATGTAGCAGTTTCGCCACTAATCAACCGACTTCAAAAAAAGGAGGAGGTTCTTAATTCGACTGTTTTTTTTTTATGTTTGTTACCTCAGAACTTTTGACTGGGTGGACCGATTTGGATGATTCTTTTTTATAGTTGGCGCGGGAGTTTGAAGTCGGTTGTTTAATAATTTAATACAAAAATAAATTATTTTACAACAAGCACACACTATACAAATTACTTATTTTTTTGTTGATATTTTAAAAACCACTCGACCGATTTCGATAAAATTTATATGGGACCACATGGGAAGTATGCCCTTTCAAATAAAAAAAAGAATCATCCAAATCGGTCCACCCAGTCAAAAGTTCTGAGGTAACAAACATTAAAAAAAAAAAAAGACGTATTGAGAACCTCCTCCTTTTTTTGAAGTCGGTTGAAAATAATTTTTTATATTAAATTATGTTATGTTGTTTAGGGGGAACGATTCGCCTCATCCCTCTAGCCGCGAACTGTAGCAGTTTCGCCAGTAATTACGATATTGTGTTGTCATAGTCTGCCTCGTTGGTTTAGTGGTTAGCATGTTTGACTGCGGCTGACGAGGTCCCGGTTCGAGTCCCGGGTCGGGCCATAATAGGTGTTGGGTTTTTCTGACTAGAAATTCTCAGCACTAGCCCGGAGTTAGGCAGTTGGCGGTGTTTCACCCCCGTGCCTCGGAGAGCACGTTAAGCCGTCGGTCCCGGTTATTATCACTAACATGATAATAGTCGTTAAAGCCCGCCAACCCGCATTGGAGCAGCGTGGTGGGTCTAAGCTCTAATTCCCTCTCTCCTATGAGAGTGGAGGCCTGTGTCCAGCAGTGGGACGTTAATGGGCTGTAGTGGTGGTGGTGTGGTGGTTGTCATAGTGATCGAATTATGGGCAGAAAAATCACAAGGCACTTTCCCCTCGCCGCGCAAAAATAGTCGAACGTGAATTCATACATTTTTCTAACGTTTCATATAGATACAGTGTTTATTTCATTCAAGAATATATCAGTCGATTCCGATTGATAAGCAACGTTGACTTAAGTCGGTAACTGGATGCGTGACAGAATTTAGAGGTTCAAATTAGGCCTTTCCGTTCCCTCCCTGTCTCGGAGAGCACGATAATTCTCATTTCTCATTTGTTCATAACTAGCTGATGCCCGCGACTTCGTCCGCGTGGAATATGTTTTTTGATTCCCACGGGAACTTCTTAATTTTCCGGGATAAAAAGTAGCCTATGTCACTCTCCAGATCCTCAAATATACCCATGCCAAAAATCACGTTGATCCGTTGCTCCGTTGCAGCGTGATTGAAGGACAAACCAACAATCCAACAAACCAAGAAACAAACACACTAGTATTAGTATGATAAATAAGTTAAGCCGTCGATCCCGGTTATTATCACTAACATCTGATAATAATCGTTACAAAATCTATGAGTTTAAATACTCTTAGTCGAGTCGTATGCTGAAGGACGTGAGAACCCACCGCATTATTAACCCAAGGAAACTCCTACTATTATTTGATTAATGGAAAGGGGTCACGACCCTCAGTAATGAGGAATACGATGCAGATAGAGAGAGAGAGAGAGAGATGTTATTTTGTACAAGCATCAAAGGTTTATTTATTTTCCTACAAGTTAGCCCTTGACTGCTGAGTTGATGGTAGCCGATGGGAGTCTACAATGGTAGGGGGCTAACCTGTTAGGGATAAGGTAGTTATATTAAACTCATACCTACCCGTAATTAGTTGATACACAGCATCGTACCGGAACGCTTAATCGCTTATGGTACGTCTTTGCCCGTAGGGTGGTAACTAGCCACGGCCGAAGCCAGTGACCAGTGACCAGGCCAGACCAGGAAAAATTCAGAAATTATAAATTCCCAAATTGACCCTGCTGGAGTTCGAATTCAAGACCACAGCGCTCACCATTGCGCGACAACCTGCTAAGACGTGCTGCCTAGCGATTTTGCGTTCCCCAATTGAATCCGGGACCTCCGAAAGCACTGCGTCTACTACACCAGAGAGTTCAGAAAAAGTTTTTAAGGAAGCTCAATGAACCCTTATTCCGATTATTAATCGCAATATTATGTCTGTTTTACCGACAATTAATCGACGAAAGGAAGTTAAACCGAATCAAAGTAAATTTAAATTTAACCGGCTAAGGTTAATCTTAACTTTCTTATCGATCCGTCTATTAGCCGTACCATATAAGTACATAAACTAGTTCCGAGATGTATTTTAATGTAAAACGTAAGATCAGACCTCATGTGGTCCCTGCTTTTGTAAAGGAGATGCCATATGCAATGGCCTTTGCCAATGAACCAGCCCATTTGGGTAGAAAATATTATGTGCTTATTTCCTTTTTATTTTCGTTGTAATTGGAATATTCTTTTACTTGCAATAGGGTTTTAATTTCCACATCTAGAAGTTCTTAATTTATTAAATTTTATAAGCTGTTTTATTTGAGAAAATTGTTGTTGAAGAGTTTTTAGCTGACTTTGGATACTCCGAATAAGGCATAATTTAAATTATGATGTGGAATAATTTTTATTCATTCAGATTAGTAAAATTGAGGAAGTTATGGACAACTCTCGGACTTTTCAGGTTTATCAGGTTATTTTCCTAAATCCTATGAAATAAAGACGTGATATTTAATAGCTTAAACGCAAATAGCTTCGAAACGTTAGACATCCATGCCCGATTGTGGAACCCCGACCTGAAATAGGTGACCGAAAACAAATAATAAACAAGGCGGATAAGCAAATTTCTCAAAAGCCGGCAACGCATTGGCGGTTTCTCTGGTGCTGCAAATTTTCATTGGTGGCGGTAATCACTTTACATCAGGTTGGTCCGCCTGCTCGTTTGCTCGCTATTTATACATATAACAAAATCAGAAAACAGGGTAGGTCGCTAACAAAGTATTGTCTTGTCGATGCGTTGCTCTATGGAATTCGACGGACATAAGTGAGCGAGGCACTTCAAAACTCCCGGGATCTGTAATCAAATGATTGATCTTGACCTCCGCTGATTGATATCTGTTCCTTAGTTAGTAACGGTTGTAGTTTATGTATGTATTCATTATTGTTACGGATAACGTTATTGGTGTAACGTTATAATTATGTTCGACGATCGATATCGTATATGGAACTGAGTAATACATTAACGAACACGAGAAAGAGATCAGTGATGAAGTTTTCGTCCCTTATTCTACCGCTGCAGGGGATGATTTTCCAATGAAACGCTTTTAGTCATAGTTCTTTATTTATTAATATATAATTAATACTATTACACGTTAATCACAAAATATTATTCACACAATATCAATAATTTATTATATTTGAACCAGCGTATGCCCGCGACTTGCCTATGTGCTATTCCAGACTATAATCTATCTTTGTGCCAAATCTCAGCCAGATCCGTTCAGCCGTTGGGGCGTGATTGAGTAACAAACATCCATACATCCATACATCCATCCATACATCCGTACATCTATTCAAACTTTCGCATTTATAATATTAGTAAGAAGTAAGATTATAATGTTTAGGTATATTTAGTCACAAATACAAACAGTCAAATCACAATATAGGGTTTATGTGTGTCAACTAAACTTAATTAATTTGTAAACGGCAGTCTACGTATGTGATAATACCAGAATCAACATATCCAACTTCAAAAGAGAAGTATAATACAAACCTTCGTCGCTTACTTTGCCCTTTTTGGGAATTTATTAATTTAATATAAAAAATATTTTTAAACAACCGACTTCAAACTCCCGCGCCAACTTTACAACAACAAGCACACGCTATACAAAGAACTTATTTTATTGTTGATATTTTAAAAACCGCTCGACCGATTTCGATAAAAATTATATGGGACCATTTGGAAAGTATGCCCTTTCAAATAAAAAAAGAATCATTCAAGTCGGTCCACCCAGTCAAAAGTTCTGAGGTAACAAACATAAAAAATAAATAAAAAAATACAGTCGAATTGAAAACCTCCTCCTTTTTTTAAGTCGGTTGAAAATCATTTCCTAGTTCTTGCCTACTTAAACAACGAAATACCTTCAACCTTCTAAATCCACTAGTATAAGCTTTCGTTATCCATTAGTTACAATAATATAAACTGTGCACATAGCTTTTATGATACTGGGGCTAATTCTGTAGTGCACAAACTCTAAACTAAACCAAAATGAGAGCATTCAAAATATTGCTAACCCTTAAGGCCCTATGTAGCGTAAAAGGTGGTTTTTAAAAGCAGTGTATCCATCAAACGGTGGCATAATGTATGCTTGTAAAAATAATTTGCTGTTTTCAAGACCTTTGAGCAGCCATTGACGCATCTCAAAACACAATTTAAAAAAGATCTCTGCATAGAAATTTATTTTAAACATACTTACCTCTTAATTTACCTTTTAAAGCAATTTTACTCCTTACTGAAACCAATAATAACTCTAGAAATATAAGATAAAATTCATATTTCTAAATCAAACACATTGTCGGATTCATTCGTATTGAAAAGTAAATACCTATTAATTTTTTTACAAACAATTTCATTGCATTTTTTGCGACATGCGCTTGCTCGATTTCACCCCCGCGCGCCTGTGTTTTTCGTCTCTTATATACTCCCTAGTCCCTACGGAAAGGGACAGAACTAGATTTAAAGCTGCCATTTTTGTTTAGTTTAGAGATTGTGTTATACAGAATTGGCCACATTGGCTCATGAAATAGCCAAAGCACTTTACATTCTCTCCGTGGAACCTTGTAGGTCGTTCAATATTAAACTGCCCACTCGAAAACCGAATCGTTCTATCAAGTATACATTACCGATTCCATGACAATATTTGTCTTACGTGAAACATATTGTCTGCGGTCTAAGTGATAGGAGACAAGCATGGTTAACGTAGGGCCTCACCACAATAATTACACGTTCGTTTTTACATAAAAATCTAACTCTTATGGGCGAGTGTTAGCTTGTTCACGCACACGGCACGTAGTTTTAATACAATTTTTCTTTAAAACCATATACTATGGCTGAATTTTGTAGCTAAAAAAATAAATCTAAAATCATTAAAAAACATTTTTCAAAACCAAGCTTTTATCGTCCGCCATATTGAATTCAGTGTGACTTCAATTTATATCGTACTAGCTGATGCCCGCGACTTCGTCCGCGTGGTTTAAGTTTTTTGTTATTCCCGCGGGAACTCCTTAATTTTCCGGGATAAAAAGTAGCCTATGTCACTCTCCAGGTCCTCAACTATACCCCAGCCAAAAATCACGTCAATCCGTTGCTCCGTTGCGGCGTGATTGAAGGACAAACCAACAAACCAACAAACCAACAAACAAAGTGACTTTCGCATTTATAATATTAGTATGAAGTATGATATGAAGTATGATTCTTCTCAGCAAATCCCTTTTAGTTGATACCCATATCATCGGGATGCGCAAAAAGAATTGGTACGCCATCTTTGAGAGTCCGCCATATTGGTTTTAGAATGTCTTAACTGTCCCTGCATTGTTATCCAAACTAAAAGTGTATGCAAAAATGTAAATCTATCTATCTATAAAAATTTCAGCTCAATCAGTTTTAAATTTAGTTGCAAGATTTGACCTAAAGATTTGACCTAAACAAACAATAACACCACTGCAAGTTAAATAAAAGCTTGTAGAAACATTTTCTAGGCCCAACTTCACTGCTGTGTTTTGTGCAGTGGGATCTATTCGAAGAGACTGATCGGCATGTATTTCATATCGATGATTTATCAGAAATCTACCTGACATTAGACAGAAAATTAAAAACATTTATTTCAATCAGAAGCTGGTGATAATATGAGTCAAGCGCGAACGATGAAAAGATCGTAGAAAGAATTCAAATGGACTACTTTCTTACGTACGTTTGTCTCTATGACATGTGATAGTAAATATATGCGATGTATTTGATGTACATACTCATGTTTTTTCACATGTCTTTTTATAAATAGAAATTAAAAATATTGAAAATGCAAGCTAGTGACTTGCACCGACCGCGGATCGATCTGATGTAAAGTGGCTTAGTCAAATGGACTGCATTCTCGCGTATTTCGTGTCTCCATGTCTCTCGTATCGATGTTTTATCAGAAGTGTAACGGAATATTCCGTACGTGTTCGATGGTGACTACCCGCGCATGGTAATGCGAAGGCTTTTAAAGGCTTCAACAGACACAACGCGACACGATTATTATAGGTCTCAAATATAAAATTCCGCACTCATAAAATCAATCAGATTTACAAAATAATTCCTGTGGCCGACGAATGGACTTCCAATGCAAGCTGACTGCCGACGGAAAATGGCCAACACGGCAGCAAACTGTATATTAATTATTATCTGTGTAGGTTTATGTACTGTTTAAAGCCCAAGTATTATTTACTTAATGATTAGTGTGATATTGTTATCAAGGAATCGCTTTGTCAGTCAGCATAGTTGAACTGTATAAAACATTTGAAATTATATCTTGTAAAAAAAAGTCTCAGATAATTTTTGGATTGAATTTTTATTGCATTTTTATGGAATAGACCTATCTTTATATAATCGATGGTCAACCCAATTTCCTAAAATTGTACCTACTATGGAAGCTACACTGCAGGAAGAAAGTACACTGCAAAGGAATTGTGTTGATGCCGCTTCGGGTTGTATCTGTCCAGAGCTTTAACGTGAGAGAAATATATAAACTGGTGGATTTTTAAAGTATTTCCAGCATTTTTTCGGGAAATTGGGCGGCGGAGGTTGGAATGTTACATGCCTGGTGTTATAATGGAACGTAAATTTAAATGAAACGGCTCTGAATATTGATGAAGGATTTATAAATAAATAAATCGTTTATTTTTAAATCATCTGTAGTACACCACCGAGGTTGTTCATTGGATACTCAAGTACGTAGTTAATGAGATATGGCTGAGAGGCTGAGAACTACCGGACGCCTGCGACTTCGTTCGCGTCGCATAAGTTTTTTATATCCCACAGGCACTCCTTAAGTTTCCGGTATAAAAATAATCTCCAGGTCCTCATCTATATCCATGCAAAAAACACGTCATTCCGTTGCTCTGTTTCGGTATGATTGAAGGACAAACTCTCTATTTAATGTCCTTGGGGATGGAAACTGTGAAATACGTATAACGGAAGCCCAACTACCAAGTTTCATGGCTATAACTTGAAAAAACGACGGAGTTTCATACAATCTTTCAACCCCTATTTGGTTGAATAGAGGTTGAAACTAGGGGGTACCTTTTGGGGTGGAATTTTTAAAAATTGTGACTCACGTACTTCTTAATTTTTATCGAAAGCCAAGATACCAAGTTTCGTATCTATAACTTGAAAAATATCTTGTAAGTAAAATAAAAGACTTTCATACCAACATTCATTCCCTATATCAGCCCTTTGGGGGTAGAATTTTCCAAAATGGCGAAACACGTATTTCTTCACTTTAAACCGGTAGCCCAAATATCAAGTTTAATGGCTATAACTTGAAAAGCGACGGATTTTCATACAAAATTTCAACCCCTATTTTACCCTTTTGGGGGGGTGGAATTTCGAAATACCCATTCTTAGTGGATACCTACTCTTAACAAAGAACAACAAAGAACACACCCCCCAAATTTCATGTTTCTAGGAGGAGCGGTTTAGGCTGTGCGTTGAACTTGATATATAAGTCAGTCAGTCAGTCAGGACTTTAAATTTTATATAATAAAAAGTGTTTGTGTGCAATTCACACACGGCAGAAATGAAACTTCAGAAAAGTAGCCTGCGAGAGAATGAGATATTATATCTTGTATGCTATCTCATTCTCTCGCAGGCTAAATTCTTTTAAGAATATGTTTGTTTATTTTTGGTGTCGCTTGATGAAACAAAAATTCATCGAATTTTCAAATCATAACGATTCCGAAGAAGTTTCACTTCAATAAATATAGGTACTGTTTGTACAGATACTAGCTTTTGCCCGCAGCATACTTTTTCCCCCCTATAGAAAAGAAAAATAATGGTCCAAATTGGTATTACCGAAAAAAATCAACTAAAACTTGCATCCCGTAGATCGATTTAAAAACAGAAAATGACAAATTATAACAATATTACTTAAGTAATAATACCTACTTACTTAACATTATTGTTATACACAGTTGATACACAGTTTTTTAACCTGAAGAACATGGCCGTTGCCTGGGGGGTTACTACCATCGCCTAAAGCAGTATTACTTCAAAATGAAAGTTTTATATCACATACCTTGACGTCCTTAAAATAAGGATAATAATTCTGAAACACGAACGGTCAACAATATTAAAACAATACGGATGTAAGCGATGGTAGTATGCCCCCAGGACTATAATTATTGCCATGTATCGTAGTGCCGTACGGGCCTTGTTCACTAATTAGAGGTTCTGATACGAAAACTCCCAAGGAGCTTCGCTGGAGGTACGATATCCTACGTAGGTACTTGAAAAAATAAATAAATAAAACTCGTTCTGGTTGGTAGAAAAGCTCTAAAACTCAAACTCAAAGTATGTACATATTTATTTAAAATAAATACACTGTTCACCTTCTGAACGTCATGTTTACTAAGTATAAGACGTGATGATATAAATGATAACTAACCACGGTATCTTAAAACTAAAACCACAGAATAGTTAATAGTACGAGGGTTCCAAACGCGCCCTGGTCTGAGAAGTGCCCACTTTCTTTTAAGTTAGTGTATTATATGTAATTTTATCCAATTATTTTAATTTTGTGCGTTTTAAGCAACTCAATATTTTAAAGTTCGGTGTAAAATAAAGTGTATTTTCATTTCATTTTCATCTTAGACTGCATCATCACTTATCATCAGGTGAGATCGCAGTCAAGGTCCAACTAGTAGAAGATAAATAATTTAATATAAAAAATTCTTTTTAAACAACCGACTTCAAACTCCCGCGCCAACTTTACAACAACAAGCACACGCTATAAATAGTAATTATTTTATTGTTGATATTTTAAAAACCGCTCAACCGATTTCGATAAAATTTATATGGAACCACTTGGGAAGTATGCCCTTTCAAATAAAAAAAGAACCATCCAAATCGGTCCTCCCAGTCAAAAGTTCTGAGGTAACAAACATAAACAATAAAAAAAAGTCGAATTGAGAACCTCCTCTTTTTTTGAAGTCGGTTGAAAAGACTACCATCGCGTCGCTAGGTACTAAATTCAGCATAAGCTAAGTACTCTACTTAGTAACTAAACGACTAGAATATCCAAAACACGATCCTTATCTCATTAAATTTTACACCTCTCGCCGAAAGTGAAATTGTGAAGGTGAGTGGTGAGAAGGGGAGTTTATTAGTGAAGTTAGCCCTAACTATGAGCCCGGATTACTTGAGACTTGATGCTATGAATTTTAATACAGTTCACTGGCCGTCAAGGTAGCTCTACTGTTTTTGTGTGCTTTTATTATACGCCTAACTGGCTAGACTAAAACTCAAACTCAAATGTTTTTTTATTCAAATTAACTTTTACAAGATGGTTTTCATAAAGGCCTGAAATTCACATCATCGGTTAGTTTTAAGTTTGGTAACCATTTAAATTGAGAAATGACGTAACAACTATGTATTTCATACAAACTTCCATACTAGAAGCGAAGAAAAGAAGAAGTTTGATAAAGAGTTGCTGATTTTATTGAGTTGTCATTATACCTATTATTGTAGGTAATTAACTTATTATACTGGTAATTAGGACTACAGGGGTAAAACCTCCAAAACGGTAGAAAGGAAACGGAATCAAGCTAATTAAAATAAAAAACCCTCAGTATCACAGACAGACATGTAAAATTTTTATATACTTAACATTCTAATGATAAATATGAATAAAATATATAATATTTTTGACTGAAGCTCAAGTTACGTCGGCTTAACGGCCCGCCATCTTGAATTTTTATGCCTTTCAAGTGATGAGCCTTGAATAATAAAATAAAATGGCTTAATAAGAATAATATCTTCTCTTTAAGACCATAATCTTACTAATATTATAAATGCGAAAGTTTGGATGGATGGATGGATGGATGTATGGATGTTTGTTACTCAATCACGCCCCAACGGCAGAACGGATCTGGCTGAAATTTGGCACAGAGATAGTTAATAGTCTGGAATAGTACATAGGCTACTTTTTATCCCGGAAAATTAAAGAGTTCCCAAAAAACCTCAAACCACGCAGGCGAAGTCCCCGCGACTTCGCCTGCGTGGTTTGAGGTTATTTTTACATACATTAGCTAGTATTTTGTTAAACTAAAATAGTTACTTATGGCTTAGTTACTCAGTCTATACCTACCTGAAGTTTTTAAACTTACCATTTACATTTAAAAAGTCCTTCTTAATGTCCGTACTCCGTAGCTTTGACAGCACATAGACAAACAGATTAACGGACAGACTGGCAGACATAACAGACAGACAGTCAAAATTTTCAAAAATATATTGATCATTGGAATACCTTTGACATACGAGTAGTACATTCGCTTGATGTCGTCGGTGCATCTAGTCTGCCAAACTAATGTCCTCTCGATCGAATTTCGGGCACGGCGGCCCATCTCCAGAGAGATTAGCCATCTGCGCGGGAGACATCATTGTGCACAAGTGTATGTGCATACATAGGTGCACTCTCTGTTCCTTTGCTATAGCCCTATGGGACGGAATATCCGACTCGACCGGTGAAAGGTCAGGCGCAAGACCGACGCCGTAACGTACTCTTCGAGGCACGCGGGTGAAACACCGCCAACTTCCTAACTCCGGGCTAGTACTGAGAATTTCTTGCCAGATAATCCAATGAGGTCCGACCCGGGAATCGAACCCGAGACCTCGTCGGCAGCAGTTGAACATGCTGACCACTAGACCAACGAGGCAGTTAACTATAAAGATACTAACTACATAGTATAACTACTATTGTATGAAACAGAGTAACTAAGTACTCTTTTTTATAGCAAAATCATAATACAATTTCCGAGTAATAGCCAAGATTAAATACACAGCCTTATAATAAGCTATTTACATCTAGGTAACCGCATAAATGGTAGACAGGTCTTTTATTAAAAGCCAAGTCAAGATTTCTGCTATGCCGCCTTTGTAAATACTTTAGTCTCTGACAAGCCGACAGGCTTTGGCTTCTCATTTGATTTAAGATATTATTTTACTGATGATTCTGCTTACTTATTAGTTTAATTTTACTTATAAGGCCCGCGTGGATTCTTGTATAACGTTAGTTATCGTATCAGATATCATTATACTACTATGTAAGTATATACTTACTACAATTTTTTTTTGTCCACTACAAGTTAGCCCTTGACGGCGATCTCACCTGATGGTAAGTGATGATGCAGTCTACGATGGTAGCGGGCTAACCTGTTACGGGCATGGCAGTTATATTAAACCCATACCCCTATTCGGTTTCTACACGGCATCGTACCGTAACGCTAAATCGCTTGGCGGCACGTCTTTGCCGGTAAGGTAACTAGCCACGGCCGAAGCCTCCCACCAGGCCAGACCAGGGAAAATTCAGAAATTATAAATTCCCAAATTGACCCTGCCGGGGATCGAACCCGGGAACTCCGCACGTTAAGGCAACAGCGCTACACACTGCGCCACGGAGGTCGTCAAAACGTTGCTCTGAACCTACGGTCTTAATCTTAATATTATAAACTAGTTAAAGTCGCGGGCATCAGCTAGTCTATTATATTTCATTTATTAAGTACACAACCACACATTAAGTATAGAACCAGGAAATATTAAAATGTATCGAAAATCATCGAATGAAAAATATTTTACAATGCAGCAAGGCATTTTCTGAAATACGGATCTCAAATAAAATATAAATAACTTGGAATGTCAATTTATAAATTGAATTAAGACAGAGCCGTATTCGCACTGATCTTTATTGCTTGTAGATTCAAAATACTTGCTTGTGAATAATCGGCAATATATTCCTTTCTTTAGTGTCGGAAAGTCATGTTTTATTATCTGAATTATTGAATACGAAGCTATATAACAAGCTCAGTGAAATTGGGAAGATCTCTTTTCATTTTTTATAAATTCCGAGGAACCAGGATCAAATTCCAGGCTCCTTGCGATGGACTTCGCGTCCCAAAATTTTCGTCGGCCCATTGTTTTGATGTTACGTTTAGTGTTATAATATTGTATGAAACTGCAATATATCTAATTCTAATAATAAATGCCCCTCCTGCTTATATTTTCTTCTCCATTCCTATAAATAAGCCTAGCGCGCTCTAAGGTATGTTACCACAGATTAAGAAATAGCAATTAGACCGTACGTTCGTTACAAACTATTCCCAGTAGGCATCTTGTTTAATGGTCATCATCAGTTTACCAGCTCAACTTGTCGTACATAATAACCTCGACCTAATAGATGCTGTTTAGTTTATGCAATAAAATGGAGAAATCTTAGGCATGTACTTAGCTAGTATCGTTGAAGAATGTTGTCTAAGTTGTCTCCGGGAAGTTACCTATATCAGAATTTTTTAAATAAATAACAAAACAATGAGAAGATGCCCATTCATTCTTGCCTTGAAGGTCCTTACGTTATACGTGGCAGGGAATACGTCATGCGCTGGAGATGCATTCCACATCCAGGCGGTTGGAATCGGGAAGTCATTGGTTAAGCGTTGAGATATAGACCAACAAACCTACTTTTCAACCGACTTCAAAAAAAAGAGGACGTTCTCAATTCGACTGTATTTTTTTTTATGTTTGTAACCTCAGAACTTTTGACTGGGTGGACCGATTTGGATGATTCTTTTTTTATTCTAAAGGGCATACTTCCCAAGTGGTCCCATATAAATTTTATCGAAATCGGTCGAGCGGTTTTTAAAATATCAACAATAAAATAAGTACTTTGTATAGCGTGTGCTTGTTGTTGTAAAGTTGGCGCGGGAGATTGAAGTCGGTTGTTTAAAAAGAATTTTTTATATTAAATTATTCATTATAATTTCAATACGGATTAAATAATAAGTCCGCCCCTGTCCCCACGTAAGAGGCAAGCAAGAGCATCGCAGCGCTATAAATAAGCGGAGACAAAACAAAGGGCCGCTCCGATTAATGTGCGGTTCGATTCCCGGCGCATACAATGTACCACGCCGATGTATATGGATATATCTGTGACGTGAATTAAGCGATGCGATACCGTATTTATTGTATTAAACGACTGTATTAACTATTTGAGATGGTTATATTGTTTTTTTTTATTCCACTATAATCATATTATCATATCATCATCATATTATCATATCATATTATCATATCATATTATATTAATATTATAAAGGCGAAAGTTTGTGTGTGTAAGTGTGTATGTTTGTTACTCCTTCACGCCGCAACTACTGAACCGATTTGGCTGAAATTTGGAACATAGATAGCTTATAACCCGGATTAAAACATAGGCTACTTTTTATCCCGTAAAAATTGAAGAGTTACCGCGGGAATCAAGAGAATGTATCTGTTAATAAAAATACAGTCGAATTGAGAACCTCCTCCTTTTTCAACCGACTTCAAAAAAAAGGAAGAGGTTCTCAATTCGACTGTTTTTTTTTTTTTTTAAGTTTGTTACCTCAGAACTTTTGACTGGGTGGACCGATTTGGATGATTCTTTTTTTATTTGAAAGGGCATACTTCCCAAGTGGTCGCATAAAAATTTTATCGAAATCTTTTTTTTTTTTTTTTTTAATTTATTTATTTCAATGGATACAACTATTATAACATAAAATAAATCTCGCCAAACTGGTGGGCCAGTTTGTTGGCGAGTTGGCGCTCTAAAGTTAATATTTAAATTGTATCTAAAATTAGCACTAGTATACCTACCTAATAACTTATCACTAACAAACAAGTAATTTTAAAAGAAACCCACCTTAACAAAACAAAATAAACAAAATAAAATACAAATAAACGATAAAAATAAAAGAGAAAATAAACAATATAAATAAAATAGAAGAGAAAAATAACAAACAGAAATTAATCAATTAATTAATTAGCCAGTATAGGAGTACTTAAGTGACCTTTTAACTTCTTCTTAAGTACTCCTACACTAACCTTATTTTCTTCCCTTAGCCAGTCTATACTATTGTAAAATTTGGGAACTAAATAACAACTTAACCTTTTACCGTAATAGTTACACACTTTTGGCAACGTGAACCTTATCTTTCTACAGCTTCTCGCGTTATCTCTTAGTTTAGTAGGTATTTTAAATTTATCCGAGAAATAATGTTCTTTAGCTATTAGATATTCCACTTTACTATGCACTGGCAATAACTTAAGGTCTTTAAAAATATTATCATAATTTCCCCTATAACTTTTCCTCTCCTTTTTTCCCATAACATGCTTCAAAATTCTAATTTGTATTTTTTTTATTTCATCCAGATAGGTGCTAAATGTCCTTCCATACACACTAAGGCCGTAGCTAACCACTGCGTCTGCCAACGCATAGTACACAACTAGCTTAGTATAATCGGTCGAGCGGTTTTAAAATATCAACAATAAAATAAGTACTTTGTATAGCGTGTGCTTGTTGTTGTAAAGTTGGCGCGGGAGTTTGAAGGTCGTCGGTTGTATAAAAAGAATTTTTTATATTAAATTATTTGAAGTGGGTTGAAAAGTTAGCCCTTTACTGCGCATTGCGATAATTATCATGAATGAAAATTGGTAGGAGTTTTGCACTTACATCTACTTAATCGGTTTCTCATCACAGTACGGCCGAAGTTTCCCATAAGATAAGATCAGTGAAAATATAAAAATTATAAATTTCATCCTGCCGGGAATCTAACTCGGGACTTCACACTTGTAAGACCACAGTGCTTACCACTGCACCAGGGAGGCCGTCTTTAGTTGAAATCGGTTATCATATATTTACCTATGATGGATGAGGACGATTTTGAGGGACGAGTGGCCTATATAAGTCAAAATTGCGATTGTTAAATAACGTTGACCCTAGTCAATAACTGGATAGGTGACCGTAGGTGAGGTGATTTGGAGGTGCAAATTTAGCCTTTTCGTTTCCTACGTGCCTCGGAGAGCACGTTTAGCCGTCGGTCGCGGTTATTATCACTAACATCTGATAATAATCGTTACAAAAACCTAAGAGTTGAGTAAAGAGACTCGTACTCGAGTCGTACGCGGAAGGACGTGGGAACCCAGCGCATTATTATCCCAAGAGAACTCCTTCCATTACCTATGTGAATAATGGAAATGGGTCACGAAACTGAGTTATGAAGAATACGACACAAAAGAAGGCCTATGATATTACCGGAGAGCGCACTGCCATCGTTTATAGCGTATTATTTTATTTTATTGCAGTTTTATATGACGTATTTTGTTGTCCCTAAAAATAAGGATTATAATTCTGAAACAATGTCAAAATAATATTGCTTTAAGGCTTAAGCGATGATAGCACCCTGTCATGTTAGAAGTCACGCAGTATTAAATTTAGAAGCGACAAATCGATCGACTCCGCAAGATTCCGCGAACAGTTTACATTCAAGCAATCACCATAAGCATGCAATATTATGCATGCACTTAATTGAATTACACGATACGTCCCCGATTTGCATCGTCACTGCATGCACGGCTTGCATATGAAAGTGGGCGTTATAAATAAACCTTGCTTACGAATATGCGCATATCATATTGGTTTCGGGAAGTTGTTTGTCGAGGTAACGTCCTGTTTTAGTAACGACTAATACAATGAGTGTTCTCAATGGGTGTAGAACACGTTAAGACTCTGACTAGGTAATTAGTTCGCGAGTCAAGGCTCAATAGGCAGGCAATTTCAAGGTGATTTCGCGGTGACCAGATGACCTCCCTCGCGCAATGTTGAGCGCTGTTGTCTTAACGTAAGAGATCCCGGGTTCGATGCCCGGCAGAGGCAATTTGGGAATTTATAATTTCTGAATTTTCTCTGGTCTGGCTTGGTGGGAGGCTTCGGCGGTGGAAAGTTATCACCCTACCGGCAAAGACGTACCGCCAAGCGATTTAGCGTTCCTGTACTATGCCGTGTATAGAAACCGCCTAGAGGTATGGGTTTAATATAACTGCCATGCCCCTAACAGGCTAGCCCGCTACCATCTTAGACTGCATCATCACATAAGTAATATTAAGTGAGAATGGTGAGATCGCAGTCAAGGGTTTACCTGTAGTGGATAAAAAAAAACTAACAAGACGTCAAAATCTTATGAACCTAAAAAAAAATAAAAAACAGTAAGAGCCAAAACACACAACGGACGATCTCCCTGGCGCAGTGGTGAGCGCTGTATTCTTAGGGTGGGAGGTCCTGGGTTAGATATTTTAATGATTTTTTTATTCTTTTGGTTATATTTCACCTTAATCTTTATAACTAGGTAATTATTAAAAAAAAATTAGGAAACTTCTCCAGTATGGCGAGTCATCTACGAAACCAGATAGGTATGCGAAAGTTTCGGTGTGCCGTAAAGAACATCAAAATGACCATCAGTGATTTTGCCGACGAAAAAGTTCTCCGAAAATTTCTTGTCCCAAATAAAGAACATCGGAACGGGGTCCTTTGGAAGATGCTTAAGATCCGACTGTCACACCGTTATCTTATTAATATTTAAAGAATTCGGAACTGTCTTTATTTGTTGGTTGTCCTATAATTATGCTGTAACGGAACAAAGGATCAACTTAATTTTTTGTATGAATATAGTTGAAGACCAGTGGGTTACTACCATCGCTCAATGCAATATGATTTTAAAATGACAGATTTATGTCACGTACCTTGACGTCCCTATAACATAAGGATAGTCGTATTTTAGAATTATCTAAAATACGACTTTCAACAATATTATAACAATATGACTTTACGCGATGGTAGTAGGTATCATAGATTGATTACTATTCGCTTTTTATAGCGTAAAATATGTGAACTTACGAGAATCTTTGAGATCGTATAATCCATAAAAAAATCTGTAACGTCAATTTTTATTTTAGATTGGTCCCGGTGAAGATAATATTGGGAAGTGTGTCACTTTTTAGTATTTTCTTTTAGCCAATATTCGCTTGCGATTGACTGCAATATACACTCTTAAAAGTAGAAGAAGGTGCTTGTCTAAGAAGGGGCCTATTTAACTGTTTAAAAAACAAAATGGTGTAATAGGCGGCTTCCTCCTTAACGTGAAACAACCGATTCCTTAAAATCTTGATTGGTACGCATCGAAAATCGATTAGCCAACAAAATGCAAATTCCCTCTTTTCCTTCGAAATTCACGACCGGGATAAGATCTACGAAATTGGTCGGATATCGATCAAACTTAATAACGTAGCATGTAATTATGAAACGCTACGGTGTGATGGGATGCGATGATTTCTTTAAAAAATGGGTGTTCGTCTTATAGTTATAATTAACGATATGATGCTTATGTTTTATGTTTTTTTTAAATTGTACTACAAGTTATTCCTTTACCGCGATCTCACCTCATCGTAAGTGAAAGAAAGAAAAAAACAATTGTGTGTGTCAGCTCTGACGCACGACTGGAGTTTACTCATTACGAACGAGAAGTGTAACCATGGAAACGTAGTAAATAACGTAACGGAGAAAGTATGATTTTACTCCCCATAAATTTTCATACCCCGGGCTTGTATATGAAAATCGATTCTTAAGGAGGTAAACTCCAAAAACATTTTATTCACCAGTGGTCAAAAACTAGATACAAATGTAGGCTGTAGGCTTTTATTCGTCCCGGAAAATTTAAGTGTTCAACCGAGATTTTTGTTACCCAAATATACACAAACGGAGTCGCGGACATGATCTATATCGCGTTATGCTGTTATGGTGTATCTACACCATAACAGCATCACGCTGAGGCGATGACCTTTTTGGAATATTTTTTGTCACAGTGTAGTTCCTAAGTTGTATCCTAGTAATTTTTTGTTCTGTATTATACTTGATCTGTGTCCTTGATTGCCTCGTTGGTCTAGCGGTTAGCGTAGTCGTCTGCGGATCACGAGGTCCTGGGTTCGATTCCCGGTCGGGTATAAAAATTTTTAGGTATTGGGTTTTTCAATTAAGAAATTCTCAGTGCCAGCCCGGAGCTGGAAGTTGGCGGTGTTTCACCCCCGTGCCTCGGAGAGCACGTTAAGCCGTCGGTCCCGGTTATTATCACTAACATGATAATAGTCGTTAAAGCCCGCCAACCCGCATTGGAGCAGCGTGGTGGGTCTAAGCTCTAATTTCCTCTCTCCTATGAGAGTGGAGGCCTGTGCCCAGCAGAGGGACGTTAATAGGCTGTAGTGGTGGTGTCCTTGATAGTTCCAAATAAAGATTTATTTATTTATTTTATTTATTTATCTAGTATCGTGTAAAATTTCCAGTAGATTTCCGCTGGATAGCAGATAACTGATTGGGCAGTTAATGGTGATTTACACATGCACGGGTTGCGTTGAAAACATGACGAACAAATTGCGATTTCGCATGCGAAATGTAACCGTTTAATTTTGCGAGCTTTAAATGAGCTGGATCATTTTGTATGTATGTTACTTATATCCAGACTATCATAATAGAAACACTTAAATTGTTTTTAAACGACTTCCAAAAAAGGAGGAGGTCCTCAATTCGGCGCCTATTTTGTTTTAAATGTTTGTCGGTGCATAATGCATATCTCCGTGGTTCCTGAACCGATTAGAACTTTTTTTCTATCAGTCGTTAGACGAAGCTCTCGAGGTAGTCACTTAAAAAATTCTGACTCCAAATCCTCAACCCTGACACTAGAAAGTTAAAAATAAAAATTCTTTCCAAAAAACCGACTTCCAACGACACTAAAGCCTTTTGTAAGGTACCTACAAAATGATTTTGATTTCTACCCGCTATGTTGAAGTCGGGCGAGTCTGATGCGTCAACTTTGCTTATCCTTGTTATACCCGCCCGACTTCAACATAGTGGGTAGAAATCAAAATTATTTTGTACTTTACAGTGGCGTTGGAAGTCGGTTTTTTGGAAAGAATTTTTATCGATACTTACTTTTTTCCAAAAGTTGGTCCACGCTACTGGTGACCCACGAGCTGGCGCTTATTTAGTCCAACGGCTTAGCCTGGCAATTCAGAGAGGCAATAGAACCAGTGTCTTGGGTACCACGCCCATGTACGATCATTTTGATATTCTATATTTTATGTAAATATCTATTATCTCCTTATGTTAGATGTTTTGTAGTAGGTTATTGTTTGTCAATTAAAATTAATTAAATATCGACTACTAGCGACTGCCCGGGACTTGAACAAAACCCTGGGCTTTTTTTACTTACTACAAGTTAGCCTTTGACTGATATCTCACCAGGTGGAAAGTGATGATGCAGTCTAAGATGGGAGCGGGCTAATCTGTTAGAGTTTGGCAGTTATAGGTTTCCTACCCGCCATTGTATCGGAACGCTAAATCGCTTGGCGCCACTTCTTTACCAGTGGGGCGGTAACTAGCCATGGCCAAAGCCTCCCACCAGATCAGACTATCCAGAATTTATAAATTCTTAAATATACCCTGCCGGGGATCGAATTTAGGACCTCCTGCCATCAGACTTTCCAGAATTCCTAAATGTACCCTGCCGGGGATCGAATTCGGGACCTTCCACTATAAATAGTTAAAATATTTTATAATAAACGCTGTACGGCGATTGACTCACACACAACAAAAAATAAATCAAACAGCATAAAATACATTCCGAAATGTTGTAAAAAATGGTGAATCATAATTGGAATTTAATTTGCAATGATATGACGACATTCCCAGCCGATTATACTCCAATATTTTTCATGAAGTTATTCGTAAGTATTTTAAATTTAAATGTGTATAAAACTTTTGACATTCGCAAAATGCTCTCGTGTTAATAACGTGATTACTCAAATAAATATTATAAATGCGAAAGTTTGGATGGATTATCTGTCTCTGTGCCAAATTTCATCCAGATCCGTTCAGCCGTTCGGGCGTGATTGAGTAACAAACATCCATCCATCCATACATCCATCCAACCAAACTTTCGCATTTATAATACTAGAGGTCGCCCGCGACTTCGTCCGCGTACAATTGTTGATTTCCTATTAGATGATGATATCCCCGCTGCAAACAGCCTATCTATAGAGGCTTTATATAGCTTATGCAGGTTTTTTTATTATTTAAAACTAATAACTTAAATGCTGATTTTCATGTCTATACTTCAAAATCATAAAAATTTTATGTAACCTTTCACCCCCATTTCACCCCTTTTGGGGTGGATTTTTGTAAAATTGCTTAAACAGGTTAATATTATTTAAATCCCGATTTTCAAGTCTCTAACTTCAGAAACATAGGACTTTCATACAAACTTACAACCCCCATTTCACCCCTATTGGGGTACATTTTCGTAAAATTGCTTATGCAGACTTTTATAATTTATAACTAATAACTTAATTGCCAATTTTCATGTCTCTAACTTTAAAAACAAAGGACTTTCATACAAACTTCCAACCCCTATTTTAACCCCTTAGGGGTGGATTTTCTCAAAATCCTTTCTTAGCTGGCGTTTACACTATAGAAGTGATCTACCTTCCAAATTTCAAGTCTGTACGCTTTATAGTTCCTGAGATATCGTGATTAGTCAGTGAGTGAGTGAGTGGTATTTCGCTTATATATATATACTAGTGTTTCGCTCTGTGCGCGAGCTGCTAAAGCAGCTCGCGTAACCTATTTCACTATCTTCGGGTAACTGCTACGCGAGAATGATCAGTGCCTTTTGTAATATATTTAAATGGGTAATTTACAACGGCAGTAGCTGTGGACACTTCGACATTAATTTGACAGTAAGGCGGCTTTGCGCGAGGATGGCTCACGGGGTGTGATGTAGCAGAAAAATTAAAATAGCACAACAGCTAATTAAAGATAAGTAAATTCAAGGTGCTCTTTTTATTTCTATAAGTAGGATAGGCATTAGATACTTGGAAACTACCTAAGTTATGTGTGGTGACCGAGGTGGTGTGACGCACATTCAAACACCTTATTTATTACTTAGTTAAACAAAATATATACCATATTTTGTTTAGTGGCTAGACACGTTTTAAGTTTTACCTTAGGTATGAAGTGGCATATAGAAACCTATGAGTAAAATTATGCGAATTACCATTTCCATGGGAAAATTGCAATAAAAGCTGTTTTGGAATTAATTCCCACCACGGTGATGGGAAAAGATAATTATGTCTAATTAAGTGTCATGAAAATAGGTAGGCACCTACTACCTAGGTAATTTCACTGCCGAGGGTAATCATAACTATATATCTTTATGTAGTTACCTACATAAAATAAAATTGTAACAGGTCCAATTCTGTACATTGATGATATTTTGAATTTTCTTTTTGGAGGGAACTCGTTTATGTAACTATACTGATGCCATAACTGTATTTTTTCATTATTGTCTGTCTGTCTGTCTGCTTGTATTTTGGCCGCGCATCACGCCTAAACTATACTGAATGATTTCAAATGAAACTTAGCATGATTGGAGCTTGTACCTTTGAACGTAGGTACGGCTCATCTTAAGCTGGCGTGAGCAATGGATAGGCCTATTGTCAAAGTCGGAGTACTTCTCCAGAGAAGTCAGATTTTAACACACGATCATTATACACGGTATGGATGTCCAAAATAACTTAAGCCTAGGTCGAATATACAATGATTTTTCACATGGGTATAGTTGAGGACCTGGAGAATGACTTTTATCCCGGAACAATAAGGAGTTCCTGTGGGAATTAAAAACTTATTACACGCAGATGAAGTCGCAGCCATCAGTATAGATGTAAGTATAGGTAAATTAAAGAGCTGTATAGTATGATTATTCAAAATTTTTAAATAATGAAAAATATAAGCAGGGCCAATTTTATCGACAATAATAGCCCACGATACATTTTTCCTAAACACTGCTGCACCTCTGGTATGTTGATAGGCGGGTAAGCACCGAGTAGTAAGCGGGTAAGTATGTTAGTAGGCGGGTATGTTGGTGAACGGGTAGGTTGGTAGACGGGTATGTTCGCAGGCGGGTATGTTGGTAGACGGGTATGTCGGTAGGCGGATATGTTGACCAGCGGGTATGATGGTAGGAGGGTAGGCTGGCAGGCGGGTATATTGGTAGGCGGGGGAGTTGGTAGTTTTATGGCAATACCCTGGATGTGCTGTTCATCCGTCTCCAAAATACTCAATCATCAACTCGTTCCATATTTTTGCTCTCTTTATTTCTCTTCTTTCTTTGTTTATGTTTTTTTTCTTTTTTAGGGTTCCGTACCCAAAGGGTAAAAACGGGACCCTATTACTAAGACTCCGCTGTCTGTCTGTCTGTCTGTCTGTCTGTCTATCTGTCTGTCTGTCTGTCTGTCTCCAGGCTGTATCTCATAGACCGTGATAGCTAGAAAGCTGAAATTTTCACAAATGATGTATTTCCGTTGCCGCTATAACAACAAATACTAAAAATTAAAAAAATATATATATTAAGGGGGGTCCACATACAATAAACGTGTTTTTTTCGTATTTTTTTGCTCAATATTAAAAACGGTAACAGGTAGACGGTTCAAATTTTCACAGAATATTAACTTGTATATTACCTTTCAAAATAAATAATTAAATATCAATAAAGTAAATATTAAAGGGGGGCTCCCATACAACAAACGTAATTTTTTGATATTAACAGTAAACCTCTACAAACAAAGTTAGTTTTGCGGTTCATTAACAAAGGTAATTATACCTACTTCTTGAGTACGGAACCCTCGGTGCGCGAGTCCGACTCGCACTTGGCCGGTTTTTTTCTTTCTTTTTGTCTTAAAGTTAAGCCGTAGGTACGTTCAATTCTTTCTTTCTTGAAGATAAGCCGTACGTTCAAAGGTTCCTGTAAATTTCGGGATTCAAGTTAATTGGGCCTAATACTGAAAGAAAGAAATAAAGAAAGAACCATTGTTGCGACAAATGCTAACGCAAAGCTAACACTAATGGCGCTGATTTTTTAAAATTTTGGTATTAGTTTCCTGTTTTGTAATCCTAGGGAGCCCTAAATATTGTTTTGGAACGAAATCGGTTAATTAACAAATTATTTCAAAATAGCGCTGATTTTTTTAAAATTTTGGTACCAGTTTCCTGTTTTGTGTGATCTTCAGATATCGATTTTGAATGAAGAATT
Source organism: Erebia epiphron (assembly GCA_963932025.1). Lineage (NCBI taxonomy): Eukaryota > Metazoa > Arthropoda > Insecta > Lepidoptera > Nymphalidae > Erebia > Erebia epiphron. The sequence continues at coordinate 27,841,710 of OZ009947.1, read as the reverse complement.
TCAAAATGGCACTGTTTTTTTTTTAATTTTGGTAAAAGTTTCCTATTTTGTAACCCCAGGGAGTCCTAAATATCGATTTTGAACGAAATCGGTCAATTAACAAAGAATTTCAAAATGGCGCTGATTTTTAAAATTTTGGTAACAGTTTCCTGGGAAGTCTTGCATAGTTCTACACTAATTGTAATCTCTTCAATTTTCGCCATATATTTTCTATGGAAAATAAATTCCGCCATCTTGAATTTTTTTCCTGTTCATCAAGTAGACAAAAGTTAAAAGACAAAAACAAAAGGATGCAAAAGCGGTCTTATTGCTAAAGCAATCTCTTCCAGACAACCTTTGGGGAGAGGAGATTATCAAACAAGAGCGCGGGATAGTGCAACATCTAAACACAAATATATGTAATATATATACATACATGCATACATACAAAGATACATAAAGACATAAATAAATACAAAGTGAATTAACTGCTTCCTGATAATAAACAAGCGACTTCTGAAGATAGAGAGTGACATAAACTGTCGTATATTCTCTGGAAGGCTGTTCCACAATAATACGGATTTACGGGTGAAGGATTTATCATAATATCCTGTGCGACTGGCAGGAATGTGCAAGCGATTATCCGTACATGACCTTAGGTCTTGTCGTTCGTTGTTAGAGCCAAGGAAGGAGAAACGCTGTTTGAGGTAAGAAGGAGTCTGAGGATTGTAAAGAATAGAGTAGAGGAGTGTCAGCATGTGCAGATTGTGACGGAGTCTGATTGGGAGCCACTTCCAACCCGAAGTTAAATCTTATGCATAAGTTTTGAAGACTCGAGCTTATTCAGCTGTTCTTCGGTTAGATCAGGGTAGGACGATTCAGCATAGTCTAGAAGTGGTTAAAGAAGAGAGTTAGCTAAAGAAATTTTGGTTTTAATTGGAAGGAAGTTTTTCCAGCGTCTCAGGCCACCAAACACCTTCCGGCTAACCTCAGCGATTTGCGGGACCTGTCGATATAATTAAATGCCAAAGTATTTGACCGAGGGGCTAATGTCCACGGTAGTTGAGCCTAGGCGGATGGGAGGTAAATTGCTTCCGATGATCTTGTCAAGCTGCTTGGAGCCATCCAATAAACCTACTTGAGATTTTTGTGGGTTAACAGACAATCCATAGGATTCGCTCCAAGTGCTAATTTGGTTCAAATCTCGGTTGAGGTTTTCTATGGCGATGTGGATGTCATGGACAGGTGCAGCTGTACACTTGAAGATCATCAGCATAGAGGTGATAGGAAGAGGAGAGAAGATAAGTGACAGTGTTAATATAAATTGCGAAAACGTGGGTAGCGGACGTTACCTTGCGGCACGCCAGCAGTAATGGGGCTATAAGAGGAAAATTTCATATCGGTTTTAACACCTGTAGTAGTAGACCTTTAGGTCCTGATCATCTTTTGCCAAGAAACCACTCTTCCATCTTTTATACTTTCTGAGATAGACACCAAACAAATTTGTATGGCAGCCATCTTAAATCCGCCATTTTGATTTTTTTTTAGCTCATTGTCTATTGGATAAAGTTCCGAATGACATTTGGTCGAGCACCTATCTTCAATGCTTCGATCGGTTCATTTCGGCAAATCCTTGTTTATCCGAAATGTCATAATTTTTCCCTACTCCCATCCCGCACCCGAACATATTATCTCCTATACATGAACCACCCCGTTTCGGATCTGTGGCATCGCGGTTCGGGGTCGAAAAAGCAAAAATTTTAAAACACTACAGCTCGGCCGCCATCTTGTTTTTTAAATTTTTTCTACTTTTTCTATTGATCGTTTACTAATTTCTTCAATCATTGCTAGTTGTAACGAAATCGGTTGGAAAACAAAAGAGTTGCAATCACGTCGGCCGCCATCTTGTTTTTCCGAAATGTCATAATTTTTCCCTACTCCCATCCCGCACCCTAACAAATCTCATACATCATTGTATCGTTTTCGGTCTCTTTGCGAGTATGTTGGTAGTTTTATGTTTGTTTTTTTTTAAACCCCTCTCACACCCCCTCTTTCTTTAATACCCTTGCTCTTCACGCGTCTCCGAAATCCTCTATCATCAATTCGCTTCACATTTTTGCTCACAAAGATTCGTTAGAATGAGAGTCTTTTAAATAAAACAAAGTTTGAAAAGGAACCATAAGTACCCAGTCTTTTACAGTTCCTAAACGCCATATAATTTGGTTTGAAAAAAAAACCGCCATCTTGAATTTTTTGTCATTTCGCTAAATAGACCCACTCGTCCTGATCATCTCTTGCCACGAAACCATACTTCCATTTCTTATACTCTCCGAGATAGACACTGACGAAATTTGTATGGCGGCCATCTTGAATCAACCATTTTGGAGGTTTTTTTTAAACTCACCGCCAATTAGATTCGAGCATCCCCCACTTATCTTCAATACCTTGGCCGTGATCTTTATCCGACTCCGAAATCCTCAATCATCAGCTGTCTCCATATTTTTCTTCAAGTTATATTTTCTGACTTCTATACGAAGCCATCAGTGAAAAAAAATTTCATACAAAATTTTACAGGAGGAAATTTTTGGGGAAAATCTCGAAAACTACCCCAAATGTGGCAGCACTGTTTAGCTATCTCGATACTGCCAGTCGAGTTACACAATCGATCCATACATGTCAACTTTCCCAAATGTTAAATCTTGATCGAAATTTTCAAAACCACAAAAAGAATACAAAATGGCCGCCACCTCTTTTCAGAGAAACATTTTACATAGTGTTATAATTTTCCGGTGAACTACAGGATATACCGCTCCTGATGACAATTCAATTTTTAATCTCGCTCGCACCCAGCCGAAATGATCGCCCCTGAAAAATGAACATGTCGAAAGTCACTTTTAACTTTGATTAATTCCAGTGTTGCCAGACCTCGGCGACGAAAATACCCAAATGTCATTCGTACAAGTGGTTGCTCGTACTCGAATTTTGCAAAAAATACGTATTTAGATTTTTTTATTTTTGGGGTAAATCTTGAAAATTTCCCGAGAAATGGGGTATTTTTTTTTCCCCAATCCATACCTCGAGTCTGAAAACACAATCGCCCTGTAGAAGTCGAAACGCTCCGACGTTGCCGACTGTGAAAAATTTGAATTTTAAAATTGCGTTTTTTCGTACCTCAAACCGAACGGCCGCCGGGACAGCCGCCATCTTGAATTTTCAAAAACCACTCCCATTCTATCAAAATAAAGGACAATTGTAGGCGAAAAAAGAAAAAAATATTATGCTCGACCACGCCGTTTCGGATCTGTGGTGCCGCGGTTCGGGGTCAAAAAATCAAAAATTTGAAATAACTACAGCTCGGCCGCCATCTTGTTTTTCCGATTTTTTTCCACTTTTTTATTGATTGTTTGCTAATTTCTTCAACAGTTGCGAGTTTTAACGAAATTGGTTGGAGAAAAAAACAGTTGCAAGAATCATGTCGGCCGCCATCTTGTTTTTCCGAAATGTCATAATTTTTCCTTACTCGAATCCCGCACTCGAACACATCTCTGGTACATCATTGTATTGTTTTCTGGCTCTTTCCGTTTCAAAATCTTGCATAGTTCTACACTTGTAGTCTCTTCAATATTCGCCATATATTTTCTATGAAAAAAAAAAATCCGCCATCTTGAATTTTTTTCCTATTCATCAAGTAGAACTTCAGGTCCTGATCATCTTTTGCCAAGAAACCACTCTTCCATCTTTTATACTTTCTGAGATAGACACCAAATAAATTTGTATGGCAGCCATCTTAAATCCGCCATTTTGAATTTTTTTTTGCTCATTGTCTATTGGATGAAGTTTCGAATGACATTTGGTCGAGCACCCCCCACCTATCTTCAATGCCTTGGCAGTGCTCTTAACCCGTCTCCGAAATCCTCAATCATCAGGTGTCTCCATATTTTTTTTCAAGTTAAGTTTTCTGACTTCTATAAGAAGCCATCAGTGAAAAAAAAATTTTTCATACAAAATTTTACAGGAGGAAGATTTTGGGGAAAATCTCGAAAACTTCCCCAAATGTGGCAACACTGTTTAGATACCTCGATACTGCCGGTCGAGATACACAATCGATCCATACATTTCAACTTTCCCAAATGTTGCCAACTGCCTCAAAATCGTGATCGAAATTTTCAAAAATACAAAAAGAATACAAAATGGCCGCCACCTCGTTTCACATAAACATTTTACTTAGTTTCATAATTTTCCCGTAAACTACAGGATATACCGCTCCTGATGACGTTTCAATTTTTCATCTCGCTCGCACCCAGCCGAAATGATTGCTCCTGAAAAGAGACCATGTCGAAAATCACTTTTTCTTTGATAAATTCCAGTGTTGCCAGACCTCGGCGACGAAAATACCCAAATGTCATTCGTACAAGTGGGACACGTGGTTGCTCGTACTCGAACTTTGCAAAAAATACGTATTTCGATTTTTTTATTTTTGGGGTAAATCTTGAAAACTTCCCGAGAAATGGGGTAATTTTTTTCCCCAATCCATACCTCGAGTCAGTACACGCAATCGCCCCCTAAAAGTCGAAACGATCCGACGTTGCCAACTGTGAGAAATTTGAATTTTAAAATTGCGTTTTTTCGTACCTCAAACAGAACGGCAGCCACGACAGCCGCCATCTTGAATTTTTGAAAACCACTCCCATTCTGCCAAAATACAGGATAATTGTAGGCGAAAAAAGAAAAAAATATTATGCTCGATCACGCCGTTTCGGATCTGTGGCGCCGCGGTTCGGGATCGAAAAATCAAAAATTTCAAAACATTACAGCTCGGCCGCCATCTTGTTTTTCCAACTTTTTCCACTTTTTCTGTAGATCGTTTACTAATTTCTTCAATAGTTGCGAGTTTTAACGAAATCGGTTGGAAAACAGAAGAGTTGCGAGAATGACGGCGGCCGCCATCTTGTTTTCCGAAATTTCAATAGTTTTTCCTTACCCTCATCCAGCACCCGAACACATCTCCCGTACATCATTGTATCTCTCTCTTCTCTCTGTTTTCTGTCTCTTTCTAGGAGAAACAATTCTGTCAATGAGTGAGTGGTAATTGAGCTATATATAGTATATATATAGATTAATATTGACATAATATAGATGACAATAATATGTCATAGGTACACTAGTGCATAAACGTTCCCGTTATCCACGGTAGCCCATACGAGAAATCAATACTAGATAGTATGGAGTAATTTAATGCCAACAAAACGAATTTACCCCACGTACAATCGCGGTCTGAAAATGTTTACCACTTCTAGGTGCTTAATTGCATGCACTCAACTGTGTCAGAAGATAGGTAGATATGTTATTTAATTGGGCATAGATGATAAAATTTTAATGATCGCTGCAGTCGGTGTTTATTAGATAAGATAGATGTAAAAACAATATGTTTTTAATAATATTATTGATACGTTAATGCCACTTTATTTTATACAATTTGTAATAAAAATTTAATAAATTTGTCCACCACACCACCACACTGTGGTCAAATACATGAAACCTTCTGTAAAACGAACATGTACGAAGACGTAGCTAATTGTTTTCACTAATAAATAAATTTGATTTCGTTTAACTGATTTATTTTGGTTTTATTATTAAAAAGTTTTTAAATCTACGCTTTGCTTTTTTTACGTAATAAATTATGCCTTTAAACAACCTAAGTAACTGCACGCAGTGTTATAAAGTACTAATTTGAAAACTGATAAACAGACAGACCGCGACTGTACTTACAGAACAATTATTACAATAGGGCTTTCATCGTGCAAAAATACAAAGCATGGGGGGCGGACCCTAATCTATTGAATATCATATTCTTATGACGAATTTGGGGTCTCTGATTAATCATTGTACTATATGAGGGACACCTACCAACTTACATAAACCTACAACTCAGTAGATTTCAACTTTATGACATTAAAAATACAGACGATACTGATGGTAATAATAGTGTGGTATTTTGTAGAAATTTGATAGGATCGTTTGTTTAACAGCTTATTTTTAAAATTCGAATTCCTTTTATTGTGGTTTCTGTGAAAAGGAGGGTAGGTACAGATGTCGATAACTAATTGTATGTATTTAGTTTTATAAATGCGGGATTATGGTTGTTTTAAATTCAACGGGGGATAAATTTTTAAATGGATTTTTGGGGAAATATAACTTCAGCTTTAATTTTAATCAAACAGTTTTATAAATAACTAGTATGGCGCGTGGATGCGCGGCCCGCTGAAGCGGACCGCGTACGGCATCGTACCGGAACGCTAAATCACTTGGCGGTACGTCTTTGCCGTGTAGAAACTGATTAGGGGTATGGGTTTAATATAACTGTCGTAGGACCCCTAACAGGTTATCCCGCTACCATCTTAGACTGCATCATCACTTAACATCGCAGTCAAGGGCTAACATGTAGTGGAATTTAAAAAAAACCTAATTCCCTAACCCAACCACCTATCTTTAATACCCTGCTCTCTAGCTAGCTCTTCACCCATTTTGCAAACCCTCGATCTCCATATGTTTTCTCCGAATCATTTGTCAGAATGACAGTACGAAGATACAAACTTTGAAAAGGTCTTGCATAATTTCCAAATCCTAGTCAACATTCGCCATACATTTTCTATGGAAAAATAAATTCCGCCATCTTGAATTTTTTTCCTGTTCATCAAATAGACCTTCATGTCCTGATCATCTTTTGCCAAGAAACCACTCTTCCATCTTCTATACTCTCCGAGATAGACACCGACGAAATTTGTATGGCGGCCATCTTAAATCCGCCATTTTGAAAACTTTTTCAGCTCACTGTCAATTGGATGAAGTTTCAAATGACATTTGGTCGAGCACCCCCCACCTATCTTCAATACCCTGGCTGTGCTGTTCACCCGTCTTCGAAATCCTCAATCATCAGCTCTCTCCGTATTTTTCCTCTCCATGAATTTTTCCCCTCTATACGAAATGGTCAGTGAAAAAAATTTTTTTCATACAAAATTGTTCAGGAGAGGTGATCAATCAATGAATCAGCACGAGCAGCTATATATATAATATTAATATCTATTATCGACTAGATGATGCCCGCGACTTCGTCCGCGTGGATTTATGTTTTTTTGATTCCCGCGGGAACTCTTAAATTTTCCAGGATAAAAAGTAGCCTATGTTCTTCCCCGGGATGTAACCTATCTCTGTACCAAATTTCATCAAAATCGTTTGAGTAGTTAGGCCGTGAAAGCGTAGCAGACAGACAGACACACTTTCGCATTTATAATATTAAGTATGGATGTAGGTAGTAATAGAACTAATCTAAGTAGATAAATAGATATTAATCATAAAATGTACTTCCAGCACACTATTTATTTCAATTTGTCCTTCGTGATTGTTTGCATGGGCATGCATAGTTGGGGACTTGTGGGCTTTCTACCGTCGCTTTAAACAGCATTACATATTTTAAAATGACGACGTACATCAACGTCCCTCTTTATGTTTGAAAATCAGACTTTTCCCAGGATTTTTCCATCAATAAAACCAAGCGGACGAAGTCGCGTGCATCATCTAGTAATAATTAAGCCAGTCCGTTTTTGTCGTCGTCACCGTCATCGATTTAAGTACCTAAGTAATTCATTCAAGAATTCGATAATACCAAAAGTTGTAAGTGTTTAGTGAATGTGGCTGCATTCTCAGTAAAAATAACACAAAAACATTATTTTTTTAAGTAGCACTTTAAATAAGACCATAAAGATTCAAGAGCAAATCAAAAAAAGAAGTTTTTATTGGAGCAGCGCACACGTATAAATTCATTTAATTTTCACTATTTAACTAAGTCAAGTACCCACAGTAATTAATTTCAAAGCCTGAATTCACTTCTAGCCGTATATTTTCTCGCTCCTAAAATTTAATATGGACCGTTTAGTCGACGGTGAGCGTATAAAAACTGGCCAAGGGCGAGTCTGATTCGCGTGCCGAGGGTTCCGCACAAACTTAAGTTAACATTACAGGGGCCTGCCAACGCTTAAAGCTATGTTGTTTGATTATTGTTGACTTTCGTGTTTTAGAATTATAAACTTTATTTTAGGAACGTCAAGGTACGTGGCAGAAAACTGTCATTTTGAGTAATATTGCTCAAGTATTGCTTTAAGTGTTGGCAGTATGGTGGTATGGCCCCTGAACTGGAGTTCATTACCGAACATTGCTCTAGCGAAAAGATAAGGTGGATTGAAGGATAATTAAGAAATATGTTTTTGTGTGATATTATAACTACAAATTAATGATTTCCGGATTTTTTCAATGTGTTATGAAAACTTGCTTCTTGCCAAATTTTATGACTCTAAGTCAATGTAGTAGTAGATTCATTTGACTATTCATAAGAACTTGTAAAAAGTCTATTTGAAAAAAAAAAAACATTTGAATTGGAATTTGAATTTGAATGGTCCTATATCTGTTTTCATTTGCTGGCGAGTGTCCCAATAATAAGAAATAAATGACGTTAATGGGCTGTAGTGGAGGTACCTTCCATGCGTTCCTGAGAAAAACAGTCTTGATCAACAGAAAGACGGAAATGATCCTATAAGGAATACTTCTTTTGATGTACGGAACCCTAAAAACAAAAAAAAGTCGCATGCGAAAAATATTTCATATGCGCGAAATTGTTCCTGTGCGGCATTGCATTCAATTAAATACGGAATACAAAATGACGGTAGGTAGCGAGAAATTTTATTTTCGTCGTCCAGCGGAAATAGTAATTTTTAAATTGTGAACATTCCCTTTTTGGGACACCCCGAATTTAGGCACCATTTTTTTTTTTTGCTTTGATGGAAAATTCGTCCCGAGGTTCTGTTTAAATCCCGTCGCAAAAAAGGGTTAGATATTTTTTTATGTACCATCATCATTGGGCAGGTATTATAACTTTGTGTGTCTGTGTTTATGTATGTAACGTCATAGAGCTCAAACGAATAGACCATAGGAATAGACCGATTTCAATGCGGTTTTTTTTATTCTAAGGCGGGTTTAATAGTAAAATAATACTCCGCGCAAAGAGTCCGCGTACGTACTTCTATGAATATGGAGCTAGATCGACTACCTTGACAGGACAATACATAGGTTCCCTGTCATTTGGGCGTTTGCTTATTATGTTTTCGACTAACTGAGACGGATCTTAGCTATAGTCTAATATGTGGGCGTTTCCTTATTGTGTATTCGGCTTACTTTCGTCTGTGTATAGTCCAAGAGATAAATTTTAATAGTCGACTCTAAAACATGGCTCATATCTTCGTCTACTATGTTTGATGAAAATCTGTTCAGCCGTCAAAGGGTTGGCTTTTTCCTAGCTGTTGTAGGAATTTAAGCTATAAAATAAAATACATAAGAATTATATATACTGAAACAACAAATAGAGCTCCAGTGTGGATTATAAGCTTGAAATACCCCTCAGTCGAACAGAGTTTTATAGCAATTCGTTCACAGTAAGTTGCGCCAAACTCTGGAACTCTCTTCCGGCAGAAATCCGACATTCCAAATCACTCAAAAATTTTAAGTCGTTTGAAGAATTTTTACCTATTTCAGTAGTTATTCATAAAGTCAGTCATTTTATGTTATTTTTTATTTATTGATATTTTTATATTTATATATTATATTTATAGTATAATATTTATTTAAGAACGTATATATGTAGGTAGTATTGGTTGTAGTTAATATTAATATAATATATTATACTCGTAGTTTGTATTCTCTTCTCCTGTCTCCAAAGGTTGTCTGGAAGAAATCGCCTTAGGCGATAAGACCACCTTTGCATACCTACTGTTAAGTCCTAAGTTCGTAGTTTTAATGTCTTTTTTATTTCCGTTCTGTTGTGTGCAATAGAGATTTAAAAATAAATGGAGAGATAGAACGTGAATAGAACATTTGTTAAAGCTATGTTTGATGAAAATCTGTTCAACCGTTAAATAATAATTATTATCTATTTCCAATCGGTGTAAGGATTTGCGTCATGAAATAAATACACGTTTATTTATTTTCCTCACACAACAAAGGGAGAAATAGAACGTGGATAAAACAGATCGCTCAAACAAACAGGGAGATAGTACAGACAGCAGCATAATACTACGATGTGTACAGTAATACATAGAGTAGTTCACATGAATGCATGAATACAAAACAAGAATCGTCGGTGGCACAACAAGAATATCAACAAATCCCGTAAGCCAGACCCAGGTTTGCGATGACATACGTCCAATGCGTGGTGTAAATCTACTAGAAATCGGGCAAGGTTACGTTACGTAAGCGACGCGGAATAAAATATCAGAACTATTATAGAGACTTCGATACATCTTGGCGCGAGCCGCTATGTTTATGTGTGCTTGTAAGAGTGTGTCCAAACGTTGAGCGGCAATGGTGCGGCGTTTGCGGGAGACAGCTCTACAGCATCCTAGAAATTTACCAACGAATAGAATTAACGACGACCAAAGACGATTGCCGCGTCACTGCCATACAAATTGATCGTACATATATAAAAGCACACTCACACATAGCGCTGCGCGCCAATGTGAGTTGAAGTATCTATACTGTCATATTCTTCACGCAGCACAGATAACACATTAGACAAAGGAATATTACGCTAGGCAGAATCTGCTTTCCGATTCTTAACATAATGCTATGGTCAGTGGCACACTTAGTTGTCCTTCATCAAATTTTCAAATTATAATACCAACTACATATTATTATCAATGATTGAAAGTTTGGTTAGACCTGAAACTGAAAAGAAAATTAACAATAGTCGCTTCCGCCTCCGCTTTAGCTTATACACTAAAACCACGCACTAAACCTAGACCTTTGGAATACCAAATACAGACACGCGCGATCCAAAGCGCACCTTATTACCCTGCCAACGCTATATTTGCAATGGTCGCATAAACTGTCAGCTCCACTGATTCCTTTCACTGGAATCTGGATTCCAGAGAAAGGAAACAAAGAAAGTGGAAACCAGAAGATGGATACTGCCCTGAAAAAGTAAGCTCAGTTGAAAAGAGCGACCGCTGAGTTTCTTACCGGCTTTTCTGATCAAAATGTGTTTTTTACGTGTTTTATAATATTTAACGCAAATATTTGAGTTTGAATTTTTATGAGTTATATATTATGTCACCGTAAGATTGTAAAAACCGTAAGATTGTAATCTAACGCTTTTTTTTCGATAGATTGTAAACAGTCGAAAGATTGTAAACCGTTCAATGTTTTAAGTGTCAATTTTTGAAATATTCATTGTATTTACGTTTTCTTGTCTCTTTCTTGTTGGTTAGGTTAGGGTTCGACATAAATAATCAAATAGGGCACTTAGGTTCTATCGGGTTAATAAACCTAACAGATTACAATCTACCGAAAAATAATCCGTTATATTTTAATAATTTGACGGTTTTTACAATCTTACGGTGACATATATAACTCCGAAAAGTAAGGAGTAAATAAAAAACGCGCTTAACTATGTTGTGACGTCATCAAATTTCACCGCACTTTCTTTCTTTAATCGATATGTTAAAATGATTATCAAACTTAAAAATAATAGTAGGTGTAAATTTTAGGTCTTATAGAAGACCCTCTATTTAATAATGAGTAAGAAATAATTTATTTTGTACAGCATCACCCTCTTGATTTCCCCCCAATATCTTGGCAGCTAATGGCGTATTTGCGAGCGCACAATATTTGCTCATTTGAACCGATACAGGTAACGCGATCCGAGTGCTGGTGTGAACGCAGCCTGAATGATAAGAGACTTCAAATTTCCTTGTGTCTATTTTTGTGTACCTACATGCTCTTTTTATCCCCCACACAAACAAAGTTTGATCGATTTTTAGAACAAGGCTCTTTACTTTCTTCTGTCAATCTACTAATCCATACTTCCATATAATATTATAAATGCGAAAGTGTGTCTGTCTGTCTGTCCGTCTGTCTGTCTTTCTGTCCGTCTGTCCGTCTGTCTGCTACGCTTTCATGGCCCATCTTTTCAACCAATTTTTATTGAAATTTAGTATAGGGATAGTTTGTATCCCGGGGAAGGTCATAGGTTACTTTTTATCCCGGAAAATTTCCCGCGAGAATACAAAAAAACTTTATCAGCGCTGACGAAGTCGCGGGCATCATCTAGTAGATAATTAGTATACCACTACTTATCATGTCTCTCTCTCTCTCTCTCTCTGCACGTCGTGTTCCTCATTACCGAGGGTCGTGACCATTATACATTATGGAAAGGGGTATTCTTGGGATAATAATGCGGTGGGTTCCCAGGTCCTTCGGCAAAATTTTGCATTTAAAAGAGCTAACCTAAGAGAACCATATCAGAAAAACTACTATAATACTTCCAATGTGGTGGAACATATCCTATATTAAAAAAAATCATTCAGAACTGACCAACCTGCTGAGTATGACGTGGCATAATATTAAAATTTCAATATTTTTCACTCAAGCTAACCCACTAAAGGTCTAACCCAACTTGAGATGCACGGAGTGGCGCGGCACGTAGGTAAATAATATTTGTATGATTTTGTACGGGGCCGCGTCGCGCAATGCATTTCTGTGCCGCGTCGCTTTAGTGGGCTAAGCTCCATACAACCTCATGCAAATAATACTTGCCGCTACCTCGCGCCTCTGTAGTGGGGCTAGACCTTAAGGCATGAAAAGGTACTCTTTCATATTAATTATGTTCACTCATAACATCGATTAATATTGGTGCCAACGGATGTGTAAAGACAAATGGCAGTATAGGGTTGCATTTAACACATAGGGATTCTTAAGGGGAAGTTTTTTCTTAGTTATAATGATTAAAATCAGTAAATGCTAGTAAAGAATATTTTGAATATTTATTAGTGTTTTAACATATTACTACCACAATAACCTACCTGTTTTATAATACTAACTAAATACTAAAAATACAAATGTTTGTTTGTTTATTGCGCTTTCACGGTTCATCTTTTCAACCAATTTCGATGTTTGGTACAAAGATAGGTTGACTTGTATCTCGGGGAAGGACATAGGTTAGTTTTTATCCCGGAAAACTAAGGAATTCCCGCGGGAAAAAAAAACTTAAGCTACGCGGATAAAGACGCGGGCTTCGGCTAGATGAGAACCTACTTGATAAACAAAGTTGAATCATAGTTTCAAAGCTATAATGTTCAAACATGAGTGGAAAAACTTAAAATAGCAGACGCTAGATAAAATAAGCGCCTAGAAAAAGGTCGAAATCTATCTACTATTTTTTATATTATAAATGCCAAAGTTTGTATGGATTGATGTTTGTTACTCAATCAAGCCATAATGACTTAACGGATCTGGATAAAATTTGGCACAGAGATAGATAGTAGTCTGTAATAACACATAGGCTACTTTTTATCTCGGAAAACTTATGAATAACCATGGGAATAAAAAAAACTTAGTCGAAAAATCGAAGTTGCGAACATTATCTAGATAGATAGATAGATACTTTATTGCACACATAAAAGAATACAAAGTTAGTTAACCATAAACTAGGTATGCAAAAGCGGCTTTAATGCTTACTGAGCAATCACTACCAGGCAACCCTTTGGTGAGAGGATCGTACAAGAAGTGTAAGGGTAGTGTGGCACAATAGAATACACGTTATTATTAGAGTAGGTAAGCACATAAATATATAAAAACAAAATAAACACGTTAAAATTGTGCGTTGTTTGGAAGGAGCTTCCCCTTAAAGCAAGTTCTCTAATGGCACCTGTCAATGTGTCCGGTATTGTATCAAGTAATTTCTCATAAACACAACCGCTCAGCGTTTCTTTCTGTCCATTTTCCTCACAAAAGAAAGTGCTTTTCTTTTCATGCGTGTGTCACAACACACGCGAATATGACTCTTAAGACTCCGTAGAAAAAGTTCAAATTCTAATGAAGGTTGTATTTAACCTATTGTCTATTGTCTTTTTGTGAAAAGGTCTGCAGTCAAAAAACTCTCATGAGAAAACGCCGTGTGTAGTTATGCAGTGAAACGGGTGACTGGAGGAATTTAATTGTTTTGGTAGTTTTCTGAACTGAAATTCTATAAAATAAATGTGGATTTCCTACCCTTAATTTAAAAAGTTATTAATCCAAAAATTTTATAATTTCGTTAAATATCTGTGAATTAGATAAATAGCGTTATTCTACAAAATCGCGTACAAATCGTTTTTTTTATCCTCTACAAGTTAGCCCTTGACTGCGATCTCACCTGATGGTAAGTGATGATGCAGCCTAAGATGGTAGCGGGCTAACCTGTTAGGGGCATGGCAGTTATATTAAACCCCTACCCCTATTCGGTTTCTACACGGCATCGTACCGGAACGCTTAATCGCTTGGCGGCACGTCTTTACCGGTAGGGTGGTAACTAGCCACGGCCGAAGCCTCCCACCAGGCCAGACCAGGGAAAATTCAGAAATTATAAATTTCCAAACCCTGCCGGGAATCGAACCCGGGACCCCCGCACGTTAAGGCAACAGCGCTCAACATTGCGCCACGGAGGTCGGATTTGGAGAAATGGGTTAAATTAAATTGCCAAGCTTTCCCACTTCCATCTTAGACTGCATTGCAATCGAGGGTTAATAGTCACTAATTAACAAGTAATAAAATTAAAAATTTAAAAAAAACCCACGACGAAATGCAGAGCTCCATTATACCTTTGACCTTTATAACTTTGAAACAACAATTAGAATTTAGCAAACGTATATATTACATAATATCTAAAACACAAAACTGCATCTTTGACAGCTCAGTAGTTTTTTTGACCAGTGTGGTGGACTATGGCCAAACCCTTTTCTTTCCGAGGCGCGCTTGTCACGACAAATCAAAAGAGTCCAAACGCGACAGGTATACGATGAGAATTTAAGGAGTTCCCATGATCGCCTTCTGACTCCATCATGATACCCTGGGCACCATCTAGGTACAAGCTAAATATATCTAAAACAAAAAGCCCGCATCTAAATCAGCACAGTCGTTTTTGAGAAGAATGGTAACATATTGAAAAAATAAAATCATAGACTACAGCTCAGCTTTGTTGTCTATGGTCCTAAAATATATCTAAGAACCTTCTCACAAGCTATACACATCTAATGAAAAAAACCGCATTTCAATCGGCCCAGTACTTTTTGTAAAAAATGGTAACATATCGAAATATTAAAATCATAGACTACAGCTCAGCTTGGTTGTCTATGGTCCTAAAATATATCTAAGAACCTTCTCTCAAGCTATATATATCTAACTAGTATCTCGCTCTGTGCGCGAGCTGCTAAAGCAGCTCACGGGTTGTGGTTAGACTTACAAGTAGTATACAGATTTTACTGTACTAAACTGAATTCATTTATTATGGTGATAACAAAATAAATAAAAAAATGGCGCTGATTTTCTAAAATTTTGGTAACAGTTTCCTGTTTTGTGACCCCAAGGAGCCCTTAATATCGATTTTGAACGAAATCGGTCAATTAACACAGAATTTCAAAATGGCGCTGATTTTTTTAAATTTTGGTACCAGTTTCCTGTTTTGTGACCCCAGGGAGCCCTAAATATAGATTTTGAACGAAATCGGTCAATTAACAAAGAATTTCAAAATAGCGCTGATTTTTTTAAATTTTGGTACCAGTTTCCTGTTTTGTGACCCCAGGGAGCCCTAAATATAGATTTTGAACGAAATCGGTCAATTAACAAAGAATTTCAAAATGGCGCTGATTTTTTTAAATTTTGGTACCAGTTTCCTGTTTTGTGACCCCAGGGAGCCCTAAATATAGATTTTAAACGAAATCGGTCAATTAACAAAGAATTTCAAAATGGCGCTGATTTTTTTAAATTTTTTTACCAGTTTCCTGTGTTGTGACCCCAGGGAGCCCTAAATATAGATTTTGAACGAAATCGGTCAATTAACAAAGAATTTCAAAATGGCGCTGATTTTTTAAAGTTTGGTAACAGTTTCCTGTTTTGTAACCCCAGGGAGTCCTAAATATCGATTTTGAACTAAATCGATCAATTAACAAAGAATTTCAAAATGGCGCTGATTTTTTTAAATTTTGGTACCAGTTTCCTGTTTTGTGACCCCAGGGAGCCCTAAATATAGATTTTGAACGAAATCGGTCAATTAACAAAGAATTTCAAAATGGCGCTGATTTTATAAAGTTTGGTAACAATTTCCTGTTTTGTAACCCCAGGGAGTCCTAAATATCGATTTTGAACGAAATCGATCAATTAACAAAGAAATTCAAAATGGCGCTGATTTTTTTAAATTTTGGTACCAGTTTCCTGTTTTGTGACCCCAGGGAGCCCTAAATATAGATTTTGAACGAAATCGGTCAATTAACAAAGAATTTCAAAATGGCGCTGATTTTTTTAAATTTTGGTACCAGTTTCCTGTTTTGTGACCCCAGGGAGCCCTAAATATAGATTTTAAACGAAATCGGTCAATTAACAAAGAATTTCAAAATAGCGCTGATTTTTTAAAATTTTGGTACCAGTTTCCTGTTTTGTAATCGCACGAAGTCCTAAATGCAATAAACCGCATCTCAATCGGCCCAGTACTTTTTGTGAAAAATGGTAACAGTGGTTGAAAAATTAAGATCATAGACTACAGCTCAGCTTTGTTGTCTATGGTCCTAAAATATATTTAAGAACCTTCTCACAAGCTATACACATCTAATGCAAAAAACCGCATCTCAATCGGCCCAGTACTTTTTGTGAAAAATGGTAACATATTGAAAAAGTAAAATCATAGACTACAACTCAGCTTTGTTGTCTATGGTCCTAAAATATATCTAAGAACCTTCTCACAAGCTAAACATATCTAATGCAAAAAACCGCATCTCAATCGGCCCAGTACTTTTTGTGAAAAATGGTAACAGTGGTTGAAACATTAAGATCATAGACTACAGCTCAGCTTTGTTGTCTATGGTCCTAAAATACATCTAAGAACCTTCTCACAAGCTATACACATCTAATGCAAAAAACCGCATCTCAATCGGCTCAGTAGTTTTTGTGAAAAATGGTAACATGTTGAAATATTAAAATCATAGACTACAGCTCAGCTTGGTTGTCTATGGTCCTAAAATATATCTAAAAACCTTCTCACAAGCTATACGTATCTAATGCAAAAAACCGCATCTCAATCGGCCCAGTACTTTTTGAGAAAAATGGTAACAAAAAAGTGCACAAACAAACAAACAAACATACAAACAAACATACAAACAAACAAACAAACAAACAAACAAACACACAACCTCTTAGGGCAAACACATATACCGTCTCCGCTTCGTCGAGGGTAAAAAAAACAATACCACTCAAGTGCGAGTCAGGACAATTTATTTTTAAGTTCAAATAAGAGACTCAAAAAAGTTATTTTATTCTACATGATTAAAATTGTACGGAATCCTAATGATTATAATATTAGAGTTAATCCTGTCTGTCTGTTTGCTACGTTGCTGTTCACATTAGCTGTTCAACCGATTTTGAAGAACTTTTGTACAGAGATAGGTTACATACTGAGGTTGTAGTAAATGTTGAGAGTTCCCACGTGATTTGGAAAACCTAAAACCACGCGAACGAAGTCGAGGGCATCATGAAGTTAGTATTTGATTCCACTACCACTACAGTCTACAGCCCATTTACGTCCCACTGCTGGGCCTCCACTCTCTTAGGAGAGAGGGAATTAGAGCTTAGACCCACCATGCTGCTCCAAGGCGGGTTGGCGGGCTTTAAGGACTATTATCATGTTATTGATAGTAACCGGGACCGACGGCTTAACGTGCTCTCCGAGGCACGGGGGTGAAACACCGCCAACTTCCAACTCCGGGCTAGTACTGAGAATTTCTAGTCAGAAACCCCCAATATTATGGCCCGACCCGGGACTCGAACCCGGGACCTCGTCGGCCGCAGTCGAACACGCTAATGCTAGTATTGTTTCACGACAAATTGTAATAAATTTGCCTAATTCGATGTCACAATCACAAACTGCACCGGTGGACTGTGTACAGTCGAGTGGACAATTAATATCGAATGAGGTCCAAACACCGCTTTAGCGAGCCGCAATCAAATCAGCGATTTCCAAATGATTTATATCTGGTACAGGTAATTGCTAAATTGTCTAACCGCGGGCGGGGTTCCCAATAAATTTCTCGCGACAAACGATTAATTTCGATTTCTAAAATTGAAATTATAATTTATTGATCAATTTCAAATTCAAATCTTTTTTTTATTCAAGTTGCCTTGGACAAGTGCTTTTGAATAGTCGAGTGAATCTACCACTGGTTCGGAATGCCATTCCTACTGAGAAGAACCAGCAAGAAACTCGGTGGTTGGTCTTTGAAAAAAAATATCTACCATTTCATCAATGTGTAGATATTTAAGTAACTCAGTCCTTAGTATTGCTGGAACGAGTCAAATCCATGCTCTTTTATCATTTACATAATCTTCAATCTTCAACAGTATAATAAGCTTTTTACCTACCTACCTACCTTATTACCAATTTACCTACTTACGAGTATTGTTATGTTAAATTTCGACACAAACAGGCTTAGCACGTGTGGATCCTCAAAACTGACATAATCAATGAGTAGAATCAATCAATTCAGTTGAAACTTTGTGTAGTTGTTGTTGGAAATTGCGTGAAAAAAAGGTGAAAATTTCCGGGCTAGGGCGGTTATAAAGCGCCTTTTTGAGTTTAAACTAATTATCATCACTGTCAAACGAATAGAGATTTAATTTTAAATTACTTGCTTAAATTAAAAAAAAACTGAGTTTTAAAGCGATTCAGCATTTTGAATTATGAAATCATAATATACTAGCTGATAACCGCCACATCGTCCGCGAGGAATAAGTTTTTCAAATTCCCACGGGAAATGGTTAATTTTCCTATTTACCAAACGCTATGTCTACTTACCAAATTTCGGTAAGTCAGTTAAGCAGCGTATGTCACTCTCCAAGTCCTCAACCATACCCATGCCAAAAAATCATGTCGATCTGTTGCTTTGTTCCGGCGTGATTGAAGGACAAACCAGCAAAGAAACCCACTTTCGCTATTCTAGTATGATTTTCTAACAGCCGCGGTTAGCAATCGTTGGTTATCATATATTTTGGGAAACAATATTTAGACAAGCGATCTTTAACTTTTTCTCTACTAAACTTGTCTGCTAACAGCCGATGCCCGAAACTTCGTCTGCGTGGTTTAAGTTGTTTTATTCCCGCGGGAACTCCTTAATTTTCCGGGATGATAAGATCGATTAAAGTTAAAAAGTGCGTCGAACTTTGATGACGCCACGATGCAGTATTTCATACATAATTTAATATAAAAAATTATTTTTAAACAACCGACTTCAAACTCCCGCTCCAACTTTACAACAACAAGCACACTCTATACAAAGTAAAGTAAAGTAAAGTAAAGTAAAGTAAAATATACTTTATTGTACACAAAGAAATTAAATTAAAAAAAAACAAACATATTAATGGATACGGCACAACAGGCGGCCTTATCGCTTAAACAGCGATCTCTTCCAGGCAACCTTAGGGCAGAGGAAACTTTTAAAAGAAAGCGGGAGGGGTGTACTGAAACATAATATTAATAAATAAATATTGTATATATATAAACAATGTAAAAATATATATATATAGGATAAATACACAGTATAGAGGTAAAGAAGTAATAGAAAATAGACGACAGATGAATATATAGATTATAATGATAGATAATGTTGTTTCAATTTAGTTTTGAAGATAGGAAGAGATTGGGATAGCTTAATATCCAAAGGGAGAACGTTCCAAAGCCGTATAGCAGTTACTGTAAAAGAATTTTGATAGAAGGAAGTTGAGTGACTAGGAGTACTTAATAAAAGATTATTTTGAGAACGAAGGGAAAAAGAGTGTAAATTACATATATACTTAAATCTATCTTTTAAGTAGTGAGGTGTAATGGGATTGAACAGAATGCAGTACAGAAGGTGAAGAATGTGAGTATTCCTGCGAAGGCGAATCGGGAGCCACTTGAGCTTACGGCGGAACTCGGAAACGTGGTCATACTTACGCAAGCCAAATATGAACCTTATGCAGTAATTTTGAAGCCGCTCAAGTTTATTTAGTTGCTCCTCAGTGAGATCAAGATAACACGTGTCCGCATAGTCAAGGATCGGTAGAAGAAGAGACTGAGCCAGCGCTATTTTAGTAGGAATGGGAAGGACATTACGCAATCTACGTAGAGAACCAATTGCACCAAACATCTTTCTACTTAGCTCACTCATTTGCGGCATCCAAGATAATGTTTGGTCAAAGATAATGCCTAAATTTTTCACTTTGTCACTGTAGGGGATAAGAGTCCCATCGAATATGACTGGTGGAAGCTGCGACAAAGTTATGCGTGAAATTAATTTTGAACTCCCAATGATTATAACTTGTGTCTTCTTTGGATTAACTTGAAGCCCAAACGAGTTACTCCAATTAGAAATGCGTAAAAGATTTTCATTGACCAACCTAATTGTATCAGGTAGATCCACCACCTTACATTGGGAGTAGATTTGTAAATCGTCTGCATACAGGTGGTAGGGAGAAGTAATGTGGGAGCAAATCGAGTTGATGAAGATAGAGAACAATAGAGGAGACAACACGCCACCTTGCGGGACACCAGCCTTAACAGTCGACCATTCAGAAAATGAATCTTGAACTCGTACACGCTGCCGGCGCCCATGCAAGTAACTATGAAACCAGTCAATTACCCCAGGAGATATGTTAAGAGAACTTAGCACGGCGAGCAGAACATCAAAGTCCACAGTATTGAAAGCATTGCTAAAGTCAAGCAACGTCAATACTGTAACTTGTTGATTATCCATACCCAGCCGTATGTCATCGCTGATTTTAACTAAAGCAGTAGTCGTACTATGACCAGGACGGAAACCAGACTGGAAAGGGTTTAGTAAGTTATGATTAGAGAAAAATTTACTAAGCTGTTGATGCACAACGTTCGAGTGCTTTAGATAAAAAGGGAAGGATGGATATGGGTCGGTAATCCGCATACGTCGGATTAGATTTCTTAGGGAGAGGAATTATTTGTGCTTCTTTCCAGTATGAGGGGAAATCACTGGAGTTAATGGAATAATTAAAGATGTTAGTAATGATAGGAGCTAAGATATCAAGGATAGGGATGATCATTTTACGACTAATGCAATCAGATCCAATTGCATCAGATGTGATGGCTTTAATATTCTTCATAACATCACTGATGGTAAATTGACTAAAGAAAAAAGAAGGAAAGTCTGGGGTTGGCTCAGCGGAAAGTTGATTAATAGTGTTATGTTTCGCATTTATATCCAAAGTAGCGGAAGAGGAAAATTGTTTATTGAGCTTATTTAAATCAAGATTAGGAGAATCTACATTTTGTTTTGCCTTTCCAACCCCTAAAGTTTTAAGGAAATACCAGACCTTAGCCGAGTCTTCTTCCTCGACAACAGATTTATGGATATGGCGTCGTTGACTGTCTCTACACACCATGTTGCAGCGATTACGTGCCCTATGGTACTTTTCACGGTTCAGATCAGTAGGGTTCATACGATATTTAGTTTTCGCAATGTTCTTTTTGTCCTGTAGCTTTTTTATATCTGCAGTGAGCCAAGGAGCAAAGTACTTATTTTATTGTTGATATTTTAAAAACCGCTCGACCGATTTCGATAAAAATTTTATGGGACTACTTGGGAAGTATGCCCTTTCAAATAAAAAAAGAATCATCCAAATCGGTCCACCCAGTCAAAAGTTCTGAGGTAACAAACATTAAAAAAAAATACAGTCGAATTGAGAACCTCCTCCTTTTTTTGAAGTCGGTTGAAAAGTACCCGATGTCATTCTTGAGGTCCTCAACTATACCCATGCCAAATAATAAGTCGATCCGTTGCTCCTTTGCGGCGTGATTGAAGGACAAACCAACAAACAACACACTTTCGCATTTGTAATTTTCTAACACCCCAGCTATGGCAAGCTCATATTTTGAGAAACAATAATTGCACAAGCGGTCTTTAACTTTTTCGCTTATTGTCTACCAAGGGCGGGATTTCCAATTAATTTCTCGCGATTTCAATTAATTTTAGAAATGTCAAGTCGATATCGATAAAATTAAATGGCGGATGGTTTAATTTTAACGGAAGTTGTCTTAAAAAGGTTCAATTTATACCTGCAATAAATAATTATGATTTTCAAACTATTACTTATAATCAACTAGTTACTGGTTTTTTATTAATGCTTTCCCTTTAATGGCAACTACAGTATGCATTTGCCAAAAAGGGACAGCATTACAAAATTTAACTAAATCAGTTTAAAATTTTAAATGTCCTTGTGGAGGCATAATAATATTTTTTTATCATTATGTGATAACTAAAAAGGGGTCTTGATCCACCGCAATAAGAAATACGACACAGTTATTACTGAGAACTAGATTTTAGCCAGGAATAATAAATGTTTATTTAATTATTTTTTTCTTTTCAGGTAAAAAGAAAATGCACTTCAGACAGACAATTCAGAATTTCAGACTTCGAAGATTATGACCGAGAAAACTATTTTCAACCGACTTCAAAAAAAAGGAGGAGGTTTTCGATTCGACTGTTTTTTTTTTTTAATGTTTGTTACCTCAGAACTTTTCACTGGGTGGACCGATTTGGATGATTCTCTTTTTATTTGAAAGGGCATACTTCCCAAGTGGTCCCATATAAGTTTTATCGAAATCGGTCGAGCGATTTTTAAAATATCAACAATAAAATAAGTATTTGGTATAGCGTGTGCTTGTTGTTGTAAAGTTGGCGCGGGAGATTGAAGTCGATTGTTTAAAAATAATTTTTTATATTAAATTATTTATATGCACGGTATTGTATCTGCGAACAAAAGTGAATAGATGAAAGAAAAAATAATAATTTGAAGAACGCTGGTACCTATTATTTGAAGTAAAATTAACTTAATCTGAGCTAGAATTGAATACTAGGCTAGGTGAAGTTGCCTCCCTCGTTGGTCTAGTGCAGGGATTCCCAAACTATTTTGGGCAGGGGACCTCTTTTCCAAAATGAACTAATATCTCAGACCCCCATAGCCAAATCACTTTAAAAATCCTATCTCTAGTTTTTTCCTATTGATACAAAATACTTACCAATTTAAAAACTTTGCGGTTGGTAAAGTGAGTAAACTTGACATCATTTTCTCATCAAAAAAAATTGACGTAAAGTTCAGTAAATTTCAAGTGTAATTCATAACTATTATTACATACAAATAACGTAAAAATATTTAAGTAGGTAATTCTTTTTTTGAAAAAAAAAAGAATTAAATAGGGGTCGATTTTTAGACATCGTCGACCCCTACAATCCCCCCTGGGAAACAGATAATATCGACAACCGAATCCCTGGTCTAGTGGTTAGCATGTTCGACAGCGGCCGACGAGGTCCCGGATGGGGCTATAATAAGTGTAGGGTTTTTCTGACTAGAAGTTTTCTGTACTAAACCTATTCTGTGGTACTAGCCCGGAGTTAGGAAGTTGGCGGTGTTTCACCCCCGTGCTTCACAGAGTACGTTAAGCCCAGTACGGTAGGTCCCAGTTATTAACACTTACATCATAATAGTCGTTAAAGCCCGCCAACCCGCATTGGAGCACCGTTGTGGGTCTAAGCTAAAATTCCCTGTCTCCTATGAGAGTGGAGGCCTGTGCCCAGCAGTGGGATGTTAATGGGCTGTAGTGGTGGTAGGTGAAGTTTTATAAAATTGCTCAGTGGCTCAGTTACTGAGCAGGTGACATCAAAAGAGTCGCTGGATCTAGGTGACGTAAGACCGCGGCATGTGGAAGTCCTCGCAAGAGACCTACGAGTGTGTCCAGCAGTGGACTTTATCAGTACCAGCAACGCTGAACCACTAAAACATCGAGGTACAAAGGAGATAAGTCACCAGTGCTAATATATTTTCTGCAATGACCAATTAAAGTTAAGGTAATTGATTAAGGCCGTGAAATTAACTGCCTACAATAATTACAGGAGCCCTCTTGAGGAGATATCTCTAAACGCTTACGACTCACGCACTCCGGAAGAGCTTGTGTAATACTAGATAGTACAGAAAAAAAGGTGTGAATAAAAAATATTAAAATAGGGCGTAAGTTTCAGTGGGCCAATATAATACTTAATAAGTAATTATTCATTCAATGAAAAACCAAAAAATATGTTTTTATCTTAACAAACATAATAAAAATAGGTAATTATTATTAGATACTTAATAACCTATTATGTAATAGATAATTGCGACACATTGATATTACATACAATTTTATTACTTTATCATTTATACTGTGATACATGCATGATGATGAGTGAAGACATGATCTTTTTACTTTTATACAAGCTAGAGTGAGAGTGTAAATTTAAAACCATCGATGCTTACGTAGGTACTAGATGGGCCCTTTCATAGAAAAACGTTGGGCGTCCGACTTGTGGTGCATGCCCCTCACCTGTATAAGCCTGTCCTTGTCCCCGCCATGGCACTGTGGCGTTAATAAAACAACTCCACATTCTTTGTTTGACAGGGCCCGTCTAATGAAAATTGAGGTCGTTGTTTAAAACGGATTAGGTACGAACTTGGGCGCTTCCAAAAGAATCGCTGAAAGCTAGCCTTACATTTTTCTATGAAAAACCATACCATAGAAACGCAGCGATATTAAAATAACATGAATAAAAATTATTTTTTGGTCCTGTCTAATCGTCTTCCAGTTCTTCATGAATTTTAATTACAACCACTCGTGCCCGAAGGTGATTTATGTACTCGAAATGTACAAGAAAGTTGCTCTTTTGTTACTCTTGAAGAATTAACTCTTTTTCTTTTCTATTTATCTCTCTTTTCTTTTTATAAAACTTTCGTATCTCCCTTTGGCAATGTTTACTTGATTAAAAAGTTTTAATTAGGAATACGGGTTTCTCGCTGGCATATTATTGCCTCTGGGGGGACAAATTTACGGAAAATTTCTTAATATTTTTTTTTCATAACTCTACCATTTTCTAAAATAAATTGGCTTTTGTTATGTCAATTATCTGCTTGCTTTGACTTCGCCCCGTGTTGATTTAGGTTTTTAAAGAACCTATTTGGCTTTCCAAAAAATGCTTTACTAGTGTATCTAATAGCTATTTGTTCAACAAGATTCGTTTTTGTTGCGAGTCCCTAGTTTGAATCCCGAGTGCGCGAAGGATTCTATAAAATAGATTATATAAGTTAGAATCCTGGAATAGGACAAGGGCTCTTCTAGACCACCCCACGAAGGCTCCAAACGCGGCCAGCTACAAGTGCTACAGCTCCAAGCACGCGCAAAGCTGCAAAGCTTTAGTTTTAAGCATTGGTTTTAAGATACCGTAATCTATTATCACTGATGTAATACAGTGTACCAATTTTGTGTATTTTAAGCTTTAAAGTTTAATTGAATGAAAAATGAAGGAACTAGAAGTTTAATTCGCAATACACCACAACAACTGTATGCTTACTCTGACTTTTAACATTGCAAATACGATTGTTCGACGTGAGAGCTCACCTCGCCAAGCGTCAAAGTAAAATGGACCCCAAAGCTCTTGCTTTAAAGTCACAAATTCAGCGTTTGGAGAGCTGGCTGTGAAAAAATACACGAAATGATGAAATGAGCTTTAAACCAATGCAGTTAAGGTTCATTTTACTTTGAAGCTTAGCGTGGTGAGCTCTCACGTCGATCAACCGTATTTGCAATGTTAAAACTTAGAGTAAGCGCAGGTCAATCTATGTGGTAAAATGTGTATCTCGCCCGCGATATTCACCACACTTAACTAAGTATGGCAAGCTATACCTAAGTGCGGGATACACATTTTACCACATAGATTGACCTGTTGTTGTGGTGTATTGCGAATTAAACTTCTAGTTCCTTCATTAACATGGACTTCCGCAAAGTAACGCCTACTTCTATTCAATATTTGAATGTTTTTTTTTTAAATTCCAAATAGATTAGAGTTGCGTGCCCGCGGATTAAGCCCCAGATCTCGAGTAAAAGGCTTAACCATAACAAAAGGCTAACAATGCGATTAAATAACTGCAACTTAAACTTAAATAAGAGATATATTAAAAAGAAAACATGAAAGGAAAACCGAAAACACCTCAATAGAAACCTATAAAAGCAGAGAAAAGAAAATTTCCCAATCTCTGTATTTATTATCCGGGCTTAACAGGCTTAAGATCGTGCTATATACCTGGCAAAGTTGAAAATAAACCAAGAACGCTGACCGCCTGTTGCAACTCTGGTAGTTTTATTTTGTTCGTGTTCACGTTACCAGCCCTAGGGAT
The DNA here is from genome assembly GCA_963932025.1 of Erebia epiphron. Lineage (NCBI taxonomy): Eukaryota > Metazoa > Arthropoda > Insecta > Lepidoptera > Nymphalidae > Erebia > Erebia epiphron. The sequence continues at coordinate 27,815,400 of OZ009947.1, read as the reverse complement.
GTTGCGTTATCGATGTTTGAAATTACTATTTTGTACCGTTAGGATACGAGTAGGTAGTATGAGATGGAAAAGAGCAACCACCGAGTTTCTTCCTGGTTCTCCTCGGTAGGAATGGCATTCCGAACCAGTGGTAGATTCACTTGACGATTCAAAAGTACTTGTAAAAGTTTATTTAAATAAAAAAACATTTGATTTTGATTTTGATAACAAATCCATACTTATTATTTTAATATTATAAATGCGAAAGTGTGTCTGTCTGCTACGCTTTCTCTTTCCGAAAGCCTCTTTCCGAATCTGTTTAACCGATTTTGATGAAATTTGGTACTGAGGTAGGTAGGTAGGTAGGTTGTATGCCAGGAAAGGACATATGCTACTTTTTATCCTAGGAAAAATTAAATAGTTCCCGCAGGAATCAAAAAAACGTAATCCACGCGGACGAAGTTTGTCCTTTAATCTCGCCGCAACAGAGCAATAGAACAGAGAGAGACGTGATTTATTGCATGGGTATGGTTGAGGACCTAGAATGTCACATGTGCTACTTTTTACCCTGGAAAATCATTATATTTTTCCATTTCCGTGATTTTAAAATCTTAATCCACTTGTACAAAGTCACGCAAAGCTGTATCATCAGCTATTAGTGATATAAAATACAATATTCTTTTTTCTAAAAATATCGATAACTTAATGAGTCGCATCACTAAAAACTACATCAAAGCGTGCGCCATGTGCATGACACGAACAAATCGTTCAAGATTCTTTACCCCCGCTTCCTTTGTCTACCTTCTCATAATCGATGTTTTAATATGCACGTCACTATGCCCCGCTCGTGATGCACCTTTACGGTTTATTATCCAGACTTTTAATTTCTATGTTACTCAGGGATGTTTTTATCGACACATCAAGCAAAGTGAGATCTAATAAAAATTTAGATATTAAAATAGCATAATATTGCTAAGTTATTATAAGTAGCGATGCAATCTGAAATAAAAAATATTAGGAGGAGGAACGAATGGCCTAGCTGTGACAACGCATATCAGTCGTCGATTGCGAATGTTAAGCAACGTTGACCCAAGTCGGTTACTGGATGGGTGATCGAATTTGGAGTTTCAAATTTGCCCTTTTCATTTCCTTCGTGTCTCACAGAGCACGTTAAGCCGTCGGTCCCAGTTATTATCACCAACATCTGATAATTATCGTAACAAAAACCTAAGAGTTTAGTCAAGTCGTATGTGGTAGGGCGTGGGAACCCACCGCATTATTATCCCAAGATTAATGGAATGGGGTCACGACCCTCAGTAATGAGGAATACGACGCAGAAAGAGAGAGAGAGAGAGAGAAGGAGTATACCTACTATGCCAGTTAATAATTTTGCTAAACTAAGTGGCTAATATAATCTATGTACAGATACTTGACAGCTAAAAGATGGCCTCCATTCTTTAATAATTAAGAGAACTTTAATTTTAATCATATCTACCGATAATAGCATTTTCTCTAATGGAAAATCTTAAATTTTTAAATAATTTTACTGATTATACTGTAGATGTATTTTGAAAATGGTTTTTCAATGTCATATCGATATTTTCATTACAGACATCACTAGTAAGGCGTGCTACCGGTGCCTCATTGTTCGGGCTTAGTAATTAGTCGTGTAGAGTCGTGATCAACCAATTTTACTTGTTGTTTTCACGGAAATGGGATTTCAAATTCAAATTCGCTGTTAAAATAATAATACAAAACATTCAACCCATACAGTGAGCAATTGGGTCTTCTCTCAGAATGAGAAGGGTCATAGTCCACCACGTTGACCAAGTGCGGATTGGTAGACTTCTGACTTCAGACACACCTTTCACGGCTCATACGTTCAACCGATTTTGATGAAATTTGCTACAGGGGTAGGTTGTAAACTGCCTCGTTGGTCTAGTGGTTAGCATGTTTGATTGCGGCTGACGAGGTCCCGGGTTCGAGTCCCGGGTCGGGCCATAATAAGTGTTGGGTTTTTCTGACTAGAAATTCTCAGTACTAGCCCGGAGTTAGGAAGTTGGCGGTGTTTCACCCCCGTGCCTCGAAGAGCACGTTAAGCCGTCGGTCCCGGTTATTATCAATAACATGATAATAGTCGTTAAAGCCCGCCAACCCGCATTGGAGCAGCGTGGTGGGTCTAAGCTCTAATTCCCTCTCTCCTATGAGAGTGGAGGCCTGTGCACAGCAGTGGGACGTGGTGTTGGTGGCGGTGGTAGGTTGTAACTTGTATACAGGGGAAGGACACGGGCAACTTTTTATCCCGGAAAATAAAAGAGTTCCCGCTGGAATAAAAAAATCCTAATCCACGCGGACGAAGTCACGGGCATATTCTAGTATGTCACCTAAGTTCCCTGGATGGCACAACCTAAGGCGATTACCACACAAAAGAAATGACTTAAAACCGTACGTATCACTCATCTCAATCCCCGACGCCGATTAACCTCAATCAAGATGGTGTAAATATTTATAGAATTGCTGTAAAATCCGGGAGTCGGAGCTATATTAAGAAAATAGGCCGATCTAATGTTGTAATAGCGTGTTTTGTGTGTTTTGTTCGGACGTCTTCGTGTCGTAAATAAAAACCGGCCAAGTGCGAGTCGGACTCGCGCACCGAGGGTTCCGTACTCAAGAAGTATATAGGTATAATTACCTTTGTTAATGAACCGCAAAACTAACTTTGTTTGTAGAGGTTTACTGTTAATATCAAAAAATTACGTTTGTTGTATGGGAGCCCCCCTTTAATATTTACTTTATTGATATTTAATTATTTATTTTGAAAGGTAATATACAAGTTAATATTCTGTGAAAATTTGAACCGTCTACCTGTTACCGTTTTTAATATTGAGCAAAAAAATACGAAAAAAACACGTTTATTGTATGGGGACCCCCCTTAATATATTATATATTTTTTAATTTTTAGTATTTGTTGTTATAGCGGCAACGGAAATACATCATTTGTGAAAATTTCAGCTTTCTAGCTATCACGGTCTATGAGATACAGCCTGGAGACAGACAGACAGACAGACAGCGGAGTCTTAGTAATAGGGTCCCGTTTTTACCCTTTGGGTACGGAACCCTAAAAATGACCTCTCGACCGAATTTCGGCCACGGCGGTCATTCTACTTAGAGATAAGCCATCTGCATGGGATATATTATAATATTATAAGGTGTAAGAGTGTGCAAATACAGGTGCACTATGTGTGTACCCTATTCTTGTGACCTAAAACAAATTAGGTACTATTAACTAGATAATGCCCGCGACTTCGACCGCGTGCGTGGATTGAGGTCTTTTGGTTCCCGCGGGAACTCTTTAATTCTGGGATAAAAAGTAGCCTATAATACTACCTATTCCAGAATATATTCTATCTCTGTGCCACTGCCAAATTTTATCCAGGTACGTTCAGCTGTTCTGGCGTGATTGAGTAAGAAAACATCCATCCATCCACCCAAACTTTCGCATTTTTGATATATGTATAGATGTATTTCAACTTGATGAGTTTTACTAGTTACCTACAGTTTAATTAATTATAATAATGATAAATATATAGTACCTATTAAGATATGTTTGCTAGTGTACGCTGAAAAGTTATCATATCATTACGAATATGACGTCACAAAATAATATGTCCTCCCAAATATTGGTTCAGCTAATAACTTACTAAGCAAACATCGAGCCTATGTTATAGCACCTCTATTACTATAGTACTATGGACACACTGTATATTATATTAAAATAGGTACACATCATCACTTCAACCCAAACAAACAAATTCAAACTATACAAGCTACTCAATAGAATTTTTTATTGTATTTAATAACTTTTTTAAAGATTTGCAATGCCCTGACAGGGCCTTATACTAATGTAGACATGAACGCAAATATGAAATTTAAAGAAAATTGTGTTTGTACTGTGTGCACGCATGAAGTTATACTTTTTGATAGCAAATAATAAATATCTTGAATAAAGTTATCAGTTCTCACACAACAAACAGTAAATGTATTTATTTTTATTTTGTTGCTAGGCCTTTTTCTGCAAGACTTGTATGTTGACCAACTAACTTCAGTTCAGGTTGTCAAATTTGGGTGTCGGTGTGCGCGCGCATCGTAAAAATTCGCTCTGATAATAATTTTTCCCTGACGCGCCAAAAGAAGTATAACTTCAAAAATTAAAAACCCATTTCCGGCTCACCACTGAGTACTTCTTCATAGAATTGGAAGGGTTTGATCAAGATCTTGTCTCATGAAATAGGTACTTGCTTGTATTGATTTTTTTTATTCATTAATTATAGGCACACTTGACTAAAACTTGATCCGGCCTAAGATGGGACGCGCTTGCCTAGATGATGCCTATTCACTCCTAATTTGATGCCAGATATTGTTTACTACAGGTTTTGGAACGAAGTTCCTTATCATGCGTTACGAAATACGCTAGACGGAAAAAATTAAGACCAAAAGTTGTAACGACACTTTTTGCTATAGTTGTAAGCCGTGCGGCGTGCGCGTGTTTCTTCGAACTTCGCGCGTGAACTTCGTTCCATGCGGGTGTCCCTTCACACCTCTCAAGTTTTTTATGATTGGCCATTATAAGGAAAAGAAAATTAAAATAAATGAACGGTAGGTAGGCCGGGCTCCATAACAAAATATTCAAAACCCTTATCTAATCTTTTCAAAAATTATCATTTCTTAAAACTTTAATATGACAATACTCTCATGAGGAACAGTAGGTTAGTAGTTACATAAATAATTGAATAGACAGTGTATCCTAAGCCTTACTTAGGTACAATAAAAGCAAACGAAAACTGCATGGCAAACTCAACTCAATGCATAAGGCTTTAGGTAGTTTTTAGTTTTTACGTTGTAACCCCCAAGAAGAGTTAATAAACATTCTCGGACAAACACAATGGAATTTTATATAACGACGTAATAAATTAAAACAGCTTTTTGATTGCTCTAAGCTAAACTGCTAAACATTTGTCTTTGGAAGTGGCATGTTTTAAAATGAGAAATTAATTTGAAAAGAAAAATTAACTTCTGTTTCCTTACTTCCGCTCTGTAGATCGTCACTACCCATAATATAATAAAATGTAAAAGTGTGTTTGTTTGTTAGTTTGTTCTTCAATCGTTACAAAACGTAGCAGACAGACAGACAGATAGACAGACACACTTTCGTATTTATAATTATAGTAAGTATAATATGGATATGAAAGTATGGCTTACCTAGTTAGGAATGGATGCATTCGTCAATCGAGTCTTTGACAATTTATTTTGCTCACCCACAGTGACATACACAGTATTCGAAGCCAGGGTAGGTATTGGCTAGGTAGATAGTAGATACCTATTTTCAGATAGCGCTGCAGATGAGATAATGATGAGAAATAAGCATTGAACTTTTTTAACTAGGGTGGGCAGCGCTTTTATGCCTCTATGACGTGCACGCCACTGCCCACCCAGTGAACTTGCGTTCACTGGCCCTACCACTATTGTCTACATTTGAACCAAAGCAGGAGCTCAAAAAAAAGAAAAAAAAGAGGTTTAACAAACAATCGATTTGCATATGTCCCTGCCCGGGCAACGCATCCCGGATCGCGTGTACTGATATAATAACTCAGAGCAGTTAATTGACATGGCTGTCAGTCGGTCTGCGCGCGCGCATCCCGCGAACCGCTTGACAGCCGTCCGTATGGTGAATGTATGCATGCAATCATGCCTTATTTGCGTGGCATGGGAGACTATTTGTTAAGGTTTTCTTTATTTTTTTCTTTTGATCTTGCGATGATTAATTTTTAATGGATTGCTGCCTTTTGCCTTGACCTTATTGGGTTGTATTTTTTTTAAACTAGGTGATAACCGCGACTTCGTCCGTGTGGTTAAAGTTTTTCTTTGATTAATTTGAGAGGATAGTTTACCGTATCGACGGGATGAACATTAAATGTTTAACAGTTACGAAACCCATGAACATTTCAATATGGGAAAATCTAGGGGAAATGTTTTTTCTTTATTTTATTATTTCGTCAATTTTCCAATGTTTTTAATTGCTATTTCTATGTTGCTGTATTGCTATGTTGTTTATTTCTGCTATTCGAGACGGAGACAAATACAACAAATTAAAAACCATAAAATTCGGTCCAGCCGTTCATATGAGTTTTCTTAATATTTTGCTTTAATTTCAGGTTTATTATTAATCTTCATAAATGCTTTATGATCTATCTTGTAAGAGACAATCTTATCTTACTCAGCTTTTCTAACCTCCGAGCCTTAGCCACCTCAGTGTCATAAGCAGAGTAATTATTTATAAATTATGGCAGTCAGTCAGTTTCCTCATTTAGGTACTCGTATGCATAAAAAGACCCACGATTTCGTCCATAGGGATGTAGGATTTCAATATTTAAATGTTCCATTACGTTCATAATGGATTTAAGGATTTTTATAAATGCCGTAAGGATCTCAAAATCTTTACACAGACGTGAGATATATTTAGTTTGAAGACTTCGGGTTGAGTTGTGATCGTATTTAAACTTTACTTTCTTTTCTAATTTGGATAGAAGCAGGCGTTACTTTGCGGAAGTCCATGACAATGAAGGAACTAGAAATTTTATTCCCTATAATCCGCCACAGTAGGTAAATCTATGTGGTACAGCTGTGTGTATCTTGCACTTGTAGCTTGCGTTATTCACCACACCACACAAATCTTCCAAATTTTTCTCAACGTACGTTTCACTCCGACACCGGAGCATCTTCAGGAGATGTTGACTCGACAATGCACGATTATAAATTCAGTCTATTTAATTCAATCCATATCCATACTAACATTATAAATGCGAAAGTGTGTCTGTCTGTCTGCTACGCTTTCACGGCCCATCTAATCAACCGATTTTGATGAAATTTGGTACAGGGGTAGATTGTATCCCTGGGAACTTTTTATCCCGGAAAATTAAAGAATTCCCGCAGGAATGCAAAAATCCTCATCCACGCAGACGAAGTCGCGGGAATCATCTAGTTTATCTATACATCCATTTCTATCCTATAAAATTAATACCTTGATAGAACAGCAAGTTAGCGAATGTGTTTTTGTCGTTTCAGCGGAATGCTAAATCGCTAAGCTCGGTAACTTTCCGCAGGAATTCGCCCCGAGATCCGCAAAAGGTTTAAAACTTTCGCCATATCTTCAGATCAGCGTTGCCTTAGTTTGGAGAGAATTAATCTTATTATTTCGTGGTGAAACGATCTTTGGTATTTGACCTCGTTCTCGGATCGAAGTTGGAGTAGGTAATTGGGAGCAGGTATACTTGAAACTTAGCTTTAAGTTAAAGAATCTTTCACTGAAGCTCTAAGAAGGAAAATATTGTATTTTCTATTATCCTTTATCTTCTGATCCATAAATGCTATTTCATTTATTTATTATTAGCCTATACTTTGCTTTATTTTTTAATTTTTAGCTTTTACCCGCGGTTTCAGTACCATTGAGTTCAAATTTTCAAACACAAAAACCTCTTAGGTGTTGGATTACCAAAAATCTTTTCTTAGCTGTGATCTACGTCATATTCTGTAGTCTGTACATCCATAGAAATAAGCAAATTCCCTATTCCGTGTGTACGCCAAATATCAACCCGATCGGTCCAGTAGTTTTAGCTGTAAAAAATACGAAATGGCAAAATCGCTGATTTAACCGACATCCAAAAAAGGAGGAGGTTCTCAATTCAGCAAGTATATCTTTTTTCGAACAGAAAGAAAACGAGTAGGCGTGTCTGATGTTTACAGTGCGTGGTCGCCGTTCCAACAGCCCTACCTAGTCTCTAACTCAGAGATATATATTATATTTTTTATCCATTGAAGATTTGCTATGACAATGTTACTTTTATTCCATAGCAAACCTTCAATGGATAAAAATAATTATAAATAAGCACCTTTTCTTTTATAGCCACCGAGTTAGAGAATAGGAGGCAGTACCTCAACTTCTATCGGATTCTGGTGTACATTAGGTACATAGTAAGTACCTATAATGAGATAATCACACAATTCTGTAGACTCAAATGGTTCCGCATAAGTTCCGCACAAAGGCTTCAATCCTATTCGGGTAACCACGGCAACGGGGGTTCATTAGGCGTTATTAATCAGTGAGTCTAGCACAAACGATTACTATCGCTTCGTTAGTATCCGGAAATAAACGCCTAATGTGCTCTCCTGAGGTATTGAATGAATAGCATTAGGAGAATGGCATATCATAGCTACTGCGCGTTCGTATTACTTAACAATGTACTACTTTTTTTTCTTACTGTAAAGTTCCATTACAATATAATGGCAACTTTACTGTCAACTACCATCTAGCCTATGGGCTAATAAGTAATATTATTCTAGCTTAAACTTCTACTTAAAATTAATTTATATGTCTAATTTACAGTCCAATAACTGTCCTTAGTTTATTCTAATGTACTTAGTGTTCACTACGTTTTTGTGACCTACTTAATTAGCAGAAGCACTAATTCAAATCATCAATCAGCCACGGTGGCTTATCTCCAGAGAGATTAGCAATCTGCTTGGGAGATATTATAGTGCACAAGTGTGTACGTGTGTGTGTGCATACACAGATGCACTCTTTATTCCTTCTGTCTATTCCTTTACCCTCATAGCCAGATGGGACGGAAATCCGACACGACCGGAGAGAGATCAGGCGCAGGACCTTTACGTGCTCTCCGAGGCACGGGGATGAAACACCTCCAACTTCCTAACTCCGAGCTATTATAGATGCGAGAATTTCGTGTCAGAAAAACCCAATATTATTTATAGCCATGGACTCGAACCCGGGACCTCGTCGGCTGCAGTCGAGCATACTAACTACTAAACCAACGAGGCAGTTAACAACTTGTGTATTAATAACTAGGTACTTATTTGGACTTGGTCCACGTTGATTTAATTTTTTGAAAAATCCGGAAACTTTTTTTTGTTTTTCCGTGATTAAAAGTACTAAAAGTCCCTACCTACCCTTTGCCCTTCCCAATGATGCCGCTTATCTCGATACCTAATTTTGTCAAAATGAATTGAACTGGTCGTGAAAGCGTAGTAGACGGACAGACAGACACACTTATGCATTTATAAAATTAGTATCGATAAGACGAAAAATAAGCTAGGTTTGCAAAGAAAATACTCAGCCAGCTTTTTAGAGGCATACTACTACAGCCCATTAAGGTTCCACTGCTGGGTACAGGCCTCCACTCTCAAAGGAGAGAGAGAATTAGAGCTTAAACCCACCACGCTGCTCCAATGCGGGTTAGCGGGCTGGTTTAGAGGCGTATTCATTAGTATTTACTTAATCAATATTCCAATTATAAAATCATACCATAGGCACTAATATCATAAGACGCGAAGTATGTTTGTCTGCCTGCTACGCTTTTACGGTCCATCTTTTCAACCGATTTTGATGTTTGGTACAGAGATAGGTTGCATCATGGAGAAGGACATAATATATAGGCTACTTTTTATCCCGCAAAATTAAGTATTTAGCGAGGGTATTAAAAAAACTTACCTAATCCATACGGACGAAGTCGCGGGCATAGGCTAGTATTCCATATTTCAATCAATATTCCAGCGACTGACGAATGAGAGAATCTTATTTTGGAAAGAAATTCTTTATTTTGCTGAGATCGAAGCGAGAATATTTTTCCTATTTTCATCTAAATAAAAATAGATGGTTCCCAACGATCTCTAATGATGTACCGCCATAAAACATCTCCTGTCCAAAATAACAAAACATCCGAATAACAATGTACTGTCCATACTATACTCTGTCCATCAGTAGATGGTTTTGCTCAACAATGATCACACAATAACACATTTGGCCACCGGCCAAGCGCGATCGTCTCGGAGCTATTTAGATTTTATCGTTGTTACACATAGATATCTCACAGTTACCAGTCACAGATAGGATAAAGCGATAAAACTCATTTTAGTCTAAAAGAAGCTTGTTGGCTCCTTTTTTTTTATTCCACTACCAGTTAGCTTTTGACTGCGATCTCACTAGATGGTATTTAAAAAAGGAGGTAAATTAATGAATAAAATTAATTAAGAATGATGTGTGCGGGAATCGGATTACGATTCAAAGAAAAACACTGCGAACATGTTTGCTTGTGCGAATCCATCTAAGTGGAATTGCACCATAACATCGCAGCGCACACCGCTCCGGCCATAGCCAAGAATATAAATAATATCAGCTCTAAGCGTCAGTTAAATCTCTTCGTAACCGGAATTAAATTCAAGGAAGGGGGAGGTAGGGGGAAGGGGGATTAACGTTAGCAATTTACATCGCAATGTTTGTTGAACACTTGCTGTGTGCTGGCTGGCATGGCCCAGCGTTGGCGGGTAGTTTAACCACAGCGTAAGTAATATCCATACAGTGGGTCGACGCCCATACAGATGACAGACCCTGCTAGCATGACAGTTGTAGGTACACCTCACGACGAGCTCCCTGGTGCAGTTTTAAGCACTGCTGTCTTAACGTGCGGAGGCCCCGGTCTCGATTCCCGGCAGGATCAGTAAGGGAATTTATAATTTCTGAATTTTCCCTGGTCTGGCCTGGTGAGAGGCTTCGGCCGTAGCTAGTTACCAACCTACCGGCAAAGACGTGCCGCCAAGGGCTAACTTGTAGTAGATAAAAAAAACTATGGTTGTGAGAGGTAGAAAACTGCATACATATTTGGCATTAGACTTACAGAATTTTGTATTGAAAAATCTGTCAGTTTCCTCTTTCACATCCCTGTCACCCCGTTGCGTTGCTCTGTGTAGACGCTTTCGTCGAACAACTGGTAGGAAAGAAAATATCTCCTTAAACGGTGGTATAACAGCGGGTATATCTTCATTTGGACTTTTAAAAAGCGCTGGAAAAGTTTTCTCGTTAGCAGAAAGTTTATGGAAACGGTGAAAGACTCTAGTGGTACATGCTTTGGTCTCTTATTTGAGTTTGAGTTTGAGTCAGTGTGGTGGACTATGGCCAAACCCTCATTCCGAGAAGAAATCCGTGTCGTGGGTCAGCAATGGGTTGTAATGATGATGATGACTGAATGAATGAAATAAAGCATGCTATTTCATTCATTCATCATTAGATCATTATTTTACGGGAAGAATTTATTCGAGAGCGAGATACATGATATATTTTCAAAATTTGCGATTTAATATTTTGCAAAGTAATCATTGAAAATTACTCACAGCATTAAGATCGCCATTGCATATTCTACCTATTTATGTTAGTTTAAGATATAATATACTTTATCTTTATCCTCTCTGTAACTATTTGGTGTGCAATAAAGATTTTTCATTCATACATTAATTAATCAGAGCAGGTAGGTATGCCAGAAATGAGTTATTTGTGCTATTTTGTAGTTACACAGTTTATATTTACAGATGCTGATGGTTTACCATATCCCATCCTTTTAATTTTAAAATCTAAAATTATTGTTTTTTTACCACTACAAGTTAGCCCTTGACTGCGATAGGGTGGTAACTAGCCACGGCCGAAGCCTCCCACCAGGCGAGACCAGGGAAAATTAAGAAATTATAAATTCCCAAATTGACTCTGCCGGGGATTGAACCCGGGACCTCCGCACGTTAAGACAAGTTTTGAAATAATACTGCCTTAAGTGATGTAGTAAAGTAGGTACATATCCAAATCCAGCATACGTCAGCTTCTTCCACGTTTATAGCTAAACAAACACAAAGAACGTATGCGGTTGGTGTGTTGTGAACATAATTTGCGTGCGGCGTGCCAAGTGCTCCTGGCTGGATTCCAATCCAGATAGCTGCTGCACCTTGAGTCTGGAATGTGTGCATGATAAAGTTCCTCCAAATAAACCTCCGTTAAGTATATTATGTCTTGCTGCGTCGTATTTTTCACTAGAAAGCTCAGAACTTAATCTACGAGTACGTGGATTTAATGTATTTTGAAAATCTCGTGGGACAAATACTTCATCACTCTGCAGGTCTCTGATATTTAATTAAATTGAGTATTTGTCAAATACTCAATTTAACTAAATATCTATTTGACAACTAGTCAAATCAGCGACTATGAAGTGAGAATTTCATGTTGAGTCTGTCTGAAAGACTACTTAAGGACTAATTAAGCAAATTTTTGTTTCTGAATTGATATTGGGCCGGTTTCTGAATCAAGCATTCAAGCAAAAACAGCAAGCTCCAACTCTCAAACCTTACACGATATCAATTCAGAAACAAAAATTTGTTTATTTAGTCCTTAAGTAATCTTTGAGACAGACTCAACATGAAATTCTCAATTCAGAAACCGGCCGAATAAGGCACAAATACTATCTATGTATCGTAACTTACATGCGGTGCAGACTGCAGGGGCCAAACTGCCAAAGCTTAAACAGCAATATTACTCAATATGACAGTTTCATGTCACGTACGTACCTTGACGTTCCTAAAGTGAAGATAATCAAATAAATATTATAAATGTGAAAGTTTGGATGGATGGATGGATGTATGGATGGATGTATGGATGGATGTTTGTTACTCAATCACGCCCCAACGGCTGAACGGATCTGGCTGAAATTTGACACAGAGATAGATTATAGTCTGGAATAGCACATAGGCTACTTTTTATCCCGGAAAATTAAGGAGTTCTCGCGGGAACTAAAAAACCTCAAACCACGCGTACGAAGTCGCGGGCATCAGCTAGTAAGTATCTACCTGATTCTAAAACACGAAAGTCAACAGTAATGAAATAATATGGCTTCAAGTGTTTAAATTACTTCAATATAACAAATTCTCTAAATGCTCCAAAAACTGGTTGCACCTACTTCTGAAATAACACGGCACTTACCAAAACTCGCTGCACCTAGACCGGGATGACCATTTAATTATAAATTAATTATTATATCATCGAATAGTTCAGTTAAGTAACTTTACAAAGCAAGAGTTTCACAACAAAAGTTGGTTGTTTGAGCACATAGCACCAAACTTGCTCTAACCTGCAAACCCCAAGAGCACAGTTCGGAGGCCGGGTAAAGTTGAAGCAGGTTAAGCACCAACTCAACGCTAACACTCCTAACTTTGACGCAAGCAACCGATTAAAGAGATAGAGATGCTGGAAACCATTAGAGACTCCCCATCACCATCGACTGAGATAATGATCTCGTCGTCGTCAACTGATACTAGTAGTATATCTCACCCGTTGTCCTAGGTGAACATTAAACGCGGTCAACCGTTTTCCTTGGTGGGCGACTGAAGCGACGCCACGCGACGCGACGCGATACGATGCCATAGAAAATGACTGACGTAACGTCATTTTCTATGGCGTCGCATCGTGTCGGGTCGCGTGGCGTCGCTTCTGTCGGACAACAGGTAATGTGATGCGACACGACAGCATTAAACAGTGGCTGATCATTCACGTGGCCTACGTTGTCGTGTAGATAAGTCTGTCATTTTCTATGGAGTCGTATCGCGACGCATTGCGTCGCGTCGCTTTCGCCGCTCCTAGCCTTTGTATCATTCCAGACTCTATCTATCTTTGTGCCAAAAATCCAGGTCCAGTCAGCCGTTCTGCAGGTGTGATTGAGTAACAAACATTCTTGCAAACTTTCGCATTTATTAAACGACTTCCAAAAAAGGAGGAGGTTCTCAATTCGGCGCGTATCTTTTTTTTTAATTAGTATAGACAACTAGCCCTTGACTGCGATCTCACCTGATGGTAAGTGATAATGCGGTCTAAGATGGTAAGGGTACGGCGGTTATATTAAACCCAGACACCTGATCAGTTTCTAGACGGCATCGTATCAGAACGATAAATCGCTTGGCAGTATGTCTTTTCCAAATTCTCAGTCAAATTCTCTTCCATAAAACTTTATAGCTACGTCAACTATCGCAACTTATAATTTTATATAATTGATTTAGAAAGTTCATCCTCAAGCGGTGGAGTTTGTTTTACACAGCGTTTGCTGTCTTATTTAGCGTCAGGCGATTCATTTAGTTAAAACTTTATAAAGTTAAAGCTTTTATGAATCAATCAAATCAAGTATCAATCAAATCAAATCAATATTATAAATGCGAAAGTTTGGATGGATGGATGTAACTATGGATGGATGTTTGTTACTCAATCACGCCCCAACGGCTGAACGGATCTGGATGAAATTCGGCACAGAGATAGATTAAAGTCTGGAATAGCACATAAGCTACTTTTTATTACGAAAAATTAAAGAGTTCCTGCGGGAACCAAAAATCCTCAAACCACGCAGATGAAGTCGCGAGCATCCGCTAATATTATAATAAATGATAAATAATAAATGATTTATTTATTTCACATAGGACAACTTGTGTCACTTATGATACGTCAAGACTCTACTACCGGTTCCCGGTAATATAATAGAAAGTATTTGATGAACCATGGTGTTATCCATACCATATTATTCCTATCTATGCATCGATATCCATACCTATACAAATATTATAAATTAGATGAAGACCGCAAGCGAGTGGAAATACGATTTTTTAGTTCCCGCGGGGAGTCATAGAATACATTTAACCATTGATACAGATATAGGTCGTATCACGGGGACTATTTATCCCGGAAAATTAAGGTGTTCCCTCGGGAATGATAAAACTTAAAGCACGCGGGCGAAGCCGCGGGCATCAGCTATAGTAGGTAGGTACTATAAATTCCACCAATCAAACGAATCAAACTTGTTTCATTGGCTGAATTTATGGTAGGTACTCTCTTATGATTAGTCAAGACTACCACCAGTCCGGAAAGAAGATTCCACTGAGAAGAGCCGGCAACCTTGCGCAATAATACACTAGAGTCCACTAATTGTAATCTCGATCAAGTAAGACCTCATCATTGCTTTCCCCAAATAAAAAAGGAATAAACGTAGACTTGAAATCTTTTAAGAACATTGTATTGAAGCCAATCTCGCAACTCTTATACCAATAATCATAGAGATTATTATCGCTTGGCATATTAATGTTATCTCCGCATATGGTATTAGCTGAGCTGATCGATCAACGTCAGAACAAGTTTCGCATTCGTTCAATCACGCGTGGAGAACAGGTAATGTGGTGTGATTTGTGTAGTGGGTTATATCACTAGTTATTATTAGAGAATAATTTAACTATAGGGCTTATTTTGGTTTAAAAAAAACAGTTTTTCAATCACGCCGCAACGGAGCAACGGATTTTTGGATCGACGTGATTTTTGGCATAGGTATAGTTGAGGACCTGTAGAGTGACATAGGCTGACATATCCCGGAAAATTAAGGAGTTCCCGCGGGAATAACAACAATCTTTAACCACGCGGACGAAGTCGCAGGCATCAGCTAGTTACAAATATCGAGCATAAATTATAAGGAAACGTATCTCGTAAAGTGCAAGTCTAGTATTTATTATTTACTTACATTATCAAAACACCATGCAATGACCCATGACACATCCTTAAAATGGCGCCTTTACGTCCAAAATTAAAATATGTATACATATAACACAGAAATAGTTTAACATAAACATTAAAAATAGGTGTTTCTGCCACAAAATTCCGTTATTTTCAAGTTAATATGTCCACGAAAAATTATATTTAAAGTGTTGGTTAGATTCCATATTATATTACACACTTTTATATACGAATTGACCATTTTCTAATTTTACTTCTTTTTACAAAAAGGATCACTTTTTATCCTGGAAAATTAACGAGTTCCCGTGGGTATTAAAAAAAAATTCCAGCGGGATTAATAAATTAATCATTTTATATTTTTAGATTTCAAAGCTGTAAATTTTCTATATTACTTTCAAGCCAAATACAATTTTATCGTCTTCCAAGATTCGCTCTGGGGCTTCCAATACCGGGATCTCTGTATTGGCTAATACCGGGATCCCGGACTTTTTTCGTCAGTTTTCAATACCGGTATTGAAATGTCAAATACCAGGATACCGGTATTGATGACACTATAAACGATTCAGTGACTATTGCATATATTTCTTGGTACATGCCACTGTTTTTATTCGGCTAAGTTTAAAACTTGTATCATAAGCACATTAGCTCAATAAGAGCATGTTTATTGCTTAAAACCAGTGAAGAAAAGTAATTTTTGATCACTCACAGGGAAAAATAGTGTTTGAATTTAGAACCCCGCGGCTTGGCATTTCTATTTCGTTGACTCACGAAACGTTCAGAAATCTGTTTTTATCCAATGCAATTTCTTTATTATGATTTATTTTCTTTAAAAAATAACTGTTGAATTTTTAATTAATTTGGGTTTTGACTAAACTATGTATGTAAACGAGTAAAAAAATGGCATTTCTTCATTGAATTTAAGCAGAAAATTGCTCTTTTGGAGTTTATGTGGTGAAAAAATATTTTTTCATCCCATCATCTCTGAAAGAGTATTTTTACGCTTCAATATCTGAATGCAAAAGCCGTTATTATCCTCTTGACTCTTGAGGATAAAGTCAATTGAATTTAGAACATCGTGTGCACGTTAGTAAATATCACTCGTCTATGAAGTTTGTGAATTCAAAACATCATTAAAACCTATTTTACTTCTACCTCTATGGTGCCGAATTTCCATACAGCCGTTTTTAATTTGTTAAAACCTCACACTCGTAACCTTCTTGGTGTACTTTTTTAATTTGCTTTGTGCGCACCATTTTCTTTTACGTCATATTGTTTAAAATTAAACCCTTCGATTAAAAACAAGAAGATTGAAAATAAGTGAAAAACCTAAAATGAGTTATTCTAGTGACGAAGAAGTTAATTTGACGCCAACAGAATTGACTGAAACTGTTAAAAATGCGGAAATGAGCTATCTCCCTCAACAATCACGCGAGAAGTATTTCATTTCCTCGCTGAGGTGGGATGAAAAATTACGTGTTGCACTCGAGTGAAAAGATTTTTCACCTCGTGCTCTTTTGATTCCCTCGCTGACGCTCAGGATTCTAATTTTTGAATAATAATTGAGCACGCGGTTAAAAAACAACTTTTCACTCTTGTATAACAAATAACTATTATTGAAAACTGGTTTTTATGGTGCAGTTTCCTTCAGAAAAGACTAGTTTTAAGTTAAAAACAATCTACCTAATTTTAAGTTTTTCCGGTATTAATACCGGTACCTATTGAAAAAAACGGTATTCGAAAGCCCTATCCGTATTGAGTTTTTAGCCTTAAGGCATCACGGCGACTGGATCCCAGCCAAGAGCATTTGGCACGCTGCATGCAAATTACGTTGACAGTACACTGCTATATGTCGTGATTATTCGTTAAAACTATTTATATTCCTTTTTCTTTTTATTCCGGTGGGTAAATTTAAGCAAACATAAATTATTTGTTACAGAATAGTTATCGATTTACCCGTTGTCCTATACGAGCGACAGAAGCGACGCGACGCGATACGACATTATGACACAACGATTTTACGATAGAAAATGACAGACGTATTTACGCGACCACGTAGGCTACGTGAATGGTCATTACTGGCTGATGCTGTCACGTCGCGTCGCATCGCGTCCCGTTGCCGCGTTTGTCGCTCACCTAGGACAATGGGTTGCAACCGCGTTTTTCTGCTGAATTTTCGTTTTAGAAGACTGAGGGTCGCTTGCACAACACATAATGGGGCTGATTTTGTAGACTAAACTAAACTAAACTATAATGACAGCATTATAAATATTGCTAACCCTTTCATAGCACTCCCTGAGGAAAGGGACAGAACTAGATTTAAAGCTGTCATTTTAGTTTAGTTTAGAGATTGTGTGTTACAGAATTGACCACAATCTGATTTGGTTAAATTATGTATTGCTGTCACTTTTTGATAAGATTTCTCCGGGGTTTGCATGAAAGGGGACACAAACTTATTGGAAAACACATTCATTTAAGCATTTCTAATGTTACTCCTGTACAGCAAGGCTATTCTGTAAAGCCATTTTGTTAATTTCGCAAATGAATTCGAGATGAGTTTGCTAATTTGTATTCCATAAAATTCGATAGCGCTGGTGGCGCCGCATTGACGAATGCGGAGTCGAGCAAAACTACTTGATCAGGCTAAATACGTGATAATTTGACATTATTCGTATTCTGTAACGCAATTCCTTGCTTCGATCGTCGAATTACGTCACCGCGAAGCTCGAACTCACTTGCCAAAAAAAAAGTTAAGCGAGTGCTGTCGAATTCCTAGTGAATTGTTGAGTGAATTGTTGATTTTATAATAAATACAATTTAAGTTTTAGCTTATTTAGTAGTATGGCTCGGTTATTTGCATTAAATTTTTTATTGGAAGAAGCTTATTCCTTAGAATGTCTAAAAAGTCGACGTCAAGCTGCTGACATACGTAATTTAGGACTGTTTAATATGCACAGAGACTTTGTTTTTAATTATAGACTAACTGAGGAAATGATTGATAATTTATTAGACGAAATTAAAGTCTATATGAGAGCGCCTCGGCGTCCAAGACGTGGATTATCAATCAAAGTAAAGGTAGGTAAAACTTTTTTCCTTCCAATTGCTTTTTCTACTTTGTAAATTATCTGAGTAAAAGTGCTTGTTACATATTACCTATTTTGTTGTTATTATTTGATTGTATTTTTCAGTTATTAAGTGCTCTCTCGTTCCTTGCCAGTGGAAGCGATGAACGGTTATGTGGCAAGAATGTTAATTCATTTATGTCGCAGCCCTCGGCTTCCCGTTGCTTACATGCGGTCGTCGAAGCACTTAACCATCCAAGTATTGTGAAAAAATATATCCATTTTCCACAAAACTTCCAAGAAAGACTTAAGTTAAAAGAAAGGTAAGCAAAACCTTTATAATTTTTGCTAGTTACTTACCTATCTGTCAAAATATAGATGAATAGCTATAAAATAATTCAATAAAATTCCAGGTTCTTTGAAAAGTATAAAATCCCTGGAGTCATAGGTTGTATAGATGGAACTTATGTTACTATGGTCCGACCATCAGAAAATGAAGAAAGATATTATTGTCGCAAAGGAAACCATGCAAGAAATGTGCTATTGGTAAAATTATTTTTCTGTACCTATCCATATAAATAATAAGCACAATAATTATGGGGTGAAAAATTTATTATACTACATGAAATATGTAATCCATGAATCAGTATTTCAAAATGAATATTATTTTGTCTAGATCACAGATGCTGACTTAAATATCCTGCATGTAGATGCCACTTATGGAGGGGCTACACACGACAGTCACATATTTACCTACAGTGTGATTAGAGATCATCTTGAAGAATTGGTAAATACCTGTGAAACTGTACATTTACTAGGTAAGTCCTAAACTTAATAGAGATACATAGATGATGTCTGCGACTTCTACTAAATTCATCATAATAATAATTATTAAATACCAATTATTTATTTTCATAAATTTTTATTTATATTAATATTAACTGTGTAAGTAATATATGAAATATTAATTATCATTTCAGGGGATTCTGGATATGCACAGCGGCCATATTTGATGGTTCCAGTGCCTAATGCAGAGCAAGGATCGCCTGAAGAATATTACAACAAATTACATGCAACAGCTCGTAATACAGTGGAGAGAGCAATAGGCAGGTTAAAAGGGCGATTCAGGTGTTTATTAGTCCACAGAGTGCTGCATTATCATCCTGACATGGTGGCAAAAATTGTGATTGCATGTTGTGTCCTTCACAATATTTGCAACCGTGCCGGGCTGCCTGCTCCAACAATAGCCAGCCATGAACAGCAACTTGAGACACAGTTCCACACTGCAGCCGCACAAGGACGTGGTTCTGTCAGTGAAACTGTGTCAAGAGAAGCTGCCATGGGGTTGTTGAGTAGGCAAGCATTAATAAACACCTTATGGCGTGCACGAAGATGATCTTCACTTTTGATTCTTATGAATTGAATAAATTAAAAGTTTTTTTTTAAGGTTTAGTGTGCGCAAGGACTGTATTAAACAGCATTTGTTAAGTCCCGGTTATTATGCTATTGAGTGAAATAAAAAATCATTTATCATTTAATATATTTTATTTTTTTAAGGCTTCCCCCAGTAGCTTCAACCCTTCCCCGATGGCTAGCAGTGCCTGAGTTGTAGCATTATCACGCTCACGGGTATGATTAACGATTGCTTCCAGCAGCAGCGAATTGCGGCGGTCCACCTCCATCCGCTGTTCTTCAATTGCCAAAAATCTCTCTGTCATTCTTGAAAATTGAGAAAGCCGCTGAGATGGAGGTGCCACTGCTTGGCGTCTTTGGCTACGACGGTTGGTTGGCGCTATAACAACAAATAAAAACTTGTATAAATAACAAATAATAAGATAAAATTAAACTTACTATTGAAAAATTTATGACTTAGATCATTCAATTTTGCTTTATTCCAAAAGGTTTTACAGACACAGTAAATTTATACTTTTTATTATAAATTAATCAATAGCATTAGCTTGTAGGGTTTAATTTACTTGATGATGCCCACAACATTTTCTGTGTGGATAAAGCTTTTTTAATTCCCATGGGAATTCGCTTAATTTAGGGACAACATATAGCGATGTCCTTCCCTGGGATACAACCTGCCTCTATACCAAGTTTCATAAAAATCTGTTGTAAAGATGGGCTATTAAAGCGTAGCAGACAGACAGACACTTTTGCATTTATAATATTCGTATGGATAATTACTTGTTATTGGGGAGGGGCCTATTATTGGCGATCTTGACGGCCGACGTTGAACATTGCGCCGCAAGGGATGAGCACCCGATCCTGAGGGTGTTGTGGGTAGAGGTGGGCTTGCAGGTCCAATAACTCTACCTGGGGGGGTGTGCGGTGGGGAAGGAGCTACAGCCCTGTGAGACATCTGAAATTTAAACATGTACAAATTTGAGAAGAAGAAGAAGAAAGAAGTTTATAATAATACAATAACATTGATACTCACTCTAGTAGAAATGACTGTATCCGACAGTGTGCTAGGAGTGCTCAAGTGTTGATGCTCCTACAATAAATAGTAAAATGTAATAAAGTAAATGCATATTAAATGTTACTTTAAAGCACCAACAGTTGTTTGTATAAAATTGTGTAAATAAATGAATAATTTTTTATAGGTATTACTATTGTTTTACTTTTTAGAGGGTTAAGACTCAAGGAAGACAACTTATTCAATTGCATGAAAGTCCTTACTTTGTTTGTTTTTAAACAAAGTTTATCTTTACTATAGAAGATGCCCGCACCTTCTTGGATGAACTCTAGCACAAGAAGTCTATATCCTTCCTGTGACTGTCTATAAACCAAATTTCATCAAAATCGGTTGGAAAGATGGGCTGCTTAAGTGTAGCAGACAGACACACTTTTGCATTAATATTAGTATGGATGTTAACTTACTTCTGCTAGAGGTAGAGGAACAATATCCAGCAAGGAGATGCTCTCTTGAGAAGCTTGGCTTGTGGCTTGTCCCTGGCTTGTGGCTTGTCCCTGGTTTGAGTTTGCAGATGTCTGAAGATGTTAGTTATAGAATTTTTAATTTTATACGTACAGTTTAAAGCTAGCAAAATTAGAACAATATAATTAAAAAAAAACATACTTCAAATGGGTTAATAGCTAAATGTCTATCACCAGTCGAAAAGGATTCTCCACCCATTAATGTCACTATTTTTTCCTCCACCTCCGTCATCTCCACCACCTCAGCAGCCCCACCACCAGTCTTATTACGAGCGCGATACCGCAGAGCACACTTTTTTTTAACTGCGCTCTTTTTGTCTGCCCAATACTAAAACAATTTTAAGCATATTATAAGCTCAAGACTAATTCATGTAAAATTGATTAGCAACCAAAGTATAAAAAATACGACGAAAAACCTTGATCCATTGTTTAGAGGTTTTCACGCAGCCTCCCAAACTGTTTAGTTGGAGTGCCAGCGCGTCCCAAGATCGTCGGGCTGCGTCTCTTGCACTAGGGACTTTTGAGAAACCCTTCGCCAGGCAAGGGTTTCTCTGTAAAAAATCCAAAAGCGCCTCAACTTGTGCCCGAGAAGGATGCGACGCTCTTTCCGTGGTGCTGTATTAGGTACGAAAGTTATTAATGTTAGATTGTATCTATTTATAAATCAAATATTAACAAAAGAGCAAAATTATAATACTTACTTCATATTTTATGGGTTTTAGAATGTTAAATTTAAATATTGTAGGTATCACAAGTCACAACGAAATCAACGAATCCGATCACAAATGTCACTTGGCTTGTAAACAAACCATAAACAAACGTAAAACTTTTTATTTCGCTGGCATTTTGCGGCAAAGACCTATCAATATACAGCTAAATAAACCAAATTTTGGTATTTTTTACATTCCAACATGAGATTTATTTTTATTGTGTACATTTCTTTGTTAAAAAACAATAAATCAAAGAATTTTTCAAAAATAAATGCATATTTTTATAAAAGGAGGATTTTAAGATTTTACCGATTCGTTTAATCATAGAGTCAAACAAAAAACATAGAGTAAACACATCTCTAGTCATTCGAATTCGAATTCCGAACTCACTTCACTTCGCAAGTGTATGGCAGATGCTTATGGAATACCAAACCAAGGTGAAGGGAGTTTGCTTTCGAAGTGAGCTAACTCACTTGAGTGAGCTTCGATATCGAGATGGTATTTTACTGAATAGCCCTACAGAAGATCCCATTTTCGCCCCATAACATGTTGTAAACTCTTAGTATCTCTTACTAGGAAGGTAGTACTTCAGTTGCTACCTAAGTAATCGGTTGCTAGCGCTTACAAGTTAGGATGAAGTTAGTGCTTAACCTGCCCAAACTTTAGCCTGTTCCGGAACCGTGCCCTTGGGAAGAGATGCTCTTTTGCACTGAGCTCTGAATTTCGCTTAACTTCATCAACTTTTGCTTTGTCTTGTCGCATTTCGTTGGGAATCCCAAACTTTTGTTCTTCTTTATTTAGTTCACAAGATGAAGATTTAAATTCATGAATCATTTTTGAATAAAAGCTCGGAAGTTAAAGCTAATCTCTATTACTTGATATTACAAATGCGAAAGTTTTGATGGATGGATGGATGGATGGATAGATTTTTGTTACTCAATCACGCCAAACGGCTGAACGGATCTGGATAAAGTTTGGCACAGAGATAGATCTCTGAAAAACCTCAATCCACGCAGACGAAGTCGCGGGCATCAGCTAGTCTAATCAATAAGAAAGTTGTGAGGAAACCTGCATGTCCGAGATTCGCTTACCTGGGTCAACGGGTGAAATCTTAGAGTAACAAACTATATTAACTCTATGGGTAAACCACGCGTCCTTGAGAAAATATAGACATAGAGTATAGTTCAAAAGTATAGTCAATAGTCGATTTAGTCAATATCATTTATTCAATTCAGGTACACTGTAGGTACACTTATTGACGTTAAAAATTACTTACTTAAAAAAATCGGTTACGGTATCTTAAAACTAAAGCTACGAGGGTTCCAAACGCGCCCTGGTCTGAGAAGAGCCCACAACAAACTCAGCCGGGGTTTTTTTCATTGTCACCATCTTACAAATAATCTTAACTAAGGAACTATCAGAGCCATTAGAGCAAATTATTGCCAAGCTTCCTTGTCATTTAAGTAAAACGTCCGTCCTTGTCATTTAATTAAAAGTTTAACGACCGGAAAAAAAAAGTTGCATTATAAATGCTGGTCACACTGTAACAGAACAATAAATCAAAACGCAAAGGCCGAAAATCAAAATTCGTCACATTACCGCCGCGCCAGCCGCGTCCGGACCTGATAAATATTCAGGAAGGGAGGATCCGCACGAGAGGTCCAAAAATTTGAATCTTGGGACATGCCGTAATAATTATACCGAATAACCGGGCTTCGATGGGACTAAATATGAAAATACTCAAATTAATTTGACTGAAATCGGTCGCAGGGTATAAACAAAAGGGTTTCGCTGAATTGTTTTTTTTTGTCTCCATTGTCGTTAAAATGTGTTGATTCGGAAAAAATATGTTACACAAAAAAACCGGTCAAGCGGTACCACCACACAATATAAATTATTTTAGTAAATAACTAGCGGTCCGCCCCCCGGCTACGCACGGGTGCAATTCAGATTTTTAATTTTATCGTGAAAAAAAAACAAAGTAGATTTACAGATGAAGTTTACATTGTTAATGTTACATAATTTCTATTAGATATATTATAAGCACCCGTCGGTATCCGTTTTTAAACCCCAGGTGGCACGCGATTGCGACACGTATTAAGTCAGAGAAAATTCTCTCTGACTTGCAAGCCGATTTTCATTTTCAAATGAAGATTCTCCATTACGACGTATTTTCACTGCCCTCGCCTGGGAACTTTGTTTAGAAAGTTGAGGCCTTGATCTCTTAGGCTTTTCGCAGTCTGTCTACAGCAGTTAGTTAAAATGTTTAAAAAAAATGTTGATAAGTTTTCTTGTATTTATTATATTTGTCTTGACAAATATGACATAAAAGACAGTCTGAATTGATAGACGAATAGAGGTTCAACGTAAAAAAATAAATTAGGTGAATTTTCCGACTTAATTCACATTATTGCAATTTTCGTAAGGATCTCTAAATTTTTTTCAAAATAAAATATAGCCTATGTTACTCGCTGATAATGCAGCTTTCTATACCTAGGTAAAAGAATTTTTAAAATCGGTTGAGTAGTTTTTGAGTCTATCCATTACAAACAAACAAACAAATTTTTCCTCTTTATATAATATTAGTTTAGACTGCAAGAAAGATGTCATAATAACATGTACTCAGCTGTGATATAAATGGCTTATATTATATGGCGCAAAAGTGGTAGCACCTGACAAACAATTCGACACCCTATGAGTAACGTCCCACTGCTGGGCACAGGCCTCCACTCTCATAGGAGAGAGGGAATTAAAGCTTAGACCCACCACGCTGCTCCAATGCGGGTTGGCGGGCTTTAACGACTATTATCATGCTATAGTGATAATAACCGATTAGAATAGAGAGAACCGAAAGGAACGGCTTAACGTGCTCTCCGAGGCACGGGGGTGAAACACCGCCAACTTCCTAACTCCGTGCTAGTACTGAGAATTTCTAGTCAGAAAAACCCAGCATTTATTATAGCCCGACTCGGGCCTCGAACCCGGGACCTCGTCAGCCGCAGTCAAACATGCTAACCTCTAGACCAAAGAGGCAGTTACACCGGCTAGACTATCACCGGTTGCTAATCCCAGTACAAACCTATTTTCACTACCCATTCTCTTCAAAGTTATTCAACAAGAATAATTAAGATAACTTTGCAAACTTACTAGTCTAGAGAAATGTCTTAGTTACTAATCCAATTAAAATAAAATTAGTCACCGCCTATAACCTTGTAAACTGTTAACTCCATCCTATATTAAGACGACGGAATTATTCCGATTAGAAATCGATTATTTCTAATTAGAATCGATTTACATAATCGATACCGATGCAGCTTAATACTCGTTTGTACTGAACCAACAATTACTTTGAGCACTAATTGAATATCGATGTTGTATGCAAATCGAGAGATTTCGAGATTACTCGGGGATTTTTCTCCTTTGTTTATAAGATAAGCCTCTTTACTCCTATTGTTTTGTTTAACATAAGCTCCTGTTTTGTGATAATCCGAGAGTGCATTAATTCATGAAACACTCTAAACCCAGATGAAATGCATTGAATTTGTTATTTTTCAATTGGCTTTGTGAGATTAACAATTCTTGTCTAAGAGTTTGTAGTAGGTAATAGCGATTTATATGAATACATTATACTTGCCCCGGCTTCACGCGCGTGAGCTTACCTAATAGTAGGTAAGTACTACATGGCTAAAAATATTTATTTTCATATCTAGATATCTAAATTTGCTGTTCATTAAGGAGTCCCGCCCTCTATCTCCAAAATAGGTATTTTTAAAAAAAAACTAGAACCAAGTAAAATCGGCCAAAAACCTTCATCACCTATCCCGAAGGAACCCATTGTTTTTCGAGACTGACACTCGGATAGATAGACTAAATAAAAATAAATAAATTGGCCTTTATATATCAAAGCTAAGATAAGCTAACCTCCATTAAAAGTTTCAAAAAATAATTTTATATAAGTACAGGGATCATAATGATTTTATTACTATTATAATATATACATATAATATAATACAGATTTTACTAAACCAACGGGCCATGAAGGTAAAGTACATACTTAAAATAATGAAATTTCATTCAAAGGAAACATTACCTTTTTTAGGGTTCCGTAGCCAAATTTGGCAAAAACGGAACCCTTATAGATTCGTCATGTCTGTCTGTCTGTCTGTCTGTCCGTCCGTATGTCACAGCCACTTTTTTCCGAAACTATAAGAACTATACTGTTGAAACTTGGTAAATAGATGTATTCTGTGAACCGCATTAAGATTTTCTTACAAAAATAGAAAAAAAACAATAAATTTTGGGGGTTCCCCATACTTAGAATTGAAACTCAAAAATTTTTTTTTCATCTAACCCTTACGTGGGGTATCTATGGATAGGTCTTCAAAAATGATATTGAGGTTTCTAATATCATTTTTTTCTAAACTGAATAGTTTGCGCGAGAGACACTTCCAAAGTGGTAAAATGTGTGTCCTCCCCCCTGTAACTTCTAAAATAAGAGAATGATAAAACTAAAAAAAATATATGATGTACATTACCATGCAAACTTCCACCGAAAATTGGTTTGAACGAGATCTAGTAAGTAGTTTTTTTAATAATTTAAAACTTACTACATGTTTGTACGGAACCCTCGGTGCACGAGTCCGACTCGCACTTGGCCGGTTTTTTTTAATTAAGAAAATCTGCATTCAAACATTTTTTAGAATGCTTAACTGAGCCGGTAATCGAACCAACTAAAACTGCAAAAAATAATCAAGTCACTGTTTTATTGAACCAATCAATGGGGTCTAAGATGAGGATTAAATCTTGTTTGGTTGCTAAATAAATAAAATGAAATAAGACCTTTTGCTGATAATACAGGTAAGTAGTTTAAGATAAGAATCACCATAGTATGACAAATTAAGGATCAAAACGGGTGTTTGAGCCTCGTATTGTTAAGTGTTAGATACGACATCAATTTGTCACCCACCGGATCCCGAGTCAGGTAGTCTAGAGTCTAGACTAGTACCGCTCTAATGAAATGACGACCCCCGTCATGTTGGGGGCTTAATCCAACACCGAGACTACACCTTAACAAGCTTTAGATCAGGGACTGAAAAACATATTCATAAATAAAGGTTACAGAATTATAGCATTTTCAGCTATTACCTATTCTGTGGTTACAGCTTGAATTGATAACAGAATCAAATAAAATATTCAATATTGCAATGCCCTGACGGGGCCTCATGTCTATGTAATTGTATTATGAGCATTGTATATGAAAGCTATAAATAAAATAAAATAATAAATAAAATAAATAACAAATTTGTAACCTTTTTCAATGTGTTTTTAATCTGTTAATCCAAAACACATAATATTTCTGTAACAGAAATGAATCTAAGACATAAATGAAAGTGTTTAACACTGTTTTAAAGTGTAACCGGAATAGCAACTCTAAACATAAATAACATCTCATAGCAAACCTTTAATGGATACAAAATACATGTCATAGGTGATATTTTTGATAGGGTTGTATGTCACTGGCAACACATACCTACCGTTCAATATAGCACCATGAAGTACCTAATAAAATTATACAATATAAAAGACCGTAGTCCGTCCAAATTAGCAGACTTTATAACATGCATTACCATTTTTACCTACTTTAAAGACACTTATAGTGCCGTTAATGGCCAATAAATCTAGATTTTCGTGTAAGAATAGCAATTTGGACCTCTTTGGCTGTTGCATATTTATGAAGGCACCGTTTACCGCCCTATACGAGACAGGCTTAGTAATCTTGCGATTTGGCGTGGGCGCCTAACAATTAGTGAAAGATATTACCATAAGACCAATTAACACCTATAGGTCAATACCACCCTAATATACCCCACCACCACAAGATACTACCCTAATTGACTGCCTCGTTGGTCTAGTGGCTAGCATGTTCGACTGCGGCCGACGATGTCGCGGGTTCAAGTCCCGGGTCGGGCCCTAACAAGTATTGGGGTTTTCTGAGAAGAAATTCTCAATACTTTTTTTTTTTTTTATCCACTACAAATTAGCCCTTGACTGCGATCTCACCTGATGGTAAGTGATGATGCAGCCTAAGATGGTAGCGGGCTAACCTGTTAGGGGCATGGCAGTTAAGTATATTAAACCCATACCCCAATTCGGTTTCTACACGGCATCGTACCGGAACGCTAAATCGCTTGGCGGCACGTCTTTACCGGTATAGGGTGGTAACTAGCCACGGCCGGAGCGCCCACCAGGCCAGACCAGGGAAAATTCGGAAATTATAAATTTCCGAACCCTGCCGGGGATCGAACCCGGGACCTCCGCACGTTAAGGCAACAGCGCTCAACACTGCGCCACGGAGGTCGTCAAAAATACAATAATCGTCAATACTAGCACAGAATAGGTACATTAGGTACGGTACTAGCCCGGAGTTAGGAAGTTGGCGGTGTTTCACCCCCGTGCCTCATGGAGCACGTAAAGCCGTTGGTCCTGCGCCTGATCTCTCTCCGGTCGCTTTGGATCTTCCGTTCCGTCGCATCGGGCTATGAGAGTAAAAGGAACAGAGAGTGCACCTGGTATGCGCGCACACTTGTGAACTATAATATCCCCCCCGCGCAGATGGCTCACCTCTTTGGAGATAGGTCGTCGAGGCCGAAATTCGGTCAGGAGGACATTATTATTATTAATGGATCGATTCTGCGAGGGTAGACTGCGATAAAAAATAGTTTCAAATAATTTTTTTAACACACGACATTAATATAATTGTAGTAGGTACGAGAGATAGATAGGTAAAGATAGATAGATGTACACCTTCCTTCTTCAAGTTCTTCATGTATTAGACTTTATCTGTGCATGGTTCATGCGAAGGCTCTAAGTCTAACGGGTATCTATGTCCTTAATAACAACGGAGTTTGGGAATGTAGAGACAGGAAAAAAGTGAGAGTTTAATAAACAAATAAAAAAAATACAACCTTACCTTTATGTTTACAACATTAAGGTGGGATAATGCTGTCACAGAAGATGAAGGTAGGGACAACGGTAGGGTTGTCTGAGCTGCCGCGTTGTTGGTTCCTCGGTCAATCCTTGCTTCTCGCGCCGTAGGAATGTACATCTCTGGCGTGGAAATGTTACCTGACGTATGTTTTAAAGATTACAAAATATCTATATCCATACTAATAATATAAATGCGAAAGTGTATATATGTATGTCTGCTACACTTCTACGGCCCATTTTTTCAACAGATGTTGACGAGTTTTGGTACAGAGATAGGTAATAGGTTCCTAGAGATAAACGTTGACTACTTTTAAGTATCCCGGGATATTAGGGAGTTAAATCCACGCGAACGAAGTCACAGGCATCACCTAGTTACTAGTATCATAACATTTACAAAGTGTTTTGCTGTCGGTACAGTAACCTATCTAGTTTACCTAGACATCCTAACAGCTAACTTTAATAGCTTTAAACTAATCCACTCCTTCGTTATACTGTTGTCTAGGTATCCAGCTATTCGGTGTCTAACTAAGCTGTTTATTAAGTTTGCCTGTGTTTCGACTATATTGGTAAAATGTCTTCTTATAACGTGCATATAAACCTGCCCCCCCGATTGTGTAAGGAAATAGTAATTGGAATCGTTTGTCAAACGCATAACTCGACCTGTTTATGGAGTTCACAGATGCCTGTGCACGTCAAAAACCATGTATGAACTCCTTAAACAGATCGAATAATACGTTATAAGCTGTCAAATTATTACGATTTGCTCCAGACAATCGGGCCTCTGGTCTTAGTTGTGTATAAAAACTAGCTTTATACTATCGTGACCTTAAACTGAGCTAAAATAGGCAGGGTAAAATAATAATATGTATTCAGATTCGGTGGCTTAATTTTCGGGTGTTTGTTTATATTTTATTATTTATTTGATTATTCCCGCTACTTTGTCAGCGTTGATAAAGTTTTTAATTCCATTTTTAGGCGAAGTCGCGGCCATCATAAGTTCTCTTAAAGGTATACTTACAGCATTGATCATTTCGGAAAAGGTATTTTATTAAAAGGTTAATTTAGAATCCATATTATTATAATTTTTATGTGTGCATTCAGGTGTGTATGAAATATGATTGTCTGTCTGCTACGTTTAAAATTTTAACGGACCATATTATTATGTTCAACCGATTTTGACGAAAGGTACAGAAATAGGTAGGTTGCATCCCATGGAAGGATATATGTATTATCATATAAGTCAATGTATATTAAAGGGTTTTTATCCATCAAAATCAGTTATCAATGGAATTTCAAAAACTTAAAAAAACGAAGTCGCGGGCATCATGCAGTAATTTTACCTAGACATAAGAAAAATAATTGCACGTATGTACAGTCGTGTGTTTTCGATATCAACCCCGGTGTATTTCTAAGAAATATCAAATGAATATGAACAATTCTACGATCCCGTATCTCCTAACCTGATTGAGTTCGACTTTCCTATTACAGAAAAAACAGGCGTTTGCAATCACCCACTATTTCGCTTTCTTGTCAAATTTTTCGCAAGCAATTTCAAACCTTAACTCTAAAGAAATAGAGACATAGAAATCCAATCGTATAAAGAGCATGTGGTCTTGAGAAAAAAGGGACAAGACCCAGGTAGAAAAGTGAATACAAAAGATGCGTTCGTTCTCAACATGTTCAACCAAATACTGTTTACCGTTCACAAACTTGTTGTTTAGCTGTATTGCTATTAAAATATGGTGTAGTTTTGATTGGCTATCTATTGTGCAGTTGTAAATAGACTGGTAGAGCTTTCCGAGTCTGAGTTCCTTTGAAATGAACGCTTATTGGCGGTCAAATTTTTTATAGCTACACGTATAGTTTCAACTTTTAGGTTAGTTACGTTCCGTACGCGATAAGGGATCATGCTGTTGGTGTTTTTAGTGTTTTAATTAGTGTTCTAGTGTGTATTTAGTGTTGTGATGGTGTTGTAATAGTGTCTGGGAGTTGTTCGACCGGAATGCGGTAGGTTCGTCTAGTTCTTTGACCTTGGCTCGGTTGTTTGGAATGTCAAGTTTGTGCTTTTAGGTTGTGTTGTTGACGGAAGTTCGACTCAATTTTTTTTAGATAGTATATCTCTATCTTTTGTAATAATACTGTTATATGATATTCTGATTTAGAAATGTAAACCATTTATAGTTATCAAACTGAAATGAAACTTTTAAAGATAAAGTTCGTGATTGCAAACGAAACTTTAATGGCGTTATGAGCTTTGAAAAGTTTTGTAGTTTACACGTACACAGCTATAGCATTCTACTTTGTATCCTAAAAATACCTAGTATAAGTTTGTCAGGCCAAATATAACTTTGATCGTGATTAAAGCTCAAGATTTGGCATAAGTAAATTCACAGCATTATTTTGATTTACTTTTGCTACTTTAATAATAGTTTCTAAACTCTAGAAATAATAATTAAGTTACTATTTGAATATGCACCTAAAATAGCACATATTATTTACTAGATGATTCCCGCGACTTCGTCCGCGTGGACCAAGTTTTTTCGATTCCCGCGGGAACCCTTGAGTAGCCTATGTCCTTCCCCAGGATATAACCTACCTCTATATCAAATTTCAGCCAAATCGGTTGAAAAGATGGGCCGGGTAAGCGTAGCAGACAGACATACAGACAGACTGGATTTTTCAAAAGCTTAAAGATAACTTCAAAACAATATGTTGGAGTTAAGTGAAGTTTAAGGATCGCAAGAAGCTTTGCCTAAGCGTTTATTAAGTTGTTAGTGTAAACTTTACTTGTATAAAACAAAGTTACAAGATGTACAACAGTTCTTTAATAGATTCTCGTTCTATATTAAGTTGTAAACGTATATTTTAAAGCTATAAGTTGTTCTATAACAGTTCTATAGTAGCTAGATCGAAAGTTAGTAAGGAACTCTGATTTGATGCACGCACTATTGATACAAATACGTGATATTAGGAAATATTTCTTACTCATACTAATATTTTAAATGCGAAAGTCTGTCTAACCATCTGCCTGTCTGGCTGTCTGTCTGTCTGCTACGCTTTCACGGCCCATAAATTTGGTACAAGGACAGGTTGTATCCCGGGGAAGGACACATGCTACTTTTTATCCCGGAAAATTGAAGAGTTTCCGCGGGAATCAAAAACATTAATCCAACTGGACGAAGTCGCGGGAATCATCTAGTAATTAAATAAATTTAAGAGTCCTTGTGCAAGTGGGCCAGTCTTTAGAACCCTAGATTTGAGATATGTCAACCTGAACTTAAATCATTTCGTTAAATTCAAAATAGGTTTGTATACCTAAATACGTATGAGTCATTCAATTTTTCAAGGGTTTTCATTAATCTCCCACTGAATGAACGACTAAAATCTATTGTTAAAAATTAAAACAAACATGCATTTTTATCAATGACTAACTCAATCCTCTCTTCTTTTCAGATGGCGCGTTCCACATAAGATGTAGCTCTGTCCTACTCTTATACACCATGGCCGAGATCAGTAGGAGGGGGATGGGGAAACATGACTCCGGTTGGCGGAGAGTGTGTGCAGTGGTGTGTGTATTGGTGTTGTGTTGTGATTGTGTGTGTGGGAAGCAGATGAGCGAGACGCTGCAGAGGGCGCTGTCGGCTGTAAGAGGGCCCAGCCCTGGTGCTAAGAAGCTACTCAACATCCCTGAGGATGGAGGTAAGGTTTTTTATTTTATAAAGCCAAACGATTGGCTGCCATATCGTACGCTGGTAACAAGGCTGAATGGATTTTTTGATGCCTTAAACATTTATCTTGTGGTAAACTCTTTGCTATCCGCCAAAGAAAGAGGCCGGTCGTGTCGGAACACCGCTAACTCTCTAACTCCAAGATATAATAGTATTGAGTTCTTGACAGAGAAACCTAATACGAAATTACGGCCCGACCCGGGAATCCAACACAGAACCTCGTCATCCGCAAACGAAACTACTAAAGCTAGGCAAACTAACACAGCTATTGGAATTGGATAGAAGCAGGCATAAGTTTGCGGAAGTCCATGTTAATGAAAGAAGTAGAACTTTAATTCGCTTTTAATACTTCGTAACGTTATAACTTTTATTCGTTATTATATTACTGTGGTGTATAATAACGAATTAAATTTCTATTTCTTTCATTAACACAGATAATGACACACACAAATTCGTACATACTACCAATCCTCACCTGGTGCACCTGCCATTGGATTTATAGATAAGTGATATCCTTTCTGTCTAACATCATCATTCACTTTAAGAGTGCAGCCAAGCAAAAAGTGTCTCTTTTTAGAGACATTAATTTTGAAGTAAAAAAAAATCCCTTGGATTCATTTAAGCAAGCCATTAAACCGGGAAGCGGCATCAATCGCAGTTTTATCAGGGACAAAGATATTTAAAAGCGTTGTTCTGAAACAGATCGGACATATCAACAAAAGTACTTTGGCTACTTTTTTTTCATATTCATCCAAAGTATACAGTATTTTTTGAAGCTGATACAACAAATTGTGCTCTTCAAAATCAAACGTGAGGAAAAAGGAGTTTCTTTTGTAAGAAGCCGGGAATAAATTAACTCACTTATCTACTAAGAACTTATTCAGAACAAACCTCTGTGGTTTTTTCAATGTGTGTGTATTATAAAATTTTGATAAATAAATTAAAAGACGAGGTGATCTCATGGTGGTGTAGATTTCAGTTTCCAATCAGGATGCCAATCCTCGCTCGCACTTTACAGAAATTTTCAGCTTTAAGTACGTGTATTTTAAACATGAAATATTTTTAAAAAATGAATTCAAAGTTTAAACATCATGTGGAAACATAACTTTCGCAGAGTTTTCAATATTGTTCTCAATTGTCTTTCAAGTCTGCTTACTCGTACTAGTTCAGCATGGTTGACTATAAACTGACAGAGTCTAACCCCTTCTTATTCTGAAGTACATGTTCGTTAGCAGTTCGGCAATGTGCTGAAAACTTGAGATTATGATACTGATGATGATGGTCATGAAAATATAGTGTAAGAGAGTCTTGACATATCATTTGTGACACAAGTTATCTTACGTGAAATCAATAATTTCATTTAATTCTTATAGCTACTCTAGATTTTAAGCAAATCTCTTTAAACAGTGCGCATTAAAAGCAACGTTCTGAACTAAATGGCTGAGAGAGGGTAGGGAAAAAATCGCTGACTAATTCAGGCCAATCAGTCTCGACTCTCGCACGATAAAAAGGCTTCTTGTTCAATCTCGCTCAGGGTTGTCAACTCGGTGAAAAAAATAGAAAGAAAGAAACTGATAGCTGTTTGCTTTCTATCATTGCTCAAAGCAGTTTTATTTTGACATTGACGTTTTATGTGACGTACCTTGACGTCCCCAAAATAAGGATTATAATTCTGAAACAAGAGCGTCAATAAGGTTATCCCGAGGACGACAAAGGCTACTTTTTATCCCGGAAAATTAAAGATTTCCCACGGGAGTGAAAAAACTTAATTCACGCGGACAAAGTCGTAGCAACATCTAGTCTATCTAGTGGAACAATAAATAAAAATAAATCGTTTTACTGAAATAGGATATCTGAATATATTAAATATATCAAGGCAGGCGCGTTATTCTAACATAAGCCTCCGATACTCCAGCATCGGGCAACAGACGGATAGACTCTAGTCTAGAATATTGCTTTTGGGATTTAGGTCCGACCTTTCAAATTCCATTAACGAATTGGAAGTGAATTCAGGCATAATTAACGTCTGTCCGTCCTGAAAGCTTTGTGGTTGGGCAGAAACCAGAGGCATGTATGTCAACAAATGTATATGATCACAATATACAGTGATATGTCTTCCTTGTGGAATTTCTGGATATTCCCGGTTATGAATAATGGCCGTCTAGTACCACGTATTGAAGCCAGGAAAGGCATTTGTTAGGCCTTGGCCCGTATTAGTAATCCGACATGCTTTTAATAGTCCCAATGAAGTGCCGAGTCCCAATGATGATAAATGATTTATTTTTTTCTTTCGGAAAGATGATTCTACCGCGAAGAGCCGGCAAGAAACTCAGCAGTTGCGTTTTTCTTAACACATTCGCTGCGGCAGCATTGGATCCTAAGCCTACGGCTCGTGCGGTACGAGACAAATACTGCCCGTATCTATATTTCCTGATATGCGTTACGACCTCTATTTTGCCGTACCGGAACCTGACTTTCAAAGTCCATGGAGACGTGGAAACCCACCATATCAATGGGTTTTTTGAACCAATCGATAGGCTACATCCTCGTGTATACCTAGCTGCGGTAGCCCCGGGTTCTCTATGATATTTCGAAAGATACAGAGATTTTTCAAAATCAGTCATTTACGGCAATATATATGCCGTATAGCATAGAAGTTAAAAAATTGCTAGGGATGGGTTTACTTCTGAAATGACAATCGATATTTTAAAGATATTCTTTATTAAAGACACAACAAATTTAAGTGTATAAATCAACATAATTCTTCATAATTAGTCAACATAATAATTACTCTTACAAGTACCTATCGCCAATTTAAAAAAATATATTTAAATATAAAAAAAATTAAAATAAAAAGCAGTCACTCATGTAAGTTTAGTACAAATACACTGATTAATAAATAAATAATAATAAATACAAATAGGTTTTTTAAATTTTGATTCATATTAGGGTACCAAATTATTATTGACCGAGCGAAGCGAAGGTCTCTGAGTCTACTTGGGTGAATTGGCACTTGTCCGTCCGTCTGTCAGAGCCTTATAACTTCTGAATTGCTGAACGTAATTACTTCAAATTTAAATATAATATGTAAATCGATGGCCTCCCGCCGAATATGGCTTAAAAAGTTTTAAAAATCTTTATTTCAGGGGGGCTCTCATAGAAGCGAATGCGAAGTAAAATATTTTTTATAGCGTTACATAGGGTTGCAGTATATCATTTTAAAGATAATTAAGAATAGAGTCCAAAAATATTTTTTTTTGAATTTTTCCCCTAAAATTGACGAAATGGGAGGCTTTCAAAGTAGCGATTTTCTAACGTCCAAAGTTGACCTCAGAACTCTCAATTTTCTGAACTCTCAAGCCTGAAACTTGATCAATTATTTGAATTATATCCTGTACTTGAACAACAAATACTAAAATTAGATAAATATTATAAGGAAACGAAATTATTTAATTTTTAATGATGATGATATTTTTAACAGAACTTCACACTGATGTCAATATATGGCGCTCTGTGAAACCGCGAGGTCTCAGTTCGGGGCGAACCACTAGTAATTACTTTTTATTTTTAATCTATGATGAGATCATATTAGGAACTTTAACGAAATAAAATAAATTTTAAAAAGTAGGTAATTCCCTTACTCATATCATGTTTTTTACGTGAAAGTCTCGTCGCGTAGTTTTTTGCATAAAAAATATCGAGCACTTACGGCCAACACTAATGCAAACTGCGAGGCCGCGCGGACGCATGCAGTGAGGCGCGGGGTTGGGGGGGTACGGCAAGATAGTCGCCGTACCGCACTGAATAAAAATAATTACCTTGCTGTGCGTTACGGCAACTATTTTGCCGTACATTATTAGTATACAATATCATTATATTAAAAGCAACCATATAGAAAAAATCACTGTCTCTTTCCTACACGTACGGGAACATAGATAAATCACCCCCGCACCGTGCGCAAAACAAGGAAAACTAGCTGCCGCACTGGCTGACCGTCAAATACGGCAAAATACTTGCCGTAACGCAGCGAAAGTGTTAAAAAGAAAAATGTTGCAATAAGTAAACAATACACAACACATACTTTTCGTTACAAAATATATTACAATGAAGTGCACAAGATCGTGTTTTGTTTGGAATTTATTTTTTAATATAAAATAAGTTTTCGCTTGATGACCACCATGCTTAGTGCAAATCAATGATGAGGTCTAGAAGTTGCCTATTCACTCTTTCCTTGAAGATACTTAAGTTATAGGTGGTAGAAAACACGTGCGCCAGAAGGGCGTTTCAAAGTTCGGTGTGTATCAGTATGCTTAGTCTAAGTTTTAATTCGATTGATCGTATCGATCGATCGATCACATTGGCTTCAAAGTAAAGTGGACCTAAAAACCCTTGATTATTAAGTCACAAATTCAATATTAATTTGTAAACGTATCGTTTGGAGTGTCCGCTATGAATGCAAACACGAAATTGAGCTCTAAAATTTTAGGTTCAAACATTAGAACCTGATGTATTAGAATCCATATACGATAAATCGAATTAAAACTTAGGTTAAGCGAGCAGAAATTTATAGCAAAACTAATTCTTTCAGGAGACCTTCAGTCAGCACAGCAGCAGCAGAACATCAATCGTTTGACACTATGACTATTAAAGGCCTAAATTTATCTTTCATGAACGGTAGGAATTTCTGCAAAAGTTCCATCCGATCCGACAATGATTGTGAAAACTTTAACCCCCAGCCATTGTAAAGAGCCTCCCTTCTTCCGCGGATTTCGAAGTATCACAAAGTAAGTTTTTCATTTTGACAACTTGAGAGTTAAAGGACACTTATTAATTGAAGCGATTAATTAATTACATCCTTTGAATCACCCGCACCGCTTCGCCTCGGTGGATTTGATTTGGAATTTCTGAAAATCTTTTCTTAGGGCAAAAACACACTAGGTAGGTACTTACTATACTACAGGTACTTACTATATTTGACAACCTCACTAGCGCAGTATTGAGCGCTGTTGTCTTAACGTCGGAGCTCCCGTCCCGAGTTCGATCCCCGGCAGGGTCAATTTGAGAATTTATAATTTCTGAATTTTCCCTGGTCTGGCTTGGTGGGAGGCTTCGGCCGTGGCTAGTTACCACCCTACCGGCAAAGACGTACCGCCAAGCGATTTAGCATTCCGGCACGATACCGTGTAGAAACCGAATAGGGGTATGGGTTTAATATAACTGCCATACCCCTAACAGGTTAGCCCGTTACCATTTTAGACTGCATCGTCATTTACCATCAGGTGAGATCGCAGTCAAGGGCTAACTTGTAGTGGAGTAAAAACAAAATGAAACTATCGAGACAGGACAAAACGGAAAACATCGGCGCATGCATTTTTATATGGAGCCGCATAAACCTGCCTTAAACGAAGCATGTTGCATACTAAAGTAGTGTCTTATTTAGGACCGCTAAACTTCGATATTGCTAACAATGTAGGTACGTCATAATATTCAACTATGTTTTGGTGACACAACTTTCGGTCCGTCCATCCCTTCATTGTAACAGTATCAATAACCAAATCCAGCCGAATGTTCCAGACGCAGCTGACGTAACTTTGAACGGTTTCATTTCCATGATATTCCCCGGCGAATCTGCATAACTTGAAGACGAACGTTATAATCACAGTATCACAATCATACAGTTTATCAATGTTTTATGTCTGCTTGTCTAATTCAATTCAATTCAATTCATTTATTTGCAAGAAACATTGTAAAATTAAGATGACAAACTAATAAAAAGAACAAACATGTTTCGTCAGTGCTGACATGCAAATTTACAAAGTAACTAGGTAATACAATTTATGAATCGTTAAGTTATTAACATAATGCAAAATTTATACAATTATTTCTAGACAACATTGAGTTAGTCCAAGTAGGTACCCATAATATATTTAAATCGTATAAATTAGTAAATATGCCAGATCTCACAATACCAATTACATTAATTTATCATTTCTTATTAGAATTTACATATGTTTTTCTAGAATGTCTCAAAAATTATAAAATTGTCAATAAAATTAAAATAAAATAAAATGTCAAATATATTAGAAAAAACTGTAAAAATAAATTAATTTGCATTAAAAAATTCGTCGAGACATTAGAAACACTTATTTATTAACCATTGATGGAGTCTTCTTTTAAAAGCATTGAATGGTAAATCCTTCAATTCATTAGGCAATTTGTTATTTATTTTAACAGACATACTAAAGCAATTCTGCTGAAATTTGCAGTTTTAGATGCGGGTATTATGAGTCTGTTTGGGTACCTTGAGTTAAATTTTACCTGGCCTTTTTTTGTGTAGAAATCAGACATATATTTTCGAACGAATAAATAATATTTGGAAGCGAAAGTGAAAGAAGAAATAAGCGAAAGTTTGGATAGTTGAATGTTTGTTACTCAATCACGCCAGAACGGCTGAACCGATGTGGTTAAAATCTTACTAATATGTACTATAAATGCGAAAGTTTGGATGGATGTATGGATGTTTGCTACTCAATCACGCCCCAACAGCTTAACGGATCTGACTGAAATTTGGCACAGAGACAGATTATAGTCTGGAATAGCACAAAGGCTACTTTTAAATCCCGAAAAATTAAAGAGTTCCCGTAGGAACCACAAAACCTTGATCCACGCGTATGAAGTCGCGGGCATCAGCTAGATTTTCTACTGGATTTTCTACTTCTACATATTTTTTCTGCACATTTTAGAGTTCTGCTTGAGTAAATTCATTATCCAACTGTATGCTTGCTAAACAGTGTTACAGCTCACTTCGCCGAGCTTAACTACCGTTTTGCATTTAAATGATAGGGATATATAATAGCCATTTGGAAGGATAACATCGGCGTTCCTTTCCGCGGACGTTAATGACGAGGAGTAGTGCCAGGTGATATGATTGGTCCGAATTTGAATAAACTTTACGAAATACATAGACAGGAATAAGCAATAAAATAATAAGTAAAAGAAATCAATCTAGAGGTCTAGTCTAAGACGCTCACACTTCAATATCTATTTTCAAGTTCATGCTCTTGGACGATTTTATTTTAATCCAAGGACATGCTTTATTGAAAAGTGTAATATCAATTTCTTTGTTTGTTAGTTCTTGGCAAATCAATAACTTAACTGATTTCATTGAATCTACACTAAAACTATCTGAAAAAGAATAATATGTTTTATCCCGAGTATAGGAAGGATTTCCGAGGTAATTAAAAGGAAATAATATAAAATGACACGGGCATAGCAATGTTTAAAAAAAAATGTAGACCTGAAACCTAGTACAAATATGTTCTTAAAAATTGCAAAACCAAAGGTTCTTTGCGTATTAGAAGTAAAATGACATACATACGGACAAGAGTGGTATAATCAAATGGCGCCTTGCTTGTATCACAAATGGTTCAAATACCTTACAAACAGAACATTTCTAAGCTTCGCGCAAACAATTGATAGTGCATTTGTTTGTACCTATTGTATCGTTAGTGCGGTATCTACATAATCGTGACGACACTGCATGTCCCGTGCTTTAAATTTGAATAACTCTCTCTATAAGCAAATTATTCCCTCTACTTCGTCTACAGTTCGTTGGCTTCATCCATTTATTTTGCATTGTACTTTGTTGCAGGGCCGTACGGCCAACGCTTAAAGCAATACTTAAGCAATATTACTTAAAATGACAGTTTGATGTCAGGTACCTTGACGTTCCTAAAATAAGGTTTATAATTCTAAAACACGAAAGTCAACAATAATGACACAATATGGCGTTGGCATAAATCCACTATATTCGTAAGGAACCTGCAGTATGGTAACATAGTGGATTTGTGTGTACGTGCGTTGTACATATTTTGTCTCCACATAAATGCAGTGACATACTGACTTCATATCATGGGAAAAGCATCGAGACTAGGAGCTGAATCTGAAATGGCTGAATCTCTAGGACTACATTAATTTATAACCACATGTTTTAGTAACTCAAGTCTAATTCCTATTTTAGATGCTTTACTTATGGCTTGCATTGTTTCTATAAACTAAGTTAGTTTTCACGGTTTAAGTCCAGTTGTTAGAGTGCATTTTGTTAGGTCTGGTGCGAGCTGAATGCCTGGCTTAGTGCTGATGAAATGTTTAATACCTGAAATTGTTTTACGGTCCCGTCGCGAGTACTTGGATATTTCGTGCTTAGTGTTTAGTACTTCGGCTTTTGTTGCGTTTATTAGTTGTACTCATGCATGCCAGTGTTAGCTTATAGCTTCTTCATGCTATAATATCCGTTTTATCATTTGAATAATCATCAGTATGTTCCTCTTTAATTAATTTATAATTATTATAAAAAAGAGGTGGGGGCATACTACCATCGCTTAGAGCCGAATTGTTTTAATATTGTTTACGTTCATGTTTATGAATTACAAACCTTATTTTAGGGACAAGGTTCCTGAAATAAAACTGTCATTTTAAAATAATAATGCTTTTAGTGATGATAACACCCCTGACTGACTCACTCACTCATTGACTGAATTATCAACGCCCACCACGAATCCTCAGAAAGTTTAAATTTTGCTCAGAGATAAAGC
This sequence comes from Erebia epiphron, assembly GCA_963932025.1. Classification (NCBI taxonomy): domain Eukaryota; kingdom Metazoa; phylum Arthropoda; class Insecta; order Lepidoptera; family Nymphalidae; genus Erebia; species Erebia epiphron. Next base: position 27,773,976 of record OZ009947.1, on the reverse strand, counting down.
TTGTAATGTAGACAAATAACAAGGCCAGTTTTTTTTCCACGAAAGCGAAGCAGCAGGCGGTCGATTCTCGCCGAGCTAATCCATGTTGCAAGAATATATGTGTAAATAAACACCCAAATATATTGAAGTAGAAACATAAAATTATCTATTTTAACGCTTTTAGCACTGTCCCATTAACCATGGGCCACGATTTGGCTAAAGTTTCTGTCTCTCTGAAATCTGAATCTCTAGCACGAGCTCCTCCTATAAATGTTAATGATTTTGGAGGATCCAAAACGAAGGAAGATTTTCCCAAAAGTCATCTAACATAGAATATGTATGTTAATTCATGATTTGCGTCTGTTCATAGAACTAAGAATCTAGGAATTATTGAAGCAAGGAACCTTAGTGGAGAAAGAAAACTTATTTTAAAATACTAAATAACAAGTCTTTTCACCCCTACATTTGAAAGAAGGCCTTTTTCATTTCATTGTATGCAACAATGAACTTCAAGGGCAGCTTTAAGGGTGTCTGTCTTCCGGCCTAGGGGGATAGACGGTCCAGGACTTTTTTTGCCATTGTTATATTTTTATTGTTAGTTCTGTCATTCAACTGTCTACGATTTTTAAAACTTATTTACTGACTACGTTTCTAAAGCCTAGCAAATGAGCAAAGAGACTCTGAAGGTTTTGGTTCTATAATATATTTTGATATTTATAATTTCTGAATTTTCCCTGGTGTGGCATGGTGGGCTTCTTCGGCCGTGGTACCATCCTAATGGCGAACACGATCTTCAAGCGATTTAGCGTTCCGGTACGATGCCGTGTAGAAACCGATTAGGGGTATGGGTTTAATATAACTTCAATGCCCCTAACAAGTTAGCCCACTACCATCTTAGACTGCATCATCACTTACCAGGATCTTACTTACTGCATCTTGCTTACTTAAGCGAGATCGCAGTCAAGGGCTAACTTGTAATGGATAAAAAAACTCTAAAAACAACTCTATAATTGCCATATACCTAATTCTCAATCACTATATAACTTCCTGTTAGATTACTGCAAAACTTCAGTTTCTGAAGCAGTTGTAGAAAAGGTAAATAAACAGTAAAACTAGCAATCTGATATGCAGTTTTACTTTTAGTCTCCGAAAGTTTTTTTTAGATTTAACTTTATAATCCTAGGCGATTTCAAACCATCTCGGGCAGAGTCGCTGGCAACAACAAGCCATTAATTATTCCAGTCATGATTGGAATTCTTTTTTCCTAAAAAAAAATGGGGTTGAAGGTTAAATTACCTCAGAGCTATTTTTCGTGAAACTGAAAGAAAAAGAGAAGACCCGCGCATTGTTTCAACCGGATTGACCTCCCGACTCCCGACACAGATGTATCGGATACTTTATTCGACATTCCACACGTTTCGGCCATTTCTGAGCCGATCGGTGACGAATGGTGGCCATAATTAAGGCTACGGGCGGCATATTTCATTCATTATTCTCTCCTCACTCTCAGAAATACGGGTTTGTTGAGGTTGACTGAAGAAAAATCGACGATAGGGTAAATCGATTGTGACGCATAAACATTAGAGGTTATGCTGAGTTTTGGTGCGCAATTTTTGGCTTGTGGAATAACCTAACAATTTTTAAGCAACGCCATGACAGAAATATCCAGAATTTTATTATGATAGGATTAAAGAAAAAAAAATTGTGTAGAAAAATAGGATTTCCGAGTAGGTACTTTAAGTTCGTCTAATTAGGGCAAATATTAAAAATACCCCATATTATTATTCTTTATATAATATTTAAGATTTTTGGTCCATTTTAGACACTTTAAAGTTTAAATCGTCTAACGAATCAATTCTCAGTAAAAGCACTGAAATAATTTGAAAGTACTACTCAATTTAAAAACCTAGCAAAAAATAAACGCCTAAACATTTTCAACGAAATCGCTAACCAAAATAAACGAGACACCGAACACAAAAGGCAGCGGAGTTGCCACAGAAAATTAATTTTGGACGTGGCAATACCGTAAAATTGTAGGCCAAAATGATTTCCTAGAACACAAGACAAATGATCCGGAAGCTCGCCCGAGGCACTTCGATCGCTCAGCCGCATCAAGTCAGGATCTTGTGAAAAATTCCCTCCCCGCTGATGTAGTGTCGCATTAGGTGTCGCAAACTAGAATTTGAATGAGATAAATGACGGCCACGAACTCAGCGCTGTGTTGTGGGAGAGAGTTTATTAGTTGCAGTTCAGCGGAGAGAATTTTGTTCTCCGTAGGTATACCATGTTTTTCTGACAAAAAATTCTCAGTAAGTACTAGCCCGGAGTTAGGAAGTTGGCGGTGTTTCACCTCCTTGCCTCGTAGATCACGTTAAGCAGTCGGTCACGGTTATTATCACTAACATGTTAATGGTCGTTAAAGCCCGCCAATCCGCATTGGAGCAGCGTGGTGGGTCTATGCTCTAATTCTCTCTCTCCTATAAGAATGGAGGCCTGTGCCCAGCTGTGGGACGTTAATGGGCTGAGTGGTAGTGGTGATGGATGAGTGCATTATTCATACTAATATTATGAATGCGAAAGTGTGTCAGTCTGTCAATCTGCTACGCTTTAACGGTCCGTCTTTTCAACTGATTTTGATGAAATTTAGTATAGAGATAGGTTGCATCCTGGGGAAGGACATAAAGACTCATTCTACAAAGACGAAGTCGCGGGTATCATCTAGTTTAATAATAAAAACATGAGTCCGCAAAGCAAGCGGCGTAGTTGTAAAGAATATCTACCGTTAGCTTTACAATGATTCATGGTTTACGTAGACTCGGCCCAGTTTGCTACTCCAGTTTCGTTTCCTTTGCACCACAGTGAACGTGCATTCATCAAATTGCAACATTTCGTGAAACAATACTCGCTATAGAATATAAATCTCAAAAACCAGCCAGGGGGTTTACTGCCATCGCTTTAAAGCTGTTTTATTTCAAAATGACATCTATAATACCAAGTAGGTACTTGGTACTATATATAACCTATTCCGTGGTCAAGGTGACCACGGAATAGGTTATAGTATGCCTTGACATCTCTTACAATCATACCAATATTATAAATGCAAAAGTCTGTTTTATTTGGTGCTTCGTTGGTTTGTAGGTTTGTCCTTCAATCATACTATATAATTGAGGACCAGGAGAGTGACAAGCTACTTTTTATCCCGGGAAATTAAGGAGTTACCGCGAGAATTACAAAAAACTTGAACCAGAAGGACGAAGTCGCGGGCATGAGCTAGTAAGGATTACAATTCTAAAACACGAACATCAACAATATTAATACAATACGGCTTTACGCGATTGTAGTATACCCCCAGGTTCTCCGGATAATACAGGTTATGTGATGGATTTGTTTTAATATCTAGCACTCTAACCCCGTTTGAGATGCACGGAGCGGCACGCAGCGGCATATTTTATTTGTATGAGTTTGTACGGGGCCGCGTCGCGCAGTGCATCACCGTGCCGCGTCACTTATGTGGGCATACCTGCCGCACCTCTGTAGTGGGGCTAGACCTTTCTTTTATTCAGTTAAGAAAGGATTTAGGATTGATTCAGTTCGGTGGATTGATACTTTTCGGTTCCCGCAGGAACTTTTTAATTTTCTGAGATAAAAAGTAGCCAATATGCTATTCCAGATTATTATTATCTATCTCTGTGCCAAATTTCATTCAGATCCATTCAGCCCTTCTGACGTGATTGAGTAACAAACATCCATCCATACATCCGATTCCGACCATCCAAACTTTCGCATTAAGTATAGATTCTCTCATTCAAAATCGAATAAACAAGAAACAGAATGTATATTCAGTCCTTATTCAGTCTGTTTGTGTCAATATTAGAGTCTCAAATGATCCATACATTTTTACAGACGCTTTCAACGTACAAAGCACTAAAATTTGCTTCGTGTAGATAGCAGCAATAAAACAATACAGCGTACCACACACATACAAATAAGTACCTTCTGTCTAAGAAAACACAGTTCATTTTCCAATAACCTTTGAGACACAACTGGTCAGTACAGTTCCCACGATAGAAAATTGAATGAAAACATCCATTCCGTTTGTAGAGTACGATTGGAGACGTTGTACTAAGTCCATTGAGACTGTTATTAATGATATTAAGGAGTTTTGTACTTTTGTCAGTTTCGATAAGGTTCAAATTTGAATGTCTCAATGCTAACAATAAGTGCACAAGTTAGTATCAAACTAATTTCTCTATAATAACTTTTTGAGTCTGTAAATGTTTAATGGAACCCTGAAGGTACAGCGAAATATTCCAGTTACATGCTACATTGTAGTAGTAAAGTTATATTAAATTAAAGCGTCTTCAAAATTCTCTCTCTACATCGTATGCTTCATTAGTTCATTACTGAGAGTCGTAAACCCTTTATCTTCAATGAAATTTTCGATAGAAGAAAAGCTGAATAAAAGTCAGAATAGATTTCACATCTGCCTCATTTGTCAAACGTGTAATTCGACCTGTTTAAGGAGTTCATAGATGCCTGCACGTCAAAAAACATTTATGAACTCCTTAAACAGTTCGAGTTATACGTTTTAAGCTGTCAAATGATTACGATGTGCTTAGACAGTTCCTCTCTTCCTCTGTTCATGAGATGCAGGCATCACTCGAGTTGTACTTACTTAGTATTGGAAAATGCTTGGCTGCAATCAGACCTCTCTGGCGCAGTGGTACCCGCCGATGTCTAATAAGCGAGACGTCCCGGTATCTGTCCCCGGAATTACCAATTTGGGAATTTATAATAATTTCTGAATTTTCTCTGGTGGCCTAATGGAGGGCGAACTTACCACCCTACCGGCAAAGACGCCACGCCAAGCACCGCCATTTAGCGTCCCGTGTGATATCCTAGGTCAAGACATTATAATATATAGAAATTAGAAACCGATTATAATGAGGTAGCGACAACTCAATTTCAATTCAATTCAATTCAATTTATTTAAAACATGTAGGACATACAGGTGTGTCTTATGCTACGTCATGTTTTGACTCTACCACCGGTTCGGAAAGCAGCTTCTGCGGAGAAGAGCCGGCAAGAAACTCAGCAGTTGCTCTTTTTTTTTTTAACAATATATTACAACTAGCTGATGCCCGCGACTACGTCCGCGTGGTTTGAGGTTTTTTGGTTCCCCCGGGAACTCCTTAATTTTACGGGATAAAAAGTAGCCTACGTCCTTCCCCGGGATACAACCTATCCCTGTACCAAATTTTATCAAAATCAGTTGAACAGATACATTTGTTTGATTCCCGCGGGAACTCTTCAATTTTCCGGGATAAAAAGTAGCCTATGTGCTATTCCAGACTATAATCTATCTCTGTGCCAAATTTCATCCAGATCCGTTCAGCCGTTCTGGCGTGATTGAGTAACAAACATCCATTTGAGGTATTTTGGTTCCCGCGGGAACTCCTTAATTTTCCGGGATAAAAAGTAGCCTATGTGCTATTCCAGACTATAATCTATCCCTGTGCCAAATTTAAGCCAAATCCGTTCAGCCGTTGGCGCGTGATTGAGTAACAAACATCCATACATCCATCCAGACATCCATCCAAACTTTCGCATTTATAATATTTATATTTGATTTGATTGATTGATTGATTGATTATTTGATTGATGATTGATTGATACTTAGGTAAGTAAGTATATCAATTAAATAAAATACAATAGTGTAAGTTATTATACTATCCTGTGGGGAGCTTCTCACAACTTCTAACAGGTTAGCCCTCTACCATAATATTATTAGACCAAAAGTGACCCGCATGAAGATTCGAAGAGTGAACTAAATAGCCCTGTTCTGGAATATTCCCAACGAATGTGTAACAAGTGATTACTCGAATGCATTGATGCTGTACATCTCGTGTAACGGCAATTAGTAGGTTGTTCCTAACAGAGCAGTCGTTTTGATTACTTCCGGTGGTTGAGGTCAAAACTTCGGTCACAACACTGATGTGTACCAGAGGTGCATGTTAGAGTGGTATTACATTCAGTGCATTCTTTAATAGTTTACGCAGGCGATTTAAACCTCGGTGGTTTTTATAAACCTTGTTTGGATTAATTTAAACAACTAAATTAATCCCTTTAAAGTTTAAAGGGATTAATTTAGTTGTTTAAATTAATCCAAACAAGGTTTATAAAAACCACCGAGGTTTAAATCGCCTTAGTTAAATAGTTTAAACAATGATATTATTATATTTATAGTCAACAGAGTTTGACAAAATTTTAACCGTGCGTCGCGCGTCTTGCAAATCGTCGTATTAAGACTTAATATGATATTCATTATCAACTTTTGTTTTGCATTCTTGTACGGCGTCTTTGCCGCAAACTTTCATTAAAATAAAATAAAATGCAGCAACTAAAAACCCACTCATTTCACCATTATTTAGATACTAGCTGAGTCCGCATGGATTAAGGCTTTTTGGTCCCGCGAAAACATGTTATGTGTATTCACAATTTGTATCTATGCCATAAAAATCACTACGCACAACGAAAAGTAAAGTTTCAGTTAATTAATTTTAATTTTAGTGGATTTCATGACTGTTACCATACCTATCATAAATCACAGAAGTTGTCCTACGTAAATTTATTTGATTTAATTTAATTTCAGTCGACGGTTGATCGCGCAATGTAATCCTAACTTTAGCTGTCGTAAACAAACAGACACCTTCAACCCAACACGTTATGTTTATCAATCAACACTTCAAGTCGCAGTGTAAACAATAAACATGGCTGCGTTTTAATGTCGGCGTCGGTTGAGTGTTGTTTGGAAAATGTTGTTTACTTGCTTTGGACGTTTCTGGATTTTGTGGGTAACATAATCCATACTAATATTATATGTGAAAGTGTCTGTCTGCTACGCTATAACCGTCTTTCTAACTGATTTTGATGAAATTTGGTATAGATATTGTGTCCCGGGTAAGGACATAGGCCACGTTCTATCCTGGAAAGTTTTGGAGTTCCCGTGGGAATCTAAAATCCTTAACCTTTACGCGGATGAAGTCGCGGGCATCATCTAGTCAATCCATATACTTTACTAGCTGATGCCCGCGATTTTGTTCACGTGGATTGATGTTCTTTGGTTCCCGTGGGAATTCTTTAATTTTCCGAGATGAAAAGTAGCTTAGGTGTTATTCCAGACTCTTTACTTTCATCCAGATCCGTTCAGCCGTTCTGGCGTGATTGAATAACAAATATCCATCCATCCGTCCAAACTTTCGCATTTATAATATAGTAGAGATTTCTATATAAAGAGTTAAAAGGGTACCTACGTATATTGAATTCCACGATTAAAAAAACTTTCTCAGCTTATGGTTTGCCAAAAGGCTAATGGACTTAGCATAGGAACTTGGATTCAAACTAGCTATCGCATAATGAATTTTTTTTTAATTCCTCTACGACTTAGCGCTTGACTGCGATCTCACCTGGTGGTAAGTGATTATGTAGTCTAAGATAGTAGCGGCCAGCCGGCTAACCTGCTAGGGGTATGGGCTATGGCAGTTATAATAAACGAATACACCTATTCGGTTTCAGCACATAATCGTACTGGAACTTTAAATCACTTGGCAGTATGTCTGACCTGTTGTCCTATGTGAGCGACAGAAGCGACGCGACGCGATATGGCGTCATAGAAAACGTAGGCCACGTAAAGGGTCAGCTACTATGTGATACTATCGCGTCGCATCGTATCGAGTCGCGATGTCGCGTTTGTCGCTCTAGTAGGACAACGGGTTAGCTGACAATACGCTAAAAGTTTCACTGGCCGATTTCAAAATACACCATGAAACCCAAGACGTGGGGCCATGAAATCGGAGTCTTCACAATTAGCAATCAAGGCCCCAACAATAAAACTCGAAAATAAGTCGTAAACACAAATTTACGCCCCTGCTGTGCTCTATAACAAGTGGTACCACTTTAGTCCACTAGGGTTGACACAATTTGACATCTTTATTCAACTCATCAGATATGTATCCGCTGCTGGCGGATAGGCCTTTTCGAGAGCGCGCCACCAAACATGCCACCGCCTTCCTCATCCACCCGCTTCCCGCCACCTTCTTTAGGTCATCGGACCAGCGAGCTGGAGGTCGTCCTACACTGCGCTTGCCGGTACGCGGTCTCCACTCCAGAACACGTCTGCCCCAACGGCCATCGGTTCTGCGACAGATATGGCCTGCCCACTGCCACTTCAGCTTGCTAACCCTCAGAGCTATGTCGGTCACTTTAGTTCTTCTCCAAATTTCCTCGTTCCGGATTTTATCCCAGAGAGAAATTCCCAACATAGCCCGCTCCATAGCACGCATCATGCCATCGTTATAATATATCATGTAGCGGCATATTAATTCTATTAGTCATTATTTTCCGCATTTGTAATTTCTAGTGTTAGACGGAAATTCAAAAGGGATTGCTTATGGTATCACTTCTATGGTTTTGTAGAATAGCAACACTGGTCTAAGACTCTATAATTGATGGTATTAATATGGTGGATGTGTTGTTCGTGTAAATTGCTGAATAAAAGTATATTGAATGGTTATCCTGTGTTTGGACTTATTATTAGATTGTAATTCTCAATTTGTAATAAATACAAGCATTTTTGCACTAAATAAATTGTTATTAATAGCTTAGGTACTCTTTGCTGAGATCGGTTCAATGGTTGGATATTTAACACAGATAAAACCGCTTACGCATGATAGTGTAGAACTGGAGACTATAGAGGAAGTATAGGTAACTACTCGTATCTTTAAACTATTATTATAAACTAGATGATTCCCGCGAATTCGTCCGCGTGGAATAAGTTTTTTCGATTCCCGCGGGAACTCTTGTATTTTCCGGGAATTAGCCTATGTCCTTCCACGGGATATAACCTACCTGTATACCAAATTTCAGCAAAATCGGTTGAAAAGATGGGCCGGTAAAGCGTAGCAGACAGACAGACACACTTTCGCATTTATAATATTAGTATGGATGCAATCTGGATGAAATTTGGCACAAAGATAAAATAACTGGAATAAGACATAGGTTACTTTTTATCCCGGAAAATTACAGGGATCCCGCGCGAACCAAAAATACCTCAATCCACGCAGACAAAGTCGAGGTCATCACCTAGTTTTTAATATTTACCAAGCAACTTGAACTTAATGTGATAAACAGCGACGCCGTCACTGGGTCAGATAAGTTTGTGGGACTTTGGAGATTGAGCAATTTCAGTTTGTCTGAAATCGAATCTCAATATTATGTCATCAGCTAGTTGAGCTAGCAGCGCAAGCTAGAGCACCTAGCTCATAAAGGTGTTAGTATGAATAAAGTAAAAACATGTAAACGTGTCAACCCTACATCCAAGAGCAAATCAGAAATTGTCGTGTACGGGAACAATAGGCTATTTACTCAGCTAAAGAAAATAATAATGCATTCTCGATTAGCTGCTATTGTTTGAAGAGCGAACGAGTCGCTGCAAGCGAATTGACTGATAGTGCTGCTTGGAAAGTAGGCTGATTGAAGTAACGATAAACTATAGTAGGAGCTTATAGAATACCTATCACTATTGAGAAATTCTTGTTTTGATTTCTGTGCAAATACCGAATTATTATATAGGACTAGCTAATTACTGCACATGTATCTATCAAATTCTAATTGTCCTAAAACTATATTAATTCCGCTAATGGATTTTTAAATTCTAAGGACTTATTCCGGACACATTCTATTAAAATAATATGGAATACGTTCTCCACAACGCATTTTAGCGAATTTGTTTAATGGAATATGTCCTGAAGGAAGTCGTAAGAGATTGAAAGAATGATCCGCAAAAAAACTGTCCAATAATTATTGCGATTACGACGACAACCTGTAGTCTAGGCAATGGGGCGGTTTGTTGTATGTAGACCCCCGCATTAAATCCTCAGTCGTTGAAACTTGGCAGGGTTGTAGTATGGTATGATCCAATACTTATACAAAAATATCCAACAAAAAATCCATCCGGAAATTAGAGATTTATACCTAAAACATAATATTTATGACTGAATATTTTATCGATTTCTTTTTCGAATAATAGTAGTATATTTACACTCAAAACTGAAATATCAAACGAAATAATCATGCAGAACATCGATATTTAACCGATTTTATTATCAAACCTAAACTGCATTTACGCGATAGTGTACCTGCCTGCTTTAACAATTAGGTATAGCATAAAGAACCTTACTTCTTTTTTGATTGGATATTTATAATATTCGTTTAACTTATGATATTTTATCATACTGTAAAATTTCGTCGCCTGAGGAATTAGTGTTGGGGTCGACTAGCTTTATTGCCTAGACTACTGTAAAAATTTTGAGTTTCTCTATCAGAATCTTAAGCGATTTTTAGACGAGTAGATCACTACTCGGTGAGTAGACCTTAGATTGGAGTAACCTAGGTCCTAGACATTGTAGACAATGAGTAGATTCCTATTTCCGTGGACGACATCCAGTGAGTAATTTTTTTCGTACTACAAGTTCGCCCTTGACTGCGGTTTCTTTGATGCAGTCTAAGATGATAGCGGGCTAGACTGTTACGGGCATGCACGGCATCGTACCGGAACGTTAAATCGCTTGGCGGCAGTTAGCAGCGGTTAGCATTTTTCAGTAGGGTGCAATGGAATTCATCAGTCCTTTTCTCCAGTCCATCACCCTGCATCTAATGGAGCCGCAGAAAACGCGGTGAAACTGTGTAAGCGTGCTATTAAAAAGGCCTATAGAGATAAGGTAGATGTAGATGCGGCATTACAGACGTTTTTACTTGCCTATAGAAATAGCGTTCACAGTAGCACCGGGGACAGCCCAGCAATGTTGCTTCAACGTCGTTCCTTAAGATCGAGATTAGACTTATTACGACCTGTTAGGGGACAGGAGTCTCGAGTTCTTAAAGCGCAACAGAAACAGGTAGAGAATTCGGGTGGCGTGCCGCGACAAGTTGCAGACAGGGAAGACGTTTGGGCTAGGGCTTACGGGGGTAATGATAAATGGGTTAAAAGTAAAGTAATTAGGAGAGAAGACGCTCAGAGATACCAGTTGGACACGGGTGAGGGTATAACGACCAAATTAGGCGCAGATCCAGGTTATCCGACATTGCTTGCCCGTTGCCTGTGGAGGAAGTGGTCAGGAGTCAAAATGAGGGTGAGGAGTCAGTCGCGGAGCCGGTTGTGGTGTCGAAGGCAAGTACCCCAGAAAAAACTGAGTCAGAAGAAACAGTTGGCGGAGCTTATACCCCTAGAACACAGAAACATACGGTGTCCACGCCATCGACACCACAGCCCGCACCCCAAGATCGACCAAAAAGAATTAGGAAGCCAGTTGTAAGATTCGGAATAGAATAAGGCGTGAATCAATTTAAAAAAATGTATTAGTCTAAATTAAGAAGGGAGGTGTAATGTATGTATAAAATGAATGTCATAAGTATAGAGGGTAGTCATTTGATTACTTTGTGACTGTAACTTGTTTTTCGGATTGTCAGAATATTAAATGGAGTTTGCATAGACGCGTCGTTATTATTTATCGCAAATATCTCAGTAACTAGCCAAATCCAAAGCCTCCCACCAGGTCAGACCAGAGAAAATTCTGAAATTATAAATCCCCCAATTGACCATGCTGGGGATCGAACCCGGGCCTTCCCACCGCGCAACATTGCGCCAGGGAGTTCGTCATAGGGAGTCATTGCATGCAGGTGGAGCTTTTTTTAGGGTTCCGTAGCCAAATTTGGCAAAAACGGAACCCTTATAGATTCGTCATGTCTGTCTGTCTGTCCGTCCGTATGTCACAGCCACTTTTTTCCGAAACTATAAGAACTATACTGTTGAAACTTGGTAAGTAGATGAATTCTGTGAACCGCATTAAGATTTTCTTAGAAAAATAGAAAAAAAAACAAAAAATGTTTGGGGGTCCCCATACTTAGAACTGAAACTAAAAAAAATTTTTTTTCATCTAACCCTTACGTGTATCTATGGATAGGTCTTCAAAAATGATATTGAGGTATCTAATATCATTTTTTTCTAAACTGAATAGTTAGCGCGAGAGACACTTCCAAAGTGGTAAAATGTGTGTGTCCCCGCCCTGTAACTTCTAAAATAAGAGAATGATAAAACTAAAAAAAAATATATGATGTACATTACCATGCAAACTTCCACCGACAATTGGTTTGAACGAGATCTAGTAAGTAGTTTTTTTTAATACGTCATAAATCGTAAACCGCAATTTACGCATGAATTTTTAGTTACATCATATAATAAAAATATTTTTAATAATTTATAACTTACTACAGGTTTGTACGGAACCCTCGGTGCGCGAGTCCGACTCGCACTTGGTCGGTTTTTTTTTATTGTTTCGCCACGCTACCAATCGTTGCAAAAACAAAGCTTGTGGTCAGACCAATTGGGGTTGAATCAATAGCCATAACAAACTTATAAAACAGGTAGGTGCACTCAATTCACTTTAAAGCAAAATTTCCGATTTTAAGACTTTTATTGTCCTAATCATCGCCAATCGAAAATGCATTAAGATTTCCGTCAGCGCTCTCAATAGATCCATTTGCTGGCCCATTGTTCTCAACATGCACGAAGACTTGTTTTAGAGTGCTTCGAAAACAAGCGAAAGTGAAATTGTCTACTGAAAGGTCTAGAGTAAAATAATTGTTGATCCCAAATTTTTCTATTGTTTATGATTGTTGCAAATATTATAAATGCGAAAGTTTGGATGGATGGATGTATGGATGGATGGATGTATGGATGGATGGATGTATGGATGGATGTTTGTTACTCAATCACGCCCCAACGGCTGAACGAATCTGGCTGAAATTTGGCACAGAGATAGATTATAGTCTGGAATAGCACATAGGCTACTTTTTATCCCGGAAAATGAAAGAGTTCCCGCGGGAACCAAAAAACCTCAATCCACGCGTACGAAGTCGCGGGCATCAGCTAGTATTATAATAATTTTCACATGCATCAACGCAAAAGGTTTACAATATTTTTATATGGAGCCTGGCCTAACTACCGTTTCGGTATTTTTATTAGGTAGGTACTTGATGATGCCCGCGACTTCCTTCGCGTGGATTAAGTTTTTTGATACCCGCGGAATTTAATTTTCCGGAATAAAAAGTAGTAGGTATGTTATGTCCTTTCGCGGGATACAAACCATCCCTGTACCGTGTGTATTTCATCAAAATCGGTTGAATAGATGGGCCATGAAAGCGTAGCGTAGACAGACACACTTTCGCATTTATAATATTTTTATTAGGTACTAGATGATGGCCTGGGGATGGATGGTACATGGGGATGGATGATCCATCATTTCGTGTATTTATTCACAGCCAGCGCTCCAAACGCTGAATTTGTGACTTTAAAGCAAGAGCTTTTGGGAGCTTTAACTTTGACGCTCGGCGTGGTGAGCTCTCACGTCGATCAGTCGTATTGGCAATGTTATAACTCAGAGTAAGCGTACAGTAAGTACTGTTTTAGTAGCGTATTACTCGGAAACCAGACGATGGAATGATTATTATTGACGTTAAAGACCAAGTTCAAACTTGATCTGTGATGAAATTAATGGGCCCTGTAGGACAAGATACAAACAAAAATATGTTCTCGATTCAAATGAACCTTCATAAGTTCCTTTGAAATTCCCAAAAAAGGTATAAAATTGGAAGTGAACTCGCAACAAAAACGTAACCATCCATAAATGTCTTACTGCGAACCGATACCCTTGCTTTTCAAAGGCAAATTCTTTACATACATAACAGAGCTTTGTGTGCGCGTTCTAGGGGAAAAAACCAACTGAATCTAAATTGGGTACGAACAACCGCCCATTCGGTGTATTCATGAGATCTCTCGAGTTTCCGCTAAAAATTGTAACTTACAATATTAGAGTGTAGACACGCTAGCGACTTTTTGTTTTGTATCTTGACGACTTTCCTGGCGCAGTGTTTAGCGCTGTTGTCTTAACGTGGGAGATTCCAGGTTAAATCCCCGTTTCTCTGGTCTGGCTTGGTGAGAGGCTTCGATCGTGGCTAGTTACCACCCTACCAGCAAAGACGTGCCGCCGAGCGATTTAGCGTACCAGTACGATGCCGTGTAGAAACCGATTAAGGGTTTGGGTTTAATATAGCTGCCATACCCGTAAGGTTACCCCGCTACTACCATCTTAGACAGTATCGTCACTTACCATCTGGTGAGATCGCAGTCAAGAGCTAACTTGCAGTGGATAAAAAATAAAAATAAACGCATTGCAACATACTTTATAATTTGAAAAAAAAAAAACATAAAACCGCCACAGTATGATACCTGTGGTTGTATATGTTTAATGTCTAATCTAATGCTAAAATTTGCACACTTGCATATTGATAAATTAAAATAAACTATAATAATTAATTTAACTCATGTAAAGCCACCAGAGCGCTATGACGAGTGACCATACAAAAAGGTGCATAGCAACATTTTGTCTAGCAAGCGACAAGTCGCGAGTTGGTATTATGATTTTACGGTCGGTATTCGCACAATCGCAGCGTTGAAAACGCCATTAAAGACTTCGAGATTAGTTTTCTAATTATACAGACGTAAGAAATACAAAGTTTCCGAACTTCTTCAGTTCTAAACGTCTGCACCTCCGATTCAAGGTAAACTGTAGACAAATAGGGTGCCAAAATATGAAGATGATATAAAATTGCGAGACATTTGCTCACTTATGTTAAAGAATTTCCTGCCGCAGTTTTTTGGCCGTGGTTGGACTACCCTGACGGCATAGACGTGCCATCAAACAATTTAGTTCCGGTACGATGTAAATCATCAGACTCTACCAGTATGTTCGTGAGTGCTCCATCTATATCTTTACGGTCTGAGGTCTACACGGAACCCTGCGCTTACATACAGTCCGCCTGCATTTCCCGCGCTTTCTCGCCAACACTTTATTAGTCCTTCGAGCTGGATTTATGACTCCAGTATAATGCTCGCAATAAACACTTGCAATCCAATCTTAATTATACTTTAGGGTTACGTAAGACTCAACATTAAACTGTTCACGTGATGAGTTTGGGCAACTTAACTAAACTAATTTAAGTTAATGGGTTAATACATAAAGAGGTATTAGTAGCTTGCCGTTACGTAATTTTAGGTATGATGTATATTGTGTTTGGTTTTCTTACTTTTTTGACAAAACTTTAATACCTACTTGTACTACTTGTATTCTTTACTATGAGTGTCTAGAAGATCCTTGGTGTCTAGCTAAAGGCGGCGGACACGAATCGCGATCGAAAAGAAAGTCATAAGAATAGATCAATGTTTCAAAAAGTAGGTTGAGTTAGTTGTTAGGTCATCTCAGACGAGAGGCCTAATTGTCTCAGCAAATCGTTATCATTTGACAGCTTAAAACGTATGACTCGAACTATTTAAGGAGTTCATACAAGCTTTTTGACGTGCAGGCATCTATGAACTCCATAAACAGGTCGATAGACGTTTGACAAACGATTACGATTACGATTTTCTTACACAATCGGGGGGCAGGGCGCGTTTGGAACCCTCGTAGCGGTACCTTAAGATACCATACCTAATAGATTATCACGAACCATAGAGTTAGGAACAACAATTTTTGGTGCCAACACATCTTGTATTGTCGTACTACTTAAATATACCTATTTTAGAGACTTGTGTGAATATGTTTCTCAAATGTACATAAATTCAACTGAACCTGAAAGGCTCTATTCCAACACTCACTGTTTCTGAAATGGTAACATCGCCAAGTGCCTATTGTTCTCTGAATCTTGCTAATTTATACGATGAAAACTTAGTAGACTGTGAAATCCTATACTGTAATATACGCTATTACGTATTCGTACCTATGATATGTTTTATAATAATCTCTTTTGTTCATCCCCTTTTCATTCAACAATTTTTATTTCCATAATATTGCCTAGTTTAATTAGCTTCAAAATTTTCTCTGATCTGGACTGGTAGGCCGTGAGAGGCTTCTCCCTTGGCTAGGTTACATTTAGAGCTCTGGTATGATACCATGTTTAAACTAATAAGGAGTTTAAGTGACATGAGACATCGCAGTAAAGATCTATTATAAAAATTAAACAGAAATACTGTGGCTACGTACTCGTACGTATAAAATAAAACTAATTTGACTTAAAGTATTTCTTCCTGATATTCATTCGGTAATTTCTGAAATGCTCTTTATTTTTGCTGGACATAGGTCTCTTGCGTGGAATTCTACAGAATTTTTCGATGAAAAAATTTGAGAAAGGATCCAGCAACTTTATTTTCACTACCAATTAACCCACTGCAAGTTGCGATTTGATTGCGTCAAACGTACATAACGTAGAAAAAATTGAAGTGCGTGACCTAAGATCGACCGCCCAATGTCGACACTACGAGTACTGTTATTTTGACACAAACTTCTTACTTTTAACTTCTCTGAGCTTTCTTGATTATACCTCATAATTAAATATCACTTGCTATACCGGTAACGGAAAAGATCGTGAGGAAACCTGCATGCGTGAAGGTTCTTCATAACGTTTTCAAACCCGCGTTTGGCCAGTGTGGACTATGACCAATTTCTTCTCAGTCTGATAGGAGACTAGTGGGTTGAAAAGATGTTGATAATGACGAAATTGTACACCGGCTACGGTAGAACATGCAGAACCTACTATGTCTTTAATGTAACATCTGTAATATGTAATTATACGAGTATATATGTATTATGAATTATGAATTATGAACCTGACTAATATAGCTATTTATGCAACTGTATCGTAATGAGGGTCATTTTAATTCGAGTGCTGTTTTTTGATACGAGGCTTGCCGAGTATCAAAATAGGATAGTACGAGAATTAAAATGACTAATTACGTACAGTTGCATACAAGATTTTATCTACGACAAGGACGTCTTTATAATTTCCACCATCACCATGATGTAGGTATGGCTCCTCTACATACTAAGAACTCTGTGGTTGGGAAAGTGCCAGAACCCAGAGCCGCTAAGCTATAGGTATCCTATTTATGAAGATAACCATATCGATACAGCTACGACTCATAACGATACAGCTCCCATACAACGAACTGTATCGTTATGAGAAGCAAACACGAAAGAGGGTTCAATTCGATATAGTTGTCAAATTCGAAATTGGAACTTTTCGATGCTGGAGTAGATAAAATAATTTATGATTCAGGTAATTTTAGGAATTGCAAATCAGTTTTTAAATAGGTCAATCAATTGCAGAAATATCCATAGAACACGGTATGAAGTAGGTAACTTGTCTAAGCATATGACCTATGTATGTTGCATACTCGAGCTCTGAATAGCGAGTCGTACCAAACCGTGCTATTTCTGGAACGCTAACATTATGAAGTGTTTATTGTTCCCGGGTCTTGTTCATTTGCTGGAGGGAATTTGTTGATTTTGTTTACTTGTTTTGCTTTAACATTAAGGGCGGTTTTAGATTAGCAACGTTTTCAGCGCGTATAAGCCCGTTTTTCGAATTAGGAAGTACTTCGAATTAGGAAGTACTGGTTGGTCTAGTGGTTAGCATGTGCGACTGCGATTGACGTGGTCCCCGGTTTGGGCCATAATTAAGTATTGGGTTTTTCTGATTAGAAATTCTCAGTACCTACAAGCCCGGAGTTAGTAAGTTGGCGGTGTTTCACCTCCTTGCCTCGTAGAGCACGTTAAGCCGTCGGTCCCGGTTATTATCACTAACATGATAACAGTTGTTAAAGCCTCATTGGAGTATCATGATGGGTCTAAGCTCTAATTCCCTCTCTCCTATGAGAGTGGAGGCCTGTGCCCACCAGTGGGACGTTAATGGGCTGTAGTGGTAGTGTTGTATGTAGTCGCGCCCTTTGCCACACGCACCACTCATTACCAGCGCGGACTCGTATATAAGCTCGTATACTACTGACTATAGCCCGTCAAACTAATCTGACCCGGTGGACAAAATTGGAACAAATTTTGACGACCTCCGTGGCGCAGTGTGTAGCGCTGTTGTCTTAACGTGCGGAGGTCCCGGGTTCGATCCCCGGCAGGGTCAATTTGGGAATTTATAATTTCTGAATTTTCCTTGGTCTGGCCTGGTGGGAGGCATCGGCCGTTGCTAGTTACCACCCTACCGGCAAAGACGTGCCGCCAAGCGTTTAAGCGTTCCGATACGATGCCGTGTAGAAACCGAATAGGGGTATGGGTTTAATAATATAACTGCCATGCCCCCAACAGATTAGCCCGCTACCAACTTAGACTGCATCATCACTTACCATCAGGTGAGATCGCAGTCAAGGGCTAACTTTTAGTGGATAAAAAAAAAAAAAATTATACCTGTTAAGTTTTTTTTTTCATATCTACTAGCGACGCTGTCACCGGGTCAGATAATAAATTATTTCATTTTCAAATTCACCTGCCGCTTAGTAAATAAAAAAAATAAAATAATACTCTTTAAATAGCAATTTGTTAATTTACAACCTTAAAAGTTAATGTTAGTTTATACACAAAAAATATTACAAAATTATTAATCAAAAATTATTACACAATAAAAAAAATATTTTGGCCTCACCAACACTTGAATCATGTGTCCAAGTATTGGCGAGTCCAGCTTACTCGCAAATATGTTCAGGATGCGGTTGGTACTTGAGGATAGCCTTGCCTTCTTCCTCATTATAGCAAAGAAGTCGTCAGTCCGCTCATCCGCGTATACATAGCTGACGCTGAACAAAACCGCGGCAAGCCCAACAGCATCCTGAAACCATTATTATATTGCAACCTCAGTGTCTATGGCCTTTTTCGAACAATTTACCCACAGGCTTCCCGAGCATTGAAGTAATATGTCCACTACAGCCCATTAACGTCCCACTGGTGGGCACAGGCCTCCACTCTCATAGGAGAGAGGGAATTAGAGCTTAGACCCACCACACTGCCCAATGCGGGTTGGCGGGCTTTAACGACTATTATCATGTTAGTGATAATATCCGGGACCGACGGCTTAACGTGCTCTCCGAGGCACGGGGGTGGAACACCGCCAACTTCCTAACTCCGGGCTAGTACTGAGAATTTCTTAACTGAAAATCCCAATACCTATCTATTTTTTATGCCCGACCGGGAATCGAACCCAGGACCTCGCGATCGGCAGTCGACCATGTACGTGAAGTAATATGTACGTTAGTACATTATACCTCAATGTTCCCGAGTAGAAGTTTTGGCAGTATGCTCTAAACAGTGTTATTTTCGCTTCTTTACTACATCGGGCAAACCTGCGGGCCAACATATTGCACCTCACTGCCAATGCCCTTCTTTCTCGCTCAATGTTAACATGATCCTTATGGTCCTCTGTAACGTAGTGACCCAAGAACTCCCGATCTCTCATTAATAAAACCTCAGCATTCGAACCATTGCGCATGGAGGTCGTCAATAATCGTTAACTTATCGGGTTTCGCGGTAACATGTGCCATGACGAGAGCAGCCGGGGCCCATCAGTAGTATGCATTAGGATCGAGTCACGATCTTCGTGTGATTTATCTTCCGAGTTCGCATCCGCTCGTCCCTAAGCGTTTCGATTTCATATTATGTAGGTACAGACAGCAAAAAGTTAAGGAGTACATTATTTCACGGCTCACGGTTGCTTATTTTGTTTGTTTATTTATTTTTATTACTTTTGTACAAAATATTGTCTCAAAACTAATAGAAAAAAAGCGGACGAAGGTGAAACTATATTTTCTAAAATAGAAATCTCTTCCAGCCGTCCGTGAAACTGAGAAAATGAAATTAAATTATGTGGTATAGATGTAGGTACCTACTTACAAAAATAATAACTGAGGTACCTAACAAAAAACCCTTGAAATATTTTAATTTTTGGCTGATTGAGGAAGTATTTTTAATGCGTCTAAAAACTATAAAAGTTTTATTAGGGAAAACTAATAAAAGTTTTTTTTTATCCACTACATGTAAGCCCTTGACTGCGATCTCACCTGATGGTAAGTGATGATGCGGTCTAAGATGGTAGCGGGCTAACCTGTAAGGGCATGGCAGTTATATTAAGCCCATACCCCTATTCGGTTCCTACACGGCATCGTACCGGAACACTAACAGCACGTATTGCCGGTATGGTGGTAACTATAGCAACGGCCGATGCCTCCCACCAGGCCAGACCAGAGAAAATTTAGAAATTATAAGTTGCCAAATTGACCCTGCCGGGGATCGAACCCGGGACCTACCACGTTAAGACAACAGCGCTCAACACTGCACCAGGGAGGTCGTCAAAACTATCAACCATCTTTATTTGCCGACCGTACACCGATTTCGCAGTTCACTGGTCGCGTTCTGTGCTACGATTATACTTCTATGACGTAATCGGATTGCCTTTTACGTTTTTGACAGATGAAGGTTTCCCACTTGTAATTCTGGACTCATTTTTGGGCCGACCTCGGTCAACATCCACCGAACGACATTTTTCAAAAACGTGGTACGAAAGTTGATTAAGTAGGTATCATGTAGCTACGGGTTAAAATAAATCTTTCAATGGTAACGCTGCACTGGAAAGCACAAGATTAGCCACCCTACTGGCAACTTAGACGTGCCGTGTCCCGGGGAAGGACATAGGCTACTTTTTAACCCGAAAAATTAAATAGGTAGTTCCCGCGGGAATTAAAAAATCTTAATCCACGCAGACGAAGTCACGGGAATCATCTAGTACTTTTCTAATATAAAAAGACTATTACGAGAATACACAAGGCCATTAGTGGACATAGGCAATATTGGTAAAGTTGACCAAAACAAAGTCTTACATCGCCGGGCAATAGAAAGTTGCCAAGAAGTCCCAACTCTCGATCCTATGTCACTAGGGTTGATATGAGATTTTACTTCTCACCAACGTGGATAGATTTCGAGCGTTAAAACACAATCACGAACGAGTAAAATGGATCTAATGGTCTATGATTTTAAGTTGAAAATTCTCGCAGCTCAACTGCTCCAGCCAGCTAATTGTTCAAACAAATACTGTATTTCTGGTTCACGCGTGCGAGCGTCGTCAGGTACACTGAGCAAGCCAGAAGCAGCTCAAACTGAGGCGCCTTTGATCATACGCCTTCTATATGATACCTCGCAGCTCAAGCTGTAGAGACAATCAAGACAACCGAAGGCAGCCTGAGCCATTTCTGTACCCAATCAAATCGGCTTACACGCCGTGCTCGATTGGTCTATGACGGCTATTAATGAATAGACGTACTAGAATTTTTTTAAATATACCTTTTAAAGGGCTTTTATAGATGACCTATATGTCCCATCGTTACACGCTAATCTAACTAAGTATATTGAATACTAAATCTATAACAATTTGAGAGAATCACTGAATTTATATTCTCGTACTTACGCTGCCGAAATACTGAAAGGTTCGCTAAAAATAGAGTTAAAAACATCAATATGCATAACTAGAATTATAAAGCAATGCGGTGTAAACCATTTAATATTAGCGCTTAAGTGTTTCGATGTTCAAATTCTACAAACGTTGGGAAGATGTTATTCTCATACTAAGCCTGTAATCGTTGGAGCAGATGCGTCGGGACTCGGGACTCGCTACAAGTTTGGGCGACTTTGCGACACGTGGCGAGAGAAAAACTGGCCGAACTTGTCGAAACTTGTCGACTTTATTTGTCGTTCGTTGTTCATTCAGTAGGTATAGTACCCATAAGTTCTTCTAAATTTTGCGATCTATTTCTTACTAGATGATGCCAGCGACTTCGTCTGCGTGGTTTAAGATTTTTTGATCCCCGGGGGATCTCCTTAATTTTTCGGGATAATAGCCTATGTCAGACAACACACTTTCACATTTATAACTAAGTAGATGATGCCCGCGACTTCGTCCGCGTAGATTAAGGTTTATGATTCCCGCGGGAACTCTTGAATTTTCCGGGATAAAAAGTAGCCTATGTCCTTCCCCGGGATACAATCTATCCTTGTACCAAATTGTTGAATAGATGGGCCGTGAAAGCGTAGCAGATAGACAGACAAACAGACAGACAGACGGACGGACAGACGGACAGACACACTTTCGCATTTATAATATTAGTATTGATATTAGTATGGATATGCATATCAGCATGGATTTACTTTATGATATAACTAAGTAAGTATAGATTTAGGTTTCTTTAGAAATCCTGAGAGAACCCTTTATTTCATCGCCGTATCCATGTATCTAAAAAAAATCAAGTCTTTCCGTTGCTCTGTTGCGGCAATCAAACAAACTGATATTCCTAAAATTAGTTTTAAAAGTGTCTGATTATATGTGGTTAAATCTGGTGGTGGAGTCATTTTAATAATTTTATATTGGTCGAAGAGGCATAACATTTCAACAACCATTTTAAGGCTATTTGATTGTAAAATTACCCTTTTGCTATAATTATATCCAGTAACTAAATAACTAAAAGTTTTTAACTACTTATATTTCGTTTTTAATTTGTAATTTTGTACATGTATGATACGGCATCTCAGAAAAGGGTCAATTAAATGAAATCATATTGGTTACAATTACAAAATTAAACTGTTTATTCTGACATTATTAATAGCTGGTAGGTTTTTACAAATTACTCTCGATCATCAATCTTTATGAAATTCGTATGGATTTACAATGTGGTATCACTTTTATAATCTTTCTAATAGATATGTATAACAATAATATCTCTATAAATCAAATAAATATCAGTTTTAAAAATAATTAATAGTAATCCGCACCGGTTTACAGTATCCCCCGTTCTAATCTAAATTCAAAAAAAATGGCGGCGACCGACTAGGACACTAACCACAGATTCCACAATAACACAGATAATACGCAACATAGAACAATCATGTGGCATAGATTAATTATGTCGTGTTACATGACGTGTTAAGCGCCGTCGCCTTTCTTTTTAAAACCGGCTTCTTTTCTAATTAAAATACTTTTATTAATTATCCCGATATCATTAAAATTTAAACGAAATACCCTGTTTTAATCCAATTAATGTAACGTTACACACGGTTTAATTCAAAGTGACCGCAACTCGTATAATATTGACTGTTCATTACGACTCGCGGTCGACTTGCAGCAATTAAACCTTTATTGAAGCATTTTATATGAGTACCTACTTATCAGGAAACATTGGATCAATTAACGGATAATTTAGGTATTCTGATATCTCAATTCAACCTATTGCCGGCTCACTACTGAGCTCGATTCTTTTCTCACAGTGAGAAGGGTTTAGCCATAGTCCACCACGCTGGCCAAGTACGCACATTTGAGTGCGTTATGTGCAGATTGGTACACTTCACACAACCTTGGGAACATTATGGAGATATAGCTGATGCCCGCGACTTCGTCCGCGTGATTTTAGTTTTTTCGATTCCCGAGAGAACTCCTTAATTTTCCGGGATAAAATGTCACTCACTGTCACTCTCCAGGTCCTCAACTATGTCCATGCCAAAAATCATGTCGATCCGTTGCTCAGTTGCGGCGTGATTGAAGGAAAAACCAACAAACCAACAAAACTAATTCTGAGGCATGCAGGTTTCCTCACCCTTCCTTCACCGTTAAGGATCTATAAATCAATATCATTGTTTTCACGGAACCGTTATATGAAACTGTATTCACAATTCACAGCAGCTAAATAAAGGTCATTTATAAAATAAAATGCACACTCCATACAAATGTGCTGTATGAATAATTAGGTTACTACAAACGTCAAAATTGTCAAAAATGTCGAAAAAAGGAATGCAGTCCTCTATCGAACCTACAGCTGGTCTATATTTTATATAGAAAACTAGATGATTCCCGCGACTTTGTCCACGTGGACCAAATTTTTTCGATTCCCGCGAGAACTCTTCAATTTTCCGGGATAAAAAGTAGCCTATGTCCTTCCCCGGTATACAACCTATCCCTGTACCAAATTTCATCAAAATCGGTTGAACAGATGGGCCGTGAAAGCGTAGCAGACAGACAGACAGACACACTTTCGCAAATTTATTATATTAGTATGGATTAACGCAAGTGAAGTTCTAAAAATATACTAATATTATAAAATATGCGAAAGTGTTTGTTTTGTTGGTTCGTCCTTCAATCACGCCGCAACCGAGCAACGGATCGACGTGATTTTTTTCATGGTTATATTTGAGGACCTGGAGACTGACATAAGCTACTTTTTATCCCGGAAAATTAGGAGCTCCCAAGGGAATTAAAAAAACCACGCGGATGAAGTCGCGGACATCAGCTAGTATGACATAACTCCGGAAAGTTAGAACCCGCGACTACCTGAATAGGAAGTCGAGCATCTAAACCACCAGACCATCAGACCATCACCGCCTAAATAGACAAATAATACAGTAGGTAAGTATGGATAAAAATCGGTCTAATCCTTCAGCATTCAAAATAAATTAGGCACTAAAACTCATGAGATACGGGCCATTATGATGGGCCCTAATGTCTAAAATAATGTCTGGAACTAGGCTAGACGTGCTCATGATCATTTTATCTCCGTTGTGCCGTGAATAATGGCGTTCTCTTGTACAAATTCAGTTACATTGTTTGCGAATTGCGGAGGCGTTGGACTCACACTCATAAATCTTATTGTGTAATAAGTGTATCATACACTTAATAAATAATACATTCATTCTCTTTTCACACACTTAAAATATATACTCACACACGCAAACATACACACACACACACACACACACACACACACACACACACACACACACACACACACACACACACACACACACACACACACACACACACACACACATATACCAACACGCATACGCACTACAAGAACCCGCTAGCTTATATTATAGGTAAATTGCACAAAATTGAATTTCTAACTCAGTGAATATTAATAAGATAAATAAGGCATTGTTATTCTGCAGTGGTGTAAGTGGTAAAGTATTTTTTTTATCTTTTTTGTTACTTTAGAATATCTATTTGGAAGAGACTGACCCCCAAGTCACGGGTATATCCTAGTTTGGGGGTCCAGGGTAATTTAAGGAAATTGTCCATTCTGTTTGAATAAATAAAGATTTTTATTATTATTATTATTATTATACACTTGAGCGTCCTTCCAGAAGTAGGTACTAATTTAAAACTATCTACTACTCTCATTTTTATACTTGCACAAGGAAATTGTTAAAAGGTGTAGTCCAGTGCGATAATAATTAACTAATTAGAATAAAAATCTCTCGTGAGTCTCACGAGAGATTTTTATTCTAATTAGTTAATTATTATCGCACTGGACTGAACTTAAAGTCTATTCATTTGATTAGAGTCTGATTGCTAAATCAAATCGCTACCTAAACAGTATTCAATAGTCTCTGAATACGAGGTGGACAAAGTTACAAACGTCAAAACATTGGTCAAAACTACACAGTAGTATTACATATATAGATTTTATAAATCTATAGTGAAAACACTCGTATTGCATAAATGTCTGTGCCACAGATCGATTTGAATGAGAAAGTATGGAATGAGTCAGATTGATATATCACGTTTACAGCATAATATATCTAGTTATCTATAGTAGTAGTAGTATATCTGTAACTGTAAGAATGCAAAAACCGTTAGATTGTAATCTAACGGTTTTTTCTCGATAGATTGTCGAAAGATTGTGAAAAGTTCAATGTTCTGAGTGCCCATTTTTTTTAATATTCATTGAATTTACGATTTCTTTTCTCTTTCTTGTAGGTTAGGTTAGGGTTCGACATAAATTATCAGATAGATTAGGTTCTAAAGGGTTAATATACCTACTTAACAGATTACAATCTACCGAAAAATAATGCGATTGTAATCTTTTGACAGTTTACAATCTCGCGAGTTAGTTTTTCCAATCTTACGGTGACATATCTATCATATTATTATCTTAATAAATTGTACCACTGAATGTTGTTAGTTTTTTGTCGTCGTTTTTTGAAGTCGACTAAATTTACTAAAGTGACTGACGAGCTCGATGAGTTGCGAAGCTGTGGACCTAGTAGGTAGGACATTTTCTTGTGGACACGACGAGAAAACGAGATACAAACACAAATAAACTCAGACACACTGAACTGTGCTCAAATTGAGAACTAACAGAATCTACTCCGTGTTGATCCTAAAATGTTGATTTTTAACAAACAGTGGCGCCACTACCATATGCACAGACAAGTTTGCCGTGCTCTATCTCCGTGTAATTTTCATAATCGCCGTGACAAATGGCCACACGTCCAAAGACACGGTGTCCCAAAATCCACAGACAAATTAAGGTTTTTGAGCGAGACAAATCACGCGAGCGCTCGGCTTAGCCGTCGGGCGTTAATTAATCATCCAATTACAGGTTCCCGGTTAAAATCTTCAACGAAGACTAATTACGCCTCCGATTTGAGACGTGGAAATCGTGCCCGCACTCGGTATTAGTTTTAGCTCACTTATTCTATACTTATTATTATAAATGCGAAAGTTTGGATGGATTGATGTTTGTTACTCAATCGCGAAAGAACGGCTGAACGGATCTTGATGAAATTTGGCACAGAGATAAGTTGTAGCTTCTATCGCGGGCCTTGAGCGTGGAGACCGAATCCAGAAATTCCGTAACGAAAAAAAACTAACACTTCGGTTGCTATGACTACTCGTGTTGTTGACTTCAAGTTGTTGAAAATATAAAGGCGAAAAACCTCATTGTAAAGAGGTTTTTTGATTCAAAAATATTTTGCCTTTATATTTTCAACAACTTGAAGTCAACAACACAAGTAGTCATTGCAAGTTGATAAAAAATGCTATGCAATAGCTTTACCGCAGCAGTCTCCGAGTGCCACATGTCTTTTTTTTATCCCGTAAACTTAAAGAGTGCCCGCGGAAACCGAAAAACCTCAATCCACGCGGACGAAGTCGCGGGCATCAGCTAGGTAGTTGCTAGTTAAATATTACTATCTACTTCGCATTTATGCAAATTCAATTATAATTTAATCAGCGACTTCGTCTGCACGGTTTTTCTTTTCAACCGACTTCAAAAAAGGAGGAGGTTCTCAATTCGACTGTATTTTTTTTATTTTTTCTATGTTTGTTACCTCAGAACTTTTGTCTGGGTGGACCGATTTGGATGATTCTTTTTTTATTTGAAATAGCATACTCCCCATGTGGTCCCATATAAATTTTATCGAAATCGGTCGAGCGGTTTTTAAAATATCAGCAATAAAATAAGTACTTTGTATAGCGTGTGCTTGTTGTTGTAAAGTTGGCGAGGGAGTTTGAAGTCGGTTGTTTAAAAAGTATTTTTTATATTAAATTATTTTTATTTCCACGAGAACTTCTTAATAATTTCCAGGATAAAAGGTAGCCTATGTAACTCTCCAAGTTGGACGGTGCGGGGTATCAGCTAGTATGTATATAAAAACGTCTAATGAGCAAATACGAGTAAGTACCTACAAAAAATGTTTTGCCTCAAAGAATAGGAGCATATCCCAATGGAATTCCAAATCAATAGCGCTCAAGCATGAAAGCAACATTAAAAACTGTAGTCTACACTTCTACAGGATGGTAGGTGTAAATCATCGTAAAAGGGTACGCCTGCGATTTCGAATTTCTATTGTTTTGCCTTCGCCCGACGGTGCTACCTCGCAGAGTTTTCACCTGTCTAAAATATTGTGAACATATTTTGTAACAATTTGCCTATGTCAAATAGTACATTTATTATTATTTTATTTATTTGGCAACCAAAACCAGATTTCTATACTTTTTGCAAAGTCTAAATTATAATAAAATTTTGATTTTATCAAAATTCTAATCTTTTTTTGTTCAAGTTGACTTTGACAAGTCATTTTGAATAGTCGAGTGAATCTACCGCTGGTTCGGAATGGTATTCCTGCCGAGAAGAACTAGCAAGAAACTCGATGGTTTTTCTTTAGGAAAAATTAATTTACAATTTCATCAATGTGTAGATGTACATAAGGAACCGCTGCCCTTAGCATTGCTGGAGCGAGTTAAATCTATGTTCTTTTATCATTTACCTATAATATTCAACTGCCTCGTTGGTCTAGTGGTTAGCATAGTCGACTGCGGATCACGAGATCCTGGGTTCGATTCCCGGTCGGGAATAAAAGTTAGGTATTGGGTTTTTCAATTAAGAAATTCTCAGTGCCAGCCCGGAGTTGGAAGTTGGCGGTGTATCACCCCCGTGCCTCGGAGAGCACGTTAAGCCGTCGGTCCCGGTTATTATCACTAACATGATAATAGTCGGTAAAGCCCGCCAACCCGCATTGGAGCAGCGTAGTGGGTCTAAGCTCTAATTCCCGCTCTCCTATGACAGTGGAGGCCTGTGCCTAGCAGTGGGACGTTAATAGGCTGTAGTGATGATGATGATGATGAATATTCAACAGTTAAATAAGCTTTTTCAGGAGCATACTTCCTAGAGGGTCGCACTACGTGAATAAGGTTCTTACGGAAATAGTAATAGGCGCGCAAAGTAATGCCAGTAATACCGTTACTGCTCAGGAGGGTTCCTACCATCGCATAAAGCACTATTATTGCAAAATTACAGTTTTATGTCACGTACCTTGATGTTCCTAGAATAAGGAACATGGTATACGAGATATATAATATTGAAACAATACGGCTTTAAGTATTGTTGGTATTGGCGATGGAAGTATAACCCCAGGCGGGAAATTAATAATTTAATATAAAAAAATATTTTTAAACTACCGACTTCTAACTCCCGCGCCAACTTTACAACAACAAGCACGCTCTTATACGAAGTACTTATTTTATTGTTGATATTTTAAAAACTGCTCGACCGATTTTGATAAAATGTATATGGGACTACATGGGAAGTATGTCCTTTCCAATAAAAAAAGAATCATCCAAATCGGTCCACCCAGTCAAAAGTTATGAGGTAACAAACATAAAAAAAAAACAGTCCAATTGAGAACCTCCTCCTTTTTTTGAAGTCGGTTGAAAAAAATCACGGCTAATTGGAAGTACGAGGACTTCGCAAGTAATTTTAAGAGGACGCGGAATATGTATAAAATATAAATAGGCTTTTAGACCTGCCGAACCAACTGAGAAACGGCAATACCACTTAATAAATAAGGGGCATCAAATACAGTTCGTATCAAAGACGCTAATGCAAGCAATTTGAAACGTTTTTAGCCGCGAAGTGCTCCCAATAAATAGGATAAAAGGGGCCGCGAACGGGAATTATTTTCCCCAATAGAATTTCTTCACTTCGGAAAAAAGCGTGAAGGGATGAATCCGAGCGGTTTTTCTGAAAAAGCAACTCGAGCGATCGCTATTCACTGCGACCAGTCACGCTTGGCCGCTCATTGAGTATAGAATTCGGGGGTCACACACAGACACGAGATTTCCTAAGCAAGCAAACTGTCCAGTAGGTATACTTTTTACTGTATACTTGACTACACTGCTGGATGAAGGTCTCCTTCTGGGTGATTCTCTAAGGTAAAATAAAATTTACAACCGTTGCAGTCAAGGTCGATCTCTTCGATGTTAATCGCAGACCGCATCGATGCTAGCAATGCTTAAATGTTTACACTGCATTGCACCGCTGCAGTGTCATTCTCTAAGAAACACTTAAGCATTGCTAGCATCGATGCGGTCTGCGATGTAACATCGAAGAGATCGACCTTGACTTGTAAATTTCATTTGACCTTAGAGAATCACACAGCTGCATAGATCGCCACAGAGCACGGTCCACGTATCACCGCGTGCCTTCTTCAAACCGAAGTTGACGGTCATCGTGCGGAAACCTCTATTTTGAGCCGCATCTTTTACAGTTATGACATAATTTTGCTACTAGAAAAAAATATATTGTTTGGTGGTACCTACATACTGTTTTGTGCGCGAGTCAACTCGCACTTGACTGTTTTTTTTTGATCAAGAAAAACATGTATGATATTGATAAAAATCAAAGAACTTTGTACTAAATGTAATACAACAGAGATTTTAATAATATTGAATAAGGACCCCTGCTCAATTTTGTGCCAAGCTTTGCTATTCTGTGCTATGCAGATCCAGAAATGCTCACTACCTTGTCTGGCTAACGTTCTTTGGGACGCCCACGTTTTTTTTTGCCGCGTGCCTTTTGGGTCACTCCACTGAATTGTGCGTTTTGACCATTTCTCGTTACAAGTGCATGCAACACAGTGTTATTTCTAATGGAGTCACTTGTACTTTATATATTCTATATATTGTTTCTATATATTCTTCAGAAAAAACGATAATTTTTGGTTAAAATCATGTACAATCTTAGTTTCTAAAGAATCATAACAAACTAATTCTCAACAAAACAATACATTAGCAAAATATTTACCTAACCAAAATAATATTTACATGTTCAATATTCTTGTTCATTTTACTGACATCTCAAAATTACATAATACAATTATTTAAACCCACATCAGAAAGGACAAAGTGGTTTTATACATTATTGGACCTGGGGCCCAAATCCAATATTTTCATCCTTTCCTTATGATATTTTAGGGTCATTAATTTTTCAATTTGCCCCGAAAAAGGGTATACTTAGGCTCGCTGTCCCCGACGGCGGTGTGTCCACGGTGAAGGTGGGCCTTTTTTGCGAAATTAGATTGCACCCTTTTCTGTGCGGAACCCTTTGATTTTATTCCCTTGGACCCCTATTTACTCGGGTATAGTGTTGTATCGGACAGCAGTATTGTGATTATAATTAAGTTTGGCATTTGCCAGATGGAGAGTGAATAAGGCAATGGACAATGGGTTTTAACGGGCTTGAATTGATTTCTTTATAATTTTCTGGACGATGCTTTTTTTATCCACTGGGTACAAGTTAGCCCTTGATTGCAATCTCACCTGATAGTAAGTGATGATACAGTCTAAGATGGTCTAACCTGTTCGGGGTATGGCAGTCATATTATAGTAAACCCATAACCTTATTCGGTTTCTATGCGGCATCGTACCAAATACGTTAATACAGAAATTATAAATTCCCAAATTGACCCTGCCGGGGATCGAACTTGGGACAACAACAGCGCTCAACACTGTCCCAGGGAGGTCGACAAATAGATTTCAGCAAACAATTTGATTTGATGTCCGCTACAGGCTAGGTAAGTACTCCATCCGCATAGATTTAAATTTTTGAAAATTTTATGGAAAAGTATCCTTCCCCAGGATGCAAACTATCTCTATACCAAATTTCATCAAAATCGGATAAAAAGATAGGCAGTTAAAAAGCGGAGCGAACAGACAGACACACTTCAGCATTTATAGATAGATAGATAGATAGATAAATGCTTTATTGCCACACAAAACATTAAAAAGAAACAATAAAGTTAACAATTAAAAAAGAAATAACAAGTGCGCAAAGGCGGTCTTATCACTAAAAGTGATCTCCTCCAGACAACCTTTAATAAAGAAGCTAATGCAATGAAGCGGGATAGTGCAACAACATTAATACATATTTATAATATACTACATAAACTATACATTCTAATAATACATAAACAATTACACAAATAAAATACTAAAACATATAAATATAAAAATACCAATACATTTAATCATAATACATATATAAATATTTCGGACCTACTTAACAAAAGTAAACAAATACATAAATGATGATCTTGATGATGAATCTTGTATGATTTATATTTATCATACAAGTATGGATACAGCTAGTTAAATGCATGGTGATGTTGCTGTTTCGGTCGTTACATTTGTACCCATAGACAAACTGTCCCCATAGGGTACAATCAAAACAAACCGCGACCACAAAATGAAAGTTCTCTTTGGTGGAACATACGTGTTGTACAACATTTTTAGGATTCCCTGTGCAGTGACAAAAAGCTTTAGGTGTTTCTATGGAGTTTCTATTTCTTTGAACATTCAACATACAACCGAAAAACACTGGTGGGAGGTTTCGGCCGTGGCTAGTTACCACCCTTCTGGCAAAGACGTGCCACCAAGCGATACATGACTTTAATACATAGATCAGCTACTTACTATTTGGCACTATACGCGTCGCGTGGCGTTGTTTCGTATCGTATAATTTTTCGACGTTTTAGAAGTTTTCGAGTTAGGTTTTCACAAGTATCATGCTTTTATCGTTAGGTATTTTGCGGTAGTAAATTTCTGTCTGACGTGAGCGCCTTTCAGCGAGGAGAAAGTTTGTTTATATTTTTTCTAGATAAAGAAAAACAGGCCATACACGCTGAAATTATGACATACGAGAACCAATAGAGAAAATTCGGTATCACGCTTGCCTATTTTACTTTTCACACACGAAACTCCTGCAATCAACCTTGTACCAACGTATTTGTTAAAATAAAACCTGTCCCGAAAATAAGCCCTGTTCCACGGGGGTGAATATGGTAAGGGGTAGCGAGTGCAACTTTTAAGCAATATTATTTTTTTGTATAGTCGTTTGTGAAAAGCTAACATTTTAAGGGCCATTTTCCTATACATTTTTAAAACTTCTGGGGTGATGCAATATTTATTTTTATCTCTTGTTTTTCATGTTCATAATATTTTCTTAACTCTCTAGTCCATAGCTGAACTGATATTGACAAAGTTTGGCATGAAGATACGACGCCTTTACAAGGACATATGGGATTATTAATTTATCCATAGAAATCATAGAGTTTCCATGACATTTATAGCCAATTTTAATTCGAAGTCCCAGCGTCATAGTTTAGCTAGATTCCATAGCTGAGTGGAAATCGCTTCATGGAAAAAAATAAAAACAAATATGAAACGATTTCTAGCTTTCATTTACAAAGAAAAAATTTCGGCGATATATGGACAAACCAAGTAAGTATAGGAATATAGGAAAACTGTAAGTAACTTGCTGATGCATATACATTACATCACTACAGCCCAGTAACGTCCCACTGCTGGGCACAGGCCTCCACTCTCATAGGAGAGCGGGAAATAGAGCTTAGACCCACCACGCTGCTCCAATGCGGGTTGGCGGGCTTTAACGACTATTATCATGTTAGTGATAATAACCGGGACCGACGGCTTAACGTGCTCTCCGAGGCACGGGGGTGAAACACCTCCAACTTCCAACTCTGGGCTGGCACTGAGAATTTCTTAATTGAAAACCCCAATACCTAACTTTTATGCCCGACCGGGAATCGAACCCAGGACCTCGTGATCCGCAGTCGACTATGCTAACCACTAGACCAACGAGGCAGTCAATACATTACATTACATTACATATTTTTTGAAAATTGAACAGTGCGAGCGCCAAAAATAATTTTATGATAAGTCAGTCAGTCTGTATTTTACTAACTGGATGGATGAATTTAAATGCAACTTGGCAAACTTATAGCTTCGTCTGGCGGACAAAAAGCCCGCACTGGCACTTCTATATGGAGCTGCACAAACTACCGCGACAGGTCGAAACGTGTTCCCAACACGACGCGACCGTCTCGTGCGGACGTTTTCTTTTATCCTGTCTTTTTGCGTTTTCGCCGTTATTGCTGATTTTGATTACAGAAAACTTAAATCGGCACGTATTTCTAACCAAGCAATATTTTTCTCCTCATAAAATATGAAAATAAAAATTGGAAACTCGCTTAAAATATTCCAACAACCCTCGAAACCATATTTCCATACATTTTATTTGTCAACATCGCGTTTTCCACCTTTGTTTTTATCGCAGACTTACGAAAAAAATAGACATAACCCGCCATTGCTTGTTACTGGTTTTAGAGTGCTCTATGTTTTCGCTATGAAACACGGCGTTACATATTTCAGGACTCCGAGATCATTTTAAAGTACCTAGATGCCTATACTGTGTAAAATCTTGGAACCAAGTTTCGTTAAAATCTCGTTTTAACCCATGAAAGCGTAGCAGACAAACAGAAAGATAGACCTATAGACAAACCGTGTGTATTTTGTTAAGTAAATATCTAATAAAATATTATTTAGGATTAAAGTAGGAATTATTAAATTCTGTAGTGTTATTAAAAGCGATTCAATGCAAATGCAACTGCAAAAGCAAATGCAAATGTCGAATGCAAGGAACACATAGTTTTTAATGACTAAGTTAAGTTATTTTACGCATATTTTTGGCTAGATGATTCCAGCGGGACTCTGTAATTTTCCGAGATATAATATAATCATAGCCTATGTCCTTCCCCGGGATACAATCTATCCCTGTACCAAAGTTCATACAAATCGGTAGAACAGATGGGCCGTGAAAGCGTAGCAGACAAACGGACAGACGGACACACTTTGACGTTTATAATATAAGTATGGATATTTCGCATACGATTCACGGCCAGGCACATAACCTGTGCGCAGTGTTCCGTCTATAGTTTTTGTTAATCCCTTGACTGTTACCAGAAATGCTGAAATAACAAACTTGGCGTCATAAACAAAAGGGCGTGGAAATAGGAAGTGGTTTCCAGCGTAAACTTTGGGAAATCGGCAAAACCGAGGGAAGTATTGGCGTTCAATTAAGCTTGTCAACGGATAGAACTCGGCCAACTTTCGGAATTGCGCCGTGAATGGGCAAAGTTTGGAAATCTTCAGGAATAGGGGGTGGAAATAGCTGACTACGAGGGTCATGAACGGTTTTCGGGGTATACTTACTTTAATACTCTTATGGTGTATTTTTTTATCTATACTAACACTAGATGATTCCCGTGACTTCGTCCGCGTGGACCAAATTTTTTCGATTCCCGCGGGAACTATTAAATTTTCTGGGATAAAAAGTAGCCTTTGTCCTTCCCCTGAATACAACCTACCCCTGTACCAAATTTCATTTAAATCGGTTGAACAGATAATTTTTTTGATTCCCACGGGAACCTTTGAATTTTCCGGGATAAAAAGTAGCCTATGTCCTTCCCCGGGATACAACCTATCCCTGTACCAAATTTCATCAAAATCAGTTGAACAGATGGGCCGTGAAAGCGTAGCAGACAGACAGACAGACACACTTTCGCATTTATAATATTAGTATGGATTATAAAATGCGAAAGTTTGGATGGATGGATGAATGTTTGATACTCAATCACGGCAGAACGGCTGAACGGATCTGGATGAAATTTGGCACTGGGATAGATTATAGTCTGGAATAGTACATATACTACTTTTTATCCCGAAAAATTCCCGCGGGAACCAAAACCCCTTGATCCAGCTGACGAAATAGCGGGCATCAGCTAGTGATAAAGTTTGTTTTACTTGATATTGAAGGTAATTTTGCTGTAGGTACACACCATCTCTGAACTAAACTACTATATATATTGCTATCCTTTTTAGAATACTTCTTGCGGAAAGGGGCAGCATTGGATTTAGAGCTGTCATTTAAGTTTAACTTAGATATTGTGTTAAACAGAATTAGCCAAATTTTTATTTATTTATTTATTTATTTATTTCAATGAAACGATTTTATTTTTTATTGAACAATGCCCCAATAGATTGATGAGGAGAGTAGCATGATGAATTGATGACTAGTTGGTAAGTACCTAATTACTTTTTGGCTTTTCGTACAATAGCTACATCATTATTATCATTTTTTTTTCAATAAAATCGTTAAACTTAAAAAAAAATTACCTCTTTTATTTTTCGACATTTCTTTTGACCACCTTTTTATCGAGCTATAGGATAAAGGATATTGAGAATCATGCTACATTTACGCTGTTAAGATTCACAAGCATACGTAATGTTTACTGGCAAAAGTAAACCTATCGCACATGACACTCATGATGACTCAGCTATCAATATCGTAGTATCGCTTATCAATGACAAATATTTAACATTAACACAGCTACGAATTGTATGGTCGACAGTTTATCATAGTGTTTGTACGGACAGAAAAAAAATTAAAGAATTAATGAGAAATATAACTTGTATTCTATCTCATTCTCTCGCAAGATAAATCCTATTACGAATATGTTTGTCTCTTTTTGGCGTCGCTTTTTCGTTTCATAGAATTTTCAAATCACAACGATTCTTAAGAAGTTTCACTTCAAAAGTGCCACTTCAAGTCGTCACTTCGTGTAAGCCACGACAGCTCTACTATAGTATTCTTTGGCATTATGAAGACAAAAAGAAGAAAATAAATAATATTCATGATTATAATATAGGGCTCTTCAAAAGGCGGATAAACAAATATCTCAAAAGCCAGCAACGCATTTTCGGCAGCGGAGGTAATCACTTACCATCAGGTGACCCGCCTGATCGTTTGCTCGCTGTACATATAAAAAAAAATATAGCCCAGGTATACTTCGACAGCGAAACGTTTTCAACCGACTTCAAAAAAAGGAGGAGGTTCTCAATTCGACTGTATTTTTTTTTTTGTTATGTTTGTTACCTCAGAACTTTTGACTGGGTGGATCGATTTGGATGATTCTTTTTTTATTTGAAAGAGCATACTTCCCATGTGGTCCCATATAACTTTTATCGAAATCGGTCGAGCGGTTTTTAAAATATCAACAATAAAATAAGTACTTTGTATAGCGTGTGCTTGTTGTTGTAAAGTGGGCGCGGGAGTTTGAAGTCGGTTGTATAAAAAGTATTTTTTATATTATTATTCTTTTCAACACCTTGAGTCAGTACTACAATTATTAAAATCGCTGGCCAATCAACATTGCTTATCGTCTGCATATTCTGCATTTCTATTTACATTTTGTGTCCATCACCACCCTACTATGCAGCGTTAGCAAAAATGTCTTTAAATTATTTTATGGACTATTTTTAAAGTGATATTATATTATCGGTATCTAATTAATGCGATGTAGCTTCGTTTATTATTTGTGAATATTGTGGGTGTACTCCTATATTAATAGTACGGTCAACAAAATATACTATCTTTAACTATTTAAATTTAAATTGTATTATAAAGCCGGTTGTGATTCAGTGTTCCGATGCCATGTCGTGTAGAAATAAATTATAGGTATTGCTTAGGTTTATAAAAATTAGCTCTTGAGAGCTGGCCCCCTAATAGGTGAAATCGAAGTCAAGGCCAACTTGTGTCTAAATAAAAAAATAAAATCGAACTATGCTTAACCGACCAATCTGTTTTAACGATTTTGATGAAATTTTGTACAGGTTGCATCCCGAGCCTGTGTACTTAACACATGCTATTTTTATCCCAGAAAAAGAAATAAATTTCCCAAAAGATTTTTCAAAAACCACGCGGTAGCGGTAGGAATTCTAGATAGATTATAATTTAATATGTAAACTTAATATTCATACTATTATATTAGTTACTAGCTGATGCCTGCGACTTCGTACGCGTGGATCGAGGTTTTGTTGTTCCCGCGAGAATTCTTGAATTTTCCAGGATAAAAAGTAGCCTATGTGTTAGTCCAGACTATAATCTATCTCTGTGCCAAATGTCATTCAGATCCGTTCTTCCGTTCTGGCGTGATTGAGTAACAAACATCCATTTGAGGTTTTTTGGTTCCCGCGGGAGCTCCTTAATTTTCTGGAATAAAAAGAGATAGTATATAGTCTGGAATAGCCTATGTGCTATTCCAGACAATATTCTATCTCTGTGCCAAATTTCAGCCAGATCCGTTCAGCCGTTGGGGCGTGATTGAGTAACAAACATCCATCCATACATCCATCCATACATCCATCCAGACATCCATCCAAACTTTCGCATTTTTAATATTTATTTGATTCACCAACCAAAATAATACAAAACCAATTTTCGACTATATCGCATGTTCGCGCCTACCTTATTTCACTAATTGGACAACTTTTGTGCGGACGGTATCAACCCGCCCACGTGGTTCGAGGAATACCACGGGGTTTTTATGCAAATATAACGGCTGCTTACACAGCTTATCGCAGTCGTAAATCGATTTTACTCGTTAATGCTTCGAACGCAAACACGCCCGTATAAGTTTAGTCTCGCAACTCGCACGTTGATAATGAGTAGAACATGGAAATTGTAGATTATGGTACAAAAATAAACAGTCTATTTTGTAAAATTCTAATACAAGATAGTCATTGACTACAATCTCAAATGTTAGTAAAATAGGAAGAAGTTTAAAATGCACGGTGTGTGTAACATAATAAATTTTGTTTTGATCGAAATTTTACTGCTAGCGACATCTATCGACATCGTTCCGAATAAGACGCAGTCGATCGATGGGTCTTTGGTGACAGCTCCGGGTTCCGCGTTCTGCGGTTGGTTGAGGCGCTCTGTGGCCGATAGAAATATAGGACGTCGCTCTGTGTTTCGTTAAATATATTATCTGTCTCATAGCGCTTAAAATGAACGTTTCGGAACTTGTGAAAAATATGGCAGGATTGCTTGCAAAAAAGGAGTCTTGTCACGAAAATATTATGAAAATTTAGACAATTCGAGTCAGTTCGGGTCAAAATGGTATAACAGTTACTTTCCGCATTTCCGGGTCGTGTTTTCGCCTATAAAAGGCAGAAATTTGTGTGGGAACCCCTTTTTTCTGCTGTGGTCCGCCCCGAGGCAAATGCTGGTAGTGCTGGTGGAAAAATTGAAGGTGTGGCCTGACATGGCTGTGGTGTGGTAACCCACGCGGGTTATAAAATCCTGGCTGCGAAATATCTCTGGAAATGGTAAGTGGAAGAAACGAAAGTGATCACAGCGTTGTAAATTTAGTGCCGCGTGTTTAGTGGTTTTCTTGTGCATTGTTGCAGACCTGTACGGTGATCATATGGTTGGGGAATAGGGAGCGCCTCCCGCATTTAATGTCGGGTAAATATCGTTAGGGCTTTGTACTCCTTAATTTTGTTTAAATACAATATTCTCACACCCGTTTTTTCTTGTTGACAGGTGGACGGGATAAATTAATTAACTAGATAAATAAATAAATCAATTAATTAACTAGTTAAATAACTAGATAGATAACTAAATAGATAATTGTGATGATTGGATTAACTCAGATTAATCTATTTTCACTTCTATAGTTTATTTTTATTTATTAAAAATGGTCATCCACCTTGTAAAGTTAAATCTTTCTCAAATTTAACTTGGGTTTGACATAATGGTAGTATTTTTGTACGCATAAGTATTTTCCCCGAATCTTACTTAATTGACATCACGAATACGGCAAATGTTTCTACCTCGTGTCGATTCGCGCCGGGGTGACGACGTGCACGTGTGACCCCTCGAGCTTCGAGACCCGAGCAGCTTCGGCCACATGTTACCTCGTGGTTCGTGGACGGCGGCCTCGCGCGACTTCAGGTCGTAATAGCATTTATGCGTAATTAATAGTAATTCTTTTTACATGGAAGTCAGAATGATGGTCTGCACAAATAGTGATGGTTGCGGTATTCAGGTCTAACTTAAACTCAAATTTCATTCAAATGAATTTAGGTCTTTTAATCAAATCATATAGGCATTTCAGTGGACTATCTGGGTGAGGCTTTGATCTGTGCGTTATTCAAGCCGGACTCGACCTTTTGAGATTCTCCCGGAGCTAGCCGAGTCA
The DNA here is from genome assembly GCA_963932025.1 of Erebia epiphron. Lineage (NCBI taxonomy): Eukaryota > Metazoa > Arthropoda > Insecta > Lepidoptera > Nymphalidae > Erebia > Erebia epiphron. Next base: position 27,734,548 of record OZ009947.1, on the reverse strand, counting down.
AAGCCGAGCTTGGGTGGCCACCTAGTGTAGGAACGGTATTCCTTTTAAATGGTAAAATTAAGAATACTTTTAAGTACTTCAGTAATGTAATTTGATATTAAAACTGTTTATAAATATTGAAAATTGTGCCTATATAAATATATTCCTTACGTAGGATAACAGATCTCTCTTTTATTTATTATAAAATAACCATTCATCATCCGTTACCCTAATTTAGATCAACCCACTGTTAACGTGGACTCTTTCATAGAACGCACACCGGGTCTAGTGAGTCAGCGACTATAACTCAGTTCCTGGAACACTTCCCCGGATACCCAAGAAAGACTCCAACGTTACACTGGCGCCCAACTCATTATTAAACTAATGCAAATATATGTTAATTTTATATTAGAAAGTTAATTTTATATTATTATGATTTTTTATATTTATTTACTCTGTTTTTGGAAAGGGTTGATTATTGTGAACATGTTTAGTATAAAGTGGTGAATGATTGTTAAGTTAGTTCATGTAAAGCAAACCATCAGTCTGGCTCATTTATTGTGTTTTTTAGTAATAGTGTGTTTTGTAGTACTAGTCATAAGAATTTGATTAGATTTTTTATTTTTATATAACACGGCACTCTCTCATAGATAACATACTGTAATAAGAGTGTATTATCGTTAGTGGAGTATAGTAGCTTGTGTATTTATAAGTCCAAATATTAGGCTTATCTCTAGTTCCTTGTTGTAATTGTGTGCACCATCAATCTCAAACATGGATAAATCTAGAATAATTCAATTTCATGCCTTACATAAGGATGAATTAATTTATGAGGTAACTATTCGTTCGGAAACTCCGGGAAATACGGTAGAGGAACTCAGAAAACAACTGAGGGTTCTCTCAAAAGAATGCCCAGCTGAGGCCATTCAAGTAACAAACCTTAGTGCAGATAGTGAAGTAAAAATCATTTATGAAAAAATTAAAGTGCTCGTGTCCTTGTTAGATAGCTGGGAGGAGTCGAAAGAAAGAACTTCTTTCGCTAGAGCCGAAGCCCTATCTTACCATCTATACCATAGATTAAATAGAATTTCAGACAATGAAAACGCCAAAAGCCTGTCTAGGAAACTTGAAAAATTATTAACCCGCATTGAAACTCCTAACATTAACGTTTCAGAAACTCCTGCCTTGCCTCCTGAATCTCCTTCACTCGAGTGTTCCGGGGAAAAGAACGTAGCGAAGTGGAACATCAAGTTCAACGGTTCGACGGATCCTCGGTCATTCATTGAAAGAGTTGAAGAGTTGCAGAGTTGTTACGGGGTATCAGACAGCAGGCTCTTCAAGTCGGCGGCTCAATTGTTCAGTGAGCAAGCGCTCCTCTGGTATCGAGGAGTTAAAAACCAGGTAAGCTCATGGTCGGAGCTTAAAGCTTTTATTCTCAGCGAATTCAATCCAGCAGACTACGATTATCGCTTACAAAGTGAAATTAGGTCTCGAACACAGGGCACAGATGAGCCTGTTCACATATATTTCTCAATTATGGCCTGTCTTTTTGCTAGACTTAAGATAGATTTACCCGAGGAAACCAAAATAGAAATTTTATTGCACAATATCCGTCCCATTTTTTCACAGCAATTGGCATTAGTTCCAATTAGCTCCGTCTCTCAATTGAAGGACTATTGTAGGCAGATTGAGGCGACGACACAACAGGCAAAGAATTTTTCGGAGCCTGGTAAAGCTACGAGTATTATAACTTCTGAGTTTGCTTATAAAAACAAAAATAAACCGGTGGCATATTTAGACCAGAGGGACAAGGTAAAGCAAAATTTACCGAAACCAAATTTTAATCAAATGAGGTTAACAGGAAATAGACGGACAAGTGATAATGTTAAGGATAATAACCGTCCTACTGCGGGTCCGTCCTCTAGCTGCTGTCATTGCCCATCAAGACAGCCTAGACCTAAGGGGGTTCACTGCTTTACATGCAAAACCCCAGGCTTTACTAAAGTAACTTGTCCTAAATGTAATAATAATAAAGCCACAACTCAAAAAAAAAAACAAAAAAAACTAGTAAACTCGGACTGTAGTTTAGCTCAAAAATTCAAAAACTATGATTCAATAGCTACAGTCCGATTCTGTCCTCAAAAAGATGATATTCGGCCATATTTGAAATTTAACATTGGAGAATTAGAAGTTTACGGTTTATTAGACTCAGGAGCGTGTATATCAATTTTAGGAAATAATTCACATAAAATTTTTACTCAGTTAGGTTATTCTTTTAATAGCTTTGTTGATGATTCCTGTACAGTAGCAAATGGCGTACAGCTAGAATCACTGGGACATATTTATTTGCCTATTACATTCAATAATATTACGTGTGCAATAAAGTTTATAGTAATTCCATCAGTAGTTTCTGAGATTATACTGGGATGCGATTTCTGGAAAGCTTTCAAGTTAGCCCCAGAAATTTTTGAAAACATAGATTATAGGAGTTCACCAATAAGCTTTTGTGATTCAATTCATTCAAAAGGTATCAACGCAATAAAACCGTTTAACCATTTGGCTGCCGATCAGCAAGAAATGGCCAGAGCCATAATGGAGAAATATAGTGACATCTCTTTTGACAAGAAAGGATTAGGTAGGACTACGTTGATAGAGCATGTGATTGACACAGGTGATTCAGCACCGGTCCGTGTCAAACAATATCCGCTGTCTCCTGACAAAAAGGTAGCATTACAAGCTGAATTAGATAGGATGCTAGCGTTAGACGTCGTCACACCTAGTGAAAGTCCCTGGAATAATCCAGCTATTCTTGTTAAAAAATCAAACGGTGATTGGCGATTTTGCTTAGATTGTAGGAAGCTTAATGCTGTTACAAAAGGTGACTCTTACGCAATTCCTTACATTCCACAGATCTTGGATAGTTTGAAGGAGGCTAAGTTCTTGTCTACTATAGACTTATCATCCTCGTTCTGGCAAATTCCACTGTCAGAGAGCTCGCAGGAGAAAACTAGCTTCACCGTTCCAGGCCGTGGATTATATAAATTTAAGGTCATGCCATTCGGATTATGCGGAGCACCAGCCCGTCAACAAAGATTGATGGATACATTGATAAATCAAAATTTTTGCAGTGATATCGACAACGGTTATGTATTTTGCTATATCGACGATATTGTTATTTGTTCGTCAGATTTCTCTACACATCTGTTACTGCTAAATAGAGTTTTAAATAAACTAAAGGCAGCAAATTTAACCGTCTCTTTCGAAAAATGCAAATTCTTTAGAGAGTCCATCAAATATCTTGGTTATGTTGTTGACGAGTATGGCTTACGTACAGACCCTGACAAGATTGCGGCAATACTAAATTTCCCTACCCCTACCTCTGCACGAGAAGTAAAGGTATTTCTGGGTACCTGTTCATGGTACAGACGATTTATTCGAAATTTTTCAACTATTGCAGCTCCATTGAACAAGCTGACCAGCAAAGGCAAGCATGCACCAAAATTCCAGTGGAGTGACGCAGCTGATGAAGCCTTCACGCTGCTAAAGAATGCACTGGTCTCAGCTCCTGTTCTCGCAGTTCCAGATTTCGAAAAGCCGTTCACGGTACACACCGACGCTTCAGCTTATGGGTTAGGAGGTATGTTGTCGCAAGAGGTCGATGGACATGAACATCCGATAGCATATGTCAGCAGGTCCTTGAACAAGAATGAAAGGAATTATAGCGCTACTGAGCGAGAGGCGTTAGCAGTAATCTTCTCAGTAGAAAAGTTTCAAGCATACCTAGGTTCGAAGAAATTTAAAATCGTTACAGACCATTCATCACTAAAATGGTTCCTAAACTTGGAGAACCCATCCGGTAGACTAGCACGTTGGGGTTGCCGACTGTCTCAGTTCAATTTTGAAATAGAGCATAGGAAGGGAACCGATAATGTGGTACCTGACGCCTTATCCCGCCTAATAAAGGTGGAGGCGATTCACTCGGCACCTAGAACATCCGCGACCGGTATGAAAGATGAATGGTATGAAAGGTTATACAATGGTTGCTTGTCTCACCCCACTAACTTTCCAAACTTTATGATTAAAGATAATAAATTATATCGCTTAAGTAAAAGTAAATATAACCTGTTAAGGGAATTTGATTGGAAAGAGGTGATTCCTAAAGGGAGGAGACAAGAAATCATTCGGGAAAATCATACTGAGGCAACAGCCGGACATTTGGGTATTTTTAAAACTCATAGACGGCTGTGTCTCCGGTATTATTGGCCAGGAATGCACAAGGATGTTACGGAATTTATAAATGCATGTGAAGTATGTAAGGCGTATAAACACTCTACGCAAGCAATCCCTGGTTTAATGGGAAAACCAAAGGTTTGTTCACGACCATTTCAGGTAGTGTCAGTGGATTTGGTTGGTCCGCTGCCACGATCCCGATCTGGTTATACATTCCTTCTGGTGATAACTTGTTGCTTCTCGAAGTATACTCTTCTTTTTCCCTTACGTCGCGCTACGTCTGAATTAGTGGCAAAACATTTTGAAGAGGGTGTAATTTTGGTACACGGGACTCCAGAGACAGTGATCCTGGACAACGGGACTCAAATGACTGGTTCGAATTTCCGGAATGTCATCACACGATATAACATACCAAAACTGCACTATACTCCAAAGTTTTGCCCACAGGTAAATACGGTAGAACGCTACAATAAAGTAGTCATGCAAATGGTCGCATCTTATGTAGAAGAAGACCATCGTTCGTGGGATAAGAACCTGTGCAAAATCCAGTTCGCACTAAATAGTGCAGTAAATGAATCAACTGGATTTTCACCGTTTTTCTTGGTTCATGCCCGCGAACCCGTAATAAATGGGAACTTCTACTTAGATGCGAACAATGAATATAGTGTAGGTATGCCGCGCGACGAGTATGCAGGAAAATTTGGCACTTTAGGGGAAATTTTTGAAAAGGTTCGGGAAAAATTACATGAGGCACATGCTAAAAATGCAACTCATTACAATCTTAGGCGCCGAAATGCAAAATTCTCGGTTGGGGACTGGGTTTGGAAAGCCACATATACCCAAAGCGATAAGGATAAGTTCAAGATGTCCAAACTAGCCCCGAAATATGAGAAATGCAAGGTCGTCAAAGTTTTATCACCATTGGTATATGAGTTGGAGAGAGTCGACGGCACAAAAATCGGCTCTTGGCATATTAAAGATTTAAAGGCTTAGATTGTAACTCAGTTCATTTCAATCTAAATTAGTGTTTAAATTGTATAACTTTTTATACACAAAAAGTGACAGAGAAGTGGTATACTTTGAGAGGAAAGTTGCTACCTGGTTTAAATGCGTGACGTATGATAGTAGAGTATGAAAAGGAAGTATGTTAGTTAGTCGGATTGATGAAATCATGATTGAGCTGAGACATTCGGTAAGTCTTCCAACCATTTTGTTAGTTTAATTAGGCATATTGTCTACATGTACGTGAAAGTTTTCTTTTCGTACTTACCCTTGCTGTGCTTCTGCACAGTGACGTTGATTCCAGTGTTCTCTTTAGCTCTTGGAGGCTAGGACTTTGTTCCAAGACACTAGGAAATTACGGTTTTCATAACCGACATTTTAACGAGACTAGTTCTCGAAATGGCGATATAGGAATCGCGCTTTTATGTTTTGCGATATAGGAATCGCGCTTTCATATTTTGCGATACAGGAATCGCGTTAATCTACAGTAAAATCAGGCTGCAGGATCGTAGGCATAGAGCCAGGTTCTAAGCAACCTTTGATTGTTATTTAGACTGTATAGTTAGTTATAGGTAGAGGTCGTTTGTGTGTCATAGATTAGGGGAATAATAAATAATATGAATATAGTTTTGTAGTAATTAGGTTAAATGGGTCATTTCCAGACGCAGCATAGGCTTAGTAAATAGGATAAGTCGTTGTGTTTATATAGGCTATAATTTGTAGATTTTTTTTCTCTCCCTCCTCGGTGCCTTTATTTTTTTTGTTTATTTTTTCTCTCGTAGAATTTCTGTATTTCCAGTGGAAAAACTGATTGCAGTGACGCTGAGGGCAGCGTACGGTTCACCTACGTTGAACCTTTTCCCTGGGGAGGAGGTACTGTAACATAATAAATTTTGTTTTGATCGAAATTTTACTGCTAGCGACATCTATCGACATCGTTCCGAATAAGACGCAGTCGATCGATGGGTCTTTGGTGACAGCTCCGGGTTCCGCGTTCTGCGGTTGGTTGAGGCGCTCTGTGGCCGATAGAAATATAGGACGTCGCTCTGTGTTTCGTTAAATATATTATCTGTCTCATAGCGCTTAAAATGAACGTTTCGGAACTTGTGAAAAATATGGCAGGATTGCTTGCAAAAAAGGAGTCTTGTCACGAAAATATTATGAAAATTTAGACAATTCGAGTCAGTTCGGGTCAAAATGGTATAACAGTTACTTTCCGCATTTCCGGGTCGTGTTTTCGCCTATAAAAGGCAGAAATTTGTGTGGGAACCCCTTTTTTCTGCTGTGGTCCGCCCCGAGGCAAATGCTGGTAGTGCTGGTGGAAAAATTGAAGGTGTGGCCTGACATGGCTGTGGTGTGGTAACCCACGCGGGTTATAAAATCCTGGCTGCGAAATATCTCTGGAAATGGTAAGTGGAAGAAACGAAAGTGATCACAGCGTTGTAAATTTAGTGCCGCGTGTTTAGTGGTTTTCTTGTGCATTGTTGCAGACCTGTACGGTGATCATATGGTTGGGGAATAGGGAGCGCCTCCCGCATTTAATGTCGGGTAAATATCGTTAGGGCTTTGTACTCCTTAATTTTGTTTAAATACAATATTCTCACACCCGTTTTTTCTTGTTGACAGGTGGACGGGATAAATTAATTAACTAGATAAATAAATAAATCAATTAATTAACTAGTTAAATAACTAGATAGATAACTAAATAGATAATTGTGATGATTGGATTAACTCAGATTAATCTATTTTCACTTCTATAGTTTATTTTTATTTATTAAAAATGGTCATCCACCTTGTAAAGTTAAATCTTTCTCAAATTTAACTTGGGTTTGACATAATGGTAGTATTTTTGTACGCATAAGTATTTTCCCCGAATCTTACTTAATTGACATCACGAATACGGCAAATGTTTCTACCTCGTGTCGATTCGCGCCGGGGTGACGACGTGCACGTGTGACCCCTCGAGCTTCGAGACCCGAGCAGCTTCGGCCACATGTTACCTCGTGGTTCGTGGACGGCGGCCTCGCGCGACTTCAGGTCGTAATAGCATTTATGCGTAATTAATAGTAATTCTTTTTACATGGAAGTCAGAATGATGGTCTGCACAAATAGTGATGGTTGCGGTATTCAGGTCTAACTTAAACTCAAATTTCATTCAAATGAATTTAGGTCTTTTAATCAAATCATATAGGCATTTCAGTGGACTATCTGGGTGAGGCTTTGATCTGTGCGTTATTCAAGCCGGACTCGACCTTTTGAGATTCTCCCGGAGCTAGCCGAGTCAAAGCCGAGCTTGGGTGGCCACCTAGTGTAGGAACGGTATTCCTTTTAAATGGTAAAATTAAGAATACTTTTAAGTACTTCAGTAATGTAATTTGATATTAAAACTGTTTATAAATATTGAAAATTGTGCCTATATAAATATATTCCTTACGTAGGATAACAGATCTCTCTTTTATTTATTATAAAATAACCATTCATCATCCGTTACCCTAATTTAGATCAACCCACTGTTAACGTGGACTCTTTCATAGAACGCACACCGGGTCTAGTGAGTCAGCGACTATAACTCAGTTCCTGGAACACTTCCCCGGATACCCAAGAAAGACTCCAACGTTACATGTGGAATTTGACAAAATTTTCAGGGGATTGTTGAAAATACATACTGTTTTTGTTAATCCTTATGCTAGGCTCTTTACTGCGATCTTAATTGGTGGAAAGTGATTATGCAGTCTAAGATGGTAGCGGGCTAACTTGTTAGAAGTGTAGCAGTTATATTAAACTCGTATCCCTCTTGGCGGCTTGTCTTTGTCGGTAGGACCAGAGAAAGTTCAGACATTGTATATTCCCAAACTGGCTCGCCGAGAATCAAACCTCCCGCGCTGTCTCACAGGTTTAGACAGCAACGCTTACCAGTGCACCAGAGTGGTCGTGAAAATATTAGAAAATAAATTGGATTTAGAGGTCATTTCATCATTTCATGTATTTATTCACAGCCAGCGCTCCAAACGCTGAATTTATGACTTTAAAGCAAGAGGTTTTGGGTCCATTTTACTTTGACGCTTGGCGTGGTGAGCTATCACGTCGATCGATCGTATTTGCAATATTAAAACTCAGAGTAAGCGTGCTGGTAAGTTTGTGGGACCACCCCACCACCACTACAGCATATTAATATTAATGTCCCACTGCTGGGCACAGGCCTCTCTCTCATAGGAGAGCGGGAATTAGAGCTTAGACCCACGACGCTGCTCCAATGCGGGTTGGTGGGCTTTAACGACTATTATCATGTTAGTGATAATAACCGGGACCGACGGCTTAACGTGCTCTCCGAGGCACGGGGGTGAAACACCGCCAACTTCCAACTCTAGGCTGGCACTGAGAATTTCTTAATTGAAAAACGCAATACCTAGCAATCTTTATACCCGACCGGGAATCGAACCCAAGATCTCGTGATCCGCTGTCGATTACGCTAACCGCTAGACCAACGAGGAGTTTGTGGGACCTAATACCCTAAATTCTCCAAAGAAGAATGTTCAGTACACAAGCTCCAGTTTTCCTGCTCTGTAACCAGGCGAGCCTTCAGTGTAAAGTTGTAATAAATCATAGCAATTTGTCTAGCTGGCTATAACACCATCCGATACCCATTTGCGACCCAATACCGGCCGGTACCCTAAATTATTGTTATTACTGTGTCCGCATTTCACTTTCAATATGTTAGCGTTGCCAATAATAATTGGTATTAAATTCAATATTTAATTAATTATATCGAAATAGCTTACTTTTCAAATAGCCTATTTAGATGAACGAGTATTGTAAACAATCATAAAGGCAGATACCATTCGAGTATAGTCGCCCGAACGGGTTGGAAGTCCTTAATTATTTATCTGTGAACAATTATTGTGGAGTTACGGAGTAGAGTAAAAGTATAATATTATATTTTAATACATACCATAAAAGGCGTAACAATTATACAGATAAGTATTGGTGTTACTACATCTATTATAGTTATATATAATTACTGATTGATGAGTTGATTAAATTGGAAATAGAAATAACTGGTGTCTTAATCAATTATAACTACCTATATTTAAATTAATAAACGTAGTATGTTAATAAATATATCAACAGTCCCACTGCTGGGCAAATGAGTTCAGGACAGATTAATATGGGTCAATAACGTAAACACTGTATAAATAGGAGTTAACGGGTTGTAAGAACTGCTGCTTACCATAAATATTGCTAGAAATTTTTATTTGTTGCTATCAGGAACACTAACTTAAAAATAATAGATAGATAGATAAATTCTTTATTGCTACACGAGACATAAAAATAAATAGAAAAGAAAACATAACAAAACAAAGTGCGCAAGGGCGGTCTTATCACTAAATGTGATCTCCTCCAGACAACCCCTATTATTAATACCTAGTGATATTGAGGATAATTCTGTATAACACAATCTCTAAACAAAACTAAAATGACAGGATTAAAAATATTGCTAACACTTTCATAATACTCTCTGCAGAAAGGGGCAGGACTAAGTAGATTTAAAGCTGTTCATTCATTCATTTTAGTTTTCATTTTAGTTCAGTTAAGAGATTGTCGTACACAGAATTGGCCACATTTTCTTGCTACCAAACTAATTACTACCAAAGTACTTTTATAAAGTATTTTTCCCTAACCTTGGTACGATAAAAATTAAACACACCTGTCCTATGTAGGGTAGGTATCGCCCCGGTATCTTTAATGTATCACTCATACGGTGCGTCTAAAAGTAAAATACATCAAAAAAGTAACTCACAAAAAAAACAATTTCCATGTAAGAATAATCTTTCATACAACATCGACGGTTCTCACCCCTCGCGTATTACTAGTGTATGGAGATGTTTTTTGGGGTGTGGTACATAAGATACGAGGTAAGCGAATTTACAGTTTTAAATACAAAATTGGATGACAGTTACTAGCCCTGTATTTTACAGTCATATTATAGGTACAATCGACTGTATGTAAGTTGACCCAAAATGGCGGTCGTCTGCGCAGGTACATTGTACTACAGGGCCGAGCGGAGCATGCGCGGGGAGCGAGGGATATGGTAACGCGCCCGTGGCGCGCGCGGCGCACTTCATACCGCGAAATAAAAATTTGTCATTTGTTTTTTATGAAATGACTAGCTGATGCCCACGGCTTCGTACGCGTGGTTAAAGTTTTTTTTTAATTTTCCGGGATCAAAGTACCCTATCTCACTCTCCAGGTCCTCAACTATACCCATGCCAAATATCAAGTCGATCCGTTGCTCCGTTGCGGCGTGATTGAAGGACAAACCAACAAACAAACACACTTTCGCATTTATAATATTAGTATGATAAATCACCCATTGAATCATATAAATACAGTTTTAAACAGGTGGTATCAAATAAACAGTAACTCTTTTCACCTCGCACCACCCTCTAATCCGGCGGGGGTCGTTAAGTATTCAGCTATCTGCACCTGGAAGTGACTACGAGCCCTCCCAAAGCCATTGTGAGGCCCAGACAGACGCACTCACCCTACAGATAAGTCTACGCTGAGCTGCGCATCGACGACACTTAGCATGCCATATTCACTTAGATATTAAAAGGAGATTTTGAATCCTTAAAAATTTTATGTTTCATGATTTTAGTATGCAAATGATAACTCGCATAATAAAGGCAAGGTCTTCAGTGAATACGAGTATCCTATTAGGAGCTGCCCCCAGATTGTGTAAGGAAATCGTATTCGTAATCGTCTGTCAAACGGATAATTCGACCTGTTTAAGGAGTTCTTATATGCCTGCACCTCAAACATCGTGTATGAACTCCTTGATCAGATCGAGTAATACGTTTTACGCAGTCAAATGATTAAAATTTGCTTAGACAATTGAGTCTTTATGTGGAAACAAATACAGATAAAGAACACGTCAGAAAAGTAAGACAAGGTCGATTAAGAGTGAATAGAGTAAATAATTATTATGGTAAGCGTTTAAATAAATATTTAGTACCTGATATTTAACAGTATAGAATGGTTAAGGGTAGGTAAAAAGGTCAGTGAAGGAGTCCTTAAAAATAAGCTAAAGGAAGTTTTCATTAACGACTCCTTCACTGATTGACTATAACATAATATAAGTAAATAAATATTATATAATATATATATATATATATATATATATATATATATATATATATATATATATATATATATATATATATATACATATATATTAAAACTAGGTACCTATATTTTAAAAAAATAAGTGCACGGCATAGTATAAGTTGAGCGCGAACTCGCCAACAAACTACATGTGTAGTTTGGCGAGAAACAAAATTTTGTATTTTTTTTTGTGCATTTCATAAATAAATAAAAAAAAAAAAGATTGAGTGTCATTATTACTACAAAGCTTTAATGATAGTTCAGTCCTTGTCGAAAGAGTTATTACAGCTCTTTTACTCGAACAAAATCGTAAAATTACACGAACTAAAAATAAATACACTCTATAATTATCTTTATGAGAACAACAAAATAGCATTTAAATTGTAACTTACTAAATGATGTCCGAGACTTCGTCAGCGTTGATTGTGTTTTTGTTGTCCCGCGGGAATTCCATAATTTTCCGGGATAAAAAGTAGCCTATGTTCTTCTGCGTAATACAACTTATCTCTGTACCACATTTCATTAAAATTGGTTGAAATGATGGGCCGTTAAAGCGTATAGCAGACAAACGGACAGACTAATAAAAACGCTTGCGCATTTGTAATATTAGTATGGATGCTGGATATGACAATTAAAATCATTTTATCCTACTTGTTCGGAAGTTGCTTCATTAATTTAAAAAAGACAATACAGTACAGGCTCTTTTCATGTAGGTATCTGTCATTCAAGTAGGAAATCATACTATAGCCCATAAAGCACAAGATTTTAGCAACCGTTTCCTTGCAAATAGATAAGTAAACTTAATTTATCACAAAATGCTCATTTCCATAGAGAAATAATAACAAAAAGCCATACAAATATGTAAACACAATTACGGGGCTGGCGTCGCGCCAAACTTTCTGACTTTTAATTGATTTCGAGGTAAAATGCCACGCGTTCGCCACGGGATAAAGTTTAGACTTAGCGTCGTCGCTTTGTTATGCGAATGTTTATCTATACTAATATTATTATAAAGAGGTAAAGTTTATGAGTTTGTGAGGTTGTAGGGGGTAATCTCTGGATCTACAGAACCGATTTTGAAAATTCTGGTACCAATAGAAAGCCACATTATTTGTGAGTGTCATACTTCTACTAACCCGAAAATTAGGGAGTTTCCGTGGAAATTTAAAAAACTTATTTCTCGCGGACGAAGTCGCGGACATCTGCTAGTCTTCGATATACCTAGTGAGGGACTAAGGCACGGGGTAGGGGCCATCTGGTCCTCGGATGTAGGGCCTCTGAACCTTTAAACGTCCTGAGTATTCCAATCACTAATTAGGCCATAATATTATAAGCAACCAATTTACCTTAGTTGGAAGCACTCAAGGATCATTTCTGTGAAAAAAAAAAATTGAGCTTGCTTTGCTCGTGCGCATTTAAGCATTCATATTTTCCGTTCTCGAATTAGTCTCTATTGCAAAAAAAAATTAGAAATAGTGTTCGCTTCGGTCGTGAAAATGATCATAGGCAGGTATCACGAAGACAGCTAGGATAAAGCACGGAAACCGCGTGGTAACTTTTTAAATGGATTGTAATTTGAGCTTTACGTAGGTATATAAATCAATCAGTAAATGTACGCATATTGAGCAAAATACATCTTTAGTCATTTAGTTAGATACCTAGCTTTAATGTTACATAATCATGATTACGCTGCTTACATAATCTTACATAATTTAATAATATTATTATTGAGTCTTGTCCGTACAATATAATTTATAATTATAATAATAAAAATATATATATATCTATATATATATATATATATATATATATATATATATATATATATATATATATATATACCCGCAGGGCAGCTTGTGGCGAGCTGTTGGGCAGTAGCGACCCCACGGACCTGATCGCTCCCGGGAGAAGTCTTGTTCCTCATCTCTGGCTTGCCTTTATCGGCCGGCTGGAGTGAACACTGACGAGGAATAGAACTCCCACCTCTTGCTTGCCTTCATTGGCCGGCTTGAGTGGAGATTCGCAAGAGCATCTGCAAAGACGCTCGGAGGAAGGAAGTATTCCAGTAAGATGCTTGTAGGGATCTTGAATGGACTACCAGGATTGTCCTGAGAGCCGTGGAATACCTCTCCACTCCTCAAGCACCTCAGGTTATGTTGCCCCCTTGCCGCTACGTCACTATGTGCTAATGGCCGTTTCCGGGGGCCCATTAACTGAGTGTGCGAGTCACCCCCTGCCATTTTATCCGTGTAAAATATAATTGGTCAGGCAGGGGCTATAGTACTTCCATAGACCCAGATCACCAATCCATTTTAGCAACCCAAACCCGTAGACCCATACATATCATTTGCTTCCATGTTCTGCAATAGTCCTGCACTAACCGGGGATTGTCCTTCGATGCACTCGCATAGTGCGTATAGGGATATTCGTCGGTTGGTGTCACATTTCCTTTAGAGTAAAATTGTCTAACGGGCCTCTGCGAGTTGGTTTCGGCCCCTCGTACGCCTTCCAAAGGTCCGGGAACCCATGGTCCCGAGATGGAAGAGACAAATATATATCATGATATCTACGCAGTCTATAGTTCGCACGCACAGTTCGCACGCAAGTTGAATGCAGAGCTTATGTATGTGTCACCTCAGGCCCCGACTGCATTCAACTCGCGCGCATACTTTATATTGAATGTATTCTAGAAAGTTATTATCCATACTAATATTATAAATGCGAAAGTGTGTCGGTCTGTCTGCTATGCTTTCAAGGCCTATCTGTTCAACCGATTTTGATGAAATTTGGTACAGGGATAGGTTGTATCCCGAGGAAGGACATAAGCTATTTTTAAAGAGTTCCCGCGGGAATCAAAAAAACCTTAATCCACGCGGACGAAGTCGCGGGTATCATCTAGCACCTAATAGATAAATAGACACGATAATATTTTAAGTGCAAGTAACATAGGATTTCTTATTAAAACCTTCACTTTGTTACATTTACGTCGCAGTTAAGCGCTAAACAGGGATCTCGCTGTCTTAACAATGAAGTTATAGTAGCTGCAGTCTCAGACTTGAAGTCTTGAAGAGTTACTTCTCCTTGTAAACTCTGAGATTTGTAAAGAATAATATTATAAGGTAACCCTCCATGCCTTATCTCCATAATGTTCTCATAGGCGTGTGACGTCTGCCGTTATGCACTCAACCAGCTTAGTAGAACCATGGCTTTGGCTTAAATCCATTTAATTCTGAGAAGAGAAAACTATAGTAATTATTATTTACATTGCAATAAGTCCCATTAATTTAATGGCGGACCTGTTGGCCAACAACTTTAATTTTCCGGGATAAAAAGTGTCCTATCTTTTATTCCAGGCTATAATAATCTATCTTTGTGCCAAATTTCATCAAGATTCGTTTAGCAGTTCTGGCGTGTTTGAGTAACAAACATCCATGCATCCGTCCAAACTTTCGCATTTATAATATTACTAGATGATTCCCGCGACTTCGTCCGCGTGGACCAAGTTTTTTCGAATCCCGCAGGAACTCTTGAATTTTCCAGGATAAAAATTTCTATGTCCTTCCCCGGGATACAACCTACCCTGTACCAAATTTCATTCAAATCGGTTGAACAGATTGGCCGTGAAAGCGTAGCAGACAGACAGACAGACACACTTTCGCATTTATGATATTAGTATGGATAGTATAGTATAGCTGATATTGTATATAGTACCTATAGATAAATAATTGCTACAGCTGTGTTTCTTCTCATAGTGAGAAGGGTTTAGGCCAAAGCCATGGTTCTACTACGCTGGCCGAGTGCGTAGCGGCAGACATCACATGCCTATAAAAAAATTATAGAGAACTTTGAGGCATGGACGGTTAGGTACCTTATACAGTTTTTCTTCATAAATCACGGAGTTCACAAACAGTAAAAGGGATGATGAAAACTCAATCCAATCAGCAACTCTTTATCAAACTTAAAAACGCGCCTCTAGTATCTATGGAAGTTTGTATGAAATACATAGTTGTGACGTCATCAAATATCATCGCACTTTTTTTCTTTAAAGTTTAATCTATACTTTAAAATGGTTATCAAACTTAAAAATAACCGAGGATGAGAACTTTAGGTATTTTGGAAGACCCGCTATTTTATAATAATCATTAAGAAATAATTTATTTTTGACATAGGCATCATCCACATTCTTACGTTTAATATCTTTCCCTTCGGTAACATGAAACATTGTAACTAAATTATAAAGTCTAAACCTTACAATTTTTACTTTGCAGTATAGAAACAATTTAAACTTTCGTAGCGCCTGTCCAGTCACTTCCCCATTGTTCCCATGTGTCATGGAGTACGCGTGACATTTCACCATAACCGCCTGAAATCAATTAAAAGTTACCCGCTGGACCGACCAGACTCCCAAGTCCCACCTAATTGTGTTCACGCATTGTTTTCATAATTTCTTGAACGTCACCAAGGGTCTGCTTAAATTATTTAAGTATTAACTTCACTCATAATTAAGCTGTGGTTAAACCCTCGCTATTATGGTGTACTGCCATTATGTAACTGCTTCGTTGGTCTAGTGGTTAGCATGTTCGACTGCGGCCGACGAGGTCCCGGGTTTGAGTCCCGGGTCGGACGATAACAAGTACTTATTGGATTTTTCTGACAAGAAATTCTCAATACCTACTAGCCAGGAGTTAGGAATGTGGCGGTGTTTCACCGGCGTGCTTCGGAGAGTGCTGATCTCTCTCCGGTCGTGTCGGATTTTCCGTCCCATCGGGCTTTGCACACGCTTGTGCCCTATAATAATAGGTATCTCCCACGTAGACAGCTAATCACTCTGGAGATAGGCTGCAGTGGCCGAAATTAGGTCGGGAGGATATTGTTATTTTTTGTTTTAATATTATTAGTACGGCGTTATGATTTTAAGTTTAATTTGTCTGTTTTAATTGTGTCTGTGGTTAGCATGTTGGGTTTAGCATGTTGGGTGCATTTACCACGGGGCATACTACCAATCTTAAATCCGTATTGTTTTAATACTGTAGACGTTCGTGTTTTAGAATTATAGCACTCATTTTAGGGACGTCAAGGTACGTGACATAAAGCTATAACTTTGATGTAATACTGCTTTGAGCGTAGTAGTTAGCCCACCGGTGCACTACATGTGAAGGTTTTAATTGGTTTAACTAACAATTTGCCAAACGTCAGCTCCAGGGGTACCTACAGTTTTTCACTCGGTCGGTGCGCTAACTACGTAGGTACAAGTTAATCCTGCCAGTTAGCTGTTTCGTATTCAAAGTTGGCCATTCAACGAGTGGGGTGAAACTTTTATAGAATGTGCATTGTCCAACAAATTTCCAGCAGCAGTTTTAACGTAACAAAACTCTGATAATACCTATTAACAACTAGATGTCCGCGACTTCATTTGCGTGGAATAAGTTTTTGAATTCCCATAGGAACTCTATCATTTTTCGGGATTAAAAGTAAAGCCTATGTGTTATTCCAGACTAGGTATAATCTATCTCTGTGCCGAATTCCGCTCAGCCGTTCTGGCGTGATTGAAACAAACATTCATCCATACATACATCCATCCATCCAAACATTCGCATTTATAATATTAGTATATATGTATAGTATAGATGATGCCCGCTACTTCGTCCGCGTTGATTAACTTTTAAACCTTAATTTCCCGGTATAAAAGTGTAAAAAGTAAAACCAAAATTCATCAAAATCGGTTGAAAAGATGGGCCGTCAAATAGAAGCAGACAAACAGGCACACTTTCGCATTTGTAATTAATTTAAAGTATGGTTTTATTACTAAAGTACAAAATATAAGTCCTTGCCTGCGATTTCTCGTGGAGGTAAATGATGATGCAGTCTAAGGAGGTAGCGGGCTTAACTGATATGGCAGTAAATTGGCGCTCGTCTCGCTTAGTGGCCAATATGTACCGGTGGCATAACAATGTGCCAGCGAAAAATTTTCAATAGTAATCCTTATGTTTTGGGTCTAAAAGATAGCCTAAACATTAGCATAGGGCAAACGTTTGAACGCTATTTGCAAAATATACCAAAATATTTTGATGAATTTCCACAAATAAACACGCCCACTCACGCGCTAAAAATAATATACCTACTTCTTCATTTATCCTGTACACGTGTTAATTATTATCTGTTACACGTGGACTATACATTGCTACTACATTGGCCCGACATATTTGGCGAATAAGCGTTGGCCAACGTGTAAATGCTGTTTATGGAATACGACGAGATCTTGTGATCTCATACACTAAACAACAAGTCCTGACTCACTCGCTCACTGACGCTTAACATCCATTCCACCACCCTTGTACCTAGAATGCTAGTAGACAGGTCGACAAGACTAAAAGGTTCTAATACTGCATAAAAATTGTATTATGTAATTGTTAAAGAAATTAAAAAAAACATACTAAAAGCTGAAATTTTGCAAAGAGCTGATTACCTTTATAATTTTGACAAAGAATAAAGTGGGATTTTTCAAAATTCTCAGTGTAGTCAAATCATTTTTTGGCCGAGTGAATTGAGCTAATGTGTGCTGGAGCTATAAGACTAGATTATAGTTAAAGAAACGCGTTCTTCAAAAGGATGAAACGCAATTTTACTCAAAAGAATATGGAATAGTTTTTAAAAATGCACTTTCCTAAGCCTGTTTAACTAGCTCATAATACGGAATAGCTTCACTTAACAATGGATGCAGGAAATTGCATTTTAATATAGTATGGGAAGCTTTAGAAGTTTAGTGCGCTTAGCGGCAAATTCATTTTAGAAATTTTGTTCAACATCATAACAAGCACGGATTGGAGGAAAAAGTAACAACTATGGAAACTCATATTTTACTCGAATTTAGATTGAATTTGAAACGAAAACATACTACAGACAACAAATATTTATCACTTTTATATGAAGCGCACATACTGCGGAGACAGGCAAAAACGTCATTTACCTTCGACACGGACGTATCACACGGATGAATTGACCTTTTAAATGCCTAGTGCTTGAGTTTTAAATCCACGTAATTTATCAAATATGGAAAAGTGATAAAAAGTCGACGGCAAAATTTTAATAATAAGACTATCCCACCGGTGGGACAATGTCGTTGAACCCGTCTCATAGCTGCATGCGGCACGGATTGTGAGTTTCATGATTAAAATATATATTAAAGATAGATACGCGTACAGAAATGATGAAATTACTTCTACTAGAGCTTCATTATTTTTATCCCATTTTTTATATTTGATCCCTACAATATTATGACAAAAGAGAGCTGGTAATATTAGTATTGGGTAGACTCAGACCTTGGATTGTATTTACTATTTACCCTTTTAAGGCTCGATAGATCGTTAAAAATGTTGACAAATTTTCAAGAATAAATTCGAGAATTCAATGAGTTTTACCGGTACGATACAAATAGTAGTGGGGTATTGCTTAACTACTTCGGGATCGAAATTATGTTATAAATTTTAGATACAACCTTAATAATCCGACGTCAATACTTGTTAGTTATCTTAATATTAAATATGCACGCGAAATTAATTGCCTTAAAACTTCCACTCGAATAGTGTTAAGAACCTCCCGCGTAAAATCTAAACATAATTAATTTATCGAGCTTTTAGTTTGTTACGTTAATATTTTGTATCTAATATTACTTACTTTTCTTATAAAACATTTGCATAGTATTAGATTATGCGCGAGTTTGTCTGTGTAATTGACTTGACTCAAAATAGCTTGCTTATAAAAAGTAGGTACATGATAAAGAAATATTGTTGAAACTACAAAAAATAAGCTCCAAAATGTGGTATAGGATTTGAAAGATACAAAAAATGAAAATGAGAATACAGATCTTGTTCACATTTTATCGATACGACGAAAGGTTTGTTTTAATATAATAAATGTGATGTAAATTATTACTAGCGGATTCCCGGCGTGTGCTACTACGCTAAAAAAAGAAATGAAAAAAAACATTTTCGCATTATTGCTTTTCTAATGAAACCGGTTTTGGGGCACATCGGTTGGATGGTTTCACAGTCTTTAACGGATATAGATAGAAACACTTTTTGTGTTCTATATATAAAAACCGGCCAAGTGCGAGTCGGACTCGCGCACCGAGGGTTCCGTACAAACATGTAGTAAGTTTTAAATTATTAAAAATCTACTTACTAGATCTCGTTCAAACCAATTTTCGGTGGAAGTTTGCATGTTAATGTACATCATATATTTTTATTAGTTTTATCATTCTCTTATTTTAGAAGTTATGGACACATTTTACCACTTTGGAAGTGTCTCTCGCGCAAACTATTCAGTTTAGAAAAAAATGATATTACAAACCTCAATATCATTTTTGAAGACCTATCCATGGACACGTATGGATTAGATGAAAAAAAATATTTTGAGTTTCAGTTCTAAATATGGGGGGAACCCCCAAAATTTATTGTTTTTTTTCTATTTTTGTCAGAAAATCTTAATGCGGTTCACAGAATACATCTACTTACCAAGTTTCAACAGTATAGTTCTTATAGTTTCGGAAAAAAGTGGCTGTATCATACGGACGGACAGACAGACAGACAGACATGACGAATCTATAAAAATGTATAGCAAACTTTACATTTCACAAATTCAATCATAATATCTATTACTTAAATAACATAGTTAAGCTAACAATATAATTATTTTATATTATGATTATAGTATTTACTGTAGGTACTTATCATCAAAAAATACAAATAGGTAGGACCAGACAGGAATAATCGTCCCCGCGAAATTTCAGCGTTAAGACGTTTTTTCCAGTTACCTAGAATACAGGTTCCATACTGCAAAAGTGCTAGCTTTTTCAAAGCTAGCAAATAAGGTCTCGTACCGGCATAATGTAAACGTGGTCCCCCGTTATTTCTAATTTAGTGGTTCGGCTCACACAGAATGATAAACTGCGCGTCACTTCACGCGCCACCGCTCGTCCTGGCCACAGATACAAAAATGACTATGAACAAGACAAATGTGGGTTACAGGAATTTTTGACTAGAAACTTGTACTTCCTGTGATTTGTGTCTTTACGTGCGGTTTATATACGAGTAGGTATTCTATGGTGATCCCAGCGATCTCGTCCGCATGGATTTAGGTTTTTAAGATTTCCGAGGGAACTCTTTTATTTTGTTTTCTTTTTATTTCTTTAAGGAATATGGAGAAATTAATTAAATTGAATTTGGATAAAATGTAGTCTGTGTTAATTCAGGCTGTAAACTATCTCCATTAAATCTGTTCAGTCATTTGAGGCGTAACAAAGATCCAAACATACAAACGCATAAAATAAAACTTAATTAATAAGAATTAGATGATAACCAACTTTTGCTTGTTTGTTTCAGGTATGTTGTTACCATTTTCCAATGAAGATTTTGTTGTACAAAATTGTAGTAAGTATTAAAACGAAAACACTGTAAACACTATATTTTTAAAGTATCAAGACCAGTTTTGAATACTACAAATGGTTGTCATCACAACCTCGACGGACGGACAATAAACAGATTCAAAAGGCTTACAACAAAGACTTCACAGAATACTTGCAAATACCTAACACCGATTCTACTAAAATACCTCTATTTCATATAACGCATTGTCCATTGTGTAGTTTTTCTTTGATTGTTTCACACAAAGCAATTTTTGTGGAATTTACTAGTCTTTTTTATATTTATATTTAACTAGCTGATGCCCGCGACTTCGTCCGCGTGGTTTGAGCTCTTTGATTCCCGCGGGAACTCCTTATTTTTTCGGAATAAAAAGTAGCCTATATGTATTATTCTAGATCTAGACTATAATCTACCTCTGTTCCAAATTTCATCCAGATCCGTTCAGCCGTTCTGGTGTGATTGAGTAACAAACATCCATCCATCCATCCATACAAGCTTTCGCATTTATAATATTAGTATACTTAGATGTGTTTTAAGCAATTAAAAATCATTTGCTTTATAATGCCTCGTTACTATTTTGTGTTTTATCGGTGAACAAAAAACCAGCTAGCCCACGAGTTCTCAAAGGTACCTATGTACAGCCTGCCAATACACATTCACTTGGCCAGCGTAGAGGACTAAGGCCCAAATCCTTATCATTCTGATAGGAGACTCATACACAGCAGATAATGATAAATGAGGCAGGATTAAGCTTTTCCATAATGTTATCTGACGTCATAATTATGACGTCATCCGTCTATCAACGTCACAAATACCCCTATTTCCGCCCTATCGCTTTCATGGCCTGTCGAGGGGCAAATAAACCGTATTCATTGCCACCCAATACATTTTGAGGCTATACGATTCTCCTACAAGAAAAGTTTTGGCTTTGAACTAGAAAGCCAAAACTTTTCTTAAGAAACCTGATACCCAAATTATGTTTAAGAGTTCGCAGGTTCGATCCCTGACCATGTACTTCTAAATTGTCTATCTAAACTAATATTATAAATGCCGTATATCATATCGTCTATCTGTTACTATTGTCCCGTCAAATTAACCGATCTTGACAACAAACGGACGGTTCTAAACTATTCTATATCTACGAGAATCCATATTAATATTATTAATAGGAAAGTTTGTCTGTCTGTCTGTCGTCTGCTACGCTCTCCCGGCCCATCTTTTCAACCGATTTTGATGGAACTTGGTACAGAGATAGGTTTTATCCCAGGAAAGGACATAGGCTACATTTTATCCCGGAAAATTGTAGAGTTCCAACTGGAATCCAGCAACGACGAAGTCGCGGGCATTATCTAGAAAAATATAAACACAAAAATTTCTCCTCCATACTAAAATTTCTTTGCAAAATAAAAATGCCCGACGTAGAGCTTTTTGCTGTCTTGCTGAAAATTTGCTGTTGGAATGGTGTAGTCACCAAAAATCTTCAACATTTCCGGTGTACTCTATTCCGGTTTCCGGGCGTGCAATACAGTTTCGTTGCGAATCCATCGGGTGATCGCATTAAGTTCAAATGCGTGTAAAATTGTCGAGAGATTGCTTCGTATCCGAGTGTACGTAACTTGTATTACTGGCCGCTTGGCACACCGAGCCGTAACCGCCAAAGAAATTACTTTAATCTGTTTCATAATGAAAATCAGAATTAACAATCATTCTTTTTTCATTCACATTCACAATGCAGTCCTAAAATTTAGCTTAGCCAAACTGATGGACTAATTTGTTGACAAGTTGGCGTATTATTACATAAGTACTCTCAAAATAAAGCTCACAAAATGAATCTTAGTTTGTTAAATTTCATATGGTTTACAAGAAACCATGATTTAAAGCGAGGTCGTCATTTTTTTTTGTAAATAATAAGCGCTAGAGCGTGTCTCGAGTATCCTTGCGAATCCAGCAGCTAGTGATCACATTACGTTCAAATGCGTTTAAAATTGACGAGAAATTGCTTCGTAGTCGAGTGTATGTAACTTTTATTATTGACTGCTTGTCACACCGAAGCGTAACCAAAATAGCAGGGGTAATAATATTAGCAAACATTCTTGCCAGGCAATTATTATTGCTAGCAATTATCTTGCAATGCCCAATGACTTCGTGCTGTCTGGACGTTTACGCTGGACGCCTGGCGCGAATACACGCGAAGCTTAAAAAACTACAAAATATATAAAGATAAAGATAATAGCTGTTGTCATGTCGTCATGTCGAGTCAATTACAGGCATTTAAAGTAAAGGCTGCGCGCTTGGTGTGGACTCTATTATAAAAGGATTTTACGCATCTTTCTTCACGAGTTTGATTTCATTGTTGATCGGAAATTTCGACACTTAAATATAAACTCTGCAAAGCTGTAAAAAAATATACTTAGTACGTATACGTATGTTTAGTTACCTATAGTTAGTTAGAAATTGCAAATACTTATTGGAAAGGTTTCAAACTCAAATCCTTTTTATTCAAGTAGACTTTGACAAGTGCTTTTGAATCGTCGAGTGAATCTACCACTGGTTCGGAATGCCATTTGTGTCTAAAGCGCGCATTTGTATCTACGAGTGTAGCGATTCTAGTGAATTCACGCCACGGTTTACGCCGTGAATTTCGCGTTTAAACGTGTCCCTCCATATTCGCAAAACTTCGCAGTCTCGTTCGCGACCTCAAACAAAATGGACGACGATGTGGCTGTTGCTGCTGCCATGACGCTATGTAATATAGCGTACTTCAATTACCTATGTATTAAAAATAAAAAAGAAATAAAAGGAGAAAAAGACGATGGTGGATTGACGCAAATCCATCGCAATAGAACCAGGTAAATGGTAATCTACTGAACAAATCTTGTGTGTTGGATGTATTTGGATATACTAATTTTTTTTAACCAAGCATCTAACAGTACATGACCACTCCCAACGGCCTCTTGTATGCTACAGGCTACTGCGAAATGCTGAGAGTGTGGATGCGTTACCGCGCACCGTGAACGAACCTTTGTCGCGGGACATAAAACCGACCCGATTCGGGGAACAGCGCGAAGCGCGAACGCGAAGGTGCGAAACCATCTGAACTCGCATTTTCGTGGCTTCGAGGGCTTTCGCGGCGCGAGTGTAGAGCGCGCTTAGCGAAAGTCTTCAAAATATTTCAAAACAACCTACGCAAAACCTTAAAAAAATAACAACTTGTTACAGTGCGGTGTAACCAGCGGCCACGCTAACGCATTTTATTACATGTAAACGAAAATTTTATACTACGATCACGCGTTAAGCCCTCCACACTCCAAGTGGATTCCAGAACCTGTGATTTAATGGAAAACTGATAGCCAATTCCTTTTCCAATTGCCTCCAATGGAATCTATTAAATGGAATCACGAAGGGTAAGGCTGTATGAAGACCTACATTTTTATTAGAGCACGTTGCACGTCTACATTTCGAAAGGATGTAGTATCAATTTGCTTCTGGAATCGAAATCTGTTTGGTTTTTTATTGTTTTACCTGTATAAATCAAGACATTGCTTTCTATAACTTGGTATTCGCCAGAGGTACGGTAGAGGTCTCTCATAAAATCATATAAATATTATAAATGCGAAAGTTTGGATGTATGGATGTATGGATGGATGTATAGATGGATGTTTGTTACTCAATCACGCCCCAACGGCTGAACGGATCTGGATGAAATTTGGCACAGAGATAGATTATGGTCTGGAATGGCTACTTTTTATCCCGCGTACGAAAAAACCTCAATCCACGCGTACGAAGTCGCGGGCATCAGCTAGTAAATATTATAAATGCGAAAGTTTGGATGGATGGATGCATGGATGGATGTTTGTTACTCAATCACGCCCCAACGGCTTAACGGATCTGGCTGAAATTTGGCACATAGATAGATTATAGTCTGGAATAGCACATAGGCTTTTTATCCCAGAATATTAAGGAATTCCCGCGGGAACCAAAAATTGAACCAGTGTTAAAAAGAGCATAAGTGCAATATCAGAAAATGTTCTTTTAATCCTGGAAAACTAAGGGCTAAACTAAAACCTTAGTCTTCCGTGATTAATCCACGCGAATGATGTCGCAGGCATTGTCTAGACATTTTTAAATAATAACTGTAAAGGCTAGTGCAAAACAAAGTCACCATTAGGTACATAATGATGCTTTAGAGAAAAAAAAACCGGCCAAGTGCGAGTCGGACTCGCGCACCGAGGGTTCCGTATAAACCTGTTGTAAGTTTTAAATTATTAAAAATATTTTTATTTTTAATTTTTGAGTTTCAGTTCTAAGTATGGGGAAACCCCAAATTTTAATGTTTTTTTTTCTATTTTTGTAAGAAAATCCTAATGCGGTTCACAGAATACATCTACTTACCAAGTTTCAACAGTATAGTTCTTATAGTTTCGGAAAAAAGTGACTGTGACATACGGACGGACAGACAGACAGACAGACATGACGAATCTATAAGGATTCCGTTTTTGCCAAATTTGGCTACGGAACCCTAAAAAACTATCCAAAACCCGCGCCAACTCACCCTGAGGCTAATTTTGAGGAGACATACTTTGCCCTATTTTTCCCAGTAGGTAAACTCATAAGCGATTATTTTTAAAACCCCGTTTAAAAATAGTTTCTCTTAAAATCCACATTCACCCACTCAAAATTCGCTTTAGCATTACAGTAACAAGCACTCTTGACTCAACCGGGAGTCAAACCGCAATATGCAGCTCGCTCCAACTTACCAGTTGAAGCACGCGCCAGGTTTTAATATCGAATCGGCTTCAAAGGCACACTTTATGCATTTCGTGAAAGTAGGTCAGGTTCGTGATTTTTGCCTAACTACTTATTCGGGCTATACCTACATGTAGGTACAGGCATACTTTTAAAATGACTGTGACATCAAGATGGATAGAAACTACTCGTAATATTATACTAATATTATAAAGAGGAAAGATTTGTTTGTTTGTTTGTAACGGATAAACTCAAAAACTACTCAACCGATTTTAAAAATTTACCTTTAGAAAGCTACATTATCAGCGAGTAACATAGGCTATATTTTATTTTGAAAAAAATTAGAGATCCTTACGAAAATTGCAATAATGTCAACGAAGTCGGAAAAAATCGTCTCTTCTGAGAGCTTACGAGGCGTGCGCTGACTAAATAGGTGAAGTTACACAAAAACAATGTGGCAGGTGTGGTGAGGACGGGGACGGACGTACTTTTACAATGTAATATTAAAATGTAAAACCTGCCCACTGCCCACTGGCTACATTGGGTATAGACTATTAGGATTATTAGTGCTACCCGTGCGAAGCCGGGGCGGATCGCTAGTTGTTAATAAAATAACACCTTTTCCATGATATAGTTAAAGCACCGAATACCTACTAACGATTACTACGTATGTCATCGATTGAAATCATGGACCAATAAACCCCGGGACGCGTGATATCGGCCATATTCGCCTTATTATGATATTGTGTTGTCATAGTGATCGACTTTTTCATGCACTAGTTGGTTTTTGACGACCTCCGTGGCGCAGTGTGTAGCGCTGTTGCAGAGGGCCCGGGTTCGATCCCGGCAGCGTCAATTTGGGAATTTATAATTCCTGAATCTTCTCTCGTCTGGCCTGGTAGGAGGCTTCGGCCGTGGCTAGTTACCACCCTACCGGCAAAGACGTGGCACGCCAAGCGATTTAGCGTTCCGCTACGATGCCGTGTAGAAATCGAATAGGGGTATTGTTTTAATATAACTGCCATGCCTCTAACAGGTTAGCCCGCTACCATCTTAGATTGCATCATCACTTACCATCAGGTGAGATCGAAGTCAAGGGCTAACTTGTAGTGGATAAAAAAAAAGTGTCAATAATTGGGTAGAAAAATGACAAGACACTCTCCACTCGCCCCGCAAAAGTTAGTCGAACGTGATTTTATGCATTCCTAAGCATTGCTGGAGCGAGTCAAATCTATGCGCTATCTTTTATCATTATCATAATTTTCAGTATATTAAGCTTTTTTTAGGAACATTATAGTTGTGTAAAGGCAAGTTTGAAATAACTTCAAGTTGACTTCAACTTAAGAGGCAGGTCCTTAAAAAACGCGCGAATAGGCAGTTACGATTTCAAAAATTTAAAGAACTTACTTCATTGAATGACACCACAAAAAAATCTCGATTAGTTAATAAATGAGTCTTCACTTTCACCGCGTGATACTTATAAAATAATTCTTGATTTTCGAGAAAAAAATTCGATAACAATGGTCAAAAACGTCTAAAACAGCCTTTTCTATTATAACTCTCTAAGCTATTTTGTTAATATATTAAGAAATATTTTTGGTTAAAACGTGAGATGAAAGTATAGACAATACATTCACCGTAAAAGTTTTTTACTAATTCAAAACGAAAAATAATAATCTAAGCCTAAACATAATTAATTTTTTTAGCGAAAATCATTCCCCGCTGCCCATACATTTTAGTATGAAGCAGAATTCGCTTTATATTAGAAGAAGAAGTCGAGGGTATCTATTAGTTTCTAATATATATTCTTAATAATTGTCCGAACGAAGTGAAGGTCTCTGAGTCTACTTGAGTGAATTTGCACTTGTCTGTCCTTCCGTCCGTCCGTACCTTAGAGCCTTATAACTTCTGAATTACTGAACGTAATTACTTCAAATTCGAATATTATAATATATAAACTGATGGCCTCCAGCCGAATATGGCTTAATCCCTTTAGGGGTGGAATTTTTAAAAATTGTTACACGCGTCCTTCTTATTTTTTTACCGAAAACCAAAATACCAAGTTTCGTAGATATAACTTGAAAAATAACTTGTAAAATAAAAGACTTTCATACAAACTTTCACCCCCTATTTCAGCCCTTTGGGGGTAGAATTTTCAAAAATGGCGAAACACGTATTTCTTAATTTTGAACCGGTAGCTCAAATACCAAATTTCATGGATATAACTTGAAAAATGACGGACTTTCATACAAACTTTCAACCCTATTTTACCCCTTTGGGGGTGGAATTTCGAAAAATCCTATCTTAGTGGATACCTACTCTTTACAAAGAACACACCATCCAAATTTCATGTCTCTAGGACCAGCGGTTTAGGCTGTGCGTTGATATATAAGTTAGTCAGTCAGTCAGTCAGTCAGTCAGTCAGTCAGTCAGGACTTTGAATTTTATATATATAGATTATTACTTACTTGAAGGCCTTCCGCCTAGTAAGTAGTAAGTACCTACGAAGGACACGAACCAAAAACAGAGCATCGCATCAAAATGATTCAAGTGTCATACAAAGACGGATGGCCATCTTCCGTTGGTCAATTGATCAATCAATATAAAACACCGCCGCGTACCAGTCACTGTCGTAAATTATCCGTATTGGGATTCCATTCCCGGTTGATGACTCATGAAGTCATGACTTTCAACGTCATAATATGAGAGAGAGTCTGAGTCATCGCTTTCCACCAGGTGTTAGGTACTTACCTACTTACTTATTGATACTTTATTTATGTCACCGTAAGATTGTAATCTAACGCTTTTTTTTTCGATAGATTGTAAACAGTCGAAAGATTGTGAACCGTTCAATGTTTTAAGTGTCAATTTTTGAAATATTCATTGTATTTAAGTTTTCTTGTCTCTTTCTTGAAGGTTAGGGTAGGGTTCGACATAAATAATCAAGAAGTGCCCTTAGGTTATATCGGGTTAATAAACCTAACAGATTACAATCTACCGAAAAATAATCCGTTATTATGTAATCATTCGACAGTTTACAATTTCGCGAGTTAGATTATAATCTAACGGTTTTTACAATCTTACGGTGACATTTATATACTTAATACTTAACTGCCTCGTTGGTCTATTGGTTAGCATGTTCGATTGCGGCAAGGTCCCGGGTTCGAGTCCTGCGACGGGCCATAATTAAGTATTGGGTTTTCTGACTAGAAATTTTCAGTACTAGCCCGGAGTTAGGAAGAATGTTAAGCCGTCGGTCTCAGTTATTATCAAAAATATGATAACTCGCATTGAAGGGGCGTGGTGGATCTAACTCTAAATATCCCTCGCTCCTGTGAGAGTGGAGGCCTGTGCCCAGCAGTGGGACGTTAATGGGCTGTAGT
This sequence comes from Erebia epiphron, assembly GCA_963932025.1. NCBI lineage: Eukaryota > Metazoa > Arthropoda > Insecta > Lepidoptera > Nymphalidae > Erebia > Erebia epiphron. The sequence goes on along the minus strand of OZ009947.1, from coordinate 27,705,624 downwards.
GGATGGATAGATGGATTATAATACACAATAATAATAAGACTGCAAATCTGAGAGGGATTGTTTGAGATTTGTCTGATTTGACGGTTTATAGCAAATGCTTCTTGTTCCTTGATCATTACTATCTTTTCTACAAATCGGTTAAAAATTAACGCTAATCCAACAATCACATTCTCACTCGTTAAACTCACAGAACCTATCGTATATACGAGTACATTATCTTTGAAAAAATGTGGGAAACGTATAAGTTTCGTTCCCATATCATTTTTTAATAAGGAAGATACACTTTATCTGTGGCACTGATGATACGCTCCAAGTAATCCCTTAAGGTCTATGAACTTTATAAGGACAGGAAATGATTATATTAGGCTGATAGTTGTAAAGATATTGTATGTTAAAATTGCTATTAAAAAATTTGAAAATTTTGTTGGATTTTTTTTATTCGTTTTTTTAAATGACAAATGTGTCTGTAATCCATACTAACAAAACGTATGTGAATCATCTTCTATAATCATCACAGTCATCTTCCCACGAGGTGTGATTGTGGTCATAAATAAATAATAAATAATATTTATTTGCGGGAATATGGGTACAGAAAAAGAGGCCTTAAAGTGGTAATTTCCCTAACATATTTTACCATATGCTAATGTAATTATGTATGTGCAAATTGTCTGCTTTTAAAGTAATTGAATTAAATTATTTTATAAGATTATTGAATTAAAAATAAAATTTGCCATTATATTACATTGCATTGCACAAAAATAGCAAAAATATTATTTAAAATTATTACAAACGTAAAAAAAATGTCAGCTAAATGTTAATTGTCACCGTAATAAAATATAATCCATGCTAATATTTCCATATTATAAATGCGAAAGTGTGTCTGTCTGTCTGTCTGTCTGCTACGCTTTCACGGCCCATCTGTTCAACCGATTTTGATGAAATTTAGTACAGTGATAGGTTGTTGTATCCCGGGGAAGGACATAGGCTATCCCGCGGGAATCGAAAAAACTTGGCCCACGCGGACGAAGTGCGGGAATCGACTAGTTTAATAATAACTTGATATATTCCTTATGGGGGGGTAAGGGAGTGCGCTTCCACCTAGCACTCCAACAGCCATCCTCACCTGCCCGTGGTGCCTCCTGCTGGTCTACAAACGAGGCTCTGGCGACCGACAAATGGCGGTATAACCATTTCAAAAACTGGCTGGACTGTCTAAATGACACAGGCCGGTGGCGGGCAGCAGCGACACCGGTGCAAATTGTCTGGCCCTGCGATGACCAACACGCCTGCCCAGCGCGGTCATTATGGGCAATATCCTTGTATGGGTACAAAAACAAGGCCAAGGCCCCTAGTCCCCGGCGGCCCCGCTATTCCTGGCTCTGGCAGCGGTTATGGTGACGGCGGGGCAGGGGGTGCTAAGAATCTCCGGCAGAGATTCCGCTGCCAACCCCGACGACTAGACCTGGCAACATATAACGCACGCACTTTGAGGACCGACGAGAAGATCATCGATCTGGAAGAAGCAGTGAGCAAGTTGCGCTGGTATATTATAGGATTGTCTGAAGTCCGAAGAGAGGGGGAGGACTCAATAATCCTGAAATCCGGCAACTTGTTCTACTACTGGGAGGGCGACCAACAGTCCCAGGGTGGTGTCGGATTCCTCGTCCACAGGTCCCTCGTTAACAATATTGTTCAAGTCGAGAGTGTGTCGAGCAGGGTAGCGTACCTTATACTCAGAATTACCAAACGGTATTCGTTGAAGGTCATACAGGTTTACGCACCGACATCGGCACAACCCGACGAGGAGGTTGAGGTTCTGTATGAGGATATCTCAAAAGCCATACACGCCTCTAAATCCTACTACAATGTTGTGATGGGGGACATTAACGCGAGGTTGGGTGAGCGAAGCGGTGCAGAGTTGAGAGTGGGGCAATTTGGATATGGGCGTAGGAACCACAGGGGCCAAATGCTGGCTGACTTTATGGAGAAGGAGGGCCTCTTTATGATGAACTCCTTCTTCAGGAAGCCGCCCACATAGAAAATGGACTTGGCTGAGCCCTGATGGTTCCACGAGAAATGAGATTGACTTCATCATGTCGACCAGGCGGCAAATATTCAATGATGTCTCTGTGATCAATAGGGTGAAAACCGGTAGCGATCACCGTATGGTAAGAGGCACATTGAATATCAACATAAAGCTGGAGCGGGTCAGACTGGTGAAGTCAACTCGCCGACCTTCTTGTACTCATGACCAAAACCCTGAAAGCTTTCAACTCGAACTGCAGAACCGTTTCGATTGCCTAGCAGATTGCGAATCTGTGGATGATCTAAACAACAGGCTGGTGGAAACTGTCCAGACGGTGGGGTCTAAGTTCTTTAAGACCCACCGTACGCATAGAAACAAAAAGTTCTCAAACCAAACTCTCAAGCTTATGGAGGAGAGACAAGAGATAAGACTACAGTCTTCAGCAGACGTGTCTGCCTACCGGCAGATTAATAGACAGATCTCTAAAGCGCAAAGGCGCGACTTGCGAAATGCGAATACAGAGTATATTAAAGATACTATTGAGCGAAATAAGGGCTCCAAAGATCTGGCTATCGGACAGAGCCAGCTGACGCGTCTTAAAACTGATGATGGTAGTCTCATTTCTTCGAAACCTGAGATCTTAGCGGAGGTAGAGAAGTTCTATGCACAGTTTTCACCTCAACGCAAAAGCCTGTTGAAGATTTGGCGAGAGATCCCAGAGCCAAACTGACCCGACACTATACCGAAGATATCCCGGACGTCAGCCTTTACGAGATTAGTATGGCTCTTAAACAGCTTAAGAACAACAAGGCGCCAGGTGAGGACGGAATCACGGCAGAACTCCTGAAAGCAGGTGGAAAACCGTTACTTAAAGTCTTTCAGCGATTGTTCAATTCCGTCATTCATCAAGGCACAACGCCTCAGGCATGGCACAGGAGCGTGGTGGTTCTGTTCTTCAAAAAGGGTGATAATACCCTGCTGAAGAATTATAGACCCATCTCGCTGTTGAGTCATGTCTATAAGTTGTTTTCAAGAGTCATAACGAATCGTCTCGCCCGTAGGTTTGACGACTTCCAGCCTCCCGAACAAGCCGGATTCCGAAAAGGCTTTAGCACCATAGACCACATCCACACGCTGCGGCAGGTTATACAGAAGACTGAGAAGTATAACCGGCCACTTTGCTTAGCGTTTGTGGACTATGAGAAAGCCTTTGATTTGGTGGAAACTTGGGCGGTATTGAGGTCTCTGCAGAGATGCCGGATTGATCATCGGTATGTCCAAGTGCTGAAGTGTTTGTACGAAAGCGCCTCCATGTCAGTCCGTATACAGGACCAGACTACGAGGCCGATCCGACTGCAGCGGGGAGTGCAACAGGGGGATGTTATCTCCCCGAAGCTGTTTACCGCTGCATTGGAGGACGTCTTTAAGCTTCTGGATTGGAACGGACTTGGCATCAACATAAACGGCGAGTACATCACTCACCTTCGGTTTGCCGATGACATAGTCATCATGGCAGAGACTCTGGAAGACCTCAATGCAATGCTCAATGACCTCAGCAGAGTTTCTCAACAGGTGGGCCTAAAAATGAATATGAGTAAGACGAAAGTTATGTCTAACGCTCATGTTCCGCTCCACCCAGTGATCGTTGAGAGCTCTGCACTCGAGATTGTAGACGAGTACGTGTACCTGGGGCACACAGTGCAGCTGGGTAGGTCCAATTTCGAGAAGGAGGTCAACCGCCGAATTCAACTCGGCTGGGCTGCGTTTGGGAAGCTTCGAGATATCTTCTCGTCCAAAATCCCTCAGTGTCTGAAGACCAAAGTCTTCGAACAGTGCGTGTTGCCAGTGATAACTTACGGATCCAAGACATGGTCGCTGACTATGGGCCTGATAAGAAGGCTCAGGGTCACTCAGCGGGCGATGGAGAGGGCTATGTTGGGAGTGTCCCTATGTGATCAAATCAGAAATGAAGAGATCCGTAGGAGAACCAGAGTCACCGATATAGCCCGAAGAGTTGCGAAGCTGAAGTGGCAATGGGCGGGGCACATAGTTCGGAGAACCGATGGGCGTTGGGGTCCCAAAGTGCTGGAATGGCGACCCCGCACTGGAAGGCGTAGCGTCGGCAGACCCCCCACACGGTGGACGGACGACATCAAGAGAGTCGCAGGGAGTCGCTGGATCCAGGCGGCGCAAGACCGTGGCTTGTGGAGGACCCTACAAGAGACCTATGTCCAGCAGTGGACGTCCATCGGTTGACGACGACGACGACGATATTCCTTATCCGCTAGGTAGGTCATAAGCGTGAGCCTAAAATCAATTTAAAAGGACTCCCAAGCACGAGGTTTCCTCAAGATGTTTTCCATCACCGTGACATTTAATTGTTTGAAATTTATATAACTGCTTTGCCTTGTGAGTTTTAAGAGGCAACTTTTCAAATAGAAGTACTTACCCGTTTTATGACTACACAGAACGCTTATTCTACAAGAAAATCAATTACAGATTTGGTCGGGCGACGGCCGGCCGGCTACTTATCACGCCATCTACGCCCACTCTCATCGTTAATCACGCTTGTCGTCCGTACGTCTTGCAGTAGTTTTATCTTACGTACCGAAGGGTTTTATATGAACAGATGATGCCCGCGACTTCGTCCGCCTTGTTTAACTCTTTAATTTTCCGGGATAAAAATGTATCCTATGTCCTTATCCGGGATGCAGCCTATCTGTATACAATCGCGTGTATCGCGTCGCATCGCTTCTGTCGCTCACCTAGGACAACGGATCACCTGTGACAAGTAAAGTTGGTTTTCTCAACATTTTGTCGTGTGACGTCATGGGCCTTACGACAAAATGTTGATAAAACCAATTTTCATATCGAAAAAGACGATGCCCGCGAAGCAGTGAGATTTTTTGAAAATTCTATGGGAATACCTTAGTATAAAAATAGTCTATATATATTTCCCCGAGATGTAATCAAGCCACAATCTAGGTACCTCTGTATTAAATTTCATCAAAATCTGAATAAACTTATCCACGGTACAACAGCAACGTGAAGGGCCAGCTAATTTTCAACCGATGCGACTGTTTTTTTTTTTTTGGAGTTTATTGGAGTTTATTGGAGTTTACGCCTTAAGAATCGATTTTCATATATAAGGCGCCCGGTATGAGAAAAATATGAGAGGTAAAATCTACTGATGAATGACCTCGTTACTTTTTTGGTGCGCACCTATGGTGCGCAACTTTCTAATTTGGTTGTGAATGTATTAAGACGTACATAGTGTATGCTGCAAGGCGACTATACCTATATGTTATTGGGCTTGTTTGTTTCATATCTATTTTGTTATACATATCAATAATTAATATTGTTATTGTGAAGTTATAATTTTTATCATTATATTTCGCTAAAGTGAACTGAAAGTATTTTTAAATAACTATGGCAGAAAGGGGTGTAGACAATCGTACTTAAGGAGTAAACTCCAGTCGTGCGTCGGAGCTGACACACACAATTTTTTTATGTTTGTTACCTCAGAACTTTTGCCTGGGATTTGACTTTTGACTTTGAAGATTCATCCAAATCGGATGAATCTTTTTTTATTTGAAAGGGCATACTTCCCATGTGGTCCCATATAAATTTTATCGAAATCGGTCGAGCGGTTTTGAAAATATCAACAGTAAAATAAGAACTTTGTATAGCGTGTGCTTGTTGTTGTAAAGTTGGCGCGGGAGTTTGAAGTCGGTTGTTTAAAAAGAATTTTTTATATTAAATTATTGATTTATAAAATAGTTACTTTAGTGTCTAACACTAATGTCATCGAACGCTGAATACGATAAATCGAATATCCGATGTAAAAACTTAGACCAAGCCTACTGGGCCGTATTCGATAACTCTACGGTGTAAGATAAACTTTCTCTTATCGATGGCAAGCGAAGGTTGTAATAAATAAAAATTACAACAGGTACACTGCAGGCCATTGTTTTGGTAACAAGATAACGGCATTAGCCGCAGGCCAGGTAGAACGATTAATCTCCATCTAACTGGACTTTAGGAATGCCTCATGTCGGGAAAGATCCGCCGGACGCCCACCAACTTTTCTATTTATTTATGTAACCAGTTATAATGACGTCTTAAGAGAGCTTTGAAAGCCTGGGTCTTAAGCCTAATGGTTTGGACTTTTTTTATACACACTTATACTTTTTTAAACACTTTTTTAATATGTTTAAAAATAAAATTGTAAAACTAAGTACAAAAAAACGTGCAAAGGCGGTCTTATTGCAAAAGCCTTACCTTACCTGTGGTGGAAGGATTTATAAAGTTTTCAGATGTGCACTTTAAGAAAATAAAAATAACTTAAAAAATATAGTGAGGAAACCCGAGAGTACTGCATAATGTTCTCAAAGGTGCGTTATGTCTGAAAACTAAAATAGTACGAAGTTATGAAAAGGTAAGCAGATAGACATTTTTTGGGTATTTGGTAACGAACAAAGTTGGCCAGCGTGGTGGACTATGGAATGAACCTATTCTTCTCCTATGGAAGACCCGTGCTCAGTAGGAGGCTGGTGACGTGTTTTTTGGAAAAAAACGTCATTCGATCTAGCGTAGCGTTAGATGTAGAAACCGAAATATAAACTGCCGTGTACCCCAAACAGGTTAGCCCGCTACCGTCTTAGGCTGCATCATCACTTACCATCAGATAGTAAGTAGATGTTAAGCTAAATTAATATTACTTCTTAGTAATAGATGGTAGTAGACTATAACGTTGCCTTTTTAATATTCTAATGGAACTTTATGGTAAGAAGAAAAAAAATGGCACTTGCCACCAGAGATCGCAGTCAATGGTTAACGTGTAGTTGAATAAAAAAAAATACTAGTAGGTACATGTAGGAGTTAAGTAGGTACAAGATGGCGGCGTGTGGAAATTCCTACAAGAGATCTATGTCCAGCCTATCGGTTAACGATAGAATTAATATGATGATATCTGCACCTGGTTTCGCTTATCGCGATTTGCGCGCCCATCGTTAATCACACGTGTCGCTGTCTATCCGTCCTCTCGTTACGCTATTACTCATCAGGGTTAGTCTACAAACTTTGTTCAATAGTTGTTTTTTTTTTTCATTTCTTTTTCACCTGGCTGTGGGAACTTTATAGGGTGTTTTTAATCTGACATCATCGACCACATGACTTGGTAGTAAATTACATTTTTTTATATAGTGTGCGTTGTTTTTTTTTGTGGTAAGTACCGGGTTTTTATTAGATGAATGCCTTTCTATAACCAAAGAATATACTATATTTTTTTATTTTGCTTATTAATATTCAATCCTACTCTGTGTTTATTAGGTTCTATGTAAAAAAAAAATAACAAAATTTCCCGTTTTAGAAAGAAAAGGAAATTTAATTTAAAAACAACTAGTTGTTTAGTTTAAATGATTGTTACTACTTGTTTAGCTAAAATGATTTAAGTACTTAACGATTTTTTTAATATGAAAAATGCTTAAATCAATTTTCGGTAAGAGACAATTTTATGTCGTTATTTATAAAACTACTGAGTATTTTTTTGTAACTTTCAAAGTCAATTAAAGAACTTTTTTCTAAATACCAATCCGTATCGCAAGGTAAAGAAAACGGCTTCCAACTTGTCGCAGCGATGTCGTACCGCGAGGCAAAGGTTCCGGGTTCGATTCACGGCGCCGATAGCCGCGCTTACAAGTTATATCCCTTGTTTCTATTTAACGGCAGGTTACTCTCAAGTAATCTCTCTTCAAACCTTTTATTTTAAACTAGCTGATGCCCGCGACTTCGTGCGCGTGGATTGAGGTTTTTTTTAACCGCTACAAGTTAGCCCTTGACTGCGACATCACCTGATGGTAAGTGACGATGCAGCCAAGATGGTAGCGGGCTAACCTGTTAGGGACATGGCAGCTATATTAAACCCACAACCGTGCCGTGCCGTGTAGTCGGTTTCTACACGGCATCGTACTGGGAACGCTAAATCGCTTGGCGGCACGTCTCTGCCGGTAGGGTGGTAATTAGCCACGGCTGAAGCCTCCAACCAGGTTTTTATGGTTCCCGCGGGAACTTTAATTTTCCGCGATAAAAAGCCTATGTGTCCAGGCTATAACCTGTCTTTGTGCCAAATTTCATCCAGATTCGGCGTGTGCTACTGCGTTAAAAAAATAGTTATTTGTGTTATATGGGGCCAAAGAAAATTTTTGTTCCCCGAGGGCGCTATTTTGAATTCAGAGCGAAGTGAAGGATTCTAAAGTAGAATCCTGAGTGTAGCGAGGAATTCAATATACGCCGCCCGAGAACAAAAAATTTGGCCCCGAGTGACACACACTATTTTTCATCATTACGTATGAGAAAAAGCTAGGAGTATCAACCTACTATGTATGGACATTACCTATACTTTTAAGCACCAATCGGTGCGCTGCCTGGCGGTGGGCGGCCGCTTCCTCGAGATCGGCAAGCTGGACCTGTCCAACAACACCGCGCTCGGCATGAGCGTGTTCCTCAAGAACACCACGTTCCACGGCATCCTGCTGGACGCGCTGTTCGGCGCGGCGGGCGAGGGCGACGACAAGGCGGCCGCTGCCCGCCACCGTGTTCGGCGAGCGTGAGCTGGAGCCCGCCTTCCGCTACATGGCAGCCGGCAAGCACATCGGCAAGGTGCTGCTGCGCGTGCACGAACGCGGACCAATCAGAACAGAGAAATGAAAAGTCCCATGGGCCTAAAAATTACATTTTGCTCCCTCTATCCTCTGAAGCCAATATTCGTTTTTCGAATAGGTATGATGAAAACCATATTTGCATTATTGCCTTTTTGCTGAAACTGGTTTGGGGCACATCGATTTGAAGGTTTCTAAGTTTGTAACGTACATACGTATAGAAACGTTTTGTGTTTTATTTATACAAATTTATGTTTTCGTTTGAACAAAAAACAAGGCGCATCTAAGAACTTCCATCTTTAAATTTGGTTAAAGATTAAAACAGTTTCGAAAACCCAACAAACAGTGAAGTTCGGTCGGTCACCGACCGAACTCTCAGGTCGGTCTTGGCCTTAACCGTAAATTCCTGTTTCTGTTCCATGTTTTATGTGAATGTACGGAGCATTATCGTCTGGAATATCGATGCTCGGTAATTTGTTCTGTATTTGTTTGCTCGTATGGTCATTTATTCACTACTAGCTGATGCCCGCGACTCCGTCCGCGTGTTTTAAGTTTTTTTGATTCCCTCGGGAACTCCTTAATTTTCCGGGATAAAAAGTAGCCTATATTAGGTACTATCCCACGGTATAATCCCCCTACACGTGAAACACGTACTTCTTCATATTTTAACGAAAGCCCAAATGCTGTTTCATGGCTATAACTTGAGAATTTAAGGATTTTGATACAAACTCTCAACCCCTATTTCACCCCTTCGGGGGTGGAATTTTGGAAAACTGTGAAACACATATGTTTTCATTTTCAACCCGCAGCTCATATTATATCAAATTTCATGGCTATAACTTGAGAAATTAAGGACTTTCATACAAACTTTCAACCCCTATTTCACCCCTTCGGGGGTAGAATTTCGGGGTAAAAAGAATCCTATGTCCTACCTCGTAGTATGGGCTCAAATCGTGCCAAGTTTCGTATGAATAATGATTGCCCTCCAAAAAAAATTTTCAAAATATCTTCAATGTACAGAATTGGACCTGTTACAGTTTTATTATAATAATAAATAAATATAAAGTTCACATATACCTACTAGTGCTCTGACCTAGCGCTGCAGGTTTAATTTATTTAGTCTTGTTTGTACCACGAATACTTTTAACGTATTACATCTTAAAAACTTAGGTACTAGTTACTGGAGTTATGTCCATATTTTTTTATCATTTCGGGGTGAATCGTACAATTAAAGATACGCCCCGAATTGAGAACCTCCTCCTTTTTTGGAAGTCGGTTAAAAAGGTCCAAGGTGTAGGTACAATTTAACGTTATACCTCCACTTACAAGAGTGAAACTACGAATCTACTATATATATATATATATAAATCAATTGCTGTTCGTTTGTCTCGCTAAATCTCGAGAACGGCTGGGCCGATTTAGATGGAATTTTTTGTGTGTGTTTGAGTGGGTCCAGGGCTGGTTTATATTCATAATTGGACCCGGTAGGGGCACTGCATTCAGGTTCTAGGGTTAGGGCAGGACAACGTCTGCCGGGCCCGCTAGTTTAAAATAAATTCAATGCAAATGTAGCCTGAACCTATAAAATGCAGCCTATAATTTTTTCTTTCTTTGGTGCGCAAAGACAGACTTTATACTTTCTTACGTAACTAGAAAATAATACCTACATTAAGTACATAGTACATACTGATAAAATATAATCGGAAACTCAAAATTTAAAAAAAAAAGTTGTTAGAGTAGATACCTAGTACCCTATTCTAAGCTACTAATTAAATATATTTACTTACATAGATCAACAAAATTAAATTAATGGATAAATAAACACTATTGGAATTGGTTTAATTCCGCAGAATCGCCCATCATAACTCAAACAAAATGATCCGTTGAATTGAAAGTATCATTTCGGCTCGAATATTGCACAAGACATGAACAAAACCATTAATTGGTATAGCTTAGCAAACTTATGAGTACCAGTGGCGAAATTCAGAACTAACAGAATTTACTCTGTGTTGATCCTAAAATTTTGTTTGTTAATAGACAGTGGCGCCTCTCCCACACGCATAGATAAGTTTGCCGAACTATACTTGTATCGTATTGACGCACTATTTATTAAACTCCCACTCGAAGTATGACTTCATAGTCATTGTTTAAAAAACCATACTTTCTGATGTTATCTGGAAATATCTACGCATTTATGCAGTGAAGCATAGCATTAACCTAATGGCATTTTAAGATTTCGGTTACGGGTTCACCCACCTGTTTCGATACGAGTGATAATTTTTGTTTCAATAAAAACTTTGTTCACTAGAGCACAAAAAAACTCAAGCCTCTTTTGCCAAAAAGACCCATTTTTGTATTTGAGTTGTACTTGAGAATATTACTTGATTTCAGCTTACAACTTGGTGTTTTAAAAAAATCAGCAGGATACCTACCAAGATGTTACCAAAAAAATAATTAACTCCAAGTTTAACTAGTTTTCCATTAGGTATAATAATTTTAGTTATTATACTATTATTATAAATGCGAAAGTGTGTTTGTTTGTTGGTATGTCATAATGTCCTTCAATCACGCCGCTAGTTGAAAACCTGGAGTGTGACATAGTGACAAATTCTGTGTAACCCAATCTCTAAACTAAAAAAAACCGGGCCAGTGCGAGTCGGACTCGCGTACGAAGGGTTCCGTACCATTATTAATAAATAATTACCTTTGTTAATGAACCGCAAGACTAACTTTGTTTGTAGAGGTTTATTGTTAATATCAAAAAAACTATGCTAGTTAGGGCGTTGGCTACAGTTTTTCTGTAAAGTATACGTAAATTCCTATTGACCATAATTATTTCAAATTTTTCGATTGGTAAACTCCGGAGATAAGGGGGGGGGAACGGTATTTTTTTAGACATTTTCCCCGATAAATCAAAAACTATCATAACTAAAAATAATTAAAACTCTGTTTTAGAATGTACAAAGTAAACCCTTACATATGATACCCCACACAGTACAGTTATCTCACTTTTAAATTTCAACCCTCAGATTTTCCCCCCTTTTTAAATATGAACAAAAATAATTTCCAATTTTTTTTAATTTCAGTGTCTTTGGGCCACTTATATACACAACTATTCCAAATTTCATGTCGATAGCTTCAGTAGTTACTGAAATAATCGAGTGTGACGGACGGACAGACGGACAGACAGACGGAGAAAGTCGCACCATAAGGGTTCCATTTTACCATTTTGGTACGGAACCCTAATAAAATGACAGCTTTAAATCTAGTTCTGTCCCTTTCTGCAGGGAGTATTATGAAAGGGTTTAGCAAAGGTTAGCAAAATTTTAATGCTGTCAGTTTAGTTTAGTTTAGAGATTGTGCTAAACAGAATTGGCCCCATAGGCTTTTTATCCCGGAATATGAAGGAATTCCCCCCGGAAACCCAAAAACTTCTATCCACGCGTACAAAGTCGCGGGCATCAGGTAGTTTAATAATAATGCTGATAAAATGCATACTAACCATCGATCCAAGAGTTTACCTCGAATAGTTTATTGCTGTTCGCCCGATAGTCGAACTTAAGGCGTGTTCACACCACAATGCGGCTTAATTTCGGCTCAACGTTATATTATAGGACCACACGACCTCATACCGCAGTATTTAGTCTGTGGTTGACTTCGATGATCCCCTCCATAATATAGACTGCTACAATATTTATTATGTGGTTTAGGTACTGAGTTATTTATTACTTAGTTCACTATCATAGTTGATAGTTGTATTGTATTCCTCGTGACTTGAAAACTTAATTTTTAATTGCCTTTTGAAACTTTTGTATTTGCATCAGCTCATCTCTGTTTCTTTCTACCTAATTAGTTTATCGATTTATTTCTCACAGCTCAATTACTAATGTCCCAAAAACTTATCTGACCCGGTGACGGCGTCGCTGTATGAAAAAAATAAATAAACAGGCATACAAATTAGTTCAAATTTTGGCCACCGGGACAGATAAGTTTGTGGGACTATAAATTCATCATGACGGAATTTGACACATACATGTGTAAAGTCCCACTAACATATATCTGGCTAACTAATTTGTATGCGTGTTTAACTTTTGTTTTTATTTTATTTTTCATAGATACTAGCGACGCTGTCACCGGATTAGATAAGTTTGTGGGACTGTACAAACCTTACATCTTGCACATAGGATCCTTTTTATTGCGGAAAATCCTCGAACAAATAAAAACTAGCAATCAAAAGTTTAAAATGATTTAAAAAGTCTTCGGCTGCAGCGTGACAATGGATATTATAACATTAGTAAAGACGGCTTACATTTCACCTCAATATGCACACGTCTTTACTTTCTAAATTCTTTTAGGAATTCCACGAGTCTAGATTCTAGAATTTAATTAAAACCCACCCCGTTATGAGAACGCCTGTCATTAGCATTGTTTATTGTTCAGTTGTTTGTTCTACCTGGACTTACTAACACTCTGATCCTGTTGTTTATTAATACTACTACTATATACTACTACGAACTTCATCTATTCTAGTAACACTCACTTCACACGTCTTGAAGTATGTAAAAAATATTGTACTTATCTGAGTTTAATGCAGGCTTTTCTCAGATCAAGGCACGTCACCAAAATGTTATTTTTTATGCCTCTCTATACTATAGCCCTCGACTGCAATCTCACTTGATGATATGTGATGATGCAGTCTAAGATAGTAGCGGGCTAATCTGTTAGGGGTATGGCAGTTTCATAATATTTAACCCATACCCTTAATCGGTTTTTACACGGCTGTACCGGAACGCTAAATCGCTTAGCGGGTCGTATTTGGTTGGTAACAAGCCACGGCCGAAGCCTCTCACTACTCAAATTTTCCATGTCGGGGATCAAACCCGGGTCCTCCCTCTTATAAAACCACAGCGCTTATTACCTACGCCAGAAAGGTCGTCGAAGTTAGGATACAAGTACTGTAACAATGATAGAGAAAATTTCACCTACATTTTTGCATCGAAAAAAAAAAACACGCTGAAACCAAAAAAAACCCAACACATGCTTACCACACCATTAGGTCACGTACACACTCCGCAATTTTTCCCCCCATTTAGGGGTCGGCTAATTAAATGAGGGGTGAGTTCGTGCTCTATCGCGCCCAGTGAATCTATGTGCAGAGGGCGCCACGCTGGTGGAAGATTTAGTGTGCACCCGCCCTTGTTTGCTTAGGCTTTGACTTGTTATACGAGGCGGGGTTATGTTATCGTAATATTTTAACCGCAAGAAGGTTTTTTGTTTGCATGTACCTACTACATACATTGTACAGTCGTGGTCTGAAATGTTTACCACTTTAAGGTCGACATGCGATTTAATTATGCATACTTCGACGACCTCCGACGGCGCAGTGTTGAGCGCTGTTGTCTTAACGTGCGGGAGTCCTGGGTTCGATGCACGGCAGGGTCAATTCGGGAATTTTTAGGTGGATAAAAATAAAAATAAACTTAGATTTCTCAATCAATCAAATCATTTATTTGCACAGATTGCGTAGGTACATTAATGTTACATTTATAAGAACCTAGTTACAATCTGCCGTGTATTGGCATGCAAAAAAATTTTTTGTCTAAATTTCCGTAACACTACAGTCCCGTCTGAGTTGATCAGACGGGCCGTAAAAACATTGCAGACTGACGGACAGGCATACTTTCTCATTTCTAATATTAGTCAGGAGATTAGTATGGATACGGATAGGATACGGACATTAGTGATTTGTCCTCAACATTTCCTTCCACTACCACTACACACTGCTGTGCAGGCCCCCACTCTCATTAGAAGAGCGGGAATTAGAGCTTAGACCCACCACGCTGCTCCAATGCGGGTTATTTATCATGTTAGTGATAATAACCGGGACCGACGGCTTATCGTGCTCTCCGAGGCACGGGCGTGAAAAACCTGCAACTTCCAACTCCGGGCTAGGACTGAGAATTTCTAGTCAGAAAAACCCAATTCTTAATTATGGCCAGACCCGTGAATCGAACCAGACCTCGACGGCCGCAGTCGAACATGCTGACCACTAAACCAACGAGGCAGTTAACATTTCCTTATTTTCACCTTAAAGTCTCAATATAATTTCTATTTGTATTTCGTATACGTGTTCTTGTGACCCAATTCCTGTATGAAATGGTATAAAAGTGTACTAACACGGCACTAACGTGCTAACACTCTAATTTCTACATGCAGCCGCAAACAAACCTTCTAATTATAATAAGGGTCAGCGCACACTTGTGGAGTGCACTTGGACATAACAGTAAAAAGTATTTCTTTAACTAGGTCAAGCCGAAATCTATCTGTATATATTTGATCGAAGTAGGCGTTACTTTGCGGAAGACCATGATAATGGAAGAAGTAGAAGTTTAATTTGCCATAATCCGCCACAGTAAGTAAATCTATGTTGTACAATTTGGATCTTGCACTTGCAGCTTGCGATATTCACCACACCACACAGATCTTCCAAATTATTCTCAACATACGTTTCACTCCGACACCGACATCTTCAGGAGAAGCTGACTCTTTGACGACTTTGTTGTTGATGAATATATTATGAAGAACTAGCTGATGCCCGCGACTTCTTCCGCGTGGATTAAATTAGTTATTTTAATTTCTGATTATGTTTTTCAATTCTCAGTTTGATTAAAAAGTAGCCTATGCCTTTTCCCGAAATGTAACCTACCTCTATATGAAATGTCTTCAAAATCAGTTGAAAAGATGGGCCGTTTCAGTAGCAGACTAACAGATAGGGTTCCGCATTTTTATAATAAATAGTATAGTATCTATGGTGCTGAACGCGTCGAATAAATGTCCTAACTTCAACGAGTTATTATAAATAACGAGGTATTAATATAATATCTTTCTTCCTCATTTTTCTTAGAGTCGGTCAACAAAGGTCTGTCGTGTGCGGTATACCTTAGCGGACTTTTTGTTATACTTCGAACGTGCTCTCTAATGAGCCGTCCGGTTTTTATGCGGGCAATAATTCGCCGACCATGCGCTTATTTCATGTACTCGTATATGTATTTTATTCATTATTCTGCGAAAGGAAATAAAATGTTTATGTGGGAAATGAAAACTTTTATCTCTAAGGATAAACCGACTGAACGGTATATCAACGTTCTTATAGCTTAAGCTGCTTGGTCTAGAAACTATCAATTTCACCAGTGTGTGACGACCTCTCTGGCGCAGTGTTGAGCACTGTTGCCTTAACTTGGGAGGTCCCGGGTTGGATCCCTTCAGAGTCAATTTGGGAATTCATAATTTCTGAACTTTCTCTGGTCTGCCCTGGTGGGAGGTTTTGGCCGTGGCTAGTTACCACCCTACCAGCAAAGACGTACCGCCAAGCGATTTAGCGCTCCGGTACAATGCCGTGTAGAAACCGACTAGGGGTAAGGGTTTAATATAACTGCCATACTCCTAACAGGTTAGCGCGCTACCATCTTAGACTGCATCATCACTTACCAACCATCAGGTGAGATGGCTTTTAGTGACTAAAAAAAATGATAGATTTCTTAAATCTATACCCAGAAGATAATACAATGACTCACAAACACTACTTTCCAGTTTTGACTCACTTTTATATAGAACTCACGTACGAGTACATACAATGCAAATAGTTCTCGCTACTACAAAGTTTTTATGCAAACAATGACTACATTTAAGTCCGTCTGTCTGTATGCTACCTGCATTCGAAATGTGACCGCAAAGTAAAAACATCTGTGAGTAATAGGTACTCAAACAATGAATCCACCTTTGGTTTACTGAGAATCGATTTTCCTTAATTTGTAAGACGTAAAAAACTAAATTCCTGTCTGAATATCTTAGTCTAGATGACTAAGGTGCATCACATACTTGCTGAGTAGAGTAACAACGTCTATTTTTATAACTGCTCAAACTACATAATATCTTTCTTCTAACGTCTAGAAAGAATTCATGCCACTTAATCAATACTAATACCTATTATAAATGTGAAAATGTGTCTGTCTGCTACGGTTCAGTGGCACCACATCTTTTCAACAAATTTTGTTGAAATTTGGTATAGAGGTAGATTGTATCCCGTAGAAGGATATAGGCTACATTTTATCGCGGAATAACAAAAATTAATCGACGCGGGCAAAGTCGTGGGCATTATCTAGTATACAATTTACATAAATATTAAGTACTAGCTAATGCCCGCGACTTCGTCCGCGTGGATTGAGGTTTTTCGGTTCCCGCGGGAACTCTTTGATTTTCCGGGATAAAAAGTAGCCTATGTGTTATTCCAGACTATAATCTCTATGCCAAATTTCATCCAGATCCATTCAGCCGTTGGGGCGTGATTGAGTAACAAACATCCAGCCATACATCCATCCATACATCCATACATCCATCCATCCAAACTTTGATATTTGATATTTGATGTAATTCAATACATCAGAAACCTGAGGTATAATTATCTAATTTCATGTCAGGCTCCGGTGGTGCAAATTATAGGGCCGTTTTAATTGGCCAATTAGCAGGTAATAATAGTACAATTTCAATCAGTCGTGTCTGATCATTTTATGGGTTTGTATAAATTGGGTATTTGATAACAAGTCAAATTAATTAATTTTAGTGATTAGGTATTAGCTGATGCCCGCGACTACGTCCGCGTGGATTGAGGTTTTTGAGGAATTTTCCGGGATAAAAAGTAGCCTATGTGCTATTCCAGACTATAATCTTTCTCCGTTCAGCCGTTGGGGCGTGATTGTGTAACAAGCATCCATCCATACATCCATCCATCCAAACTTTCGCATTTTTAACCAACTTCCAAAAAAGGAGGAGGTTCTCAATTCGGCGCGTATTTTTTAAAATATAAGTATAGATATTGATAGATTAAATAGAGGATCTCCCCTAAGACATAATATCCGGCGTCCCCTGTTAGTTTTATGTTGAATAACAATTTTAAACTATCGATTAAAGTAAAAAAGTGCGTCGAACTTTGATGACGTCACCATTCAGTGTTTCATACAAAATAAATAAATCATAGTAATTCTAAGCGCGCGATTTGACGTTTGAAAAAAGTAACTGATTTGACTAGTTCTCGAATACCCGATTGCATGAAGCAACGATTTCTATGTACCAGCACCGTTGGTCTAGCTAGTGGTTAGCATGTTCGATTGCGGCTGACGAGGTCCCGAGTTCGAGTCCCGGGTCGGGCCATAATTAAGTATTGGATTTTTTGGCAAGAAATTCTCAGTACTAGCTCGGAGTTAGGAAGCTGCGGGGTTTCACTCCCGTGCCTCGGAGAGCACGTTAAACCGTCGGTCCTGCGCCTGACCTCTTACGCGGAGAGAGATCAGGCGCAGGATCGACGGCTTTACGTGCTCTCCAAGGCACGGGGGTGAAACACCGCCGACTATCTTATTCCGGGCTAGTACTGAAAATTTCTTGTCAGAGAAACCCAATACTTATTTTGCCCCAACCCGAGACTCGAACCCGGGACCTCATCGGTTGCATTCGAACATGCTAACCACTAGACCAACGAGGCAGTCACACTGTATAAAGTGGATACAGTTGATACACGACACTTGTTCATTGTATGAGGGTACTTAACATTACTTAGCATAATCTAAGTGTATGCTTAGTTTATGTTATGTGCTTAACATTATAAGTACGCGTCGACAGCGAGACTGGGCATCGACAAGGTAAAAGGAATAAGCGTCTATTGTTCAAAGTTTTTACGCAACTTTACGTTCGGCTACATAAACTTAGAAGGTTGTACTATTAGGAAATATGATTTAAAAATTAATATTATGAATTTTCAAAGGACAAAATATAGGTAAAGCTATTTTTCTAGCTAGCACACTTTTTTTTTTAACAGCAACAAATAACTTTTACCCAGCAAACACTGATTTGTGTATCTTAACAAAAGGGATATTATTTCTTTGAATTAAACCAAATTATATCATAAGCTAATAGACGATGCCCGCGACTACATCCGCGCGGGTTTTTTTTAATTTTAGCTGGAACTCTTTTATTTTCCAGGATTAAACTTTTTTATACTTACCAAATTTAGGGAAAATCGCTTATTTTTTTAAAATAGACAAAATAAGTAAGGACCGTCAAAAATTTTGGTTGGGTAGCATGGTAGGGTAGTTACCCTACCAAAAAAATATTTACAAACATTTGTAATATAGGTAGGTAAGTTTACGAATCTTAAAATGAAAGTACCACTGTAGATCATAAAGAATTATGTAAACATATTTTATTAGTATTTGTGTCTAAAGTTAAGGTAGTCGCCCACTAATGCAAGTGACCTTTTCATAAAGCTGGATCGATCACGATAATGCTCGTACATAATACATACATTGATGCACTCCAGCTCTGCATCGAGGTCAAGCCGTAACTAGTTTGAACATAGATCATAGTTATTGTGAAGTTTCATCATAATATTCTTCGGGATTACAATATTTTAAGCAAAGCTGATGCATACAGACAGAACGGAGTAGAATCGAGTCCTTTTATTTATTACTTTTTTATTCGTTGTGAACATAAAATAAGAGTATGCATTCAGCAGTTCTGGTGTAGAACATTTAGGATTCTTATTATTACTAACATTTTACACTACTAATTATATTATGTACAAAAATTAAATTGGTATAAATAAATAATTACAAGTACACTAAATAACAACCAAATCACATAAAATATAAGTACCTAATATTATTATCAAAACTTCATATTATAAAAAATATTTAAATACAAAATAGGTTTGATATCTTTTTTTTTTTTCTACTACAAGTTAGCCCTTGACTGCGATCTCACCTGATTGTAAGTGATGATGCAGTCTAAGATGGTAGCGGGCTAACCTGTTAGGGGCATGGCAGTTATATTAAACCCATACCCCTATTCGGTTTCTACACGGCATCGTACCGGAACGCTAAATCGCTTGGCGGCACGTCTTTGCCGGTAGGGTGGTAACTAGCCACGGCCGAAGCCTCCCACCAGGCCAGACCAGGGAAAATTCAGAAATTATAAATTCCCAAATTGACCCTGCCGGGGATCGAACCCGGGACCTCCGCACGTTAAGACAACAGCGGTACACACTGCGCCACGGAGGTCGTCAAATCTACAGCTATCTAAAGTAAGCATTATCTATCATCTTGAGTTTTCTTAATGAAATAGCTTATAACGCAAATTAACACAGATTCCCGGTTCTATTAAATCAACTAGTCAATAATAATGAATTGTTATCATTAAAATTAATAATTATTATTATACAACCGCGCTGTTATCGTTCCCAAAGTTCAAGTTCCTGAAAAGCAATAGGTATGCTAGGTATATTTCAAACTTTGGTTAGGATAGGGTAATAGTTTGGAATTGTTGAGTTTCGAATTGGTGCCAATTAGTGTAATGAACGTATTAAACTTTAATTATTATTATCCTTGTTCTCTTATTTATAAAAAAAAAAACTAGCCGATGTCCGCGTCTACATCTGCTCCTTTAATTTTTCTTTCCTATCAGTCTTTGGACGGAGGGGTCTAGAGTCTAGACTCTAGACTGAGCAACGCTGCGGTGTGACAGAAACGTAGCAGAGGAAACCGGCAGATTTTTCTTTTTTTTTTCACTTTTACCTCAAAATAGCATGAAATTTAAAGGATTTAAATATAAAAAAGGTGACTCACTGACTAATCTATCGAGGCGCAGCTCAAATCACTGGACGGATCGGGCTGAAATTTGGCATACAGGTAGCAATTATGACGTAGGCATCCGCTAAGAAAGGATTTTTGCAAGTTCAACCCCTAAGGGGGTTTGAAAGTTGTATGAAAATCGAACATAACGTGAGCGAAGCCGCGGAAAAAAGCTAGTAAGTATATTGTAAAAATAAAGAGATATATTTTCCAGAATTATTAAAAATTAAAACCCGTAATATTAACGGCAAAACTTTCTAATACCGCACCAAATATTTACCGGGAATCACCAATATTGGTGCACCGGCAGCGCGACTATGCTCGGTATTTGCACGAAATTTAATATCCTGGATGCGACCCTGGGACAACGCACGCTATGCCACGCAATGTTCATATACCAATCACCACTTTACCTGCTGACAAATTATTTCAACTATGTTGTTTATAGGTAATAGTCAACTGCCACGTTGGTCTAGTCACTAGTGGTCAGCATGTTCGACTGCAGCCGATGAGGTCCCGGGTTCGTGTCCCAGGTCGGTTCATAATTAAGTATTGGGTTTTTCTGACTAGAAATTCTCAGTACTAGCCCGGAGTTAGGAAGTTGGCGATGTTTCACCCCCGTGCCACGGCACGAGCACGTTAACGTGCTCTCCGACGGCTTAAGCCGTCGATGACGATCCCGGTTATTATCACTAACACGATAATAGCCCGTCGTCAAAGCCCGCCAATCCGCATTGAAGCGGCGTGGTGGGTCTAAGCTCCAATTCCCTCTCCTATGAGCCTTGGCTCGACTATACCCATGCCAAATCGATTCGTTGCTTCGTTGTGGCGTGATTGAAGGACAAACCAACAAACCAATAAACAAACACACTTTCGCATTTATAATATTAGTATGATACATATTTTAAGGATTAGGTATATTACTAGTCGTATAAATCTTCTTATATCTATATATATAAAAGCGAAATACCACTCACCCACTGACTAATCACGATAGCTCAGGAACTATAAAGCGTACAGACTTGAAATTTGGAAGGTAGATTCCTTCTATGGTGTAGACGCCAGCTAAGAAAGGGTTTTGAGAAAATCCACCCCTAAGGGGTTAAAATAGGGGTTGGAAGTTTGTATGAAAGTCCTTTGTTTTTGAAGTTAGAGACATTAAAATTTGCAATTAAATTATTAGTTATAAATAGTAAAAACCTGAAGAAGCAATTTTACGAAAATAGGGGTAAAATGGGGGTTGGAAGCTTACATAAGGGTTCCAAGTTTTTGAAGTAAGAGACTTGAAAATCGGGATTTAGGTTATTAGTTTTAAGTTATAATAAACTGTATAAGCAATTTTAGGAAAATCTACCCCACAGAGGGTGAAATGGGGGTGAAAGGTTACATACAAATTTTAATGACTTTGAAGTATAGACATGAAAATTAGCATTTAAGTTATCAGTTTTAAATAATAAAAAAACCTGCATAAGCTGTATAAAGCCTCTATAGATAGACTGTTTGCAGCGGTAAAATTACATAATCTCATAGGAAATCAACACTTGTACGCGGACGAAGTCGCGGGCGACCTCTAGTATATGTATATATCTCATATTACCTAAGGGGCTCGCACCGCATTAAGATTATTGAAAAATCTTGAATGTTGTGATAATTTACTTTAAACTTGACGACTCGACGACCTGACCAAATTCCTAAGGACAAAGTTTTTGGCTGGAATTTCGATTTAAAGTCCGCGCGCACCCTTTTAGATGGAGCTACACAGACTACTTCGACAAGACTAAACGTCTTCTCCATATGAGGCGGTCATTCTACGCGAACGTTTTGCTCTGACCTGTCCGTAGTGTGTTTTCGCCCTTACGTATACTACCGTTCCCAGTTATAATACAGTGTACCCATAGTATTTTTAACGTTCAATTCTTTAAATATATAGGATCCTTTGTCCAACCATTAGTTGCCTCTAATTATGCCTAACCTTTAGCAGGATTCCGCAACAGATAATTCGCATAACAAAGACTTTCTTCTAAATGCTAGTAAATCTGATCGCACATCTAACAGAAAGGGCCGTAATCCGCATTTTATTAAATGGCGAAATTGTGACTGAAATTTTCTCAGGATCAGTTAATATACGCAAGCCCACCACGCTTCTGAAACTAAAATCTGTGTTTGCCTGTCCATATATTTTATTTGGAATTCACATATTCATAAATTCATTTCAAAATTATACGGGTTACCTAATAGTCACAAATAAATCAACTTCTTTTGTGTGCAGCGCGCTTGCCATATTCATCTCACAAATTTTTGGTTGCATGCAACCTATTTTGTGTACCTTTTCAATTAAATAAATTAAAATTTCATAGTTTCACATTATGCCTTCACTTATAGAGCGTACTCACACCCAGTCCTTACATTACGCAAACTTAAGTCATAACAAAGTCAAAGAGTGCTTCAGAGAGAGCTCAGCCTTATTTTCGGCACGTACGGCACGTGCCTTTAGATTTGCGAACACCATTAAACCGTAGCGAACCGATACATCGTGACAAATGATTGCGGTACCGGACCTTTGAACCTGCGATTTTGAAACTCAACGTGAGAATCATGGCCGGGCGTTTGCTAATAATTACGTTTTGGAATGCTGTTGATTCAATGTTCCATGTTTAGATTAATAGATTGATAGCCTTTTTTGTTAGGTGTCTTATCTCATAAACATAACTGGCCTGGATCTTTTTGGAATAAAAAAATAACTAGGTTAGTAGGTACATAAAATTAATCAATTATAATTTTAATGTAGTAACTATTGAGTAATATTGAAAGAAAATGATCTTAAATTTTAATAAGTTAGCCCTTGACTGCAATCTCACCTGATGGTAAGTGATGATGCAGTCTAAGATGGTAGCGGGCTATCCTGTTTAGGGGTATGGTAGTTATACTGAACCCATACTATCCCATCGGTTTCTACTTTCTACACGGCATCGTACCGGAACTCTAAATCGCTTGGCGTTACGTCTTTGCCGTTAGGGTGGTAACTAGCTACGGCCGAAGCCTCCCACCAGGCCAGACCAGAGAAAATTCAGAAATTATAAACTCCCGAATCGACCCAGTCGTGGATCAAACCCGGCGCCTCCCACATAGACGAGTAAGACCACAGCACTCACCATTGCGCCAGGGAGAACGCCATAAACAAAACTGACCTGGATCCTTCTGGATTAAATGTAAGAACAAGGTTAGTAGGTACACAAAATTAATCAAAGTAAATAAATAAAATATATAAAGTATAAAAAATAAATAAATAAATAATAATTATAAAAGGTTTTGGTTGGGGAAAATCTTATGAGTTCGCGACACTGACATGCTGTGATGTAAGTATTTTTTTTAAATTATTTTAAATATTCGTACTGGCATTTGAAAATTTTATATTATTTTACTACTAAAATTCTAAGTTGTAAGTTTTCACTTCTATCAGCAGTCCCTTTCACTGCCGCTTTTTTTTTAATATAAAGGCTAGGCGCTTGGCTGCAATCAGACTGCTGATGACAAGATGGTGACAATTATTGCACCGGTATTACGTATAACACTACATCCCAACTTCAAATCAAGTCGTATTAAATTAATAAATAAATTTTATTTTCAGCCCATAGTCTAACGGACACAGTATTAGGTACATGAAAAAGAAAAAAAAGTACATTAATAAATAAAATTAAATTAAAAGCAAAACATAAGTTTAAAATTATTAAAATGTTAAAAAGTAAAATTCACTAATAAAAAAATAAGGTAAAAAAAAATGGTAACATAAATTGGTCGGGGAACTTAGGTGAGGTGGTAAGGTGACGTATTGCCAACTGGGTGAAAAATATGACCACATTAAACAAAAAAAGCCTTAGATTAATCAATGCCAAACTGCGAAACTGTTGGAGGCAATCATACAACCATTTAAGGCGGAACCAACAATAGCATCGCGTGGCATCGATAAATCATCAACGCATGCACGCATCGCCTTAATCTGGGATGACGCAATGAGTGAAGTGAAAGGACGACCTCCGACCTCCGATTGTGCCTTAGCTCAACAAGTCTACAACAACATACAGTATGGTTAGTATGAGATTTTACGTCTCAGTAATGTAACGGAATTCGAGCGTCGATGAATATTAGCGTCACAGTAAAACTTGATTTGACGTTAAAGGTACAGCTTTATTTCTTAAGTTTTCCGCCCGGAGTCGTGGCCGTAGGAAGAAACTATTAGGTACAGAATTTGCGAAATTACAAAAAATATTAATTTCTCCTGAAATAAGGCAGTTTAATTCCATTTTAGCTTTAGGTTAAAATGTAGCACGACTCACGACGCTGGGATTCCATCAAGACGTCAGTTTTTCACCTGCTGGTAGGTGACATTGAAGCGAGCTAATTTCCAAGAGCAGATTTTTAAAAAAAATATTAATTTACTACGTAAACGTTCTCCTATAATGTAGTTGAAAAAAATTATAACAAATATAAAAATAATTTGGTTAGACTATGTTTACTAAATAGAAAGCAGCATAACAAATAAAACCACAATTACCAATTTAAAACCGAAGTCCACTGAAGCTAGAAAATACATTTAACTGAACCGAACCGAGCTAAGAGATATCTAGCAATTATCAATATGCAATTGAGACCGTTAATTTGTCCCGAGTCCCGACCACTCCCCGACCGTAGCGATGGAGGGGCAAATGGCACGAAAAATTACCTTCTACTGTACAGCCGCTACTTATTCTGCTATTCCAGAGATGAAATTCTCAAAACACTCGATAAAAACTATGCGCAATATTTATCGTATGCTATACTTTTAAAAAAAAACGATTACGAAAAATTACCTTCCTCTGCACAGCCGATACTTATTTACTTTGCGAAGTTTTTGTTATCTACTAATATTATAACTCCCAAAGTGTGTTTGTTTGCTGGTTTGTTGGTTTATTGGTTTGTTGGTTTGTCCTTCAATCAAACCTCAACGGAGCAACGGATCGACGTGATTTTTGGCATGGGTATAGTTGAAGACCTGGAGAGTGACATAGGCTACTTTTTATCCCGGATAATTGAGGAGTTCCCGCGGGAATCAAAAAAACTTAAACCACGCGGATGAAGCCGCGGGCACCAGCTAGTATCCGATATTTTAAAATACTTTTTTTAGAAAGTAAGAATACTTACTTTCCATTGCACATCCTAATTACTCTACTCTACCCGGAATGTTATTCTCAAAACACTCGATAAATACTATGCGGAATATTTGTTGTGTGCGATATTTAAAAACCTTTTATCCGAGGCAGCACTCTAAAATATTTTTTCCTATTCCAATGATAAATAGCACTAAGTTTTTTTTTTGACTGCAAGCATAATATCCACGTTACAAACCGTACTACAAACACAATATCAACTCTGTACGTTTGTAAATTGGAAGTCAATAAAGGTGTTCGTTGATAAAAATATAGGTTCTAAAATTCTACATCAATAACACATTCTATTCAATTCTACATCTAACTCTAGTGGTTAGCATAGTCGACTGCGGATCACGAGGTCCTGGGTTCGATTCCCGGTCGGGCATAAAAGTTAGGTATTGGGTTTTTCAATTAAGAAATTCTCAGTGCCAGCCTGGAGTTGGAAGTTGGCGGTGTTTCACCCCCGTGCCTCGGTGAGCACGTTAAGCCGTTGGTCCCGGTTATTATCATTGAACATGATAATAGTCGTTAAAGCCCGCCAACCCGCATTGGAGCAGCGTGGTGGGTCTAAGCTCTAATTCTCACTCTCCTATGAGAGTGGAGGCCTGTGCCCAGCAGTGGGGCGTAGTGTAGTAATGGGCTGTAGTGACGATGATGATGATGAATAAAAATGACAAGCAATGAAAAC
Organism: Erebia epiphron; assembly: GCA_963932025.1. NCBI lineage: Eukaryota > Metazoa > Arthropoda > Insecta > Lepidoptera > Nymphalidae > Erebia > Erebia epiphron. Next base: position 27,679,387 of record OZ009947.1, on the reverse strand, counting down.
CAAATTTATATTTTAGGCCAGTTTAGAATATTGTTTTGAACTTTAATATAAATTGTATCATAAATTGTAATTACAAAACGTAATTACCTGTCCTTTGAGAAGCGAAAACTCCAATATAATTTATTTATTTATTTACTACCGCTAAACGAGACAATAACATTATTACGCACTCTTCAGGAATAGGGACATTCCTTTGAACAATGTTAATTGAACGATCCAGATGCTACTAAGAACTCATCCATAACAATCGAACACAGCGGAAAATATATAAATTTAATTAATTTCGAAATAGCCCCCGCGTCTTTGGGGCAAAAAGGGTTTTAAATTAGACATCTATTTCCTTTTATTGTGATGAAGTTGGGAAAAGCTGGCGTTATTTTACGGAATCACTTAATTACCAACAATTATTACTACCAATTGATATTTTGCTGGCTTAGAGACTCAAACAAGATCTTCGTCTGCGACACTAGGAGCAATGAATACTATTTTTAGTCGTTCTCACTTACTAATCAAGAGCGAGAAAATACACTGCCAAAATTTATATTCACTATTTATTCTTATTTATATTCACACCTAATTGCATCTAAGTGCAAAACCACTACACAAAAACAACTTAAAAAAAACTACAAAAGACACAAAGCATACCTGAAAATTCAAAATGGCGGTACGACCACAAACATATCTGACCCGGTGAAAGCCTCGCTAGTGGATATGAAAAATTAAATTTAAAAAAACTTATAAGGTATAAAAGTTCCAATTTTAAAATTATTTAAAAAAATAAAATTAGTTCCAATTTTGGCCACCGGGTCAATTAATTTAATTCAAGTGAATTTATTAGTCATATAAGGCGCATGATGTGACACCTGTCATAACATTTAACAACGTGTGTAATTTAGTATTTTAGTTTTTTATGTATTTTTTTCAATGTATCAATTTCTTGGTCGTCCTAATAAATAAATATAAATAATATATATTAAATATAAATATTAAGGTAATTTTGACGGAGTGTAAACTGAATAACGCTTGTATTGTACTGTTAACAGTAGACAATGCTTACCTTTTAGCCATTTCACTATGGAGCCATTTAAAGTTCGTAGAACTTTTTTTTCATAAAAATAGTCCCACAATTTTTTTGATACAGTCGCTTGCAAAATTTATGTACGTTTGCTTTTAACCGTAATAGCCATTGGATGTTTGGGTTCCGCATGAAAAGGTTGCAAAATAATGTTTGCAATTAATGTTATTATAGGGTCCCGCCCTATATTAACATTAATTGCAAACTTAGTCTCTGCCATTTGTTGGTCCGTCTATCACAGACGTCTACAGCTACGGCCGAAAAAATAATGGATGTTATTTACTTATTTTTACAGAATACGTCTTATTTCTCTAAATTAGAATAAATTAAACTCTTTAAAAAAACTCTCATGTCTATGACCAAATTTTCACTTAGTACTCCCAAAACGCAATATAGAAAAATCATTATCTTAAGTGGTTCTACGGAACCTTTTGAGTTTTGTGTGCTAATCTAACTCGCACTTTGCCAGATTTTATTCCACGTTTTGGTATAGGTTTTGGTGACTGCCTCGTTGGCCTAGTGGTTTTCATGTTCGACTGCGGCCGACGAGGTCCCGGGTTCGAGTCCCGGGTCGGGCCCCAATTAAGTGATGGGTTTTTCTAATTAGAAATTTTCAGTACTAGCTCGGAGTTAGGAAGTTGGCGGTGTTTCACCCCCGTGCCTCGGAGAGCACGTTAAGCCGTCGGTCCCGGTTATTATTACTAACATGATAATAATCGCTAAAGCCTGCCAACCCGCATCGCAACCCGCGTCTGAACTCTGATTCCCTCTCTCCTATGAGAGAGGAGGCCTGTGCCCAGCAGTGGGACGTTAATGGGCTGTATTGGTGGTGGTGGTGGTTTGTTATAGGTACGTTTGCACTACTGTCAACAGAAATACCATAGACTAAAATAATGGTTCACTAATTTGGCGGTGGATAGGCAAAAATAACGCAAAAATAACTCGCCGATACGACCGAGTAAATCTCTATAATATATAAACGCTTTTTCCAACGTCCATTAGGCACAATATATTATTGACTTGCCGACTGGAATATTGGTGAATTTTAACTTTTTGAAAACTGAACTGGAAAACTTATTGGTTACTTTTTCATCCATATAAATTTTATCGCAGAGCTTATCTACGTAGAGTATTAAAAAATGGATCGACGTCCATACAAATTATTGCAGACATATAGGCTCCACTTTAATCGATAATTTAAAATGATTATCATACTAATATTAGAATTGCGTGTGTTTGTTTTTTGGTTTGTCCTTCAATCACGCTGCAACAGAGCAACGGATCGACGTGATTTTGCATGGGCATAGTTGAGGACCTAGAGTTACATAGGGTACTTTTTATCCCGGAAAATTAAGGAGTTCTCGTGGGTATTATAAATACTTCAATATAATAGTCGTTCATTTAAACTTACAGTGTGCTATATATTTATTCCACATAAATATCTATGTACTTATCTATTTGCTTATATAAATAAATATTTATTTACTTATGTTTATATTATTATTTATATTATTTCTACCAGTAGTTTATCAGCACTATATACAACCTTAATCGTGTATTAATCAATTTTAATTTTTAAACATCTTTGTAATTATTGCTTTATTTTGTTTTCATTTTATTTATTACGTAGATACCTTTGCAACTCTCCGTGTTATAATATGATCGATCCCCGACCGAGTATATCGCAATGGAATTTCTATATCAGGACCTCACGATACAGGTCTTCTAGTGTGAGGTCCACAGTTAAGCATATAAGGGATACTGGAGTCAAATTGTGAAATCAATAATGTAAATAGTCTTAAGTTTCTAATTTGATAATGTTTGTTAATGTGTGTAAAACTCTCACTATTTAATTAATTTTAAGATTCTACATTGTAAATTTTTGTTAACGTGTATACCTTACTTTCTATACTACTCTTGTTACCTTAAAAACTATTGGAAAATAAAGTATTTGTATTTGTATTTGTATTTTGTACTTGTTCCACGCGGACGAAGTCGCGGGCATCAGCTAGTCAAACAAAAAAATAACAGATAAAAATATCATCATCATCACCATCACTACAGCCTATTAACGTCCCACTGCTGGGCACAGGCCTCCACTCTCATAGGAGAGCGGGAATCAGAGCTTAGACCCACCACGCTGCTCCAATGCGGGTTGGCGGGCTTTAACGACTACTATCATGTTAGTGATAATAACCGGGACCGACAGCTTAACGTGCTCTCCGAGGCACGGGGGTGAAACACCACCAACTTCCAACTGCGGGCTGGCACTGAGAATTTCTTAATTGAAAAACGCAATACCTAACTTTTATGCCCGACCGGGAATCGAACCCAGGACCTCGTGATCCGCAGTCGACTATGCTAACCACTAGACCAACGAGGCAGTCGGCAGATAAAAATATAACATTTAATAATCACTAAAAAATTTTTTTTTGGCATTGTAAGAATTATTATAATTTAGATATATAGATAAATCATTTATTGCCACACATAATATAGAGATAACTTATTAATAGACAAAAACAGAAAACAACGCGTGCGCAAGGGCGGTCTTATCACCAAAACTGATCTCCTCCAGACAACCCATTTCCTGAGGATTTTTAAAAAGGAGCGAACTTTAACTTCAGAAATTTAACTTTAGGTAGGTACTACTTAGCTGATGTCCGCGAATTCATCTGCGTGAATTGAGATTAATGGTTCCCACGGGAACTCTTTAATTTTCCGGGACACAAAGTAGCCTATGTGTTATTTCAGACTGTAATCTAGCTATGTGCCAAATTTCATCCAAATCCGTTCAGCCGTTCTGGCATAATTAAATATTAGTACTAGTATAGAGCCCGCCAACCCGCATTGGAGCAGCGTGGTGGGTCTAAGCTCTAATTCCCGCCTTCCTATGAGAGTGGAGGCCTGTGCCCAGCAGTGGGACGTTAGTAGGCTGTAGTGATGATGATGACTAGTATAGTAGGTACCTACTTTACGCTGTGATATAACGTACTATTTGCATATTAAGTACAACGTACGAATACTTGAAAAGTGCACTTAGCGATGTTACCATAGATGACATAAATTTTATTTAGACAAATGCTTATGCCCGGTTCATAATATAGTACCCGGGATGGAGTCGGTATGAATAAAGATTGACCCCATACGTCATCCGGTTAAGACAGTTTACTTATGGGCGGTAGTTGTAAATTTTCTGAATTACCGCCAGGTTACATGCGAGTTTGAACTGTATGTTGTATAATGTATGGTATGGTTTTGATTGCAGATTATGGCTTAAAATTGTAATGGGAACGTGACGGGTCCGTTTGAAAAGGTTACGATATGTGTATTTTTCAGCTTATAATATTGTGTGATGTACTTACCTATTATTTTTTCATTTTGCCATATGTAATTATTGTTTTTCCTTTGTTTCAGGTCAGTATTTTAATGCCAGATTATAACTAAAACCTAAATTTAAAAAAAAGTAAGTTATACTTTACAAGGGAAAAAGATGGATGGTAAGTAATATAATAAATGATGCGATTTAGTAAAGCAATGGACTAACCTGTGGGTGTGCTTCCTAGATACATAAAATTAGAGCAAATATCATTGTCCCTACACTTCTACGTATCCACACGGCACGGCATAGCATTTGATAAGCTGAGGCTAGTATACTATTGATGAATTCATCAAATTAGAAAGAAATTTAAAAATTTCTTGATGACAAAGTTGCATGGTATAAATTGCTCCGCATTCAGCGGCCCACGAGTCAGTTTGATTCTTGTTACATTACGTATTTTCGTATCGCGTATTACCTATAGTACGCGCGCGAGTTGAATGCAGAGCTTTTGTATGTGTCACCATACATTAGCTCTGCATTCAACTCGCGTACATATTGTGACATTCTCTTTTTTTTTTACTGCTGAATTTATTGCCGGGTCTTTTCAGTAGAACTGTTTTCCGAACCGGTGGTAGAGTCTGCCCTTTCATAAGTAACATAAGTTACTCTCGAACTTTATTAAAATATAACCTTAAACTAAGTTAATTTAACCTTAAGTTAAGTTAATTTAAACTTAGTAACTAATTAATATCAAAAACTATAATGATTTATTTCACGTAGGAAATAATAAGTATCATAAGTACTTATGTGATACTTATTATTTCCCACGTGAAATAAATCATTTCATTCACTTTCGTTTCACTAGAAAGCCTCTGTTTGGAAAGACCTGATAAAATACCGCCATTTTTACCAAATACATAAGCATATAAAAACATGTAGCGTTCATTATATTCTGCCTCAAAACCTCTACTTAACTTTGTTATGCCGTATAAACGAATTTATTGCCGCAGAAAAAACGGAATATTTTCCCAATTTATTCGTTTTTCTCCCAAATTACATAGACAATGTTTTCCTTATTCAATGCCGATGGGTATACTGATAATAAGCGGCCAATTTCGCTTATTTTTGTATGGTTTCCTCTGTTATTCCACTTGGAACACCGCACGGGAAAGCCGTGTGGAAAACACAAAAACGCCAAGAAGCACCTCTGGGGGCTTACTTAAGCAGTATTATTTTAATCATATTTCAGAATTATAATTCACCGAGCGAAGCGAAGGTCTCTGAGTCTACTTGAGTGGATTTGCACTTGTCCGTCCGTCCGTCTGTCTGTCAGAGCCTTATAACTACTCAATTACTGAAAGTAATTACTTCAAATTTAAATATAACCGGTGGCCTCCAGCCGAATATGGCTTAAAAAGTAATAAAAATCTTTACTACAGGGGGGCTCTCATAGAAGCGAATGCGAAGTGAAATATTTTTATAGCGTTACATAGGGTTGCGGTACTGTATAATCATTTTAAAGATAATTAGGAATTGAGTCCAAAAATATATATTTTTAATTTTTCCCCTAAAATTGACGGTTAAATTAAAATGGGGGCTTTCAAAGTGGAGATTTTCTATCGTCCAAACTTGACCTCAGAGCTCTCATTTTTCTGAAAGGCTGAGCCTGAAACTTGATCAATTATTTGAATCATATCCTGTACTTGAACAACAAATACTTAAATTAGATAAATATTATAAGGAAACGAAATTATTTAATTTTTAATGAGCTTCAGTATTTTTAACAGAACTTTACAATGATGTCAATAGATGCCAGATGGCGCTTCGTATTCCCATCCTGTTAATAATTTTTTCTTTGGAAAAATGTAATTCGTCTGGTCTGGATATTAGTATGATTTTAGGGACATCAAAGTTTGTGACACATAACCGTCAGTTAGTAAAAATACAAGCGATAGTAGTAAAACCCCAGGTAAAGCTTGAGCAAATAAAACGACTGAAATCCAAGGCGACTTAGCGCGTATTTTCCATACAAATGTCATAAGTCGAGCGTATACTTGAGTCGTGCAACTAACAAACAAACAGTCCCACTAAAGCCGTTTGCAAATAGATAAGAGCATTCCGACTTTTAAGGGAACTCGGGAGGGACTCGGAACGAACTAAAAATGTTTTCGAAGGTATCGGGTTACCTAGTTATTTCTTTACTTACCTACCGGATCGATTTGCAAAATATTTTATTGATATTTTCGGAATAAAAAGTATCGTATACTAGCTTGTGTCCGCGGCTTCGCTAACGCTCGATTTTCATACAAAATTCAAACCCCCTGAATTTTGATGAAAATCCTTTCTTAATGGATACTTAAGTCATAATAGATATAAGTATTTAGGTATGCCAAATTTCAGCCCGATCCGTCCAGTGGTTTGAGCTGTGCGTTGATAGATCAGTCAGTATTCTTTTATATACTTAGAACCTTACCTTTTCCTTTTTACCCTCGACGAAGCGGAGACGGTATATGTGTTTGCCCTAAGAGGTTGTGTGTTTGTTTGTTTGTTTGTTTGTTTGTTTGTTTGTTTGTTTGTTTGTTTGTTTGTGCACTTTTTTGTCACCATTTTTCTCAAAAAGTACTGGGCCGATTGAGATGCGGTTTTTTGCTTTAGGTACGTATAGCTTGTGAGAAGGTTTTTAGATATATTTTAGGACCATAGACAACCAAGCTGAGCTGTAGTCTATGATTTTAATATTTCAACATGTTACCATTTTTCACAAAAACTACTGGGCCGATTGAGATGCGGTTTTTTGCATTAGATGTGTATAGCTTGTGAGAAGGTTCTTACTTCTTAGATATATTTTAGGACCATAGACAACAAAGCTGAGCTGTAGTCTATGATCTTAATTTTTCTATGTGTTAAAAATTTTCACAAAAAGTACTGGGCCGATTGAGATGCGGTTTTTTGCATTAGATATGTTTAGCTTGTGAGAAGGTTCTTAGATATATTTTAGGACCATAGACAACAAAGCTGAGCTGTAGTCTATGATTTTATTTTTTCAATATGTTACCATTTTTCACAAAAAGTACTGGGCCGATTGAGATGCGGTTTTTTGCATTAGGTGTGTATAGCTTGTGAGAAGGTTCTTAAATATATTTTAGGACCATAGACAACAAAGCTGAGCTGTAGTCTATGAACTTAATTTTTCAACCACTGTTACCAATTTTCACAAAAAGTACTGGGCCGATTGAGATGCGGTTTATTGCATTTAGGACTTCGTACGATTACAAAACAGGAAACTGGTACCAAAATTTTAAAAAATCAGCGCCATTTTGAAATTCTTTGCTAATTGACCGATTTCGTTCAAAATCGATATTTAGGGCTCCCTGGGGTCACAAAACAGGAAACTGGTACCAAAATTTTAAAAAATCAGCGCCATTTTGAAATTCTGTGTTAATTGACCGATTTCGTTCAAAATCGATATTTCGGGCTCCCTGGGGTCACAAAACAGGAAACTGTTACCAAAATTTTAGAAAATCAGCGCCATTTTAAAATTCTTTGTTAATTGACCGATTTCGTTCAAAATCTATATTTAGGGCTCCCTGGGGTCACAAAACAGGAAACTGGTACCAAAATTTAAAAAAATCAGCACCATTTTGAAATTCTTTGTTAATTGATCGATTTCGTTCAAAATCGATATTTAGGACTCCCTGGGGTTACAAAACAGGAAACTGTTACCAAACTTTAAAAAAACAGCGCCATTTTGAAATTCTTTGTTAATTAACCGATTTTGTTCAAAATCGATATTTAGGGCTTCGTGGGATTACAAAACAGGAAACTGGTAACAAAATTTTAAAAAAATCAGCGCCATTTTGAAATTCTTTGTTAATTGACAGATTTCGTTCAAAATCGATATTTAGGGCTCCCTGGGGTCACAAAACAGGAAACTGGTACTTACCAAAATTTTAAAAAATCTGCGCCATTTTGAAATTCTGTGTTAATTGACCGATTTCGTTCAAAATCGATATTTAGGGCTCCCTGGGGTCACAAAACAGGAAACTGTTACCAAAATTTTAGAAAATCAGCGCCATTTTGAAATTCTTTGTTAATTGACCGATTTCGTTCAAAATCGATATTTAGGGCTCCCTGGGGTCACAAAACAGGAAACTGGTACCAAAATTTTAAAAAATCAGCGCCATTTTGAAATTCTGTGTTAATTGACCGATTTCGTTCAAAATCGATATTAAGGGCTCCCTGGGGTCACAAAACAGGAAACTGTTACCAAAATTTTAGAAAATCAGCGCCATTTTGAAATTCTTTGTTAATTGACCAATTTCGTTCAAAATCGATATTTAGGACTCCCTGGGGTTATGAAACAGGAAACTGTTACCAAAGTTTTAAAAAATCTGCGCCATTTTTATTTATTTTGTTATCACCATAATAAATGAATTCAGTTTAGTACAGTAAAATCTGTACTACTTGTAAGTCTAACCACAACGCGTGAGCTGCTTTAGCAGCTCGCGCACAGGGTGAAATACTAGTTAGATATATATAGCTTGAGAGAAGGTTCTTAGATATATTTTAGGACCATAGACAACCAAGCTGAGCTGTCTCTATGATTTTAATATTTCGATATGTTACCATTTTTTACAAAAAGTACTGGGCCGATTGAAATGCGGTTTTTTTCATTAGATGTGTATAGCTTGTGAGAAGGTTCTTAGATATATTTTAGGACCATAGACAACAAAGCTGAGCTGTAGTCTATGATTTTATTTTTTCAATATGTTACCATTTTTCTCAAAAACTACTGTGCTGATTTAGATGCGGGCTTTTTGTTTTAGATATATTTAGCTTGTACCTAGATGCTGCCCAGGGTATCATGATGGAGTCAGGAGGCGATCATGGGAACTCCTTAAATTCTCATCGTATACCCGTCGCGTTTGGACTCTTTTGATTTGTCCATTTGAAAAGGGTTTGGCCATAGTCCACCACACTGGTCAAAAAAACTACTGAGCTGTCAAAGATGCAGTTTTGTGTTTTAGATAATATATACGTTTGCTACGTTCTAATTGTTGTTTCAAAGTTATAAAGGTCAAAGGTATAATGGAGCTCAGCAGTTCGTCGTGGGTTTTTTTAAAATTTTTAATTTTATTACTTGTGTATATTTAGATAAGAGTTTTAGCTATAGCCTTGCAAACTTGCAATCAAATCGATCGGCGTAATGGCGTAGCAGACAGACTGACAAAATAAAATTAAGTATCCAGTAGTAAACTTTCTCCAAATAAAATTTTCAAAAAATATTCAGTACACAGGAGTCGTCCAGCTACAGTTTAATTTAATTATAATAAATATAAAGTGTATAGAGAAAAAGTGTAAAAAATAAGCAAAACGAAGTAGTAAACCTAAACCCGATCTCATATCTAGGAAAATAAAAAAAGGCAATCCAATACCTGACACATCCTTAATAAGTTTCCGATATCACGACTTGAAAGGACTACTTTATTACAAACGTATTTTTTTCGATTTCAAACCTTATGTTTTCGAAAATAGGGTGATAGCGATCGTATAAAGAAAGCTTGTAAAGGTCAAGGTTATGAATTGAGAAAACCATCTTGTAAACAATCCGGTGTTATTCAACTTCAAATCTTATTACGTTTGATTAAGGTGTATGTAGTAGGTATAGTGTTGGTGTTTGTAATATTCCATGAAACCTTCAGGTGTTTTCCTGGGATATGTTAATCAGGTGATAAATATGTGAGAAGATAGTATACTCTCAAATGGAAGCGATGTCGAATTTCGCTTGAGTTCGGTTTTTCAAAGGCCCTTCAGGGAAATAAAAAAGTTTGATACATTCTGAGAAAAACTACAGAGTTAAAATCAAAAGTTTCTTTTAACAAGCTTTGATTTAATTTGCTAAGTTTGTGGGTTTGTTTAGGTCAAATCTTGCAAAAGAATTTTAAAACAGTTAAGTATCCCAATTCCCAAACGATTGAGCTGAAATAATTACATACTTTAGATTGGATGACAATGCATAAGTGACGTCAATCTAAATCCAATATGGCGGACTCCCGAAGATGGCGGGCTAGATATTTTTCAAGGGTTTGCTGAGAATACGATAAAATAAATACACTTTTAATGGATACTAATATTATAATTGCGAAAGTGTGTCTGTCTGTCTGCTACGCTTTCACGGCCCATCTGTTTAACAGATTTTGACGAAATTTGGTACAGGGATAGGTCTTATCCCGGGGAAGGTCATAGGCTACTTTTTATACTGGAAATCTAAAAAAACCCTGCGAGAATCAAAAAGTCTAAATCCACGCGAAGTTGCTGGCATCGTCTAGTCATACTAATATCATAAATGCGAAAGTCAGTTTGTTTGTTGGTTTGTTGGTTTGTCCTTCAATGACGCCGCAACTGAGCAACGGATCGACGTGATTTTTGGCGTGGTTATACAGCGGACCATAATAAAACTGGCTTGTTTTTAAAAATGTTTTTTTTTTACATTTTAGACTTATTAAAACTGAGATGTCATAATTTGGCACAGATATAGGTTTCAACTGCATTTTAACCCAGTGAAGGGCAAAGGACGCTTCTTATCCCGGATTATCAAAGCGTTCCCAGAGGATTTTCATAAAACCTAAACCCAAACGTCATCTAGATATCTTTAGGTTATCGGTGGTAAAAATAAGAACAAGAACTTTACCACGAAAATATAGTCTGAGAAAAAGGTAAAAAAATGTAAGGAAAGTTAATCTCGATGCGACCACAAAATCCGTATAAATTATTTGTAAACAATTTACGAGAGTGTGCCATGTTTTGTAGCTAAACATTAGGTTATGCCACAGACTACTTTTTATCAGAGGTGTTCGTAAATTTTGCTCTCAAACCTCTAGTCTTTACCACAAAAATTCACAGTGTCGAAGCACTTTGGACGTCAGATTTTAATATGTTTCTGTTTTTCTAAGTATTTCATAAGTTTTTGGTACAAAAGAAAAATAAAAAAATGAACCCAAAAATCCTTAATTTAGGGTCAATAATTCACGACCGATTTTAATTACGCAAAATTTCCGTCCGTCTGTTACTTTTCCACGGCCATGGCCGATTTTGACCTATGGTAGTCAGTTACAGTGATACTTTGCTTTTCAAACCAGAAAATCAAAGATTTCCCAGCTATTAACATCCACGGGGCTATTGAGAAAAATTAATCAATGCGGATGAAATGCAGGTGTTGTCTTGCATGAAGTAGGAACATAGATTATAGGTTGAGTTGAGATTTTCGGAGGCCACGGCGTTAAAACACACATTAATCCTGCGCCTGATCTTTCTCTGGTCATGTTGGATTGCCCTCCCATTTGACTATGACTATAGTGAGGGAATAGATAGTGCACCTGTGCTTACTTTCACTATTTTGTCTCATGCGTGGTTGGCTAGCCTTATTTGAAACTCGGGAAGAACATAACATAATTACCTACTATAGGTAATAGACAAGATGATGCTCGAGACTTTGTCAGCGTGAATTTAGACTTTTTGATTCCCGGGGAAGCTTTTGAATGATCCGGTATAAACTACAACCCAGGTTTTAATTCAGCGTTTAGGCGATATCCTTTCCAAGCCAAATTTCATCCAAATCTTGTCAGTCGTAGTGGCGCGAAGGAGTAACAAACATCCAAACGTAAAGACTTACAAGCAAACAAACTTTCACATAAATTATATGAGTAAAAGTAAAATTAGGAAGTCTCTGTGTATAGTTTGGTCTTTGCGCGTCGTAAAATATTTACGCCTAAGCCGCTGATAAAACCGCGTCGAGGAACTTTTGTATGAGCGAAGATATACGCTTGCGCTGATTATCATCTTACCCTCATTTATATACGAAGTATATTAATAAGTACTGGGAAATTGATAATACCTATAGTATAATAGTAGAATATATAGGGATAATAAGCTATTACCGTCCGTCCCGTATTAATAAGCCGATATATGAGCTGAGATGAGACATTGAGGGAAGAGTGGCCTAGTTGTGACAACGCATATCAGTCGATTGCGAATGTGAAGTCACGTTGACCCAAGTCGGTAACTGGATGGGTAACCGAATTTTGAGGTTCAAATTTGACCTTTTCGTTTCCTCCGTGACTCGGAGAGTACGTTAAGCCGTCGGTCGATACCAAAACCTAAGAGTTTAAATACTATAATTTATACTAAATAAAGAGTATATAATAGAGATGTAGTTTATTAGTATTGTATTATTATGGATGTTTTAATGTCTGAAATAAAGATTATTATTATTATTATTAAATACTTTTAGTCGAGTGGTATGCGGAAGGAACCCACCGCATTATTATTATCCCAAGAAAGGGGAAGCCAAAGTGGTCACGACCCTCAGTAATGAGGAATACAACGCAGAGAGATCAGCTGAGAACATCTTCTCAAGTTTCGACTATGAAGACATTTGAGAACATGAACGCTAATGTAATCAATCGAAGGCTTAGTGTAAAAACTTACACTAAGCCTAGATACTTTGTGACCCCTACGTCTATCGGTTCATCGTTCGTGTAGGTACCCTGCCCTATAATACTTCTACGTACTTTTTTACAGTTTTCCCCAACTTAAATAAAACTCTCTTTACTTATATGCAAATTTGGTGGTTGTCAAAAAATATACCTTACCGCGCCCCGGGGACAAAATCTTAATTCACCCCCGCACTAACCTTTCCACCTTGATTTACTCGCTTTTTTATAGTCCACTTCTTTTACAAAGTCCAATTATTTAACTTAGGTATCGCCCCTCCTTACTGCTGACATTAATTGTGTTGTACTTTATTGCTTTACCTCAAAAAAGGTTGAAATAAAGGGCGTTTTTTCGAAGGTAAGCAGTTAATTTTAAATTAATGTCAACTTTGACTTCAACACAGTTTGTTTTGATGACCTCCCTGGCGCAGTGGTAATCTCTGGAGTCTTATGATGGGTATAATATATAGCTTTACCTCAAAAAAGGTTGGAATAAAGGGCGTTTTTTTTCGAGGGTACTTAACTTTAAATTTTGTTAGCTATATTAGTTAAATTATTAATGTTAACTTTGACATCAACACAGTTTGTTTTGATGACCTCCCTGGCGCAGTGGTAAGCTCTGGAGTCTTATGATGGGAATTATATATTGCTTTACCTCAAAAAAGGTTGCAATAAAGGGCGTTTTTTTCGAGGGTACTTAACTTTAAATTTTGTTAGCTATATTAGTTAAATTATTAATGTTAACTTTGACTTCAACACAGTTTGTTTTGACGACCTGCCTAGCGTAGTGGGGGTTTCAGGCCAGTTAGATATTCAAAAGATCGCTGTCTGGGGTCTTATCTGTAGAATAAAAATCAATTGCCGAAATGTAAGATCTCGCATCACTTCAGAACGTCTGGACCAATTTTGATGGAACTTTTGATGTGTGTTTGAGTGGGCCCTGGGGGCACTGCAATTGGATTCTAGGGCAACGTCTGCGGGCCCACTAGTTCAATAAAAGTAAATTTAAACCCAAAAAAATAATTACATTCGGTGTTCCATACGTAAAGTTACGTGCTTTAAAAGTTGTTACATTAACACTCTCTAAATATTATTATCCAAACAAAACTTCTCACCCCTTATTACCCCTTAATTTTAAAGACGAAGAAGGGTGTTGTTCTTGCGAACATTCGGGTCAAAGTCGAGAGTTTTCCGGAAGCTTCGCGTTACGTTGTTAATGTTATATTTTGAATTTTGTTTTAAGGGGCTTCCAAATTTTACCTGCAAAAACAAGGCACTTCCAAACCTCTTACACAGAGCTCTCTTTTGCTTAAAGCCTTGGTCGTTTCAAACCCGTCAGGGTGTACAGGTTATAAGAGCTTTGTCTAGACTCTAGAGCTTATATTAATAGCCATATAATGATTAACAAAGTCTAGTTCAGCTTTTTTAAGCAATAAATTTTCTAACAGAAAGGTTTTTTGATGAGTGATAATCGAAATTATAACAGTGAAAGACTATTATGCCTAAAACGCAGGTAAAGAAAGCTTTGGTGAAATTATGTTCCCAGATAGATAGAACCTACTAGAATGTAGAACCTACTTACTATAATTTATTATTACGAAACCTATATTTTTTAAATTCCATTTCACATTAGTCCTTTTCTGCAATGACACCTGAATATGGTAAATGATGTGCAGTCTAAGATAATAGTGGACAAACCTGATTGAGGTATGGCAGTTATATTAAACTCTTACCCCTAATCGCTTTCAACACGGCATCTGCACGGATCTTCAACAATTTCGTATTTTAGGAGCGTCGCCTTAATGTTGTATTCTGAATTTTGTATTAATTATCCGGAATCATCTCGGCGAAACTTCTCAACGAGATCGTTTGGCTCATGATGGCTTTAATTTTTGATGTTTATAGACAAGAAAATTCACTGTGTTTTTTAATTATTTTTAAACCCTTCATCTTTGCGTACTGAGTCAACCTATGGAGATTGCTATGTATGTAGTATGTTAGGAGTTCCCATGAGGGATGAGTTTCGAAATAAAAGAGATCCGCAAGAGGACAAAGGTAACTGACATGTCATATACAAAACCATTTGCAAGTTTTTTTTTAATATTTTCATTCTACGTTTACCCTTGACTGCAAACTTAGCTGGATTGTACGTGATGATGCAGTTTAGGATTGTAGCGGGCTTACCTCTTAGGGGTATGGCGTATAAGTTACCATACATTAAGTTTTTTTTAATTAAGTTTTTTTTAGTCCGCCCTTGACTGCGATCTCACCTGATGGTAAGCGATGATGCAGTCTTAGATGGTAGCGGGCTAACCTGTCAGGGGCCCATGCCCCTGTTATATTTTACCCTTATTCAGTTTCTACACGGCATCGTACCGGAACGCTAAATCGTAGGCGGCACGTCTTTGCCGGTAACTAGCCACGGCCGAAGCCTCTTACCAGGCCAGACCAGGGAAAATTCAGAAATTATATCGATCGAACCTGGGACCTCCGCACATTAAAACAACAGCGCTCAACACTGCGCCACGGAGGTCGAGGAAGTTGCAGAGGAAAATATCCTCATATTATAAGGGTCCCGTTTTTCCTTTGATGAGTTACGGAATACTGAGCAACCGATATTGTCTCTTTGTGGAATTAAAGAAATGCCTTTTATCTTATTACATTATATTTATGCCAACAAATATCGCACTCGATCAAGCAAAAACCAAACGGGGGTATATTATATATAATATAATGTCCTCCCGACCGAATTTCGGCCACGGCGGCCTATCTCCAGAGAGATTAGCCATCTGCGCGTTAGATATTATAGTGCACAAGTGTGTGGGCATACACCGGTGCACTCTCTGTTCCTTTACTCTCATAACCCGATGGGACGGAAAATCCGACACGACCGGAGAGAGATCAGGCGCAGGAGCGACGGCTTTACGTGCTCTCCGAGGCACGGGGGTGAAAAACCGCCAACTTCCTAACTCCGGGCTAGTGCTGAAAATGTCTTGTAAGAAAAATCCAACACTTTTTATGGCCCGACCCGGGACTCGAACCCAGGACCTCGTCGGCCGCAGTCGAACATGCTAACCACTTGACCAACGAGGCAGTTGAAATAAAATATATATTATATATATAGGTATATATCTTACCTATATATCTTTCGAAATCCATAGCAATATTTAAATGCAAAAGTGTGTCTGTCTGTTTGCTACGCTTTCATGGTCCATCTGCTCAACAGATTTTTATGAAATTTGGTACAGTTTCCGCAGGAATCAAAAAAACTTAAACCACGCGGACGCAGTCGCGGGCATCAGCTAGTTACATTATATTTATGCCAACAAATATCGCACTTGATCAAGCAAAAACCAAACTCGGGTATACATATATCTTTTGAAATAGGCAATAAAACAGCCTCAGACATCCACTTTCGATCCAAGGCGTACCATTTTTCGAGTCAACAGCACAAAATGGTCCCGCAAGTTAAGTAATAGGCCAATATACTCAATCTCAATAGGGGGTAGGGCTGCCACCTGCATTAAATTAAATTAAATATGTTTTTCGTAAAACTACTGCACTTTCCATATACTTGCCCAGATATTGATGTGATACTTGACAAAGTTTCAGAAATCCATGTTTACTAAAGTGTTTTTTTTCTAACTTAGCTCTAAACGTTGACTAACCCCTATCATCGATTTATAACAAGTAGGTATGTTAGTAAATAGAGATGATTTAAGAAATTAAAAAATTTATGAGAGAACAATATCATTAGTATCTTACATGAATGATATAAACATTAATCTTATTAATTAATGCTCAAATTCTCTTATTCTTTAATTTTGATGATGCAAAGTTGTATGCCAGCAATCGGCTTCGCATTAAGCAGCTCACGAGTAAGCGTCATACTTTTTACGTTACTTTTACATTACTTTAGGAACCTAATGTATGGTAGGTATATTATCTACATACTTAAGTACTGTAATTTAAAGAGCAACTTCTGTGATTCTTGCTCTTCTTAGTAGAATTATTTTCCTAACCGGTGGTAGAGTCCTAACTCCTTACACATTATAGTGACAAAATACGTTGTTGTACATTAAATAAAACATTTCATTTCATAACGTTAAATCCATTGAGAGAGCATCAAAATTAATTCCATACCTTTACTCACATTTCCTTAGACTCAAGGTGTCAACCCTAACTAAGGCTTTCCTCAGGTGGGAAATTCGGTTCCATTTTGGACCTTCAACATCGAATACGGTGACAAAGGATCTATTTTGTAACCCAATATGGTTGCAACGACGTGCTATTTGTCAATTGTTACCATTTACTGCGCCTTGGGTAGTACTAACCACAGCTTAGAGAGAATTCATACAGTCGGTTGACGGGGGGAAGAAAACTCTACAGAAAATCTTGCGATAATATCACAGGGTTGATACTAAAGCAAAATTAACAAATCAGACTTTCTACTCCTACATTTAAACAATCAAATAGAAAATTACAAAAATGGAACGTTTTGTATACCTACACGCTCGTCCCGTGGCGCCACTTGTACCGTGGCGACAACATCCGTTTCATCGAATTTTCAACTCACATTTCAATTCTAAAGAAGTTTCACTTCAAAAATCATGCGATATCACAGGGTTGAAACTAAGGATGGTTTATATCAACCGGTAGAAGTCGGCAAAACCAACTGTAGTGTCTCACCCGTAAGCATCAAAGATGTCGTCCCACTGTATGTGTTTACGCTGTGGATACAGTTTATCTATATAGTCTTCGGTAGTGTTGGATATTTGTGTTTTGAGAAGGTTGAAGACAACTTACACCTTCTCTGTAAATTTAACTTGGTCTGTTTCAAGTATGAATGAATGAATTTAATATTTACTTATTTGTTTTGCTACATACATAATACCTATATGAACTAATTTAAGTTAAAGGTCAAACCTACATAGTAGCAAAATCTTAATAATACCTTATCAAGATGATAAATGATACCTAAATGATTTATTTATTTCATGTAGGACAAATTGTGACACTTTTGATACGTCAAGACTCTACCACCGGTTCGGAAAACTGGTTCTACTGAGAAGAGCCGGCAAGAAACTCAGCAGTTGCTCTTTTCTCAAAAAATAAAAAGGTAACAATAAGTAACAATACAACACATACATTACGTTACAAGTATTACACTGACTTGTGGGTCACTGGATACGAGGCCGGTTGCTTCCATGCAACTTTGTCATTCACAAAACCATCGTGTAGAGAAGAGGAACATCGGTTACTTATTAATACTAGCTAATTCGTGAGACTTCGTCCGCGTGGATTTAAAAATTTGGGCGAGCGTTTTGCTTTATAAAATTCCTTGGAAACTTCTAAAATTTCGGGGACAAAATTCTTAAAAAAGAATTATGTTCTAAGTACTTTTATGTTCACATATAAGTCACGTCGATCCATTGCTCCTTTGCAGCGTGATTCAAGGGCAAAACAATTAATAATATCGGTAGGTGTTAACTGTAATGTTTCTTTACATCATTTTTTATCTACATTATTACAAAACGGCTTTGGCTCAGCAATGTTACTTTAAAAAACCGGCCAAGTGCGAGTCGTACTCGCGCACCGAGGGTTCCGTACAAACCTGTAGTAAGTTTTAAATTATTAAAAATATTTTAATTTTAAATATTTGAGTTGAATGAATGAAAGGTAAATTGCGGTTTACGATTTATGACGTATTAAAAATAAAAATTGTAAAAGGTAGTTATAGCTAGGTACTTTTAAGATTCGTTCGTAATACTGTAGATGTAACACGACTAAAACTGTAACGACCAAAGATGTAATAATTACCTTTGTTAATGAACCGCAAAACTAACTTTGTTTGTAGAGGTTTACTGTTAATATAAAAAAAACTATGCTAGTTAGAGCATTGGCTATAGTTTTTCTGTAAAATATACATAAATTCCTATTGACCATAATTATTTCAGATTTTTCGATTGGTAAACTCCGGAGATAAGGGGGGGGGGGGGGGACGGGACGGTATTTTTTCCGACTTTTTCCCCGATAAATCAAAAACTATCATGACTAAAAATAATTAAAAATCTGTTTTAGAATGTTCAAAGTAAACCCTTTCATATGATACCCCACACAGTACAGTTATCTCACTTTTAAATTTCAACCCTCCGATTTCCCCCCCCTTTTAAATAAGAACAAAAATAATTTCCAATTTTTTTTTATTCCAGTGTCTTTGGGCCACTAATATACACAACTATTCCAAATTTCATGTCGATAGCTTCGGTAGTTACTGAAATAATCGAGTGTGACGGACGGACAGACGGACAGACAGACGGATAAAGTCGCATCATAAGGGTTCCATTTTACCATTTTGATACGGAACCCTAAAAACAAATAACAGGGGCCATACTGCCAATTGTTTCATTATTGTTGACTTTCGTGTTTTAGAATTATAATCCTTGTTTAAGGAACGTCAAGGTACGTGACATCAAACTGTCATTTTGAGTTGATATTCTTACTCAAAATGACAGTTTGATGTCACGTACCTTAAGTATTATTGCCCCTGAGAACTCATATAATTCGAGAGTGACAATGAACACTCAGCTTAACATCAAGGTAGGAATTTAATAAAACACCGACAAATTAATGTCTCAAATAACATTCATTTCACGGAGTTCAAAAGAAAAAATGTACACATAAAATAATTCAATAAATTCAGTAAGTATTCGCCTAATAAAAGCATTAGTGCGCCATGACAAACGCTCGTAACCATTATTTTTCTACCCCCCTTTTCATATTACGTCCAGGTGGGTAAAGGCCCATGTTGAATGGTCGTTTTTTTTCTATACTTTCCTCCCAGTTTGATGTATGAGAGGGAATTTTATTTAATATCGGATTATTGATTTATAGTCAGTAGTACCATGTTTAGTGATGTGACAGAGTCGATATCGACTTAATATAGTTTGAAATTAAAGGCGGAAAGGTATCTGTTGCTCAGTTCGAACTTCGAATGTGTTTAACAGGTGATTCAGAATCCAAAACATCGATAGACTCCAAAATCTTAACACAGCTCTCTTTTAAAATATGTTACTCTCTTCAAAACTTCTACGAGCGAAAGTTCACAACGTGTAGCGGTTTCACGAGAGATTTAATGTAAACAGGTATAAAACATGGCCAAAGCATCACAACAACAATAAATTAATCATTTGATCAGACTGCAGTTGCTACTGCTAAGCTCTAAATCAAATTGCGATCTAAACACAAAAGTATTCAATAATCGCTGAGTCTGCCGGTAGGATACTAACTTTCAAACGTCAAAATACTCGTATTTATGCAAATAATTCCAATATGGCGTATCTCCGCCAAAGAATGAACCGAGTGAAATACATTGAATGAGTCAAATATCAATCTAATTAAACCATCGTCAACAAATAAATTAACAATCTTTTATCTTTTCTAAAAATTCAATTCAATTTTAAACGTAAAGCTGACATGTGGGTAGCTAGTAGGTGTATGTATAACACCGGCACCGGTACAAGTTCTGTAAGAGTCCCCGGAGCCTTTCATCATGCGCTGAGTATGGTTGGTCACCGAGGGGGGTTTAGTGGGTAAAAATCCCACATAACCCGGTCTTCCCCGTAGGAGGTCGGGTCGGGTATCTTATGATTTCCCCCCGTCAAAAACAAGTATGTGTAACATTGCACGATTAAATTATCGATAAAAATAAACACGGTCATCGGTCCATCACTAGACACGTGGCCCACATCGGCCGTACCTCCCCTCAAATTGTGTTTAGTGAGGTATGTTGCCATGAATGCCGACATAATTCATATGTATTGTTGTTCCGATTGTGTTCTATTGGCAGACATTGTGAAAATAAGTAAAAGTTTCGATACAACGAAAAAATGTATCCATAGGGATTTCAGTTCACGTATTGAACGTTTGTATTACTTTTTGTATCATGTGAGCTCGTCTTTTTATCCATAAAAATATTATAAACTAGCTGATGCCCGCGACTTCACCCGCATGGTTTAAATTTTTTTAATTCCCGGGGTTCAGAACTCTTGGTTTTTCTTGGCATTGCCTATGTCACTCTCCTGGTCTTCAGCTATATCCATGCAAAAAATCTCGTCGATCCATTGCTCCGTTGCAGCGTGATTGAAGGACAAACTAACGAACAAACACAATTTCGTATTTATAATATTAGTATGATATGAAGTATGATGCGAAAGTGTGTCAGTAAGCTAAAGTGTGTAGTAAGTCTACTAAGCTTGCACGACCCATCTGTTAAACTAATTTTGATGAAATTCGGTACGGAGATAGGTTGCATCTCGGGGAAGTATGTAGGTAGGTTATTTTTATCGCAGGTATCAAAAAATATTAATCCACGAAGACGCGGGCATCATCTAGTAACTACCTAACACATAAAAGATTTGGCCATATAGTCCACCACGCAGGCCAAGTACGGATTGGCTGACTTCACACACCCTTGAAAACACTATGAGATCGAGAGTTCTCACGATGGTTTCCTCACGATTTTTTCCTTCACCGTTTTAAAGCAAGTGATACTTAATTATTTTCTGACAATACACATAAGTTAGAAGTGCGTGCCCGGAGTCGAACCCCCTATCACGACAATAGGAAGCCGGGCGTTTAATAAACCACTGTGTATAACCCGTTGTCCTAGGTGAGCTACAGAAGCGACGCGAAGCGGTGCGACGCGATACGACGCCATAGAAAATGGCAAACTTGTCTACGTGATGAACGTATGCCACCTGACACGTCAGGCCAAGGGTCAGCTACTGTTTGTAACCGTCGCAGTGTCGCGTTTTTCAATAGGACAACGGGTGAGCTATTAGACCTTTTGCGCATTATAAGAAAATTTCTGGTGTCTTATGAGTAATGTCTTATAAGAAATTCAGTCGCAATGGTTGTTTTAAGGGACCATACATATTACAAGATTTTTCTTGTGTCGGATCAGACACGCGCATACAAATAATTTAATTTAAAAAATTATTTTTAAACAACCGACTTCAAACTCCCGCGCCAACTTTACAACAACAAGCACACGCTATACAAAGTACTTATTTTATTGTTAAAAACCGCTCGACCGATTTCGATAAAATTTATATGGGACCACAAGGGAAGTATGCCCTTTCAAATAAAAAAGAATCATCCAAATCGGTCCACCCAGAACCAAAAAAAAAAAAAAACAGTCGAATTGAGAACCTCCTCCTTTTTTGAAGTCGGTTGAATATAAGACATTCCTCTTAAGACAAGAAATTTTCTAATACTTAATGCGCAATAGACCTCAGCCTATCACCACTTTTGACAAAAGCCAAGCGCAACCCTTCAAAAAAGGCAATAATAGACAAAAGTATCCTTTGCCTCTCCCCTTTCCAATTAAGAATTTCGATATAAATTTTGAATCCATCTTCAACAGAGGAAAACTCTCGAGGCTACCAGTACCGGCCTTGTACCAATTATTCAAATTCGAAATATTCAAGTAGACCCCAGTACTTTACGAGCTCTTTTGAATCGTATCAAAAGTGTAATAGTAATGAAGCCACCGCCCGATTCAGGATATTGATTTTTTTTGGTAAAAAATCTATTCAATTCAATTTATTTATTTCAGATAGTACAATTTTATGTCAATTCTAGATGATTCCTGCGACTTAATCCGCGTGGATCAGGATTTTTTGATCGGGAACTTTTTTAATTTTCGGGGATAAAAAGTAGTCTATGTCCTTCCCAGGGACACAACGTACCCCTGTACCAAATTTCATCAAAATCGGTTGAACGGATGAGCCGTGAAAGCCTAGCAGATAGACAGATAGAGAGAAGAAAGACACACACATTTATAGTAGGTATTAGTTTGTATTAATAGATAGGTAAGTACATACCTACCTATATACATTTTATTTCTGCTGGAAAAAAAAACAAGTTTCAAGTTCCAGAATAAAACCATGTTTATGATAATAGATTATGCATATTTTAAACATAAACGATTATTTATTTATTAATAAAACTCTGTATTTGTTTAAAGCTAAATCGATTAACATATTTGCATATTTTTTCTAATAATGACTTCATCGCGGAGGCAGATAAATCTTTACATTTTAGAAATATAACAAAATACTAAGTGATACCCGCGAATCCATCCGGGTGGATCGAGGCTTTAATTTTCCGGGATCGAAAGTAGCTTATGTGTTATTCCAGACAATAATCTCTTTGTCAAATTTCATCCAGATACGTTCAGCCGATCTGGGCGTGATTGAGTAACAAACATACATCCATCCACTCAAACGTTTTTTTTGCATTTATAATATTATAGTAATAATTATTATTGTAAATGTAATAAAAATCCAAAATGTTTTTATTTAAGGAAACTTTTACAAAATCTTTTACTTGGTTCGGAATTGACTTTCTACAATACTAGGTACAATGTATTTCTACCGAGAAGAACCAGCAAAACATTCGGCGGTTGCTCTTTCAAAAAGTTTAACAATAATCAAAAACATGATTTACCTAAGTACATAATGATAATAACTTTGAAAGAAAAGAAAAGAAAGAAAAACATTTTACTCGCCAGTAGTGTCACAGACAAAACTAGACACAAGTGTAACATTTTCATCTGTGGCACTACCCAGAAAAGGTGTACAACTCAGCGTTTTGAGAGAATACTTATTTCTTGAGCATCCTAGAGGAGTACCCTCTAAAGGAAAAAAAAATTCGAAATTCCATCCCCTAACAGATTAAATAGGCGATTCAAGTTAAATCCACGAAACTCGGTATTTGTGCTTACGGTGAAAAATTAATAATTTTATGTTTTCCACAGTTTTCTGATTATTTTTTAAAAGAACCTTATTCCACGCGGGCGAACGCGCAAACGTTATTACTAATATCAAACTCTAGAGTCTAGACTAAATGAATAACCAAAGTTAAATTAACAGTACCTACATTTCTAAAACAAATATAATTTTAATATACCTCCTTCAAACCACAATTACCTCGTTCGACCTCTACACCGAAGCCCGCCTGGATCCAATAATTAAATACATAATTTATGCGTGTGCCTACGCTCGCGAGTAAATTATATGTCTGAAGGAAATCTATACGGTGAATTATGACTTCGATTACTGTAAATGTTAAATGCTCATTCATGTTTTGAATGGGGCCTTTAAAAATTTTATATGGAACTATTCAATTATTATAATAAAGGTAAGTGATGTTTTTTTGATTTTATCCATCACTGGTCCACGGATCACCGTTTGGGCTTAGACCACCAAGTTGGGTAAGTACTGATTGGCATACTTCCCACAGTAACCGCTTTATTAAGAACGCTCAGGCAGGCTTTTTCCTCGCAAAAGTACCTAAGTGCTATACATTAAGGAAATAATCTAATAATGTATGAAAAACGTCAGACTCAAGAAAAATCGGAACATGTTAGGTACGACATTTATCGTAAAGTCCCATCTCTTGATAACTCTTCCGCTGTATAAAACTATAACATAGACATTAGATATAGTACACTCAAGCGCGTTTTATCTGCTCTATCTAGAATACATCAGCTTTAATCTGCGGAGAGCTAACATCTAATGATGTATGAAAAACTTCAGACTCAAAATCTTACAATGTATACGAGTATATAAGAGTTAAGAAAAATCGGGACACGTAACAAACAAAGCTTATCTTAAAGTCTCATTCACGACACCTCTTCCGCTAAGTAAACCTAACATAAACCTAGAATACGAGCACACTCAAGCGCGTGTTTTATCGGTTCTATCTAGAATACATCTATTATCTGCGCCGCGTTCCGTATCGCATAGACATTACGATGTACATAGATAAACAAGTACACGGTATTTGCATTGCCTTCGAAGTTCAAACGGACCTTTACCATATATTTCCATTTTACATACTTTTACATTTTACGTGGGTACTTTAGTTTTGTTTTTATGTAGTGAATTTCATTGCCCTTTTATGTGATAATTCGAAATGTTTACAAAATTTAAATCAAAACCAATCCTTGGGCCTGTAGATATATTGTCCTCCCGACCGAAATTCGGATTGACCGTCTGCGCGGGAGATATTGTAGTGCACAAGGGTATGTGCATACACAAGTGCACTCTCAGTTCCCTTTGTCTCATAGCCCAACGGGATGGAAAATCCGACACGACCGGTGAGAGGTCATACGCAGGACCGACGGCTTAACGTGCTCTCTGAGGCACGGGGGTGAAACACCGCCAACTTGGTGGGTCTTGTCGAGTGCGCGCCACCAATCGCGGACCTCTGCCTTCCGCATCATTTCACGTTTTTTGAGGTCATCGGATTGAAGGTCATCCTATGCTGCTCTTATTGGTACATTAAACAAGAGAGTTAGTACTACCATCGTTAAAAACAGTATTATTTCAAAATTACAGTTTTGTGTAATGTATGATTTTGAAACAAGAGCGGCAAAAATATTAAAGTAATACTGCTGTACTGTTTTCCAGGATTACCGAAGGATCTCTGCAAGGCAGGGGACCCCACTCGACGCGCCGTTTCTATTAATTAATCGGCAATAACAATAATTGGCGAACTACAGATTTGTTTCATGCAAATCGGGTGCTGTGTATTAGCATAGTGAGTCGATTCCTGCTCGATAGTGATGTGCGCACTTTGTTTATCGATATCGACATTTCATCAGGCCAATCCATTGCTCACTATTGAGCACTCCTTTCAGGATGAGAAAGGTTTGGCTTTAGTCCACCTTGTTGGCTGAATGTGGACTGGCAGAGAACATTACGAAGAACTCTCGGGCATGTGAGTTCGCTCGTGATGTTGATATTTGATTACTTTAAACGCGCATAATAAGTTTATATAATAAAAATAACTCAATGTTACTAAAAAAACCGGAGCCTACACGTGGACTAGCTGGCGGGCATTTATCAAGATATTAATCCGAAAATGTATCTGATTATATTACTATCTTTCCTTCTATTTCTGTTTGAGACCACAATTTTTATCAGATCTCAATTTTTAATCTTGATTCCAGCTGAACGTTAATTAAATTTGACTGGTTACTGGAAAACCCAAATCCACGTGCAGACAATAAAGGAAATAAACTGTTTATAACTTTCTTTCTATGGTTTGCTTTCATTATTTGACTCTGATAATATGAACTTGAATTACTCAAAGTCTGTACTTATAAAAAACCCAGTCTACCGTACAAGTATTTTTTATTTCACAAATAAAATGTACAATATTATTATTTGGTTTCTTCGTGCACTTGAGGGCTTATCTGAGCACTGCACATTCCTCTATACTTACTTACTAAATATGTAGGCATAAAATGGTAGTAAATTTATTTAGTCTTTATGGTGCTAAGTGTAATTTAAAAAGATTAAAATCTACAAAAGGTTCTTGCGTATTAATTTTTTACATATAAAATAATTGTAGGTAGTTTTAAAATAAAGGTAAACGAGACTGAACCTAATGAACCTATCCATTAGTCTGTATGAATTCAAATAAAAGTTAAATGAAAAATAATCTACAGGTCACCAAAGCACTGAGCGGCCTATCAATTAATTGCGATTCCATTTCCAAAAATCCCTCGTTTTTTCCACAACTTTTTTGTGAAAAAAATTGATGTCAAACTTTTTAGGCATCATGGATGAGTGAATAATTGTTTTACGGGCTCGCGTGGCGTGTGGTGATATCGAAAAAGCATATCCTACGCTTGAGGAGGAAGGTGCTTTAGTTGCTATACGATATATTCCTCCTGCTGCCAAAGTGCAGGACCAATCAAACATATTGTTTACATGTAGTTTTTAATCTTACTAAAATGGGTATTTTGATTTTTTATAATATTTTGCGGCGTATAATATAGTTTGGAGGATTACAATTTTGTCTCAATATAAACTGTTATGAATCGTGATCTGAAATTTCATAACGTACAAATTATGCATACTAGACAAGACAAATTTTGAGCTTTCTAGCTCCAGCCTACCTTTTACTTGGATCCAACTCTCCCCAACGTCTAATAGTTCTCCGAATTATGTGCAACCTATTGCCTTCACTTAGCAACCCGCTGAACTATGTCAGTTATTTTAATCCTTCTACGGGTTCCCTTATTTCTTCACGTTCCCTGACTTGTTCACATAAAGTAACTCTGAGCATACATCTCTAAAAAGTCCGATAAGTGACTCTGGGAATGCTTATAATGCTCAGTTAGCGACCATAATTGTCCACTCTTAAACGTGTTGCTGGATTGATGACATCCCATTTCAATTTGAATAGCAAATTTGCGGCATAATTTCGGCCGCGCCGCAAATCTGCATACTTTTTGCCTTTGACATAATTGCGGTGTTTATTAAATCATTTTATTATATTTGTATTGAATTGAAAGCGGTTTGTTTGAATGGGTTCGTTATTTTGTGTGCTCTGTCAATAGTGTTGAATTTAATTGAGTTTTTGGAGTGTGCTAAAAAAAAGGAACTACCCTACATTTTTGTGAAGAATTTTGAATACTTACTCTACTTTTCACTGTGACCTATTTTTGAACTTTAAAAATTCTTAAACTTGGACTATTTTAGGAAGAA
The DNA here is from genome assembly GCA_963932025.1 of Erebia epiphron. Lineage (NCBI taxonomy): Eukaryota > Metazoa > Arthropoda > Insecta > Lepidoptera > Nymphalidae > Erebia > Erebia epiphron. The sequence goes on along the minus strand of OZ009947.1, from coordinate 27,651,931 downwards.
TTTTAAGGTCTTTTCTATGGAATACAATGTAAAGAAATAACAAAAAACTGTCAGCAATTAGTTTAATAATTCCTTTTTTTATAAAATCCTGTCAAAGAAATACATTTCAACTGAATATTTTAACTAATAGCAATATAGCAATTGAAACCATTAGAGAAACAAGAAAATTTTCTATTTTACAATCTAGATATTATTATTTTTGTGTAAGTAAATATAAAGACTACTAAAAAATGTCTGTAATTTCATACGCGTGGATTGAGGTTTTGTAGTTCCCGCGAGAACTCTAATTTTTCGGGATAAAAGTAGTATAATTATGTATAAATTCAGGTTATAAGTCTTCTTCTTTCCCAATTTCAGCCAAATCGTTTCAGTCATTGCAGCGTGAAGAAGTAACAAACATCCAAATTTGCAAACTTATAAACATCCAAACTTTCACATTTATTTAAGAAACAAGAAAAAACTCTCTTATTACGAGGGAATGAACTTTAATTATAATCCAGACGTTTTATAAAAAACTAACGTAAATATTTCCCAAAAGTTATAAGCAAATTCAAATCCCTCGAGGGGATATAAAATACAAAGTATTTCACTATTAATTACAGAACTTGATAAAGTAATTGAATCTGAAATTCTGCATAAAACGCAAAAGTTGAGCAAAATGATAAATTCATTCTGGCGCTCAAGTGTTCAACTTACTTTTGACATTATAAACGGTCAGAGATTTCAACTGTGGTGACTTTGCTAGTTAGTCACTCTATTATTTTAATATCTTAGTTAGTTATTGCTAGATGATGCCCGACACTTCTTCCCCGTGGATGAGTTTTTTTTATTCCTGCAAGATCTCCCTAATTTTCCGTTAAAAAAGTATCCTATGTCCTTCCCCGGGATGCAACTTATGCATGTACCAATTTTCATCAAAATCGGTTGAAGAGATGGGCCGTGAAAGCATAGCAGGTAGACAGACAGACGGACGGCAGACAGACAGACACACTTTCACATCTATACTTCAATACTTTTTAATAATATTATAAAAGTTTGGATGGATGGATGGATGTAAGTTTATTACTCAATCATACAAGAACGGCTGCACGGATCTTGATGAAATTTGGTACAGAGACAGATTACAGTCTGGAATAACTCATAGGTTACTTTTATCCCGAAAAATTAAAGATTTCTCGCGGAAACAAAAACCCCAATCAACGCGGACAAACTCGCGAGCATCAGCTAGTAAATTATAAATGTTTTAATATAAATTATTCTGTTTAGTAAAATTAATATTAAAAGTAACTAATAGGTACTATTACTGTAGTAAATAATAACTATTAAAATAATTATTTTTACAACTCAAAGTTACATAAATTAAAAATTTAAGTATGGCAGGTATTTCATTTTGGAGTCAATCGATAAAATTCATCGATAAATTTCACATCATTACGAGTTGTCATTTCTTAAGTTATGGACACCATTTCATCTCCAATTTTATTACTATCGTTTCTCCATTTCAACTGATTTATATCTATAAAATTTAAAAGGTTTTTTTTGTTGTTTTTTATATATCTTTTTTCAATATCATAATATTTAAAGTGAGTGGGTAACTGGGTAGGCAATATAATTATATTTCAGAGGATAGTCCTAATTTTTTTATCTCCTACAATTAAGCTTTTTATTGCGATCTTACCTTGTGGTGAGTGATGACGCAGTCCAAAGGTGGCAGCGGAAACCCACAGTTTCTAAACCGCATCGTATCAGAACTCAATCGCCTTGGCCGCGCGTCTTTGGTGGTAGAAAAGTAGTGGCTAGTTACCACCCTACCGGCAAAGACGTACCGCCAAGCGATTTAGCGTTCCGGTACTATGCCGTGTAGAAACCGACTAGGGGTGTGGGTTAAATATAACTGCCATACCCCTAACAGGTTAGCTCGCTACCATCTTAGACTGCATCATCACTTACCATCAGGTGAGATCGTATTCAAGGCCTAAATTGTAGTAGATTTAGAAAAACTTGTGTCGTCTGGCGCAACCCCTTAGACTTACAGTATCTACCATCAGGTGAGATTGTACTTAAACTTAAAAACTTTACAACCGTGTTTACAACCATAAAATAACCTCATACACCTTCGATTAAGTACCAAACTGTCCAAGAATTATTGATAAAAAACAAATTATCACCGGATAATGATTTCTTATGACATCATTAAAGGTTTTTAATCAAATTCTTCAAAGAATGATGCCCAAGAGTGAACTTTCTAAAGCGTAGGCCGTGTAACGATAATCACCTAAACAGGGTAATAATTTGAGATGGATCAGTAAGTTAAAAATTTAAACCACTTTTATGGCAAGAATGAATAGGCATTTTTTAGGCAAGCTCGTAAATAAGATCTCATCATTGCGTTTCCTCACGAATGTTTGTAGCCTAACGCAAGCCTATTCTGCAACAAAGAAAAAAAAACTACTCTAGAGCATAGAAAGGTTCTATGTTCCAATTTTTTTGTGGATACTATCTTGATGAATTAAATGCTTAATGCTTTAAAAAAAATCTTGGATATAAATTTTTATTTCACAAAGAATACGCGTATATATATTCAAACGCGTTAACGGAAAATTAAAGAGTTCCCGCGGGAATCAAATCCTAATCCACGCGGACGAATTCACGGGAATCATCTACCAGTTAATAAATTAATATAGGATAAAAACTTTTTAAAAACTATACCGAAGGAAAATTCAACAGTAAACTAAAAAAGAATAGGTAAGTACTTTATCTAAATTCTTATATCGATGCAAAGATTTTAATTAATTTTTAATAAGCAAAGAGCTCTTTTTAAAAGTTGTCTAAATATTTTCACCGCACTGTTCCATCCCAAATTGTCACCCAATACTATATCAGTTTTGATAGGTACTCTACAATGTACGCTATACTACGAGGTTTTTATGTGTTTGTTTATAAGCATTTAGATTTCTTAAGGTAGTCATTTAAAAAATGATTCCCGAGTTGGAACTACGTCATGTTAAAAGGTATTTTAAATTCTCTGACCCGTTTTATTTTAGCAATTGAGGTTTTATAGAGCATACTTGTATAGCTATAATAAGCATTTGAGCTCGTAATAATCTTCGAATAGTTGCCATCCCAATTTTGAAGACTGTGAAGAGGCGCAGTGGTGAGCGCTCTAGGCTTTTAAGCAGGAAGACCCGGTTTCGATCACCGGCAGGGTCAATTTTGGAACTTCAAATTTCTGAATTGTATCTGATTTGCCCCCGATTGATTAAGAAAATCTTAATCGTAATCGTTTGCCAAATGGATAATTCGACCTGTTTAAGGAGTTCATAGATGCCTGCACGTCAAAAAGCATGTATGAACTCCCTAATGTCTAAACAGTTCGAGGAATATGTTTTAAGTTGTCAAATGATTACGATATGCTTCGACTATTGGGCCTCTGGTCTGGTAGGATGGGCTAATTACTAGGTAGACCCTCCCTTTGACGACCTCCCTGGCGCTGTGTTGAGCGCTGATGCCTTAATGTAGGAGGTCCCAGGTTCGATTCCCGGCAGGGTGAATTTGGGAATTTATAATTTCTGAATTTTCTCTGGTCTGGTCTGGTGGGAGGCTACGGCCGTGGCTAGTTAGTTACAAAGAAAAATTCAAAAATTATAATTTCCCAAATTCACCCTGTCGGAAATCGAACCCGGGACCTCCCACGTTAAGGCAACACTGCGCCAGGGAGGTCGTCATATATTAATATGATTCAAGAAAATCTGCCGTTTGAAGATCATCAGCCCTTTAGTTGGTGATATTGGTTATCGCGTTACTCACAATATGTCGGGGGGTTTTATTTTATTTTATTGGGAGATAGGCTTGAGCTTGACGACAATCATGCTAAGTGCAAAGCAATGATGAGGCCTAGGTTGGAACGCGCTTGCCTAGAAGATGCCTATTCACTCTTGCCTTGAAGGTACTTAAGTTATACGGGGCAGGAAACACGTGCGCTGGGTTCTACACCCTAGCGGTTTGGATCAGAAACGTCGGGTTATTTTAATTTTTAAGTTTATACTTGTTAAACGTGAATTTCGCGTCAGCAAGCAGTTACTCAGCGCTTAAGTTAAAGTGTCAAGTTGTCAACGTTTTTTAATGATCACTTCTCAACCACTAAGTTAAGTGAGTGGAAACTTTTAAACCGTTCCCCGTAGGATATATTTAGGGACATTAAAGTCGAGCAACGCCGCGCCGGATCGTTAGTCCGTAATAAACGGCGGTATAAGTTATGTCTTAAATCTTAATGGACCACTTTGGCGGGTACTTTTGAAAAGTTTTAACCCCAGTATGGGATTATCTTTGAAAACGGATTTATGTACGAGAATCGTATTAAACGACTTAATTATGTAATTTACCGCTGATTTTATAGAATGGAAGCAAGATTTTTAAAATCTGAAACACTAACTCATATTTCCTCTTTTAAGAAAACTACTTCTGGTCGCATTTCTTAGAATGTCACTGTTGTAAAACAATTTTGGGAGCCCGGATCTTATTTCCAGAACAGACGAGGAGCATAATACCACCATACGCTTAATGCCGTATTGTTTTAATATTGTTGACGTTCGCGTTTTAGAATAATTATGATCCTCATTTTACGGACGTCAAGGTACGTGACATAAAACTGTAATTTTTAAATAATGATGATGAAGATGTTCTCCAGGCCGATGGAGAACTGCTAATATCTGGAGGGCATGTGATGTTCCGCCCTATTATGTGCCCTCATGTGGCTGGCGTATCCTATTTTTACTGCAAATGTACGAGAGCATTGTGGTAACGTCAAGGCACCGTTTTCGTAATAATATTATATGGCCGCAGGTGACCCGAGCCCCGGCCTTCTCGTCTCTTATCAAGCTCCGACCTTCTCCGACCCTCATACTTTGAGATTATTGAACGCACCATGTCTCTCCATCCTTGGCGATTATATTATGCTTGGTGTTCTCATGTAGAAGGCTTGATGTTACATTTCTTCATGTCTATTCTGAACATCTTTGTAACGAAGAAGCTGGCTTTCGCTTGCCATCCTTGAGTTCAGAATAGAATATTTTCATTATTCTAGACATTTTCTAGACTTCCTTTCTTAGTGAATAAGTTGGATGTGATTTTTTGCATGGACATGGTTGAGGACCTGGAATGTGACATATACTACTTTTTATGTCGGAAAATTAAGAAGTTCCTGTGGGAATTCCAAAAATACTTTTCCTCGCGAACGAAGTCGCGGGTATCAGCCAGTGTCTTATGTAAAGTCTGCAGCAGACTGTAATAAATACAAATTGAAGTCGTCAAGAAAGTTGAGTAATGAGTTTATACTCGTTTTGATACTGGCAACTTTTGTTCCGCATAAATATTTGTCACGGAACTTCCTTAACTGATTCAATTTAATTGTGCTCAGTTCCCTTTCTTTGAGTTGTAAGATGTTTAACACAATGAAATACTGTTGTATTGTTAACCTATTATTATAATTATAATTTATATATTTGTATGGATTTATATCCATACTTCCATTACTTCCATGCTAATTATGCATTATAAATGCGAAAGTGTGTCTGGCTGCCTGTTAGTCTGTCTGTATGTCTGCTACGTTTTCACGGGCCATCTGTTCAACCGATTTTGATGAAATTTTGAATGGGGATAGTTTGCATCCCGCGGAAGGACATAGGCCACCCGGAAAATAAAAGTGTTCCCGCGGGAATCAAAAAACCTTAATCCACGGGGTCGAAGTCGCGGGCATCATCTAGTCTGAGATAAAAGTTTATTTATTTATCTATACTAATATTATAAGTTTGGATGGATAGATGGATGGATGTTTGTTACTCAATCGCACCAGATCTGGATGAAATTTGGCACATAGACAGAATATAGTCTGGAATAACACAAGCTAGTTACTATTTATCCCGGAAAATTTATGAGTTCTCGCGGAAAGGAAAAAACCTCAATTCACGCGGATGAAGTCGCAGGTATTAGCTGGTCTAAAAATTAAAGCTACAGTTTAATATAACAGCTACTACTCTACTCAACTATGAATAGCTGATCATACGCTAATACTATCGATCTGGGGCCTAATAAGCTGCAACGCCTATTACCTACACTTGGAGCCTGGACTCTGGAGGCATTGCCCGGCAAGCCAGTAAGCAAGGATCGGTGCGGAAATCCCCCGGATCAAACCTTCCGCGATTGCGGTACAAGTTACAAGAAACACTGAAATAAAAATAAGTACTGTTAAGAAAGTAGTCTATTGACCATAAAGTCTATGGTATTGAGTTCTATGCTTAAAGTTTTGTATTATCTGTGGACTGTTACTTTACTCTGTAATTAAATGCGTAAAACAAAAGATGGTGTGTGTGTTTTAAGAAGATAAGAAACTAATTTAATTAGCACAAGACAATTTTTTTGTATTCAGGGATCCGTTTCCGAAATATTTAGCTTTGAAGTGCTAACTTTTGTTAGAGCAAGATGTGCCTCCCTCCTGCAAGCTAAGCGGTTGTTTATGGATAAGTGAAAAAAACATGGCAGTAGTATAATCCAATGAAGTTAAAAAGAAATATATATATATATATATATATAACGGCTAAGTAGGCTTTACAAGTTAACGAGTAATAGTCGACCAACTTATAAAATGTTCGCATATTGTTATTTGTAACGGGCAACTACGGAACCCTACACTGCACGTGGCCGGACACGCACTTGGCCGACTTTTATAAAACTGCTAAGCCAAGGGTTATACTCGATTCGAAGGGTGCGGGCGAGGTGCGGGCGAGGTGCAGGCGCGGCGCAGGCACGCCGCCTTTTCAATCATATTTCATATAAAATGTATAAACGAAGCCAGGAGCAGATATTATCATATTAATTCTATCGTTAAATGACAGATGTGACGTCCACAGCTCGACATAGGTCTCTTCCGGAGTTAGGAAGTTGGTGGTGCTTCACCCTGGTGCTTCGGAGAGCACTTTATGCGTTCGGCCGCGGCTATATATATCACTAACATGATAATAGTCGTTAGAGCCCGCCAACCCGCATTGGAGCAGCGTAGTGGGTCTAAGCTCCCTCCCTCCCTCCTAATTCCCTCTCTCCTATGAGAGTGGAGGCCTGGGCCCAGCTGTGGGACGTTAATAGGCTGTAATGGGGATGCCAAGAACAGAGGCGGTGAGGCGCGGACGCCGCTTGGACGCCACTTTCATACTTCAAGACCACACCGTCGTCGCACCTCCGCCGCGCCTAACGCGTATAACTTGGGGTGCAGTATAATAGCAACACTCTACATTGAGTAGACAATAATCCAATTTATCTAACGAGTTGGAGTCCGTAAATTCGCTTCAAACTTTATCAAGGGACCTCCTTTACTCTTCGGCTTGTCGTGACCCTATCATCGCCATGATTTCAGCCCAGATTAAAGGCTTGGGCAGTCATAGCGCGTTACGGAAACATGTCCAGCGCGGCTTCTAGAAGAGGTTACACAAAATATTTTTATTCAAATCAAATTATCTCCAAACAACTGGAAGTCTTGACTTGTAAGTAAAAGACCTTGTAAGAAAATCTATGTACCACTGGTTCTTAATGCCATTCATATAGAGAAAAAGCCAGCAAAAAACCTTGGCCTTATGCTTTATGTAACAATGATACCCGCTTCTTCGCCGAATCGATACTTCGATTGCGTGGATCTAAGTTTTTAAAATTCCTTAGGAAGCAAAGACCTCAATTTACATAGACGGGCCCTGACAAACAAAGAATGTGGACGTATTTTACTAACGCCATCTAGTCTGAAAAGCGTGACAGTGCTATAGCGGGAACAAAGACAGGTTTATACAGGTGTGGAGCGGGCTCTACAGGTCGGACGCCCAATTTTTTTCTATGCAAGGTCCCATCTAGTACCTACATCTAAATCGATGTTAGGAAGTTCGCCAGATCTTTTAACATATCCATGCATATATCGCGTCCACCCGTGGCTCAGTTGAGTCCCATGCATTCTGATTGACCGATTAACTAATAAAATAGGTAAACTCACTTTATAGGCACGGAACATCTTTATAATTCCCAAATTGGCTCGTCCGAATCAAAGCCGGGTTCTTCTGATATAAGACCAAAGCGCTTACCACTGCGCCAGGGAGGTGGTCAATTTTTTTTTATTCCACTCTACAAGCTATTCATGGAATGGATGTATTAAAAATCGTACACGCATTCTGTTATCAGTGTAACGTCTGGTTACGATCTGCCGTACTGCATTCGCGCTTTGTATGACCAGGTCTTTATTAGAAAACTGACATTTTCAAGTATGATTTGAGTGGGCTTTTAACTTTCTAAACTTATGGCCTTATAAATATCGGCTGGGTTTGGAAATCTTTGCCTAATCGGATTATCTTACTTAAATCATTTGGTTTTTGGAGATATCATTTTAAGTTCTCAACTAAATCAATTTTCATAATTACCATATTTATAATCTACTAGCTGATGCCCGCGACTTTGTTCGCGTGGATTGAGGTTTTTCTCTCGGGAACTCCTTAATTTTCTGGGACAAAAAGTAGCCTGTGCATTATTCCAGACTATAATCTATATCTGCACCAAATTTCATCCAGATTCGTTCAGCCGTTCTGGCGCGATTGAGTAACATACATCCATCCATCCATCTATACATCCATCCATCCATCCAAACTTTCGCATTTATAATATTAGTTTGTAAGTATAGATTAGTATAGACTAGCTGATACCCACGACTTAGTCCGCGTTGGATTAAGGTTTTGAAACTCCAGGGGCAACTTTAATTTCCCGAAATAAATAGTGTCCTTCAATCACGCCGCGATAGGGATCGACGGGAATTTTGTCATGGGTAGAACCTAGAAAATCACATACGCTTATCCCAGAAAATATACCAGCCAGGATTTAAAAATCGTGGACCACGTCGTGGCGGATTGTGTATCTAGTCTTATTATAATTAGCATTTTACCTCTGTTTCTTTGGTCAGTTTAGTACCATGCAAACTCGTGAATTTCAATACCTATTTGATGAACGACAATAAAACATCAATGACCAATCCAAATTGAGGGACGAGTGGCCTAGTTGTGATGTTGCATATCAGTCGATTGCGAGTGTTAAGCAACGCTGACCCAAGTCAGTAAATGGATGGGTGACCGAATTTGGAGATTCAAACTTGGCTTTTTCGTTCCCTCCGTGCCTCGGAGGACGTAAAGCCGTCGGTCCCGGTTATAACTAACATCAGATAATAATCATTACAAAAACCTAAGAGTTTAAATACTCGAATCGTATGCGGAATGACTGGGGAACCCACCGCATTATTATCCCAAGAAAACTCCTACCATTATTTGATTAATGGAAAGGGGTCACGAATCTCAGTAATGAGGAATACGACGCAGAGAGAGATGACCAATCCATCAATCGATAGACAAATCGTTTAAAGTGACTGGAGTGCACTTAAAGTGACAGAATATGTAAGTGTAAACCGACGCGATGTGACCGTCGACCAATTGATTTTAACTAGCGACAGTGCTTCTCAAACTAGGTATCTCAACTTTTTTATAAATTGTTGGGTACCTTCGAGGCAAGAGTGAATTAGGCATCTTCTTCGCAAGCGCCTTCCAACCTGGACCTCATCATTGCTTTGCACTAAGCATGATTAACGTCAAGCGCCAAGCCTATCTTATTTCAAATAAATATTATAAATGCGAAAGTTTGGATGGATGTATGGATGTTTGTTACTCAATCACACCCCAACGGCTGAAGGGATCTGGCAGAAATTTGGCACAGAGATAGATTACAGTCTGGAATAGCACATAGGCTACTTTTTATCCCGGGAAATTAAAGAGTTCCCGCGGGAACCAAAAAACCTCAAGCCACGCGTACGAAGTCGCAGGCATTCGCTAGTTTTGCAATTAAAAAAGTCTTGATTTTCGAGGAAGAAGTTGCGGGCGTCATCTAGTTTGGCTGTTGAAAATAAAACTGAATGATTTTAACGTGCAGTTTTAGAAACTTATGTTTTGTATACTACGTTTTGTGAATCCCTGCCCGTTATATAATTTATCTTCAAGACTAAAGAAACTTTTCGTTTAGAAAATAATCCCGAGCGAAGCCGGTGTGGAACAGCTAGTTTTATAACAATAGAGAAGAAATGATTATACCGAAGAAACCAATATACATAATAACAAGACCAAAGCAATAAGTAATAACAGTTAAGTACTATACATACACTTCTATAAAGCCAAAGGACTTGGCAACTGTTCTTAGAAACTGATCCAATTTCAATAGCTTACTACCATTCAAGTTAAATTAATTTGTATATATTAATAGAATTAGGTATATGTATAGCTTACTAAGTCAGCCCATGACGGTTTTTCAGAAGACTGCTAGACTGTTAGGTACTTTACTTCTTCGGGTGGATTCAGGTTTTTTAAAAATCTCTTTTTTGAGTTGATTTCCAGCATAAAAAGTAGCCTAATTATTATTATAATTATTATTCATTTTATAATGGCAGTCCTTCATTAGGATCTCTATATGAAATTTCGCCAAAATAGCGATTTTCACCGGGAACTGATAGAGAACGTAGCAGGAAGAGCCCACGCACACGGCGTATTTAATACGTGCGGATGACGCGATATAAACGCCATTCTAACGCAAATTACACGCGCGTCTGTCGCAGCCAGAATCACACGTCCACAAATTCAGACGTGCTTTTTTATTGATACAAACTCGCAGACACGTCGATCACACGCGCTGAGGACGCGCGTTTGTCCCATTTAGGTACGAACTAAATAAGATTGTGTGTCCATTAAAACGCCCGTAAAACGCGAAACAGACGCACTGTCAATACGTCTTATGGGCGCGTTTATATCGATACAAATGCTACTATCTGCTTTTTGAGCTGAAAACGCGCAGACACAGCACGTTTGTGAAACGCGTTATCTGCGCGTATAAAACACGCCGTGTGCATTGGCCCTAAGACAGAGAGAGACAGACAGACAGGCACACTTTCGCATTTATAATAGTAGTATAGATAATTAAAACTTAATGGATTTAATATTATGGCTGCGTATTTAAGCTTACAATCAAAAAAAAAAAAAATTTAGATCATTTCGGCGAAGAACTGCAAACGATTCAATTCAAGTTCGTTGAACTTAGATTGATATATAACTGTCTGAAAAAAAAACAATTGAAGCCCTGAAAACGATAATAGAATAAGCGAATCATGTGAATCAAAGCAATTTTTCATTTATTGGAATTGTTTGATGGATTATTTTGATCTTCTGACTTCTCTGAAAATTTAATAAATCAGTCGATGAACTTTCTTAAACACGTATTCCATTTCAATTTTATGCCAGGATCTTTTTTTTACTTTATGCTTGCCTACTTTGGAAACGGGTGAATATAACTGGCATAAAATTTAGTTGAATTTTGGCCAAAGGGTCCGATAAGTTTGACGGATACTATGATTTGACATTGCAAGTCGACTAATAGTTGATAAACTGCAAACTGCTGACTGACAAACGAGCCAGTGGACACAAACTGAAAGTGAAAAAAATATTAATGGCAATTTTTTTTTTTTTTGTTCTAATAATAAATAAATTTTTTTCAATTTTGATTTTTGTTATACATTGATATTACATGAACGTGATGAATCGATGTGATAATAAAATTTTCAGATACTTTAAATACCTACTTACCAAGTATTCTTTTCTAAAACAACGAGACATAATTATTATTATAATACACTGCATAGCCACGATGCGTAAGATATTATATTATTCTAATATTCTAATCTATATCCTAATATTTTACAGAGGTTTCTTTGTTATCCTAAATTGAATTCAGTTTGCAATTTCTCACTAAATAACTATTTGACATAAATAAATAAAACTTAAACTATTTTACATAATTAACTTACTAAACCTAATAACTATCATAGTCAAAATAATTAAAAAGCTATCAAGATGCTCAGCGAAATTACTTCCGGGTTAATCTTTATTTCACTTTACCGCTCAGTATTAAACAGATTAATTAAACCCACTCGCTTCCTTAGAAGCCTTAATCTGCTCAGGCATATCGCATCTTGGCACCTTCTCCGAGAAGTGCATGTAGCTTTAGGGTGAGCATGTTCCTGTAATTTGTAGGACAGTCTAGATGGACAGCGTTCGGGAAATTTAGAGATGTCTTTTTGACTCATTACGTCATGGTCAACTCCCCTTCCTGCAGGGCGACCGCGTATCTTTTGCATCAATCATTGATACATCGCAATCGCCTCTGATTGGTTAACACTCTTACACAGTGTAAGAGTGTTAACCAATACCAAATAGTGTAAGTTACACTATTGGACGAAATCCATTGACGCAGCAAGAATACCTTAACTTCAGAACACCGGAGGTGATTGCGAAGTATTAAAATGATTGATGCAAAAGATACGCGGTCGCCCTGCTGGCCCTTTTTGGTTTATTTCTCAAGGACTTGTTGGACTTTGAAAGTGTATCTAACGCCCGATAATGTACCAATCAGCTACTTGGCTACGTAATAATTATTAGGTAATTAGATAAATTAATCAAATTTCAATTTAAAATGTGTCAAATTTTTATGATTTTCTGTTTTTTTAAGCGATAATCAAAATAACAGAATAGCCGTCTCTTTAATTAAGTTATCCATTAAAGGTAAATAAATTAGATAAAAATTGTCCTAGATAATGATGCTTTTATGGCTACCCTGATTGAGTTAGTTTATTGATCTGAAGCGGTTTCAAGAGACGCTTAAACATTGAATAGAGGAACTCATTTATACTTTCTTTCAGAAACTCTAATAGGTTAAGCCAGGCAATTTGAAATAACAAATATTTCTATTTACTCATAAACAAATAATTTTAGGCTAATATTATAAAGTGTGTCCGTCTATCTGCTACGCTTTAGCGGCTCATCTGTTCAACCGATTTTGATGAAATTTGGTAAAAAGATAGATTACATTCCGAGGAAGGATATACTATAGGTTTTTTTTTATCCCGGAAAGTTGTATGGTTCCCGCGGGAATCAAAATCCCGTAATCTAAGCGGATGAAGTCGCAATCATCATCTACTTAGTTACCTGTTCACCGTCCATTACAACTGCATAGTATTTTTTTTGGATCTTATAATAATTATTATGATACATCTCTACTAAACTAGAACTACTTAATCTTTCGCTATACCATACTTGGTAATAGTAAATTCATAAATTCTTACTAATAATATTATAAATGCGAAATGTTTGTCAACCGATTTTGAAAAAATCTGTCACAAAGATAGGTCGCACCCTGGGGAAGGAGTGAAGGACATAAGCTTTTTACGGTTTTTTTTAACAAATTAGTAAACAGTTTGAGAGCCACTAGCCGAAACGACGTGTGCGTTCTGATTGAATAGAATTGACCAACCGATCGGCTAATCGACGCCTTGTTGGATAGCGGCTTGATTGGCCAAAGTGATTTACTGCCTAGAAATTGAGTAAATTAACTCACCTATAACTGTCATTCGCCAACTCGATCGCCTTTGTACTCATTACTCACATTATTTATTCCATTCAGGACATACAACCTAAAAAAAAATCACACTTTTGCATTAATTTGGTAGGATTAGTAGGATTCAAATATTGGTAGATTTGGACTTTGGTAGGATTATGACATTGTTAGGATTTTTAATATTGGTAGGACTAGCCTGATAGAGAAATGTCTTGTGCCCAGCTGTAAACACTATTTGTATGACAAAATATTATCTACCTATACATACTTGCGCCTGACTAAAATTATGGGGTCTTAATTACAATTAGCTTCTTTTAACCATGCCAATCCAATATCCATTCTTACCTTAAAAGTACTTAAGTTATGTATTATGAGGCAAGAAACTTGAAAGTCAACAACTTAACCTACTATGTACTTAACATACCTAACTAGTGATATTAGGTTATCCTAGTTAAACTAGTATTATCATACAAAGTGGTTCAAGCGATTATTATACCTACTATATAAACTAAACTAGATAAGCCTCGTTAGTCTAGTGGTTGGCATATTCGACTGCGGCCGACGAGGTCCCGGGTTCAAGTCCCGGGTTGGGCTAAATAACAAGTATTGGGTTAGCACGTAAAGCCGTCGGTCCTGCGCCTGATCTCTCTCCGGGCGTGTCGGATTTTCCGTCCCATCGGGCTATGAGAGTAAAGGAACAGAGAGTGCAACTGTGTATGCGCACACTTGTGTACTATAATATCTCCCGCGCAGATGGCTAATCTCTCTGGAGATAGGCCGCTGTGCCCGAAATTCGATCGGGAGGACATTATTATTATACCTTCTATTAATAATACTAGTAACACTAAGTATGAATGTAACTCGAGCGTTAACTAAACCACGATAATATTTGATACGGCTAAAGTTTGGGCAAGTTTGCCTCTGTGCTTACTGTAAAGGGTTAAATTAATTCGGTAACATTTTAGCAACACCTCTAAGAGAAGACAGAGCTCGCCTGACACTAGTTTTAGGCTCTTGGGTGGTGTAAATCATTGTCGTCGTCTTAGTACACTGATAATCGTACATTATTGGATTGAAAGATAGATAGATAAATTCTTTATTGCCACACACACGTAAAGATATAAAGTTAACGCTTAAAATGTACAGAAAACAAAATGCGCAAGGGCGGTCTTAACTCTTATCATCAAAAGTGATTTCCAGACAACCCATCCATTATGAATCTTTAAAACGAGCGGGATAGTGCAACAACTTATGATCATAGATATTTATAGGGACCGTATTAATTAACTGACATCAACTAAGAACACGTTCTCAAGTACCTATCGGTTTGACGATTATAACCGGTCTTAAGCGTAGATTGACTGAGACTTGAGAACTTGATCTTAGCTGATGTTGGTTTATTAATACATTATACAGCCCTAGTATTTTATAGGATCTCAAACATGCCATGATATTGCGCCGTATAGATCCAGCAGCACCCTGCGACATGCTAGATGTTGTACGTCCACCACAGGTAGGTGTTCACACCAGCTTGTCTTTATATGTGTCTAATCTTGCTACCTGGTAATAATAATTATTGGCTAATATATTTTCGAAATTTGTAATTATTTACTTAAGTTACGAAGAGATCTTAGAAGTTTGATATACCGTTTATTTAAACGTCTGCCATATATAATTTAGTTGACCAAGTGGGTCTGTACTTTGTCAACCTTCGTTCTAGCTTTGTACCTATAGGTACTCATATCGCCTCCCCCACAGAGAAGAGTCCACGTCCCTTTAATTCGGTAATATCTTAGAACGCACGCTGCTCAGTTTATACCTACATACCTGTTTTGACGTATAAATAATCTTTACGAAGACATTAATTAATTTCGTAAGTTCATTGATGTCAAAATGAGTTTTCATATTTTAAGCTCCGGCGAGTTTTGTTTAACATTATCTGTTAATTTATTAACAGAAAACCAGGTTATAATATGTAGTTCTTTTTTTCCTTCCTTTTGTTAATTCGGGTGCACTTATTCAAAATTTACTGGAAACCTATGCCAGATGTTTATTCAAAGTGTTTTCAGTGACAGTTTAAACAAGTTATTTTGAATAGCTTTAAATAACATGCAAATAGTATTAAGCTGAGGAAATATGCCGTTCTAATTTCAAGTATAAAATAAATATTGTATCATCCCATGTTTTCACAAATAAATAAATTTCAATTTCAAACCACGGGTCCCCTGAATTTTAAAACAAAACAAGTGATTTGAACAACGTATCCCTTAAATAGGTGGCAGTTTAGTTAGTACCATTAAGTTACCACAAAACAAACAGAAGAACATACCGAAGGACGGTAATAATATTGCCGCTATACATCTCAGGGGGTTACTACCATCGTTTGAAGCAGTATTATTTTAAAATGACGTACCTTGTGTAAGCATAATTCCAGAAGTGGGCAAATAATTAAAAATTTCTTTTGAAAAATGTGTGTACTCTCTTTAAAACTTCCACGAGCGAATGGTCACAACGTGTAGCGGTTTCACGAGAGATTTAATGTAAACAGTTAAGTATAAAACTTGGCCAAAGCATCACAACAAATTAATCAAATGATCAGGCTGCAGTTGCTACTGCTAAGCTCTAAATCAAAATGCGATCTAAACACAAAAGTATTCAATAATCGCTGAGTCTGCCGGTAGGAGACTGTTTTATCAAAGTCAAAATACTCGTATTTAAGTTAATTATTTCAATATGGCCCAAAGAACGAACCGAGTGAAATACATCGAATGAGTCAAATATCAACTTAATTAAACATCCGTCAATAAATAAATTAACAATCTTTTATCTTTTCCAAAATATCAATTCAATTTTAAACGCAAAGCTGCCACTTGACGTCCCCAACTACCAAAACACACGAACAAAAACACGAACGACAACAATATTAAAACACTAGCTGTTTTTCTAGACTATAGTCTATATCAGTGCCAAATTTCATCCAAATCCGTTCAGCCGTTTTGGTGTTATTGAGTAACAAACATCCGTCCATTCAGCCATTCATCCATCCAAACTTTCGCATTTTCATTTATAATATTATAGTATAGTATAGAATAGGTATAATACAGGGGCCAAGCTACCAATGCTTAAGCGTTGGTAGCATGGCCCCTGAATATTAAAACAAAATAAAGTATGATTTGAACATCGTATCCCTTAAATAGGTGGCAGTTTAGTTAGTACCACTAAGTTACCACAGTACTAACATCAGTACATTACGAAGGACGGGAATAATATGGCCGCTATCCATCTCAGCGTGTTTCCTCATACGAATCCCCCGCGTTACGTTATGACCTATTTAGATAACGGAATGTTTATTTGGCCCCGAATATAATATGCTTTTATTTTTATTGTGTTGCGGTATGCGCGCTTAGAATTATTATGGTCGCTCCACGTTTAGTGATAAAGATTCTGGGGCCATACTGCCAACACATATAGCAGTACTTAAGCAATATTACTCAAAATGGCAGTTTGATGTCGCGTATCTTGGCGTTCCTAAAATAACATTATAAATGCGAAAGTTTGTAAGTATGGATGTATGGATGTTTATTACTCTTTCACACCAGAACGGCTGAACGGATCTGGATGAAATTTGGCACAGGGATAGATGTCTGGAATAACATAATATAGGCTAGGTACTTTTTATCCCAGAAAATTAAAGAGTTACCGCAGAACCAAAAAACCTCAAATGGATGTTTGTTACTCAATTATGCCAGAACGGCTGAACAGATCTGGATTTAATTTGGCACAGAGATATAATCTGGAATAACATATAGGCTACTTTTCATCCCGGAAAATTAAAGAGTTCCCGCGGGGACCAAAAAACCTCAATCCACGCGGACGAAGTCGCGGGCATCAGCTAGTATTATAATTCTAAAACACGAAA
Source organism: Erebia epiphron (assembly GCA_963932025.1). NCBI lineage: Eukaryota > Metazoa > Arthropoda > Insecta > Lepidoptera > Nymphalidae > Erebia > Erebia epiphron. The sequence goes on along the minus strand of OZ009947.1, from coordinate 27,634,515 downwards.
GTCAAGAATAACGAAATATAAAGCCACCCTTACGTAATTATTTCAAGGTTCATAATGTTTTGACGCTTGTCAAATTCCAAAAAAAATTCTCACCTCAAATAAAGTGACTTAACCATAAAATTAAATATTTAACGTCAAATCCATCATAAATAGCTCGCGTATGAAAACCTTCATACCAAGTGTTATTTTAGCATCACTGCGAAAAAAGTGAACGTCTTTTCAAAAACATGAAAGAGGTAATGGTGTATGAAAAGTAAATATACTCATCGTAAAGGTTTATGTTTAAAATCGTAAAAAATTCGGAATAATGCTCATTTTGTGAGGTTGTTACTTTACTAGATGAAGGTAATGATTCCTAGTGGTCTAGAACTCTAAAGTCTAGGTCCGGCCCGTTTGTGTGATCTCAGGTTCGATTCCCGGCACGCACCTCTAACTTTTCGGAGTTATAAGCGTTAGGTAAAAAAGTAGGTACTTATCATATTTTGCTATATCGGGGAAGGAAAACATCGTGAGGAACCCTGCATTCTCGGGAGTTCTTCATAATGTTCTCAAAGGTGTGTCAAGTTTGCCAATCCGCACTTGGCCAGCCTGATGTACTATAGCCAAACTCTTCTCATTCCGAGAGGAGACCCGTGCTCAGTAGTGACAGTGAGCCGGCAATGGTAAGATAATGATGATGATTTGTTTTTGCACTACTATTAGATAATATTATACTACTAGCTCATGCCCGCGACTTCGTCTGCGTGGAGTAAGTATATTTCATTTCCATGGGAACTCCTTATAACTTTCCGGAATAAAAAATAGCCTCTGTCACTCACCAGGTCCTCAACTATACCCATGCATAAAATCACGTGAATCCGTTGCACTGTTGCGGCGTGATTGAAGGACAAACCAACAAACTAACTCATTTGCGGAATTATAGTATGTTTGCTTATTTATTTTTACAGTCCGTTAAACTTATCTGACCCGGTGGCCAAAATTAGAACTAATTTTTATCCCTGTTTAGTTTTTTTTTTTCATAAACTAGCGAGGCTGTCACCGGGTCAGATTAGTTTGTGGGACTATACCTGTAATCCACACTAATGTTATAAATGCGTGTGTGTCTGTCATCTTTTCAACCGATTTTGATTAAATTTAGTACAGTGATAGGTTGTATCCTGGGGAAGGACATAGGCTACTTTTTATCCCGGAAAATTAAAGAGTTCCCGCGGAAATCAAAAATCTTAATCCTCGCGGACGAAGTCGCGGGTTGCATCTAGTAGTTTAAACACTTTTTTATAATTAATCCGTAAGATTTAAAGCATAAACATTATAAAGCCAGGGGTAAGGAACTCGGGCGGTGTTCTTGTGTTGTTTAATTCTTTAATCTGTCAACGCTAAGCAGCAGGCATTGTCAACCTTTTCGAGCGCCGCAGGGATTAAGGGCTAATCAGTTTAACCCGTTTCTTGCATCTTATCAGGGATGTTGAGATGCTGGATGCGTCCTAGAGTCCTTAGATAATGAATGAATGAAAGAATTAAAATATATTCTTTACTAGATGATGCCCGAGACTTCGTCCGCGTGGATTAAGTTTTTTCAATTCCCATGGGAACTTCTTAAATTTCCGGGATAAAAAGTAGCCTATGTCCTTCCCCGGGATACAAGCTATCCCTGCACCAAATTTCATCTAAATATATACAGACACACTTTTGCAGTTGTAATATTAGTTAGTATGGATTTGGCTGCAATCATACATTAGTTTACAATTTGAAAAGAACATTCTTAAATTGTTCCTTTAAATCGGACCGTCAATGTTAGAACTCAGATGACATTATTCTACCGAGTAAGCAATTTTATTTATCTTTTTTTTGTTTAGGATAATATTTTCGTCCCTTTCTTAGAGATTTAATTTTAAAAAGGGTAATTCAACTAACTTATGTGTGTATAAACAGAAGCTTAAAGCCTAAATCCTAAACACTAAACCCTTTAGGGATGATTTTTAAGGAACCATTTCTTAGTACTGCGCCATAATATATACCCGCCTGTTGGTCAGTCAGTTAGTTATGTATTTTGCTAGCTACAAAGCGCAAGGGCAGAGCATATAGTCATCCAAAAGTTGTAAAATAAAATAAACCAATTTTAAGAGAATGCGGTTTATGAGACGATCCAGATGGGAAATCTTAATTAACACATCCAATAAAAGTTAAAACCACACACCTAGTATTAATAACAAAATATTATGTCACAAAAGCCACATCTAGACACAATGATCTGCATCTTCATCGACCTTAGGTCGTCGACAAAACAAAATTGTACTGGAACTGGTATAAATCACGACATAAGCAAGTTGTTACCGAGATTAGATTAATGATGTACTGTCTGCAGAAAAAAGGCACCTCATTTATATCGCGCTTTATTAAAGCGCTTGTTTTTTGCGCGCTGCCGCGCTGGTGCGCTTGACAGCGCATTTTTAACTGTTTTCAGTGCAGGGCTTTTCCCTGTGATCTTATTTTGTTGTATAAAGAATTTCTTAATTTAAATTGAATTTCCTAATTTAAAAAAGCAAATTTAACTAAGAAATTTAAATTGCGTTTCTTACTTTTAATTTAACCGCTTTAATTTTAAAAAGTCCCTCGACCAAATTTCGATCACGCCACGGAGGATTATTATAGTTTGCGCACTAACATAGATGCATGCTCTGTTCACTCACTCTCATAGGATCGAATAACTCAGATAATGTGCAATAAGTCCATACTGTTAAAGCCATATTCTTTCATTATTGTTGACTTTCGTGTTTTAGAATAATTATAATCCTTATTTACGTGACATCAAACTGTCATTTTGAGTTATATTGCTTAAGTATTGCTTTAAGAGTTGACGGTATGTATGGCCATAATCTCCGGTTCATGGACTTAGAAAAATACTTTTCTAGATCCGTGCTGCGGCCTTAAGTAGAATTTCTTGTCACATTCCGTTGACAACTAAAAAAGCAACCAATTTATTTGTGACAACCCTAGCTCGTCCTAACCCTCCAATAGTACCGGTACACCACTAAACACCACCGATACAATATCAGCAATAAAACCCGACTGAATCGCACCGCAGACGTTTGTTATTTAGCACTTGCGATCGCCGATAGAATTGCAAACCACGGTCTTGACGACCCTACCATAAAGTTCCTGATACACTGAGAATACAATATTAAATCCATCTAATATTATAAATGCAAAAGTTAGGATGGATGGATGTTTGTTACTCAATCACGCAAGAACGGCTGAACGGATCTGCATTGGCACAGAGATAGATTATATTCTGGAATAGCACATAGGCTACTTTTTATCCCGGAAAATTAAGGAGTTCCCGCGGTAACAAAAACACACACGACTGAGGTTTTTTGTTGAAACAGAAGTCGCGGGCATCAGCTAGTACAACATTGAAATACATAGGTAGTTGGGTGTATATTAATAATTATTTAATTTATAACCCGTTGAATTTTGATAATCAGCTAATGTTAACAACAAGCCAAGGTTTTGAAATAAGTTTTTAATGAATTGGTTCAAAAAATGGTTTATTTAGTTGCGAGAAAACATGCAGTCTTTAAGAAATTCTAAAAGGTATGATCGTAATAATATGATCATTATAATATTTCCTTGCAGTTGCAAAATTATCCTAATATAAATCGAGCATTTTTGCGAAAGCGTGATAGCAACGACGCTGTCTCCGGGTCTGTAGGACTATATAATATAATTTATTTCAACTCTCGGTGTAGCCCAGCCCTAAACCACGAACGGGCAGTTAACCCTCACTTACGGCGCTATTCCGAAATCGAACACAACTAGTGTTTTTACGCCACCTGATGGCGGAATTAGAGAGCTATTTGCGGGATAACTCCGTCATTTCGATTTCATTACCTCACATAAAAGTACGGGTATCGAGATGTATAATGGGTGACGTGAAACTGGGGCCATACCACGACGTTGACGTTCCTAAAATAAGGATTATAATACTAAAATACGAAAGTCTACAATATAACTTTTAAGTGTTGGCAGTACGTAACTAAATCTGATTTTAGAACTGCCTTTACACAAGTTTTAGAAAGCGGTAATAGTCTAGTGGTTCCGCAATTGGCCAGCGTGGTGGACTATGGCCAAACTGTTCTCATTTCTCGGAGAGTCGTGCTGTAGTGAGCCAGTAATGTCAGAGCTCTTCTCGGCACAATGCCTTTCCGAACCGGTGGTAGAGTCAAAACATGACGTAGCATAAGAGACACCTGTGTGTCCTACATGTTTTAAATAAATTGAATTGAATTGAATTGGGCGCCCTACAGCACGATGGACCGACGACATCAAGAGGGTGGCGGGAAGTGGCTGGATGAGGAAGGCTGAGGACCGGGTGTGGTGGCGTTCTTTGGGAAAGGCCTATGTTCAGCACTGGACGAACGCAAGCTGAGATGATGATGATGATGATGAATTGAATGGGTTGGAATGATGATGATTGATAGCATAAAAGTGACTACGACTATCGAGATGTATTAAGGGAAATTGCTGTCCAATTGTCTGAGCAAATCGTAATCATTTGACCGCTTAAAACGTATTAATACTCGACCGGTTTAAGGAGTTCATACACGCTTTTTGACGTGCAGGCATCTATGAACTCCATAAACAGGTCGAATTATGTGTTTGACCAACGATTTCGATTACGATTTCATTGCTGAAAGAAAAGGTGTTCATAAAAGTTGTTTGGCTTAAGTAATTAAACCTGATTTTTAAGCTTTGCCTCTGAGTCTCCTTCGCAAGCAAACTTCTGTAAGTGTGCGTTTCGCTTTAATGTAACAGCCGTCTCTACGACTATTACTAAATTAGACGACACGAAGAAAAAATCCCCAAGCGAGTGAATTCTTTGAAATTTGCATAAGAAAAGTGTACTTAGCATGAAATTTTACATTACAGCAACCTTGATAGATTTCGAGCGTCGAAACACAATAACGTCAGAGCAACATGGACCTAAGGTTGATTTTGAACCACCATTTTTAGTAGTACCGAGACTCTATTGCGGTAAAATGATTGCTAAAGTGAACGATCTCAACCTCCTCTGATTGGCTAACACTCTTTCACTATTAGAGAAAATGATTATCTATTGTCGCAGCCAGAATGCCATCAATTCGGGCAGTCAAAACCGAATGATGAGCTTATTTGGAACTACAGCTACAGATTTTCTTCTGAGAGTCTTCTGCCACAGGGGTAACTTTACTCTTAAAAGAAGGCTCCTACCTTTTAAGTGTTAAAATTAACTATTGAAATTTTAGATTTAAACTAGTGTTAGAATTGCTGGCGAAAATAAACTATTTTTATTTTTATTTCTTTATATATTTTTCTCGTACTTACTGTAGATGAGCAGATGAACTTTATATTTAAAAAGACATTGTTACAACGCTCTTTTAACTCGAAATTAAGAGAAATTCTAATTATTTTAACGCTCGATTACTGTCAACTTTAGCGAAATGAAAATCTCATACTAACCCGTAAGGTTCGCAAAACTTTTCTGACAATTCAATCTACGCATGCTAATTTCCGCCGGCCCCGGAATGTGCTCCATCGCGCTAAATGGGGGGGAAATGTTACTCCTTACTCCACTGAGCACGCGCCTTCGAGTAATTGATCATTGCATTTTGCGCTTATTGAGCCGTTTGGAATAAGTCGAGATGACGGAGCGGGACTTGATTATTTGATGCTGAATAATGAACTGAAAAATCCGTAAGAGAACCAAGGAGAGACTAGATGATGCCCGCGACTTATCAGCGTGGATTAGGTTTTTATTCTTGCAGGAACTCTTTAATTTTCCTTCATAAAAAGCCTATGTCCGTCCCCGGCATACAAACTATCCCTATACCAAATTTCATCAAAATCGGTTAAACAGATGGACCGTATAAGCATAGTAGACGAACAAACAGCTAGACACACTTTCGCATTTATAATATTACACGGATTATCCTAGGTAAGTACTTAAGGGGGCAAGCTTTCAAAAAATATGTAGGCTAAGAGATAGCTGCTCAAGTGATTTTCATATAATATTGTTATGTTGGTATTTCAGTCATAATAAATTAGGATTAGATACGTATTGTTTAAATATAATTACGTATCTAAGCCAATTATAAAATTATAATAAATCTAATTTAAAAAATAACTGGGAAAGATGATGTGAATTTTATATAATATTGTTATGTATTTAAGTATTAATAAGTCTCATCAAGTTCTCGTATCATTCACAACAGTAACTATCGTCTGGTGGAATTTGTGATGGTCTGCCTGCAAGTGGCTGGGGACCTGACTACTTATCGCCGCTTATTCTAGTATAGTATTAAAGTATGCGCTGTACATAGGTAACCAGTATAAAAACTGACTCTATTCATCGAGGCGTTTACTAGATATTGCCTCTCAAAGACGTAATACGTCGTTAAATACGTCAAGTAGTACGTCAAGTAATAAAATTAAAATTTTAAAATAACCCACGACGAACTGCAGCGCTCCATTATAATTTGTGACCTTATAACTTTGTAACAACAATTAGATCTTTGTAGAAGTAGTTTTATAAACACAAAACTGCATCTTTGTCGGCTCAGTAGTTCTTTTGACCAGCGTGTTGGACTATGGCCAAATGGTAATGAGTAGAGATGTCAAATTGTGTTAAATTTTAATATTCTGATAAATAAATTTTAAAATATATCATTTCAAAAATACGTTAAAAAATATAATGGATAAAAAACTGAAGTTCCTGTGACCACCTCCTGGCTCCATCCCGATACCCTGGGCAGCATCTAGGTTAGCGCTTGTCAAGACAAATCAAAAGAGTCCAAACACGATGGATTTACGATGAGAAGGAGTTCCTATGACCACCTACCAAATCACGATTGCAGCACAGCTTGGTGGACTATGGCCCTAAAATATATTCAAGAACTTTAACAGAAGTTACGCATATCTATTGAAAAAAACTGCATACTAATCGGTCCAGTAGTTTTCCAGGAAAATGGTAACTAAAAAGTACTGACAAACAAACAATCGCACAACCCTCTTAGGGCAAACACATAATAATATATACCGTCCGTTCCGTCGTGGGTAAAAAATAGCTCAAGTGTCGCCGCTTTGATGTGCTAATGACATGTGTAGTATTTAAAGTATCTCCCATTTAAGTTATTTTACGATTTAACTATTCAAAATAACTCGTATGTCACCTCTTAGATCACATGAAAATTAACAGTAAGGAGATATAATTATTATACTTACCAAAAGATAGTAACCAGAAATACAGTTATCTCTTAGGCTATAAGTTTTGACATTTGGGTTGCACGAGCCAGTGTAAATTTGTATGAAAAATTCGTATGAGGGATCTTTGGATCTAGATTGTACAAAAACTTTAAGTTGTATTGAAAATATTGTTTAATTAAAGTGTTCCTTGATCTTTAATGATTAATTTGAAGTAACTTTTGTTTTAATAAGGTCTAAGATTAAATCACAATAGTCGGAACGCGATAACGCCTTTTTTGAGATTTCCATGAATTTCCCGATAATTTTCTGCAGTTACTATACGATTTTTTGACCACTTTTTTTAATTACGTCACTTCATTTAACTGAGTAGCGGATAGTATTAATTTGGTAATGAAATTTTCATTTTTCCTATCCTAAAACGTCGGAACAGAAAACAATGTTTCAGTACTTGGGCTCTTAATATTTTTAATATTTCACTTCAATCAATTGTTTATTTTCTTTTTCAGGTAAGCCAACGGATCGCAAAAAATGTGTTTTTCTACGAAATATTTCAGTAAGTTCAATAACGATTATTATCAATTGATGCGCCTCAGGCATGCGGAATTTCCACACAACGTTTTAATTAACCGTTAAATCATTTTTTTCATTCCACTACAAGTTTACCCTTGATTGCGATCTCACTTGATGGTAAGTAATTGCCAAAAATAAAGCCCTTACAAATGATGATCTCATAATCTCTTATTTTAATAAATTAAAGTGCAAATTATTAAGGTCATAGTAGAGCTGAAGGCCATCTACCCCCCGATTGTATAAGGAAATCGTAATCGTAATCATTTGCTAAACGTATAATTCGATCTATCTAAAGCGCAAAACACACAGGAAACGGCCCGCGCCCGACCCGTGCCCGTTCCCTTCTGGAGTTCATAGATGCCTGCACGTCAAAAAACATGTATGAACTCCATAAACAGTCCGAGTTATACGTTTTGAGCTGTCAAATGATTACGATTTCTTAGACAATAGGGCCTCTCGTTCGATCTTAAGTGTGTCAATGTCATAGTCTCTAGGATATTTATTCTATGTATTTTCTCTGTTCGATATCTGCCTGTGTCATAGATTAAGAAAATCCATAGAAGGAGTGTTTTCGTAAATCGTAGATGTAGTACCACCCCTTGTACTTGAGGATCCCAAACGCAATCTGCGTAGAGAGTTGACACTTGACTGGATACATCTGTTTCATAATATACCTAGTCGAGCTAGGGTTGTCACACGTCATGCCTTGCCTCCTACGAATATTGTTATCATCATTGCGATAGACTAAATGTAGTAGTAGTAGTTGTAGTGTAAGTCTTTATTGCATCTTAACACATAGGTACAAAATTTTGGCGGCCAAAGGCGGCCTTATCCCTAAAGTGATCTGTTAAAGGCAACCCGAGCGTACAAAGCTGATGACACTGACATATCGAGCTCATATTGTGGTCGATGCACATAAAATAAAAATAACAAAAGTATAAAATATTTATAATGTATGGTATTTTTCAACTGTATATTTTAACCAATAGCGTGAGATTATTGGCTAAATAAATAAATAAATAGGGTTTTTAGTCAACTATTAAAACTAATTTGAAAACATTAAACTAATTTGAAAACTGGTAAACATTTTCTGGCCGCGACCGTACACAGTACTTAAACATACATGAAATGTGTACAAAATCAGTCCTTATTCAATATCCCCCACCCCCCACTCCTCAAGACCCCAACGCAATATCCGTGAAGTGCTCACACTTGACTCGATACATCTGTTTCATTTGACACTAGACCTTCCCCCAGATAGGGTTGGCACAGCCGTAATATTTTTTCAGGACTTTTTTTTCATATCTGGCATCCAGTAGCCCACAAGTCAGTGTAATACTTGTACTCCAGACCAGAAATATTTTAAAGTGACGAAAATTTACGTTTATATAGCCCAGATGTTGAGACCTTGGCCTCCTGTTTGGGGAGTGCGGGGTTCGATCCCCGTTTTTCGAAATTATATGCGTTTTCAGCAATTAAATATCACTTACTTACTGAAAATAAAACCTTATCTTCATTAAACCTTCATCGTTAAAGCAAAGTGATATTTAATTACTTAAAACGCACTAAGATACCTATCTTATACTCAACACAAGATCTAAAACATAAAGATGTTTGGGATAAACATACCAAATTTCACAAGTTTTACCTGAGAGGTAAAACTAGTTGATGCCCGCGACTCCATCTGCGTGGAATAAGTTTTTAATTTCCACGGGAACTCCTAAATTTTCCGGCATAAAAAGTAGCCCATGTCACTCTTCAGATCCTCAACTATACCGTTACCGTCGATCCGTTGCTCTTTTGCAGCGTGATTAAATGACAAACCAATAAACCGACAAACAAACACACTTTCGCATTTACAATGTTAGTAAGGATAATAGCCTTTTTTTTAGCTAAACCACTGTTTAATTAGCTCTTTATCCTTTTTCAGACATTTTCATTTGAACCGTCCGCCATTTTGAACCCGTATAGTAACCCTACCCCTCGTAGACACCATAAGGGTACTTGAGGCCCCTGGAGGGATCTGAATTCGTACGCAGCGGTGCGTGCGGGGTATAAGAGGCCCGTGTTAGGATTCCGGGGTCCATTGAAGGGTTAGGTTGGGCTTATGGAGTGTCAAATGTGGGTATATTATACTCACTCGTTTCGGGTTTTTTCCTTTATGTTTTAAAGCATTTTCAAATTTTCTGCGAGAAACGTCCACGTTGCAGGAGTACGACGTTTTGATCTTTCCCCTAGTAAGTGCACTCTTTGTACATGTACAGAGAGTCCAAAATCCCGTCCAAACTTTCTTATTTTGCGTGTACATTGTACACGCAAAATAAGAAAGTTTGGACGGGATTTTGAATAAACCTTAATCCACGCGGACGAAGTCGCGGGCAGCTATGATCTAGTCACTAATCTTAGATCCCTTAACTGAATTAACAAAACCTGTTGTCAAAAATCATAACGCTTTTCCTTAAAAAAGTTTATCTGTTAATGATTATGTAAACGATAAAAGAGTGTGAATTTGTCTCGCTCAAGCTTCTTTATTAGTGATATTTTTGTTTTTTTATTAAGAGCAACCACCGAGTTTCTTGCTAGCTCTTCTCGGTCGGCATGACATTCCGAACTAGTGGTAGATTCAATCGATGATCGTCGTGGTTAAAAAAACGTTTGAATTAGAACTTAAATAACTCCTTTATATGTAAATTATCGGCACATAATTCCATTCGTGAGCAGTCTAGATTCTAAATAGGTACTAAATGTAGATCCAGATAATACATGTTTATTTATTGCATTCTCACTTAGTCACAAGAACAAAATGGCCGCCTGTCAAAGGCGTGAAAAGTCGTTTGTCTTGCGTATTGATGATTTCGCACTTTGAAGTTGGCTTCGGCTTTCGTCGAGAAGATTTATTTCTTGTATGCTATTTGTTTTTTATTAGGATGTAATACGCTTTTGTTTAAGTATATCAAGAACGGAATGGGGGCGACATCTGAACGCAGAAGAAAGTATCTTTATTTCATGAAAAAAGTGTACCATTTTTTTTTTTGATGCCGTGGCGCAGTGTTGAGCACTGATATTCTAGATACAGGCTGGAAAAATCGTAGGGACCAAAATGCGTTAATCTTTTAATATTCCATATTCAAATTTATTCAAATAATCTTTTACTAGTACCTACCTACTTTTGAATCGTCGAGTGAATCTACCACTGGTACTGGTTTCTCTAGTACAGGTCTACCTATTGATGAAGAAAGACAGAGTTCTTGTGTGTACCTAAATTTATTATGAAAATTAAGACAAAATAAAACAAAAATATGAAAGAATCATTAAAATATCTCAACAAATGAAAAAGTTATGGAACTTTAAAGTTGCGCTTGCAAGACGGGAGACGTAACGTCATAATTCCCTACCAACCGACTGTATAGCCGAATAAAAGAAATAAATGGACTTAATTGAATTAAAAGTACTTAATTTGTGTGTGAAGATAATTTTGAAGTACCTATTAAATCTCGCCTAGGTATTAAAACTCACTCACAAAATTTCTCACTCCAGTCAGATACAGCAATCGGTGTACATCAAATAATTAAACTTTTAAATCGTCATTTCTCAGTCATTTATTGATGGATTTAAAAAAAAAACACTGATTTATTAGTTTTAATCTTTATTTTACTTCCGTGGTGTTAAATATGATATTCACAACATCAGAAATTTCTCCAATTGCGTATCAATTTAAAAACTAAAACATCTTACAGGTACCTAAATCATGTAAATCACAATATTTACGTGAACCATTCCAAAGTTTTAACCTTCATTTTTCTTATGAAACTAGTCTTAAGTTGGAGCTCATTTCGTGGATAAAACACAGTTGATTCTGATAGGAAGAAGCCAAGTCCGTGGAAAGGACTCGTTCAGGATATCACACGGTCGAATGATTCACTGAACTTTTCAACGAGAATGAGCTCGTTCCACTTGGTTCTTCGTTAATCCATTTAATCTGTGGTAAAACTTAGACAGGAAACTTTATATTTGCTCACAATCTATAATAATAATATATTAGTAAGTAATATTATAATTACTAATCCATGTTAATATTATATTAGGTATAAATGCGAAAGTGTGTCTTACTGTCTGTATGTCTGTCTGCTATGCTTTCACGGCCCAACCACTCAACCAATCTTGATGAAAGCTTTTTAATTTTTGAATTTGATGAAGTTTACATCCCGGGGAAGGACATATGCTACTTTTTATGCCGGAAAATTAAAGAGGAAAAAAAAGACGAAGTCGCGGGTATCAGCTAGTAACTTATAAAACATGATGTTGATAATTATGTTCCTGATCTGAGAAGAGCCACACAAAACTCAGCCGGGTTTTTTTATTATCACCATCTCAAACATCGTAAATTTATTAGAACTATAATGATTATCAATGATTATTATAGTTCTAATAAACAAAACATTAATTAGCCACTGGAACAAATCATTCCCAAGCTTTTGTATCATTTAATTCTTTTGCATTGTAATAGGATTCTTCAACTACTTTGTGTTTTACAAAAAGTTTGAACTTAAAATTAGTGTTGTCTTGAAAAATATATTTTTTCCAACTACGTGCAAATCTATCGGATCTAAGTGGAGCATAACAAGAGCCCATCTCGAGATATCGGATTACAATAGAAGTGCGGACGCGACTCAGCTCACATTTCTCGAGACCAGGGGGAATACTACCAACGCTTAAAGCAATATTGTTTTAATATTGTTCACGTTCGTGTTCTAGAATTATAATCCTTATTTTGAGGACGTCAGGGTACGTGACATAAAACTGTTATTTTGAAATAATACTGCTTGAGGCGATGTAAGTAACCCCCTGCCCTGTTTCTGCGCGTGACCCATATTGTACCTCACGCTTCAGTGAGGTTTAAATTAAACTAACATTGAGGTTAACTCTAAGTACCTATTTAGGCATACGAATAGGTGTATGGGTTTAACTCCCATGCCCCTAACAGGTTAGCCCGCTACCATCTTAGACTGCATCATCACTTACCATCAGGTGAGATCGCAGCCAAGGGCTAACTTGTAGATGATAAAAAAAGGCAGGGTTTAGAAAAAGGCGTACAATATTCGTAATTTTACAAAGAAAATAAATTGAAATCTGATAAACATTATCAGGTCACAACTGTACAGGACTCCAGTAGCACCCTTCGTCGCAGAAACAAATTTCATCCTCACCACCGGGATGCCTATTGTTCTTCCACCTCCCGTTATTCCAGGTCATTTCTGCCACGTACCTGCAAATTATAGAACCAGCTTTCATCTTCTAAGTTCCCTCATGATTATGTATGGGACTTTTCAAAGGCCGGTTAAACAAATATCTCAAAAGCTGGCAACGCATTGGCTGTTCCTCTGGTACTGCAAATGTCCATGGGTGGCGGTAATCACTTAACATCAGGTGACCCGCCTGCTCGTATTCTCGCAATCAAATATCAAATAAATATTATAAATGCGAAAGTTTGGATGTATGGATGTATTGGATGTATGAATGTTTGTTACTCAATCACGCGCCAACGGCTGCACGGATCTGGCTAAAATTTGGCACAGAGATAGAATATAGTGTGGAATAGCACATATGCTACTTTTTATCCCGGAAAATTAAGGAGTTCCCGCGGGAACAAAAAAACCTCAATCCACGCGGACGTAGTCGCGGGCATAAGCTAGTAATAATATATAAAAAAGTACTCACGTAATAGTAGTAGTAAGGAAAATCCAAAGCCAAAACTTACTTTATTGAAACATCGGCAAAAGGTACAATTTTCACCAATATTGCATCCGTTCGCGAAGTGATTCACACTAAAGTGCAGCTCGGTTAGTATTAAATTACTCGACACTGTCTCGCGAACTTGCAACGTGTGTAAGCGCCTTTATTTGTGAATTTATTTCGGGAGATTAGCCTTGCAAGTGGTAATATTGTATGTAAAGGAGATGTTAGAATTTATTTTTTCTTTAAATAACAGAAACAGTAGTTTACTTATAAAAATTAAAAAAATACTTTAAGTATGATTAAGTTGCAACAATCGGGGCGAGGCACGTTAACTGATATCCATATTATTATAAATGCGAAAGTGTGTTTGTCTATCTGCCACACTTTCACGGCGCATCTTTTCAACCGATTTTGATAGAGATTGGTTGAATCCCGGGGCTATACTTTTTATCCCGGAAAATTAAGGAGTTCCTACGGTAATCAGAAAATCTTAACCTACGTGGACGAAGTCGCAGGCATAATCTAGTATCAGTTGACTAGCTGACCCGCCCGGCTTCACACAAGAACGATTTTACCATAAAAGTACTTGTACCTACTATAGCGTTTACCTACGAGTAATGAGTATGTAATATAAACGTAATAACATAACAAACATAACAAACTAATAACAACATAATAAACTTCTCTTAACTAAATACAGGTTCATAAACCCTTGAGTATATATTAATAAACATTCTAAGTTGTTAAAGTATCACATTTAGTAGTATTTTAAGCAAAACTTTGCGTTTTTTTGAAATATTTGCTATAGATTCTACTTAGCGAATTTTGTATATGTACTTATTTCAATTAAGTACTTGCAGTGACTTAAGTTGCCTAGACGGCTGCAGGGAAATGAAAGGCTGAAATTGGAATATACATAGATTAAGAACTTGTAAGACTTCTCTAAAGTAGTGTTTAGTGAGTTTCAGTAGCTATATTATGTTATCCGTCCCGCAACGTATGTACCGGTAAAAAATAATTTGATTTGCCGGCATAAAAGTAAATAATGTTCTTTCTTGCTCAAATGACTATAAATGGAGAAGTCTCGTCTGAACTAGCCTTGCCAAGAGAGTTGTAATTTTGCCACAAACATACATACTTACTCAAACAAATGGCTACAATTTAGCATTTCTCTACGAAAAAAACAGTCTAAGAATATTTTGCACTTTTTCAAGTAATTAAACCAAATGAAGTATAAACGAGTGTTTCCACACAAAGCCGAGACAAAGACTCAAAGAAACGCAGCCGAACCGCCTGCCAAAGCAAATTTGGTGTTCACACTCTGATGCTCCTTCAGAAGTAAATGTGGCATTCAGTCTGTGTGGACTTTAATATTTATTTAGGATTCAATATACATATTATATTATGAAGGTTTATTGTCCTAGATGACACGTGCCGACTTCGCACGGGTGGGATTTTATTTTCGATACCTATTATATTAATATCATACTCGTAATCTTACTATCTTACTAATATTATAAATGCGAAAGTTTGGATGGATGTATGGATGTTTGTTACTCAATCACGCCCCAACGACTGAACGGATCTGGCTGAAATTTGGCACAGAGATAGATTATAGTCTGGAATAGCACATAGGCTACTTTTTATCCCGGAAGATTAAAGAGTTCCCGCGGGAACCAAAAAACCTCAAACCACACAGACGAAGTCGCGGGCATTCGCTAGTAATATTATAAACTAGATGATGCCCGCCACTTAGTCCGCGTGGATTAAGGTTTGTTGATTCCCGCGGGAAGTGTTGAATTTTCCGGGATAAAAAGAAGAAATGATAGAAAGCCTATATGTCCTTCCCCGGGATACAAGTACAACCTATCCCTGTACCAAATTGTATCAAAATCGGTTGAACAGATGGGCCGTGAAAGATTAGCAGGCAGACAGACAGACAGACACACTTTCCCATTTATGAAACAAATTAATCACAATTTCGCATATGGATGCGAAAGTGTGATTAATTGTTTGTTCTTCAATCACGCCGCAACAGAGCAACGGATCGACGTGTTTTTTTTTGCATGAGTATAGTCGAGGATCGGAGAGTGACATTTAAGCTACATTTTATTCAGGAAAATTAAAAAGTTCTCGCGGGTAACAAGAACCCTCAATCTACGCGGACGAAGTCGCGGGCATCATTTAGTATGGAATAAAAAACACGACTTACAAAGAATAAATTTATTTCAGTATTTACACTGACTTGGCAAAGTAGTTACGATTTTCAAAATTAATTCGGGCAACTTTTAGAAAAGTTTTTAAAAGCTTTTTTATTGAAGACCTGTTTGCCCAAAACACATCGTTTTCTTGTTAATTTAAACGTAAAATGGCTTCTTAGAAAAATCTTTTTAACGAAAACTTGATAAACGTTTAGTCTATTCCATTATAAAAAAAATTTCTATCACGAAATTCGCCGCAGGTCTTCGAAAAATTAACCCACATAAATGGGGGCATCCTTGGGGCTGGGGGGGCTTAGAGTAGTCTTGTTTTAATATTATTGACGGTCTTGTTTCAGAATTATAAGCCTTATTTTAGGTACGTCCATTGTACTTCATAATCTAAAAATATCATAATAATACTTCTTTAAATGATGGTTGTAAGCCCGCAGGAGTGCAGAAGGTGTGGCTACCCTCTGCCTAATGTATAAGGGGAACCCACTACTGCCAAAACAAGAAAAACGTCCACCCGAAACGTCACATTCACGTCGTATGCGTGGACACTCGTTTCTTCCTGTCGCAGTGGTCTGTGCAGCATCATATTATAAATCACTAGATGATTCCCGCGACTTCGTCCGCGTTGATGAGGTCTTTTTTATTCCCGTTGGAACTCCTAAATTTTCCGTGATAAGAAGTGGCTGTCCTTCCCCGAGATACACCCTATCTCTATACAAAATTCCATCAAAATCATTTGAATATATAGAACGTGAAAGCGTAACAGACAGACAGACACACTTTCGCATTTATAATATTAGTACGGACAGTATGAAAGGTCATCTTATTATTTTAAACAAATTGCATAACCAAAAAAAAAAACTTTTGCGGACCTCTCAGCTATTTTTATTTTGACCTAAGCTAAGTCCATTTCATAATCACATGTAAATTAAAATATCGATTATCGACGTCTTAAGTTTGGTATTACAAAATCGAACTTACAACTCACTGATTTGTAGTATAAAAGATGCTGAACGGTTTGTTCGAAGTTTTTCAGCATATTATGAAAACAAAAGTTTGATTTATTAGTATGACACTAAAGACGCGCAGAATTCTATAATTGGTTCTCTATGATTCAGGTTTTAAAAATCCCCGGAAAGTTCTTTGATTTTGCGGATAATCTATACTCTCTCATTGAAACCAGATGTTCCTGTAACTTAATGGTTTTCTAAATGATGATAAGTAACCGCCCAGGTCCTTAAGTAGGCAGGCAGGACACAGAGTACTTAATATCATCCCTGAAAATAAAACAGCTTCCCGCATGAATCAAAAATCTTAAACCACTCGGACGAAGTCGCGGGCATCTCATCTAGTCAAATAAATATTATAATTGCGAAAGTTTGGATGGATGTCTGGATGGATGTCTGGATGGATGTATGGATGGATGTTTGTTACTCAATCACGCCCCAACGGCTGAACGGATCTGGCTGAAATTTAGCACAGAGATAGATTAAAGTCTGGACTTATACATAGGCTACTTTTTATCCCGGAAAATTCAGGAGTTCCCGCGGGAACAACAAAACCTCGATCCACGCGTACGAAGTCGCGGCCATCAGCTAGTAATATCATAAGTGACACAAATCGTCCTACATAAAATAAAACAAATCTCATTTCAAATAATAACCAACACTCTTAAACTATAATAATAATTGTTCAATAAGATGGCAGCCACTGATAAAGAATAATCATGATTGTTCTTGCACAATCACAATGAGCATAATATTCTACGAACGCTTTTAGCGAATTAGCCGACTCGACTTATCTTTTAAGATAGATACTTATCTTGCGGAAAGGTTATTTTGAATGGTGCTATCTTATCTTTCTGAAGTGTGAACCCGTCAAGTGTAATAAGTAATAACATGTCTATATTTTATAGTTCAAGGGTGTGCAGTAGTGTTTTACCGACTTTTTTTAATTTATAGGCCGCAATCAGACTTTTAAGTTTTAATTTTTTTTATTCCACTACAAGTTAGCCCTTGACTGCGATCTCACCTGATGGTAAGTGAAGATGCAGTCTAAGATGGTAGCGGTCTAACCTGTTAGGGGTATTACAGCTAAATTAAACTCATAGCATCGTACCGGAATGGTGATTCGCTTGGCAGCACGACTTTGTCGGTAGGATGGTAACCAGCCACGGTCGAAGCCCCCCACCAGGCCAGACCAGGGAAAATTCAGAAATTATAAATTCTTAAATTGACCCTGCTGGGGATCGTACCCGGGACCTCCGCTCAGACAACAGCGCTCAACACTGCGCCACGGAGGTCGTCAAAAACGAAAACCTCTACCTATAAGGTAGTAAAAAGTGGTTTCAAATCAAAATTGCATCTCCAACCTCAGTCAATATAATATAAGCGCTTGGGACAATGAGGTTATAGCTCCCATCGCTGGATATCGATCGATACCGGGGACTACGGGTAGAGTGACCACATAGTGTCCTTTATCAAATAATCAAATAAATATTATAAATGCAAAATTTTGGATGGATGGATGTATGGATGGAATTTTGCTACTCAATCACGCCCCAATGGCTGAACGGTTCTGGCTGAAATTTGGCACAGAGATAGATTATAGTCTGGAATAGCACAAAGGCTTTTTATCCCGGAAAATTAAGGAGTTTCCGCGGGAACCAAAAAACCTCAAATCACGCAGACGAAGTCGCGGGCATTCGCTAGTTGTGGACATAAATAAAATTATATTGATTAATCTATACGTCTATACTAATATTATAAATGCGAAAGTTTGGATGGATTGATACTCAATCACGCGAGAACGGCTGAACGAAATTTTGCACAAAGATAGATTATAGTCTGGAATAACACATAGGCTACTTTTTATCCTGGAAAATTAGAGTTCCCGCGGGAAGCCGCGAGCATCAGCTAGTATGATATGTATTATTTATCATTGTAAGGATAAACGCTCTCACTTAATGGTAAATAATAATAATGCCGTCTTAGATGGTAGCTGGTTTTCTCGGTATGGCATTTATTTAAGAGCTATACCTCAAATCAGTTTTCACGCCGTATCGGAACGTTAAATGTTCATTTCATTTCATTTCAAGACACACCAAACCAAACCAGTCTATTTTTAGGGTTCCGTACCTCAAAAGGAAAAAACGGAACCCTTATAGGATCACTTTGTTGTCCATCCGTCTGTGTGTCAAGACCCTTTTTCTCAGGAACGCATGAAGGTATCAAGCTGAAATTTATATCAAATACTCAGGTCTACTGTCCCTTGGAGCTGTGAAAAAATCAAACTTCTAAGCCAACGCAATTAGAATGGAATAACTCATCAAAAGATACAGCCGTTTATGCTGCTTTTCGACACTCGCAAGGAAATCAAAACCTTAAGGGTACTTACTTCCCGTGAACTCAGAATCTTGAAATTTGATACGAAGCAACGTAGCACAGATAAAGGAAAAATTGCGAAAAGCATATATTTTTAGTTACACCATATAATAAAAATATTTTTAATAATTTTAAACTTACTACAGGTTTTTTTTATTTATTTGCAAATGCAAAGTTCCTACCTACCTACAATGTATTTTAGATTAAACAAGCACTTCGCAATAAGAAAAGATGACACATTACACTACCTCTTATAAAAATTACACATCGTTCATGTATAAAATTTACACTGTTACACATTATCTTAGTTGTAATATAAACCCACATTTGTAAATGACTCTGATCCGTGGAACACAAAGCTCTATTATTGCGTGGAGAGGTAAAGTTTTAATGATGCATATTGTGTGATGGACGAGCCGACCGGCGTGTACGTGGAATAATTACACTGCTTTGGGGAACATCATTACCCGACGCTGTAATACAGCGCAGGGAAATGGATATTATGTGATTCAAAAGTTACATTTATATGATACTTGAGCTTTTTTTTAATTAAATGTAGAGGTGTGCGTTCGAAAACTCTAATTATTAAGATCATACGAATGATAACAGAGGCTTCAGATAGTAATATCTATCTATGATTTATGGACGTTCAGCTTACCACAATAGTTACAAAGTTTACACAAAAATGATAATAGCGTTTTTCGGATTTGTAATACAGGTATATATTTTTCCTTTATTAATTTGTTCATTAAATTCAATCATTCATGAATCACTACTATTGTACCGCAAGGCATCGTCAAGGTTTGCATCTCTATATATATTAGTTGCAATCTCACGGACGCATACGAAGCGATTTGCTTCCTCGTTTCTAATTCGAACCGCTGGGATATGGAACGCCTTTCCGGCGTCCTTTTTTCTATCCGCTTATAATATTGGTATCTTCAAATCAAAAGTGAATAGGTATCTTCAAGGCAAGCGCGCTCCTCACTACTTACAGCAAGTCTGATTGCAGCCAGGCGCTAGTCTATAAATAAATTTAAAAAACGAGTGTTCTGACCACACGACTGAAGTAAAACTTCTTTAGCTCCATCTTATGGTATGAGAAATAAGATGCATAGCTGAAACATACATAAACGAAACGTAACTGGCTATGAGAGAAAGAGAGAAAGAAAATGTGTGCTTGCACCTCTCTATCTTGCCCCTACAGTAATATCACAGAATAGGTAATAGGTAATATACGAAACACAACTCTCTCTCTTTCTATCTTCACTAACTTATATCTTCCTCTCAACTTCTGTTCGCCTCGCCCGATCCACTTTTCGTAACGCTCTCGTCACGCATTCACCAGCTTACCCCCCAAGTCAAGCGTGCGTAAAGAAATTTTACTTCAAAAAAATCATTCATATTATTCCTTAAACTTTATACCTACACATAAGGTCACCCTACCCTTTCGTCACGCTCCCCGCGTCTTCATTACCCGCTATGTTGTTTCAATCATAACTATAAACTGTATTGCCCCACTAACTGTACTTTCCGATTGCCTTATAGGTACTCTCTTTATACTGTTGTCCAAGCAATCATACAAAATTATGAGCGTTTTAATTGAAAGCAGGGGGCATACTACCATCGCTTAAAGCCGTATTGTTTTAATATTGTTGGCGTCTGTGTTTAAGAATTATAATTTTTACTTCAGTTATGTCAATTTACCTACGTGACATAAAACTGTCGTTTTGAAATAATACTGCTGTCGCGTCCGTGTCCGCGTGGATTGAGGTAGCCTATGTGTTATTCCAGACTATAATCTATCTCTGTGCCAAATTTCATCCAGATCCGTTTAGCCGTTCTAACGTGATTGAGTAACAAACATGCATTTGAGGTATTTTGGTTCCCGCGGGAACTCTTTTATTTTTCGGGATAAAAAGTAGCTTATGTATTATTCCAGACTATAATCTATCTCTGTGCCAAATTTCTTCCAGATCCGTTTAGCCGTTCTGGCGTGAAAGACTATACATCCATACATCCATACATACAAACTTTCGCGTTTATAATATTAAAAATAACATAATTAAGGATATACTTATAACGTGGTATATTAGTAACCCCCTGAAACGCAAGATACGGGTTTTACGTCAGTCGCGCATTTGCACGCTTATGAAAATCTCGTGTAACAAACGTTAGGTATCCATTAATTACACAATCCTTCCTGTCCATAGCTCAGATAGCACCTGTCTAACCGTTTACTAGCAATTAATGCAACCACCCGTTACAACTAAACATTTCGCAATACTGCATTGAGCAATAGGTCATAAGGTCTGGCTAAAGCTTTATTATAAACCTCGCCTTAAATCTTAAACATACAAATTACGACTCTATAATTATTACAGTAAAGATGAAAATGTAATTGACTTGAAAGCAATTAAATAACATAGAAATAACAACTTTACCCAATAATTGATAAGGTTTAAATTCAATTATTTATTTCTCACATAATAATTGCGAGTGGTCATCTTGATGTACCCAATTACAAATAATTGTGTGGAGGAAAAGGAATTTAAATTTTATGTAAATTAAGGTTTGTTTTCGAATGTTATGGGCTAATGTAAGTAACCTTTCACGTCATATCATATTCGTTGCGTAGACGTAGATAATTTAGAGGATATAACTATATGATTTATTATGACCATTAGAGTTTAAATATCTCAAGATCCGGCAAGGCATCCCGGGTCGAGAAAATATGACCTGTGTACTCACGGTAGTTATAAAGGTGCTATAAAGCCTGTGGGTAAACTTCTTCCGTATTAGGGTGCTAAAATACTACCTTTATAGAGCTAATAACTCGCCGTATGCGTAATTTTAAAATGTCACAAGTATTATTCGGTGTATAAAATATTAGTTCTAGACATAAGACCTAGCTGATGGTCGAACAAGATCCTTCAAACTAATAGTATAAATCCGCAAGTGTGTTGGTTTATCCTTTGATCACGAAGCAACGGATCGACCTGATTTTTGCAGGCATGGGTATAGTTGAGGACCTGGAAAGTGACAAAGGCTAATAGAGGAGTTCCCGCGGGAATAAAAATCTTAAACCATGCGGACGAAATCGCGGGCATCAGCTAGTGCATATTACAAATGAGAAAGTGTCTTTTTATCTGTTTATTTGTAGTGTTCAGGGCCGTTCAGGGCAGGTATAGACCACCGTTGCATCCTAGGGCAGGACATTTTAATCCTGGAAAATCAAACAGTTCCCTTGTTTTTTTTCAAAAACCCAAATTCACGCGGACAAAGTCATGAAAAAAGACTCGGAGCCATGTTCTAACATGCACTTGACCATGCATATTTTTTGATGGTCTCTAAAACGCTATCTATCATAAAATGCATTATCACTTACCATCAGGTGCTAACATAACCAAGCGTTAAATCTAGTAGCAAACATTTTAAGCGAACATCTGCTTGCAACGCATTAAACAGTTCCTAGTGGCGTAAATAGCGCAGTAAGTTGTGTTTAGTTCTATAATAATTGTACAGTATACCACTATACAACTTGTATAGAAGTTAGAACTGAGTGGAGGTACGTACGAACAAACGGTAAAAGTTCGAAGCTTCGTTGCATCTTGTCTTTGTGTTCGGTAGAGGTGTCAGTGATAAGCGACATCGATTTAAATATACTAAATTTAAAGAGTTTATTTTAACATCCCTAGTGTAATGGTACCGCTTCGGACTAATAAATGGGATGGCTGGATGGGATGATTTTTTTATATTATCTCTCTAGTCTGGTACTGGACAATGTAGGTGAAGAAACACAATGAGGGAAGTAGGCCTACTTCTTTCAAGCTAGCCCACTTCTTAGACAGCATCATACTCATATGTTAAAAAAAGTGTGTGTGTGCAATTCACAAACGGCAGAAGCGAAACTTCTGAAAAGTAGCTTACGAGATATTGAGATAAATATAAATTTTCTGTAATAATCTCATTCTCTCGTAGACTAAATTCTATTTATGAATATTATGTTTGTCTCTTTTTGGTGTAGATTTTTCGCTTCATCGAAATTTTATTTCGCAAGCTAAAGAAGTTTCACTTCAAAAACTTTGCGGTTTTCTTCAGTGCTGATTAAATTAGTCGAAACGTGAAAAATTAGATAGGCTGAATTGATAATCTTTAAAAATTATTCAATTGTATTTGACTCTTCACCGCTCCGCTACCCGCTCAGTCTATCACTAAATTACTACCCTTACTAGACCGATTGTGAAGCACGTATACTTAGAATCGTGATTTCTTCTTTACCTCTCGCTTTACGTAGCTGCATAAGGCCGAGATTTGTTTAGATAAGTATACCTCAGGAACCCAGAACGTTGGAAAAAAATTATACTTACTGTGTAGAAAAAAACGGTTTTATTTTCGAACTAGGTAGGTACTTCCGCAGTTTTTTTTATCGACAAGCGAGTTAGCGTTCCGTTACATTATGCTGAGTTTATAATTTAGCGCAAAACACACAGGGAACGGGCACGGGTCGGGCGTGGGCCGGGTCGGGTGCGCGGCGGGTTGAATTCCTTGTATTTATATAGACGACATCACACAGCGTCACCCGCCACGCGCCCGACCCGCGAACGCGTTCTGTTTGATGTCTTTCATATAAATCCAAGGAATTCAACCCGCCGCGTACCCGACCCGGCCCGCGCCCGACCCGCGCTTGTTCCCTGTGTGTTTTGCCCTTTAACTTTGACTGCCTCGTTGTACTAGTGGTTAGCATGTTCGACCGCGGCCGACGATGTCCCGCGTTCATATCCCGGGTCGGGCCATAACAAGTATTGTTTTCTGACAGTAAATTCTCAGTACTAGCCCGGAGTTAGAAAGTTGGTGGTGTTTCACCTTGGTGCCTCGGAGAGCACGTAAAGCCGTCGATCCTGCGCCTGATCTCTCTCCGGTCGTGTCGGATTTTCCGTCCCATCGGGATACGAGAGTAAAGGAACAGAGAGTGCACCTGTGTATGCGCACACACTTGTGAACTATAATATCTCCCGCCCAGATGACTAGTTTCTAGTCTGGAGATTGGCCCTCGGTCCAAATTCGGTCGGAAGGAAATCATTTTTTATTTTATAAAATTTAACTGCCATCGATTTGAAGCAGTGACATTTTAAAACGCCTTAAAAATTAAAAAAGAGTAAAAAAATGTAGTTAAAATAAAAAAGAGCTTCTTACAAAAAAAATCAGTTAATAATAAATCTTCAATTAAGAGTTATTCAAAAAAATACAGGCGCAACACAAATTTTACCAAAACCGTCTCTAAAAAGGTTCAAAGGTTGAATTTAATTAAGGAAACGCAGATTTTTATACAAAAAAATATTTGATGATTAAAACGAACTCAGTAATTTAGTTTATACCTACTTTCGTCAAAGAGAATGGTTTCATGAAATTCTTAAAAGGCCTCGTATTAGGAAACCGTCTTAAATTGTGCTTACAAATACACTTTTTGGAGGCAAAAAAACTTGCAAAAGAAAAGGTATAATTAAAGATCTGAAGACATTATTACAGAAAAATAATAATATTTATTATTTATCCGTATTCATTGTAATATTATAAATGCGAAAGTGTCTATCTATCTGTCGGTTTGCTACGCTTTAATCCGACATCTTTTATACCGATTATGATGAAATTTGGTTTAGAGATAGGTTGCATTCCCGGGAAGGATAGGTATTTTATCCCGCAAAATTGAAGAGTTCCCCGAGAATCAAAAAGTCTTAATCCACGATACTATACTACGACATCGCGGACATCATCTATTTCTGATACATACAAGGTACAATTTTTTCCCCCCTAAATCTAGCCTGAAACGACTAATGAGTAATTTAACTTTAACCTAAACTTAAAAATCATCTTATATACCAAGAGGTAGTCCACTGACGCATCTTAGTCTTTCTTTATTCTCATAGAAGACACTATGTTCTTTGAGGATTATAATGCATAATGGTGCAAGGATTTGAATCTAACATTTATTGAGCTCATAATGTTCATTGTTCACCAAATCGGTATTCATGTGGCGATAGTACGATCGTTCCCCCTTATTGGCAATAGTTATATATTCCTCAGTGGTTTCACGATATTGCCCGAGTTCCGACCCGCGAACTGGGAACTTGCAAATGAAAAATGTTGCTAACTTTGCTCATGAGTCATAACTTCATAAGTCATGATTAGAACGTCTGTCTGTCGTTTCATAAAAGACGGAAATCGGAAGTTTTAACTGATTATTTTGTCGCATAAATTTAAAAGAAATACTTATAAATATCTAATAACTAGAACTACTAGCTAGTTCTCTAGCTAGTAGTTCTACTAGCTAGAGAACTAGCTAGTAGAACTACTTAACCGCGTAGGTTAAGGTTTTTGATTCCCGCGGGAACTCTTGAATTTTCCGGGATAAAAAGTAGCCTATGTCCTTCCCCGGGATACAACCTATCCCTGTACCAAATTTCATAAAAATCGGTTGAACAGATGGGCCGTGAAAGCGTAGCAGACAGACAGACAGACAGACAGATACACTTTCGTATTTATAATATTAGTATGGATATATAGTATAATATAGTATATATTATAGTAAATATAGTAATATAGTAATATATAGTGTATATAGTATGGATGGATTATTTATTACTATAGATGATGCCCACGCTTCGTCCGCGTGGTTTAAGTTTTCGATTCCCGCGGGAACTCCTTGATTTTCCGGAATGGAATGTAGCCTATGTCCTTCCCCGGAATACAACCTATCACTGTACCAAATTTCATCAAAATCGGTTGAGCGGTTGGGCCGTGAAAGCGTAGCAGACAGATAGACAGACAGGCAAACAGACAGACACACTATCGCATTTATAATATTACTAGATGATTCCCGCGACTTCGTCCGCGTGGACCAAGTTGTTTCGATTCCCGCAGGAACTCTTGAATTTTCCGGGATAAAAAGTAGCCTATGTCCTTCCCCGGGATACAACCTATCCCTGTACCAAATTTCATCAAAATCGGTTGAACAGATGGGCCGTGAAAGCGTAGCAGACAGACAGACAGACAGACAGACAGACAGACAGACAGACACACTGTCGCATTTATAATATTAGTATGGATATTAGTACGGATTTAATGTTACTAAGTAATTCTAAGCACTTACCTGTCCTTAAAAAATCAAAGTCGGTTGAAAGTTGGGCCGTTAAAGCGTAGCAGACAGACAGACACTCTTTCGCATTTATAATATTTGTATGGATACGAATTTATGCGGTTATTTTGTTCGCTGTTCCGTAAGTAGGGTGGAACATGGAAGTTGCAGCTTGCAAGTGAAAAATGGTCCCCAGACTTATAAATGTTGCTAAGTTTAGACATTTCTGTTTCATCGCTTCCCGGCTAGCGACAATATGTGAAAAATTCAGCTCTTATATCTTTCCGCGTATAACTTTAACTTAGAAATAAATACACCGTGTTATAAACAGCTTGTTTGTGAATGAAAATACAATAAAAGCACAAAACATTTGTTTGGTTAATAATAAGAGCTACACAGTGCACATACTAGTACGACAGGACAAAAACCCTCAGATGCGGACGTATCGCGCAAAGGTTTTGTCCTATCTGGTCAGTTGCGTATTTCTTTCTTTATTTTATTTTATTTCTTACGCCACTACAAGCCCTTTTTAGCCCTTGATTGCAATCTCAACTGATTGTAAGTGATGACTGCATCATGGTAAGATGGTAGCGGGCTAACCGGTTAGGAGAATGGCAGTTGCATTTAACCCATAACCCCAATCGGTTTCTACACGGCATCGTTACCGGAACGCTAAATCGCATGGCGGTACGTCTTTGCCGGCCCGTCACGGGATCTCTTCGGCCGCAGTCGAACATGCTAACCACTAGACCAACGAAACACTTGGACCATTACTGTGTAGTCAAATAAGCTGTACAAGAATAACAACGCAATCTCGCAAAGACACAAAGAAAGATACATACGAATAGGTATTCGAAAGTGTTTCTCTAACCACAAACTTAATTCCCCCGGCACGGGTCAGCAAAGACATTAAACTTTGAGATGTATTGGTCATCGCTGCACACTATTGTCACACTGGGAATACAAACTGCAATATCTCCTCAACTTGGAACACAATGATGTATCGGTTATCGGAAATTTTCTATTGAACTATAGTTGTTACTTGTGGTGAAATAAGAGGGTTTTGCCGGGAGGGGGGAAAATTACGTTGATTCTTAAACTAAGCAAGTTGCTAGTTAGGAAGTTAACTCTAGTTTTAATTTTAAAGCTAATGTGGGACGCAACATGCGAAGACACATTGGCCCCGTGTCATATCAGGGAGACAGCATCAAGGCCAGGAGCCGCAGCAGAAACGGACGAAACCGGCAAGTGGCGCAAGAATGCCTCTCTCATTAGAACGCATCTCCCAAGAGAGTTACATATTTGTTCTATTAGCCGTGGAGAACCTGGGGCCGTGGAGTCTTTAGTAGCAAAAATTTTTTACGAGATATTTCACCGCGGTTAATTGCCTCATCTGGTGATAGAAGGGCTGGTTCATTTTTTACGCAAAGGATCATCCTGGCCGTCCAGCGCGAAATGCAGCCAGCATTCTTGCCACCATTCCATGCGGGCATGATTTATATAATAATTAGGTTAGGCTAGCTAACATTAAGTTCTATTGTATTGTTTTAAATAAATTTAATAAAAAAAGAAAAAAGTTTTAATTCTAAACGATCGACATAAATAGCAATTGGTTGGTTCTGATAGATATGCGACAGTTTTTAAGATATGAATTCAATGTCCGAGTCTATACACTAATCAAAGCCGTGCATGTCTCATGGAGTCACAACCATACTACCCTCATCGAGTCACAGACATATTTGCCTTATATACAGCTGCCTCGTCGAGCCGAAGCAACATTTGCCTCAGTGAGCCGCGGTCATCCTTGCCACATCACGTCACTCACATCCTTACTTACCTCATCTAGTCACATCCGTACTTGCCCCATCATGTCACATCCGTACTTGCCCCATCATGTCACAGCCACACTTGCCCCATCGAGCCACAGATTTACTTGTCCCATCGAGTAACATTCACGTGAATTTTTCGTCTACTTCAAGAAAATAATTCTACTTACTTAGTTCTAATTCTCCTCCTTGCGTCGTATTCTCCATTACTGAGGGTCGTGACCCCTTCCACCAATAATTCTTCTGTGGACGATGTCGCGCCATTATGCTCTAGTTTTTGCGAACTGCAGGGCTTCGTGGACCATGCTATCAAGAGCGGTGCGGATCAGCCCCCGATTGTGTAAGGAAATCGTAATCGTAATCGTTTGTCAAACGGATAATTCGACCTGATTAAGGAGTTCATAGATGCCTACACGCCAAAAAGTATGTATGAACTCCTTAAACAGTCCGAGTAATACGTTTTAAGCTGTCAAATGATTACGATTTGCTTAGACAATTGGGCCTCTGATCTGACCAGCTCATCGGACTACGTCCCCGAAGTCTCTTGCCGTCCGCTTTGTCAGTAATGATAATCTTTTTAAGATTGTGCCCCACCCTTTATTATTTCCTTGATTATTTCGGCAATGTGGCCGAAATAATCAAGGATCCTCTGGAGACAGATAGTTGATAGCCTTTTCGTGATTTTTAATTGTTTGTATGAGTCCTAATTCTACTGATTATTAATTAGCACATGTCAGCGAAGACTCGCAAGGACTTGTAATAGGTAAGGAAATTTGTTAAAGAAAAGTCGTAATTTAGTCAAGAATCCCGTATAGCTTTATTTCGGCATGCTCAGCTAACGCTGTCTCAGCTAATTTAGGTAAGCTATGCAGTGCATTTATAAGACGGGATTAGCCAGCGGCGGCGGGATGTGTGTCTGTCTGCTCTCATCTCCTAACTAATGGCCGAATTTCAGCTAGACGGATGAGCGGCCAGATTCCCGAGTAGCGACAGCAAAACAAGCTTGAGTTAATCCACTACAGCCCATAAACGTCCCACTGCTGGGCACAGGGAGGCCTGTTAATAAATTAATAAAGTACTTAATTAATTAATTTTAATCTGTGATAGCATAATTATCTCAAATACTTTTACACTATAAGAATAATAATCATTTTCAAATAAAAATCCATTGTTATATGAAATTTATTCATTTTCTTCATCTAAGGTATTTCTAGGAAACTACGAAGGTTCTCACCAATTTACTGTAGGTAATTAATGTGTATGCTGACCCTACTACGTATTGAAAAGCGGCATATCCGATAAAAACAGAGTTCAACCCGCAATTCTGCCTCGTAAGGGGAAAAATAATTTTGGACGAACCTTTTTTTCAACTAAAGGTCTGGCGGACACAAAGCGAAATTAAAACTGCCCGCTAAAGACCGCACGCACTTGGTAGATTTTGCCTAAATACAACATTAGTTTCAAGAAAACTTGGCCCCAGTTGGTGCCTAGATGAGTTATCGATCTTAGGGGCCTGAATTTAGTCTTTTTATTTCGTTGGTGCCATCTGTGTTGAGTTACAAGATTTAGAGTACCTAATTCCACGCCCCAACAGTCCCCTCCTTAACATTGTGTCATGTGTGTCAAAGAGGTCGGTATTACTTCTTGCTAGCAATACATAAAATAGACATGGCTATTGCATGGTTTGTCATTATTTTCTGAGATCTATGTTATAGAAGCAGGCGTTACTTTGCGGAAGTCCATGATAATGAAGAACATGCTGTACCACATAGATTTACTTACTGTGGCGGATTATAGCAAATTTAAGTTCTACTTCTTCCATGAGAATTGAGATCTATGTGTTCTGCTAATTACAATCCAGGTATCTCTAAAACAAGAGTGAATAATCTAGGTAAACTCATTACTTCATATCAAATTTTATTGAGGTCAGGTGTCTGCCTCTTATCAAATGTAAGAGTAGCAGCGCTGTACACGTTGCCATCAACACTATGACACTACCGCTAAGCGTTTTATCTGCCCAAGCCTCAAATTATTTTCAAATCTATTTACTGTCTTTTGGCCCGAGTCCCTTTTCCTCGGGCGACTCGATTTTAAAGCTGATTTATTTTGCTCGATTTCTCTGCTTTTAAGGAAATAAAATGAGATAAATTTTTTCACACGCTACGCCGTCGATTTTCACTAAATTGTCAGAATTTTAATATTTTCTCTTTGATCGTAATTTTGAGCTATAACAGAGTTTTATTTTTCTTTATTACTAAGTTACCTGCAGCGGTGATAGCTCAGAGGTTAACTTCGGCATCCGATTTGGGGGATCCAGGATTTGGATCCCACCTTTTCTTTAACGGTGAAGGAAAACATCGTGAGAATTCCTGTATGTCTGTAAGTTCTTCATAATTTTCTCAAAGGTGTATGAAGTCTAACAATCTACATTTGGCCAGCGTGGTGGACTATTCAAACCCTTCTGCATCTGAGAGGTGAAAGTGGTGGACCAGCGATGAGTTGAGATGATGATTAAAGATGCTTGATGCTTACCTATTGCTTATATTATGATGATTCTGTGAATGATTTTTTCTTTAATATTATTTTTAATTATACTTTTGTTTTCATTGTTTCAGGTAAACTAATATTTCTAGACGTTGCCCTTTTTCGGTTGTGACACATACAAAGAAAGACAAACTTTCTTATGTAAGTATTAATATAACACTAGGATGGATTCTTATCATTCTAATACGAAAGTGTGTTTGTTTGATAGTTTGTTGGTTGGTCCTTCAATCAAGCCGCAACGGAGCAACGGATCGACGTGATATAGTTGAGAACCTGGAAAGTGACAAAGGCTATTTTTTATCCCGGGAAATTAAGGAGTTCCCGCTGCAATAAAAAAACTTAAACTACGCGGACAAAGTCGCGGGCATCAGCTAGTTATTTTATATACTAACTAGCGGACGCCCGCGACTTCGTTCGCGTGGCATAAGTTTTTTAATTCCCATAGGCATTCCATAATTTCCGGGATAAAAAGAACCCATGAAAAAAAACCCGTCGATCCGTTGCTCTGTTGCGGCGTGATTGAAGGACTATTTAACGTCCTTTGGGATAGAATTTATAAAAACTGTGGATTATGTATTTCATAATTTAAACCGGTAGCCCAAATATCAAGTTTCACGGCTATATAACTTGAAAAACGTCGCCCTTTTACACCAACTTACAACCCCCATTTTACCCGTTTGAGGGTGGAATTTTGAAAAACTGTTACACACTTACTTCTTTATATTATACCGAAAGCCAAAATACCAAGTTTCGTTGTTATAACTTGAAAAATATGTTGATAAATGAAGGACATTCATCCCCTATTTCACCCCTTTGGGGGTCGAATTTTCAAAAATGGTGAAATACGTACGTCTGCATACCTAACTGAAAGCCCAAATGCTAAGTTTCATCACTATAACTTGAGAAATCAAGGACTTTCATACAAACTTTCAACCCTTACTTTACCCCTTTAGGGATGGAATTTTGAAAAACTGTGAAACACGTATTTCTTTATTTTTTACCGATAACTCATATACTAAGTTTCATGGATATAACTTGAGAAATGACGGACTTTCATACAAACTTTCAACCCCTATTTCACCCCCTTAGGGGTGGAATTTTGAAAGAAGCTACTGTAAAATTTTCAAGTCTCTAACCCTAGCGGTTTAGGCTGTGCGTTGATATATAAGTCAGTCAGTCAGTCAGGACTTTGAATTTTATATATGTATATAGATTAATAGTTGTGATAAAGACGGACAAACGGGCTTGACGAAACAATAAGCGTTACTTAATTTAGTACGGAACCCTAATAAGTAGCTTCATCAAATACTCGTTCCTTTGACATCTCAAGCTCACTTTATCTTTTCATTATCAAATTATTTTCGAAAATACACTTTTAATTAGAAACAATATACCTGCAAATTAATGTCTTTAAAAACATGCCTTATTGCAACGACATAAGATTTCAATTTGAAGTACTAAATCAAACAAAATAGTTCAGTTGACTTGTAAGTAGGTATATTTACAAGCTAATTCAAACTCTGTTTACCATGTGAATAAGACTGAATTATCTCTGGCATTTTTACGTTTCATGTAGAATAATAGACGGATATAATACAGAGTTATTACTAAATGGTTAGGGTTCAAAATCGCGTAGCAAACCAATGACTGCGGATGATGAGTCTTTGACGGTGACAGGTATAAGATGCCTTACTGGTTTTGATGTCTCCATAAACCCTTAGAAGGCTTAGAATGTTATCATAGGGCTTAATACGTCTACGGATTAATTGGAGATTGTGTTCGCTAGTGTAGGTACCATCTCTATC
Organism: Erebia epiphron; assembly: GCA_963932025.1. Classification (NCBI taxonomy): domain Eukaryota; kingdom Metazoa; phylum Arthropoda; class Insecta; order Lepidoptera; family Nymphalidae; genus Erebia; species Erebia epiphron. The sequence continues at coordinate 27,602,061 of OZ009947.1, read as the reverse complement.
TTTATGAAAAGTTTCGTTGGATTCTGAACTTTATTTTTATTGTAACAAGTAGTAGGACAAATGTAGGGGTTTCATTTATTGTGGTTCAGATTGTATTGTCCGATTTGTGTATAAGTTTAAATAGTCCCTCAGAATCCTTGATTAGTCTTACGTAAAGATAAAGTACCGTGTATAATATTACCGGAAATGTATGAAAATTGAAAACTATAGGCATAGTTAACAAATACTTACAACTAATTTATTAAAGACTAGCTGATGCCCGCGACTTCGTCCGCGTGAAATAAGTTTTTTAAATTCCCATGGAAACTCTCTAATTTTTCGGGTTAATAGCCTATTACACTCACAAATAATATGGCTTTCTATTGGTACCAGAATTTTCAAAATAGGTTCAGTAGATCCAGAAATTACCCCTACAATGTCACTCACATTAATTCACAAACTTTACCTCTATATAATATTAAGCTGATGTAAAATGAATTATTTCTCCTTTCAGGAAATGTTTACAATTGCACTCGAAATTCCACGCGGATGAAGTGCGGGCATTATACCTATTATAGTTTATAAAATTAGTATGGAAGCATGGAAAGGTAAATTTAAAGAAAGAAAGAAAATACAGTTCAAAATGTACAAAATTTTCTCCGGTCTATAACGCGTGTGAATAAAACAAAACAAAAAAAGAAACGCCGGTTTTCCACCTAGCGCTGCAAAATTGGACCTAAAAAGGAAACCTAACAGGACCCCTTTGACAGAGATAATGAAAACAGAACCGCATGCGGGGACATCTCAATAACTCAGCACCGGCGAATAAGTGCAAAAAGGTGTTTAGAGCTGTGCGGTAAATTTATATGCTATGACCGCACGGTTAGGGATCCGTGGTGCAAGGTCTATACTAATCTACTTACCTATATAAATATCAACGCATAGCTCAAATTACAAAATCGGGCTGAAGGCAGATCTTTTCAACCGATTTTGATGAAATTTGGTAAAGAGGTAGGTTAAATCCGGGAAAAGGAAATAGGCTTTTTATACCGGAAAATTAAGGAGTTCCCCCAGAAATTGAAAACTTAATCCACGTAGACCAAGTCCTCATCTAGTAAAGAATATTTACCGCTACGTGCCGCGCCGCGTCGCATAACTGTGGTAGGGCTAGGACTTTTACTGATCTGTAAAGGCACAGCTCAAATAACCAGATGGAATGGTCTAAATTTGCCAGATAAAGATAGCTTTTACCGTGGGTTAACTTACAGTTTTTTTTTTATCCCAAAATCACGAGGAATCCTTCGGGATGGGTTTTGAAGGTTTTGATCGATTTTACCCCCATGTTCGGTCAAAATATAATCCGATTTCGACAACTCTTTCTTCTTCACAAATTCCAAACGTTCAGCAAAGAGCAATTTTTTTATGTTTTTTAATATTTGTGGTAGTACCTACTTAAGGTAAACCCACACCCGCACTAGTCCGGTTTGGGTCATCTAGTTGAAATATAATGATTGTTATCGGAACGTGGAATTTGCCAACCTTGCCCACTTTCTCTCGTCTCCCAATAAAGTTATGCCAGGGAATAAAATTTTATTGCGATCATTGTCATTTCGTATAGGTTGCTCGCGGGCAGTTTGACCAAATTGCTTATACCTACCTGCCTTCAACAGGGTACCAAAATAATTAGAGAAACGGCTTTTTTTTTTCAAAACTAGCTTATGCCCGCGACTACGTCCGCGTGGATTGAGGTTTTTTGGTTCCCGCGGGAACTCTTTAATTTTCCGGGATAAAAAGTAGCCTATGTGCTATTCCAGACTATATTCTATCTCTGTGCGAAATTTCAGCCAGATCCGTGCAGCCGTTGGCGCGTGATTGAGTAACAAACATCCATACATCCATCCATCCATCCATCCAAACTTTCGCATTTATAATATTTATTTGATTTATAGACTAGCGCTTGGCTGCAATCAGATTTGCTTGAATTAGTGATGCAGCCTTAGGTGGAGCGCGCTTGCCTAGAAGATGCCTATTCACTCTTGATTTGAAGATACCAATATTATAAGCGGATGAAAAAACGAAAGCTGGATGGCGTTCCATTTATATAGAGTTTTGACGGCCTCCGTGGCGCAGTGTGTAGCGCTGTTGCTTTAACGTGCGGAGGTCCCGGGTTCGATCCCCGGCAGGGTCAATTTGGGAATTTATAATTTCTGCATTTTCCCTGGTCTGGCCTAGTGGAAGGCTTCGGCCTTGGCTAGTTACCACCCTACCGGCAAAGACGTGCCGCCAAGTGTTTAAGCGTTCCGGTACGATGCCCTGTAGAAACCGAATAGGGGTATGGGTTTAATATAACTGCCATGCCCCTAACAGGTTAGCCCGCTACCATCTTAGACTGCATCATCACTTACCATCATCACTTAATAACCTACCATGGAAGTTGTAATATTATATATTTGACATAGAACCTCAGAATTTTAGAATTTTATAACTTTATATAATTAAATAATTGACATTTTATAATATACTACACACTCTCTTGTAGTGTTACAAATATTTGCATGCTGAAGTGTCAGTAAAATATGCAGGGCCTCTCTAAATTTAAGAACTTTGTTAACCACCCATATTTAGCAAATAAACTTCATTTCATTTCATTTCATTTCATCAGGTGAGTTTGCAGTCATGGGCTAACTTGTAGTGGATAAAATAAAAAAAAATAAGAGAGGGAATAGTGAGTGCACGTGATTTCCCGTATATGAAGTGAAGTAAAGTTACAAGTTACAATAATAAAAATTTACTTAATTTATAATCATGATATTTTTCTTTATTTATCGTTTAGTCCCTAACTTAGCCTTATTTGTTAACGAACAATTCTATATATTTACTGACTTCTAAGCAAATATAAATTGTTTTCGTGTGCAAATAAATCATTTTTCTATTTATCTAACGGATGTTCGCCGCCATTTTGGCCGAAAAAATTAAATCTGAGAAAGTCAAAGAATTCCTGCAGAAGTAAATATAAATTAAGTAGATATAATATAGGTATAATAACCTAATTAAATTATATTATCACGACTCGCCTGATGCCTCGTAACCGACGTTCTATAATATTAATCTCGTTTAAACCTCAGTTAAAAGCTGTCATCGCGTTTAAACTTCTATCAAAACAACACGTTAACACCATAATATGTTAATATTAAGTTGACTTCAGTTTACTAACATCTTTGTATTTAACAAGCCGTCAAAAGACTTTGATGTCCATACAATATCAAAGGACGGGGGCGCCTTCGAGGGGAAATAGATACATATCCGTAGTGCGGGCGGTCCTTTGTGATCACTACGTTGGCCATTTGATTTCGAATTTAAACTGTTTCCTGTCTTTAAGTAAGTAATAATAATGTCTCACCGGCCGAATTTCGGCCACGGGGGCCAATCTACACAGAGATTAGAAGTGTGCGCGAGTGATTAATTAATTATTGGCATATATGTGATATCCATTGAAGGTTTACTATGAAATGTTACTTTTTATTTCATAGTAAACCTTCAATGGATATTGCATGTGTGTCAGTGGCTTTCATTTTTGATAGTCACTGAGTTAGAGAATACGGCCCCAGGGCGCGTTTGGAACCCTCGTAGCTTTAGTTTTAAGATACCGTTACTGATTATCACCATTATATATTATAAAAAACTCGACGTCAATAAGTGTAGTATACCTACCTAAATTGAATAAACGTTATTTCACTTGACTTGACTTGACTTATTATCAGTGCACAAGTGTGTGCGCAAACTCAATTGGAACTATTTGGAACACTCTCTATTCCTTTGCTCTCATATCGAGATGGGACGGAAAATCCCACACAACTAGAGAGAGATCAGGCGCAGGACCAACGACTTTACGTTCTCTCCGAGGCTCGATGGTGAAACATCAACTTCTTAACTTCGGGGCTAGTACTCGGAATTTCTCGGTAAAACACAACACTTAATAATGCCCGGCCCGGGAATCAAACCCAGGACCACTTCATAAGGACCTCCAGGACCTCTCCTCGCAGTTGAGTAGCAGCCAGACAGACTTACATTCGCATTTTTAATAAATACCTAGGTGTTAGTATGGATTGTGAAGTCACCGTTAAACTAATTCACCACCACGCTCGACTGGGTAATCTAATCCATCGCAAATTAAAATCTTGAACCAATAAATGATCGATACAATATAGCAGATTAAATCGTATGTTTTCAAGCGTGAAATTAGCGACATAATATGCCAGCGAGATGGTATGTTCTAGAGGCATGATGATCCGCAAAACAGTATCAAACTGTTTTTTAAACTCTACTACAAGTTAAACCTTGGGCCTTGACTTCGATTTATCAATGAATTATTAAGTTATTGTGTTTTATCGTGCTAGTCATTGCTGTGACAAAAATGATGGGGATAGGTATTGATGAAATAAGCCGCAGATCGATACTGGACTAAGAGAACTGTTCAGACATTAAAATATTATATCACTTGCTGTAACGGTGAAGAAAAATGTGAGGAAAGCTGTATGCCTGAAAGTTACTCATAATGTACTGAAAGGTCTGTGAAGTATGCCAATTTGTACTTGGCCAGCGTGGTGGGTTAAAACCAAATTAACCTTCACGCTTATTAAAGCCGGCAATGAGTTTAAGTGATGATGAACATACCCAAATTGTGATTTTACCCGATTCAAATACAAACGACCGCGCTTTCGCATCTCCTGTTAATTTTATGCACAATTTCATTATTTAACCATTTTGTGAGTGAAGTTAGTGAGAAATACCAAGCCTTACTTATTAGCATTTTCAAATCGTGTTAATTTAAGTATACATATGTACTTAAAAATACTAATTTGACCATTAATTCCATAACGTGTTGGTCTAATAGCTCTGAATAGCTTGACGTATTTTGGCGCTTTATGTATGAGGTCTGCATCTCTATGAGCTATAACTCAATGTAAGATGGCCGCCGTGGGTGCACTGTATAGCGAACTAACGATCGGTGCCTATCAAGGCATGTAACGAAATTATAATTTTTAGTTCTAAGCCTAAATTTAAGTGTCACTCAGCAGCTTAGCAGTTTTTGGTTTAGGTACATTGATAATTTTGTCTGTCTTCTTTGGATCGATAATTTTGTCTACATTTTATTACCTATATTACCTACCTATATAACATTGGCTTTCAGAAAAGTGCTTTTTATTAACTTTTAGTAGAGTAGATTATTTAAAATCCATTAATTATTTATTTTAAATAATAAAATCGGCAAATTTCAAAGAAAACTTGTAAAGCGTCTTGTTTTCACCACAAATTGAAAACAAAAGTTGTCATATTGGGTCCAAAAAACCCGTTGAATAGGTACCATCAAATATTATATAAAAATGAAAAAAAATGATTTATTTTCATATACAATATTAACAAGTAATTGTGGCTGAGGCCTTCTGTTAAGCATAGGAATGCCTGTGTCAGAAGGCCCAGCTCTTCCAATTTTAACAATAATTACATCAAAGAAATTTTGATACAAGTTATAATTATTAGGTACACACACACAACAACATAGAATTTACTCTGTAAAAGTCGCCTGATAATTGTTGTTACTTATTTGTACAATATTACCTAATATAGACCTACCTACTTACATATTATCATACCAACTACATAGATAATGCCCACGATATTGTATAAATTCTGTGCGAACATGAATGTCTTTCTCGGGACCTCTACAAAATTTCACTAAAATCAGTTAACAAAATTAATTGTGAAAAAACCGGCCAAGTGCGAGTCGGACTCGCGCACCGAGGGTTCCGTACTCAAGAAGTAGGTATAATTACCTTTGTTAATGAACCGCAAAACTAACTTTGTTTGTAGAGGTTTACTGTTAATATCAAAAAATTACGTTTGTTGTATGGGAGCCCCCCTTTAATATTTACTTTATTGATATTTAATTATTTATTTTGAAAGGTAATATACAAGTTAATATTCTGTGAAAATTTGAACCGTCTACCTGTTACCGTTTTTAATATTGAGCAAAAAAATACGAAAAAAACACGTTTATTGTATGGGGACCCCCCTTAATATATATATTTTTTTAATTTTTAGTATTTGTTGTTATAGCGGCAACGGAAATACATCATTTGTGAAAATTTCAGCTTTCTAGCTATCACGGTCTATGAGATACAGCCTGGAGACAGACAGACAGACAGACAGACAGACAGACAGACAGACAGACAGACAGCGGAGTCTTAGTAATAGGGTCCCGTTTTTACCCTTTGGGTACGGAACCCTAAAAACGTTGCAGTCAGACGAACAGATGGACAAACACACATTTAGGGATAATATAAGTAGGTATGGCTATCACAGATAGGTCTGACCAACTTATTTGGCCCGGTGGCCAAAATTTGAACTAATTTGGATGACTGTTAAGTTTTTGTTTTTATTTTTAATTTAATAGATACTAGCGGCGCTAACACCAGCAGGGCGACCGCGTATCGCTTGGCGTTTCCGCGTATTGGCTGAATTTACGGAGTGAGTGTTAACCAATCAGAGGTGATTGTGATGTAGGTATCAATTATTGATGCAAAAGATACGCGCTCGCCCTGCGGGTCAAATAAGTAATTTGACGTACTGTAAATGACATCACTTTTTTATCACTGATTAATTGGTTATAATTTTGCCCCAAAAACAGAATAACATATCGGAACAGAACATTTCGATATCGAGAGATATGTATGCGTGTAGAATAAAGAACGTTTTCCCTCGGGCGCTGGCAGTGTTAACGAATTTCCCCACAATGCTATGTTCCTGTTTCAGGCAAACTGTATTAATATTTAAAAATCGACAGTCTTTTTTTAAAGTTTTATTGTGAAATAGGTTTGCGCTTGACGACATTCTTGCTAAGTGCAAAGCAATGATGAGGTCTAGGTTGGAACGCGCTTGCCTAGAAGATGCCTATTCATTCTTGCTTGAGGGTGTTCCACACCCTAGCGGTTCGGATCAGAAACGTCGAGAAAAAAGGTTTCATGCATTTCTCTTACAGATAAGTGTTTTAGCGTTGTACGGTGCCGTGTGGAAACCGAGTAAGGGTATGGGATCCATACCATACCATACCAAGATACCATCTTACAATGCTTATACCAGGGTGAGATCGCAGATCAGTTTTAGTCAACGGCTAAAAAAAGATTTAAAAACTTTTTTTTGTCAGAACTTAAGCATATTGCTGAAAATTATACAATGGAACCGATTACCACTAAAAATAGGCTTATTAAAATACCAGCTGATGCCCGCGACTTATTGACAGGATTTTTGAAACACAGGAAAAACACTAAAACTTTTTGGGCTTAAAGCTCAAGCATAAGTTATTTTAATGCATGCACCTGATATTTTTATATACTCGTCTCAATCCGTACACACCGCTGGCTTTGCGCCAAAATTTTGAGAAATAACCGCAGAAAAGCCTTGGCGGATTGTCGCTTTTGCATCTTTTTGCCGGCGCTCAACCCGACCGGAAATGAAAAAGATTTATTGCCTTGCTGTTTCTATTTTTTTTTGTGCGCCCTATATCTAGGTAAGTCTAAGTACCTCAACTTTTTTAACGTTTATCTATTTAACACTACCAGCAGAACCTTCTTTCTAAACCGGTGGTAGAGTTAAAACCATGACGTAACATAAAAGACACCTGTATGCCCACATGTTATAAGCAAATTGAGTTTATTGAGTTTGAGTTTACTATGATGGTGCCAGCGACGACGTCTGCATGGATTTTTTTCAATTTTCCGGGATATAGTAGCCTAGGTCTTTCCCCGGCAACCTTCAAATATAGGTACCTTCAAATCAAGAGTGAATAGGCATCTTCTAGGCAAGCGCGCTCCAGCTTAGGCTGCATCACCACTTGCAAGGAAGTCTGATTGAAGCCTAGCGCTAGCTTACAAAAAAACTAAAGTATGTCTATGAAAAATTTCAGTAAAGTACAGTACACTTTGGCAATTTTATAATATTAGTATATGGAAGCATAATTGAAGCTTGCTCCTTCACGTGGCCTACGATAAGTCATTTTCTATGTAGTCGCTTTCATCACTCACCTAGGACTCCTAGGTCCCGTTTCCTTAGGCTAAGACGACAGGTAAGTTGATAAAACAAATTGTGTGTTTGTCAGCTCCGACGCACGACTGGAGTTTACTCTTTACGAACGATTATAAAATTCTAATGACGCCCGTGACTTCGTCCACGAAGATTTTTGAATCCAGCGGGTACTCCCTAATTTTCCGGGATAAAATGTAGCCTATGTCCTTCCCCGGAACACAAACTATCCCCATACCAAATTTCATCAAAATCTGTTAAATAGATGGACCGTGAAAGCGTAGCAGACAGACAGACAAACAGACGGACAGACAGACACACTTTCGCATTTATAATATTAGTATGGGTATAGATTGTTAAATGAAGGTAAATGAACGCAATTTTTATATTACTAAAAGCATGCTTGATACATATTTTATTTATATTAATTATATAATTTATATTCATCAAAATACATTGCATAGTCATGGAAACATAAACAAGTGTTACCATGGCAACATAAAGTCAATAACGTAACGGAGAAAGTTTGATTTTACTCCCCATTAATTTTCATACCCCGAGTTTATATTATAAGAAAATCGATTCTAAAGGAGGTAAACTCCAAAAAGCCGCTCCTTCCTCATATAAAAATCGTTTATTCTAAAATCATTTTCTAAAAGGCAACCAGTACAAAGAGTTAAACCAACAACAAACACAAAATAAACACACTTTTTCACAATAAAATTTTCCAATGCGCAAAATATGAATGTACTTATTTTATTAATTATCCGACCCGACCGCAGCTTAACAACCCGGGAGCATGTTGTAGCTTTTACATTTCCATCCTGGCCGCGAGCGATGGCATCGTGAACGCGTCGATAGGCGTTAATACCTGCTACATAAAGATTATAATCCCTCGATAATAATTCAGCGCGAACACAATACAAAGCTGCTTTATTGCGTAAAGCTTAAAGAGTATATTCCGGTGAAATCTATTAGGGCGTTTCAGATTCACGAATTTCACGGATTACCCCTGTCAAAAAATACTACTGAATAGGCGACACTGGTTTAATGTTCAAAAATAGAGATTAAATATCACATAAATCCCTTCTTGTACGTGATGACAAAAAATATTTGATAGAATAGCGCAAGTTAGTCACTTTTTTCCCCCTTAAAGTTAACCATGGTCTTGATAGGTCGGTTTGAATGAAATTAAAGCAGCCAAACTATCGCTTTTTAAACAATAAGTAATTAATTTCACTCGCTTTGACGATCAAGAGAACAATCGTGAGGATACCTGCATACCAGAGAATTCCTCATAATGTTCTCAAAGGTGTGTAAAGTAATATTATAACTTGTTAACTATGTTAACTTGTTAGCTATGTTATAACTGCCCTACCCTAACAGGTTAGCCAGCTACCATCTTAGACTGCATCATCACATACCACCAGGTGAGATCGCAGTCAAGGGCTAACTTGTAGTAAATAAAAAAAAATAGTTCAAGACGTTAGATAGCGTCATCCAGCAAAATCGCGCGGCTAGCCAGCGAATCTTTGAGTACCCTTATGTTATTAATGACCCCAAATTTCACATCGGTTTTGTATAGGTATTGAAAAATGACAGCTCTTCCGTACGTCCATAGCACGCGCGTGGTTGAACTGGAGTGAAGGTTTAATTTAATCAAATTAAATTAACCCACATACTTCACTCTGTGACTTGTCAATTTTTAAATGAATATTATGATGTACGTTTATCAATTTCCACTCTAAAAATGGTAAGAAATAGAAATGGAAAAAAGCGGTGATAGCGTAGTTAGTGGCTTACACTCAAGTGCGCTCTCTGTTTCTTTACTCTCATAGCCCGATGGGACGGAAAATCCGACGCGACCGGAGAGAGATCAGGCGCAAGACGGACGGCTTGACGTGCTCTCCGAGGCTAGTAATTACAGTACAATACAATACAATACGCTTTATTTGTACCACCACAACAAGTACAGATAACAAAAACAAAAATTGGAAATAAAACAAACACAGAAGTAGGATACAAAAGGCGGCCTTATCGCTTAGGTAGCGATCTCTAATTACTGAGAATTTCTTGTCAGAAAATTCCAATATTGAATATGACTCGATCCGAGATTCGAACCCGGGACCTCGTCAACCGCAGTTGAACATGCTAACTACTAAAGCAACGAGGCAGTTAGTTCCCACGAAAATACAGACAAAGTCACGCGCATCTTTTAATGAATAATTAATTATAACTTTTTAAGATCCTTTTCACCAAATACTACAGTTTTTAAATCAGCGCAAAATGGAGCACTGTTTGAATATACCTGTTCTGTGGTTTGAGTTCAAATTTTTCACTCAAACACCTACAGCTTTCCGAAAATAAAAAATGCGGCTGTCTGTAACAGTATTGTGTTGAAATTCGTTTACACGGTATTGCCCCGAGGGAAAACGCTCTGCTAAGGCTCGGTCAGACAAAACGCGTGGCGGGAGTGACCGAGTGGATCGCAGTGTTCCCAAAGCGAGAAACTATTGGAACAACTTGGAAGCCTGGCATTGTTAGCAAGGAAGATAGTAGTTGGCAATTTGTATAGTCTATAGTTACCACTCTACCGGCAACGACGTACTGCCAAGCGATTAAGCGTTCCGGTACGATGCCGTGTAGAAACTAGAAACCTATTGGGGGTACTTATGGGTTTAATATACCTTACTTCCCCACCCCCAATAGCTTAGCCCGCTACCATTTTAGACTGCATCATCAATTAGGTATCGTCAGGTTAGATTGCAGTGACGTAAAGGAAAAGTCACTTACTTGATTTACCTTAAAATTAAAATAATCTGAATAAGGTATGTTTTTTGTGTTGCGAAACAGACGTGCGCAAACTACAATAAAGCAACTGTGACACACATAAGTATTATTTCATCATACATAATAAGCAGCCTTTATAATACAATAAATTCTCTTAACAATATAAAAAAGTCCAATATTTTTTTTTACTAAAGTCTGCATTGAGGTCAAGGTGGCATGGCATGGTAACTTACTAACTTGCCATTGTCCTTAGGTAACATAACAAATCGGAACCGCTTGAGTTATATTATATCAAAATAATATAGATAGGTAATTTAGATAGGTAACACACGCGATGGTATAGCATTGGCTACAATAAACTTTAAAAAAAAATATGTAATTTAAATTAATTAATTTAAAATTAGTCTGGACCGGATTTTGATAGGCAACCTATTATGGGCGTATTTATCTATTATTAAATAAAACTAAAAAGTAGGTTTCATCCATTAACCAACTCGGTGAAGGTCGTCGTATATCAGGATCTTAGGCTTACTTACTCGTAGGTACTTGATCTAAGTTTGAAGTAGTTTAGTTGTCCGTACCGAATTATTAAAAGAAATATGAAGCCCAAAAAAAACCGGCCAAGTGCGAGTCGGACTCGCGCACCGAGGGTTCCGTACTCAAGAAGTAGGTATAATTACCTTTGTTAATGAACCGCAAAACTAACTTTGTTTGTAGAGGTTTACTGTTAATATCAAAAAATTACGTTTGTTGTATGGGAGCCCCCCTTTAATATTTACTTTATTGATATTTAATTATTTATTTTGAAAGGTAATATACAAGTTAATATTCTGTGAAAATTTGAACCGTCTACCTGTTACCGTTTTTAATATTGAGCAAAAAAATACGAAAAAAACACGTTTATTGTATGGGGACCCCCCTTAATATATATATTTTTTTAATTTTTAGTATTTGTTGTTATAGCGGCAACGGAAATACATCATTTGTGAAAATTTCAGCTTTCTAGCTATCACGGTCTATGAGATACAGCCTGGAGACAGACAGACAGACAGACAGCGGAGTCTTAGTAATAGGGTCCCGTTTTTACCCTTTGGGTACGGAACCCTAAAAAAAATGTGACACAAACGTGACATGTGTCACGCTTATCTAACTGTTGTACTGCTGATGGATGGTACTATTTGAATATGATAAGTGACATTTTTATGTTTAGATAAAAAATAGTAGTTTTAACTTGACAACCTAATCGTTGGGAATTTTATCGGTTTAATACTTAGTACTATTAGGACTAGCTGATGCCCACGAATTCGTCCATGTGGTTAGCCTATATCACTCCCAAGTAGGTATATGAACTACCTATACCCATGCAAAAAATCACGTCGATCCGTTTCTCTGATCCGAGGCGTGATTAAAGTACAAACCAACAAACAAACAACCTTTCGCATTTGTAATATTAAGTATTCATATCTTGAGGAGCTGTCGGTTAGATTCCCTAGTTACTTTATTTTGCTTTTAAATATGAGTAAATAGTTACTTAAATACATAATTTATTTTTACCCGACTGCGGAACTATACATGTTTGTTTTTCAATTTATTTATAACACAAGAAAAGTAAAATTATACTCACAATATACAGAAAAAAAATTGTGAAACTTATATGTTTGTTTGTTGGTTTGTCCTTCAATCTCGCCGCAACAGATCAACGAATCAACGATTAATAATTTGTTAGGATATAGTTGAAGACCGACTAGACTAACCGCCAGGATTTATCTATATATATAAAATTCAAAGTCCTGACTGACTGACTGACTTATATATCAACGCACAGCCTAAACCGCTACGGTTAGAGACTTGAAATTTTGACAGTAGCTTCCTTTTATGACGTAGGCACACATTAAGAAAGGATTTTTCAAAATTCCACCCCTAAGTGGGTAAAATAAGGGTTGAAAGTTTGTATGAAAGTCCGTCATTTCTAAAGTTATAGCCATGAAACTTAGCATTTGGGCTTTCAGTTAGATATGCAGAAGTAAGTGTTTCACCGTTTTTGAAAATTCGACCCCCAAAGGGGTGAAATAGGGGATGAATGTCCTTCATTTATCAAGATATTTTTCAAGTTATAACAACGAAACTTGGTATTTTGGCTTTCGGTATAATATGAAGAAGTATGTGTGTAACAGTTTTTCAAAATTCCACCCCCAAACGGGTAAAATGGGGGTTGTAAGTTTGTGTAAAAGGTCGGCGTTTTTCAAGTTTAAATAGCCGTGAAACTTGATCTTTGGGCTACCGGTATAAATTATGAAATACATAATTCACAGTTCTTATAAATTCAATCCGTCCTATATATAGTCCTTCAAACAAACCGCAACAGAGCAACGGATCGACGGGTTTTTTTTCATGGGTTCTTATTATCCCGGAAAATTAAGGAATGCCTAAAACTTATGCCACGCGAACGAAGTCGCGGGCGTCTGCTAGTAGAACATAAATCTTCAACAATAAAGAGCTAAAATAATATTGCATGTCGATTTAAAAATAGAACAAAGCAAAACGCAAACTGGTGTTCCTAGCTTATATTTTCTTTTTTTTTTTTCCACCGGCCTGCATTTGACATCGACTGGGCCTTTGTGACCCACATTCCTCGTTGCGGGGTTACTTCTAACGGGTTTTCATTTATTAATTCTGTTTCCGAACATTTTTAGCTCTTAGGGTTTAAAATGAGGCATATTTTCTGTGTCAGAAGAGAGTTAATTTTTCCTATGCCAGATATAATTTTCTTTAGTGGTTATACAGAGGGTAGATTCCAAAATACGTTAAACCCCGTTAGTTGTGTGTGTATTTTTAACCGACTTCCAAATAAAAATCCGGAATAAAATATAGGCTTTGTAATTATTAAGGGTATTTTGAAATGTTAACCAAATTGATTCAGTCATTGTGGCATGAAGTAGTAACATACACACAACTTACAAATATCCAGGAAATCAAAATAATATTAAAAAAGTACTAGGATAGAGACGTGCTGTCAAGCTATTAAGCGTTCCGATACGATGCGTGTAAAAACCGATGATGGGTATGGGTTCAATTGGGTTTAATAGGGTTCAATATAACAATATGCCTTACAGGTAAGCCGTAAGCCCGCTATCTTAGACTGCATCATCACTTACCACCAAGTGAGATCGCAGCCAAGGGCTAACTTGTACCTAGTGGATAAAAAAAACTTTACGTTTCTAACGATTATTATCATCTGATAATAATCGTTAGAAACGTAAAGTTTTTTATTATTATTACCACTAACATGTTATTATAACTAACATCTGTGGCATCGTACCGGAACGCTTCATCGCTTAGCGGCACGTCTTTGCCGGTAGGGTGGTAACTAGCCACGGCCGAAGCCTCCCACCAGGCAAATAGTATATCTATATATTATATAGAAATAGTACTCTTAATCGGGTCGTATGCGGAAGAACCTGGGAATTCACCGCATTATTATCCCAAGAAAACCCCTGCCACTATGTGATGGAGTGAGGTCACGACCCTCAGCAATGAGGAATACGACGCAGAGAGAGAGATAACGCCTGAAAAGCAAAACTATGTTAAAATAATACTGCAGAAATAAATTTTAATCTTAATAAGCTACTATATATACATCTCTGCGTTAATCAAAACAAAAACACACACTAAAATTAATTATGAAATTCTCCCATATAAGTTTTCTTAAGCTTTCATCTCTAAGCAAATCTTACAGTCATCCACCACATATATATTTTAATAACAGTAGGAAATTGAACTCAATTGCAATAATATTACAGTTCAATTTACAAAGTTGGTGTTCACCACATTCATATTATATCTAGAACAATAGTTGGAATATAGGTGTTATTGCTATAAACATAAGGATCATAATGTAGAGGTGTGTTTTGCCGGCTGTACAGCAGAAGTGAAGCAATTGTAACTGCAATTAGGGTTACAATACTTATCTGCGGCATGGGCGAAATTGCTTTCTTCGGATACGCCTCGTGCTTTGTTTGAACGGGCAAGTAGGGTTGAATATTAGACATATGCTGTTTTAGATGTGTCAACTTTCAATCGGGCTTTAGTAGCCCAAATTCATAATCTTGTCAACTGAATAGTAGTCGACCCAGAACGTCAGAATGCTACACGGCAGAATGCATCCATCACTTAGGTTACTACAGAATAGATTGTATAGCCAAGGTTGACTTTTAGTGAAATAAAAAAAATTAAAAAGTTTGAAACTGTTACTATCAAAATTGCCTATAGAGAATTTGGTTAAAATTTTCACCAGTCGATAGTGTATAAGCTAGTATGAAGATAGCCCAGTAGTACGTTCTGTGGCCTTACAATTAGCGCGAGGAACTCTGATTCCCGGTTGGGGCATAATTTCTTAATTGTCTCTGGTCTAGAGTGGGGCTTCAACCGTGGCCATACCAACCGTGTACCTACCATCGTCACGATAATGACGTGCCTTCAAATGATTTAGCGTTCCCGTACAATGCTGTGTAGAAAAGAAATTTACATGAATAAAGAAAATAAATTATACCCCGGTTCCCTACTAGGTTATCCCACTGATCATTCATTAATCTCCACCCAGGTTAGATCGCAGTCTAGTAGTATGATTTTAAAAAAATAAGAGGATAGGCTGGCAAAGCCCGAATCTTTGTGTTTAAAAAACACAATCCTTTCAACTCGTACGAGTAACAAAAGGAAGCACGAGTGCGTTTTCAACACAGGGTGTGTCCACGCTCGGTTGTGTACGAAAATTACCTGGTTATGCTCCGCTCACCCTTGACTATTATCCGACTACAACCGGCGAGCCTATGAGCGGGTTTTTTTTTATTTCCACCTGGCTGGCTGTCGAATATCGATCAATAGACGTTTTTTATTAACTTTATAGTACCTATCTACTCTAATGCGGTCTATCTGCATTGAGTAGGCCATCCATACATATAAATGCGAAAGTGTGTGACGTAGCGAACTTTGGTATGCCGGAAAAAAACTAACTAACGCAGACGAAGTCGCGGGCATCGCGGGCGACAGATTGTAATCTAACGCTTTTTATCTCATGTAAACTATCGACTGAATGTGAACCGTAACATACTGCTTACGTAATAAGTACCAGCTTTAAGTAACTATGTATATTACAACCTAATAATATAATTATATTTGAAGGTACGGGCGAAAAAATGACTTCCCATAGCACAGGGAATCCTAGTTTGGGGTCAGGAACCTTAGCTAGACACTATTTTTGTTATTTTTTTTATCGCCTACCACCATTGTTTAATTTTCACAATATTATGTTACGGTTAAGTTTGTACTTGTACTAGGTATATTTCCTTTAAAAAAACTGTGTATTTAAGATTTCTAATGAGTAAATAGGTAAATAATAAATAAAATAAATAATCTACCAAAAGGGAACAAACTCGTGAGGCAACTTGTTACAAAAATACATATATTTATGTCTCCATACAAAGGTTTATGTGCCCATACAAATTGTTGAGAAAGTTTCCAATAAAGAAGTAAATTCCTCTCGTTTCAAAACAAGGCGCATTCTGTATGGTTAATATGAGACATTCACCAACGTTGATAGAATTCGAGTGTCGAAACGTCAGAGCAAAAAAGACATAAAGTAAAAAACGGAACATTGTTTTTAATTTTGCAATGTTTCCGCTTAATTCTAAGCAAACGAAAAAAAAGTGTAACTGGACGTTTCTGTACATCCTTGCGCTATTTTTGAGAACAACGGTTTTGGTATCCGTGTACCAACGTGGCTCTCGTGAGAATACCAAGTCATAGTATTGTTCATTATCAAATTATTGTACTGTTATTATCATCGGTTCTTCAAATATACGCAATTAATCAGTAATATTATTATAAACCTTGGTATTTTTGCGGGGTTAAATACCTGGAAAGTGACCTAGGCTACCTTTTATCCGGAACAGTTCCCAGGGGATTTTAAAAAACTTTAAAACTGACGGTGCTACCGGATTTCATCCACTTTAAATGAATTAATAATCTTAAAGTGGGTGATAATTAAATTGAAAGATTCCACTACATTCAAAGATACATACAGTTCAAGCTAATAGAATCATATTGTATTAACATTTAACAATTTTTATCGCTGAAGTGTTTCGATGTTCGAGTTCTACCAACGAGTGGTGAGACATAAAATCTCATACTAATCCAGCACGAAGAATGTCGCGTAGAAAAACGAAGGATCACGTCATGAATAATTCATGCTTATTTCTTACACCAAAGAGTAGGTAGGTAGTAAACTAGTAGAAGTGATCTAAATATAATAGCCGACCTTTGACGGCAGTTATTCGACGAGTTCGTTTATTAGACGTTGGGAGACAAATTATTTATTTACTTACTAGACGATGCCCGTCTTTAATTTTTCGGGATAATAATCTATAATATAAAAATAAGTCGGATTTTCCTTCCTGACGCTATAACTCCAGAACGCACGAACCGATTTCCACGGTTTTGCATCCGTTGGAAAGGTCTCGGGCTCCGTGAGGTTTATAGCAAAGAAAATTTCAAGAGCGGGAACGGGAACGGAAAACCGAATTTCACGCGGGCGGAGCCGCGGGCAAAAGCTAGTTTAATATAAAAAATTCTTTTTAAACAACCGACTTCAAACTCCCGCGCCAACTTCACAACAACAAGCACACGCTATTATACAAAGTACTTATTTTATTGTTGATATTTTAAAAACCGTTCGACCGATTTCGATAAAATTTATATGGGACCACTTGGGAAGTATGGCCCTTTCAAATAAAAAAAGTATCATCCAAATCGGTCCACCCAGTCAAAAGTTCTGAGGTAACAAACATTTAAAAAAAAATACAGTCGAACACTGTACCAAATTTTGTCAAAATCAGTAGAAAAGATGCGCTGTGACAGCGACTAGTATTAGGGGCATGGTAGTTATATCAAAACCAAACTCCTTGGTTTCTGGGTTTCTACGCGGCATCTTACCGGAACGGTAAATCGCTGGGCGTACCGTGTTTGCCGGTACCCTTGATTACTATATTTTATTTTGTTCGATAGAGTGGTAACTAGCCACGGGCGAATCCTCCCATCAGTCTAATACTTAAAACATATATCATGTGACAATATATTAGTAGGTTTTAATCTTTTTTACTAGCGACGGCTTGCGGGCTCGCTCCCGAACGAATTCAGCTTTATTCCTATCAAAAAATAATCCATGCTAATATGATAAATGCGAAGGTGTGTCTATTTATGTTTGTCTGTCTGTGTGTCTGTCTGCTACGCTTTCACGGCTCAACTACTCAACTGATTTTCATGAAATTTGGTACAGAGATAGGTTACACCCTGGAGAAGGACATAGGCTATTTTTTATTACGGAAAATTGAAGTGTTCCCGCGGGAATCCAAAAACATTAATCCACGCGGACGAAGTCGCGGGCATCTTTTACTATTTTATAAGTATGTATAATAATTAACATAAATTATGATAATTTCATAATACACAATTTTAGTTCGTACTCAGTGCGCCTAATGTGTTTCTACAAAAACATATTTTCTCTCCGCAAAACACAAAAACCGCTTAAAATCTGATCCCATTATGTATTTAATTGAGAAAAATGATCTACAGCATCGTGATTTATTAGGATCGGGATGGTAAATTATCTGCGAGTAATTGTTATTAATAGATTCGCTTAGAAACGGAAAACAATGGAAAAACGCTTCCAGGGTTAATGGAAATAGTACACCAAGACTTATCTGGCTATTTTTTTTTAATCTACTACAAGTTAGCCCTTGACTGCGATCTCACCTGATGGTAAGTGAGGATGCAGTCTAAGATGGCAGCGGGCTAACCTGTTAGAGGCATGGTAGTTATATCCCTAATCATCAACATCATGTTATCAAATCTAAACAACAGCGTCTTTCTCTCTCTCTCGCTACTATCTTAGGCTGAGATCTATGAAGCGTACTTTGACTTAACTCTGACTAAACCCGGCTGAGTTTGTTGTGGGCTCTTCTCAGACCAGGGCGCGTTTGGAACCCTCGTAGCTTTAGTTTTAAGATACCGTTACTGATTATCACCATTATATATTATAAAAAACTCGACGTCAATAAGTGTAGTATACCTACCTAAATTGAATAGGTAAACGTTATTTTGACTTTTTTTTTGACTTTGACTTTGAGAAGACAGTGTTAAAACGAGATAGATTTATGACACTCACATAAGTGCATCCCTTTTTAATTCTAAGTAAAGCCTTGACAAAGTCAAATTACGCTCTATAAATCTCAGCATTAGACTTCATTATCACTTAGCTACCGCTAGGTGAGTCAAAGGCTAACTTAAAGTTGAGTAAAAAAAAAATACACAGACTGAAATTAAAGCATACCTTTTCGCAATAAGCATTGGGTATACCTATTATACAGGTAGGTACATTAAGTAGTTCCAAAATGCCAAGACACCCTAAAGGGCTCCCTCCCTTGTCGTGAAGGGATATTAAAAAGGGTGCGCGCGTCTTATAGTTGCGAAGATGTGGACCGGGCACTTTATTGATGTCGGGTTTAGAGGTGAAAAATGGGGTGTATAGGCCTTTTTCACCTTCCTTGAAACCTAAAAGGTAGAGTCACTTTATCTGAGGATGCATAGCATGCATCAATACATGTTTAATAAGTTTTCTAATAAGCAAAAGTTTGTTTTTGAATATATTATTGAGTACCAATGAAGGGTGCTCAATATACCTAATTACAATCTGGCCAGACTATTTGACTAATAAGTAATTTTGCTTTATCCTAAGCTTATAATAAATATCTTATTATAGGTATGTAGGTACTAAGAAATTGTCCAATGACGCAACACCGCTTAGTGGGGGGTGTAATTTAAGTCCGTCTTAGTCCAAAAAGCCTACGGTGACACTAAGAGCGCAGTGAGCTCCAAACTTCAACTCCCCACCACTTCCACCTGACGTGTAGTAAGTTCTGCCTACCAGGCTTTTTTGACTCAAATGGACTCAGATTACTCCCTTAGCAAGTGCTTTAGCTCTACTCGAAATTATAAGCCTCCCATACAACGTTTCCTAATAGAAAACGGAACATTGTGATTTATGACTTCACTGGAATGTTACCCATCTCTGTACCAAATTCAACAAAACTGCAGTAACAAACAGACAGACAGATAGAAAGACAGACACACTTTCGCATTTATAATATTACTATTGATGCAAAACTGTGTAATTACCTACTTAATTAACTTACTGCTAATGCAGATGGTTGTGAAGAAAGAACAATGGGCACTCTAACATGCTTGGAATAAGTAGGCACTTACCAGTTACCACATCCAATCTTTATAATATTATCTTCTCAGGAATAGCAGGTACATCGCCCTGTCGCCACGTAATAAACCATTTTCTTCTGCCTAGACGATATTTTGCACACACAGGCTTTCATGAAGAAAATATTACAGACTGTTATGACGCAGTGATAGTCTAGTGGTTTCGCATTCAGCATCCTATTGTTGCCGAGACAATCCAGAAGTAGGTATTTATGAGACACTTTTAATATATTTGTACTCTCATTTGGAAGTTGGAACTTGCACGAGTAAATGGTTAAACGTGTAGAGGTTCCACGAGAGATTTAATGTAATTAAATTAGATGAAAGTTGGCTGTACCTGCTAAAAACAATATTCATTTGATCCGGCCACGATTGCTATCGTTAAGCTCTAAACCAAATTGCGATCTAAACACGAAAGTATTCAATAATCGCTGAGTCTGCCTGCAGGAGACTGAATTACCATCGTCAAAAAAATCGCACTTTTACCATACTATAAGTATTATCAACATGGCGTCCGGATCCGCAGATTAAATGACATGAAACGAGTCAAGTTGATAGATATTATACTTTCTGTTTCATAAGATATAATGCTAACGCTATTATCACGTTAATTGCTAAGCAGAAATGTAAAATTTTTGGGGGTGGGCCATATAGTTTTTAGGTACGCAGAAACAAACGCATGCTACTAGCCACGCCCCTTTCCTGACGGGTCAATCCTTTGCTTAGAGGCCCCTAACAAATCTATATGCGTTTAGGCTACCGCCAGCTTAATATACCTCAACAAAAAAGTATAACCTCATCTCTCGACGTCACGTGACGGGCCAAAAAGTAACGCGATCACGCGACGTCAAGTTATTAGCAATCAACCTTGTAAGGCCCGTCTTAAATGTAAAGTGGGAGACCAGAGTGGCCTATGGGCTTAGGCCCTTCTCATTCTGAAAAGACAATGATGACCTGAAAGTTGAAACCTACTACGTATTGCGTAATGTGGCGACTTCGTCAAAATCCTAGAAACATTGTAGTTTCGAAAGGGTGTTTGGTTTATCTGTTTGTTCTTTAATTACGCCACAACGAATCTACATGATTTTTTAACATAGATATAATAGTTAAAGGATCAAGAAACAGAATGATTTTTATACGGAAAAATTAAATAGAATTTTTAAAAAACCTAATTAATTCATGCCTATGAACTTGCAGAACTTGAAATTAAACATTAACGCGTTGAGTTCTAGAGTATAAAACACTTAATCTTGTGACCTGTCAGACCCAGTGTCATGTAGAACGCCTGCACTTAAGTCATAATTAAGGCAATAAATTAAGACTAATTAGCACGCGGCTTATGATATTAGAGTACTTAGATCTTGTTAAGGGCCCGTGATGCAAACTTTGTGGCATTTGTAACCTTTTTATTTGGAAATTATAAATATTATTACTTAACACTAGCTTATGCCCGCGGTTGTGCTTACTTGAAGTCCCTTCTTACAAATCAGAACGTAAATTTTCAAAAATTCTTTGCTAGCGGAAGCCGACGTAATAAAAATTTTAGCCGAATCCATGTTGTTGACTGATCTATCAACACACGGCTCAACCTTGTGATGATAGATCAGTCGGTACACAGTAAACTTTTCCCTTAAGTAGGTACCTACATTAGGAATTATATTTAAAAGCGTACTTTTTGAAATAGAAACACGATTGGTTATTGTGTTTCCAAATGGAAGAAAAAATCGGAAATCTGCCAGATTTTTTATTTTTAATCGATTAATATAGTTAATTACACAGTAGTTTTTAAAATAATTACAATTTCCAAAAACGTCATCAATATATTATTACCTTTTTATTTAAATAGTTTATTTTTTAAAACACTAAGTATTTGTTGTTTTTTGTTGCAGCCAACATTGCTTGCCTATATTAATTTCCATCTCTTTCTCTCTCACACACTACAGTGAATAAATCCATCCTTCTCAATTTTATTTTGTTAAGGCTGCTTAAGTATTTAAACACTTAACTGCTTAACTTTGACTCTCAAACGTACAATTTTGAGTAATGGCCCCTATTGGACCCATTTATGTTCCACCATTTTGACCTAAAATTCACTTAAAACTTCAAGACCAAAAGTATTTCATAGGTAGATACTCCGAGGACAATAAAGTACAAAATTCGATTTCTGTTGGGGTTTTTATAACAATTTAGATCTATTGTAAGTATTTGTAACAGATAATATTGTTAAGTATACCTACATTTTTGAAGGAAATTTTAATAATTGAATTCTCCTACTACAATAGAACCATATTTTCAGAATAGGCAAATAGCTAATATGAGTAGACGTGCCTATTTTGACAGTCAGGCAGTATAGAGAGAATTATTGAGATTTGAGAGTACCTACTCCAAAATTCAATAATATCATAGCTACTACTTACGTACTATAATAATCAGAAAATGAAGGAAAATCAGACACGAATGAAGTTTGAGAGTTTACTTTTGTATTAGAGTTTATTTTAAAAAGTTGGAGTAGGCTCCGCCTTTTTGCATGCATGAGTAGCCGACTTTTACAGCCGTGATTTGAACCCGGAAGCATTTAAGCTCCTTTACAATTCTCTAGAAAATCCACCCTTTATACAGCCTGTAACCTTTTAGCGTTTCACCCCTTGTTCAGGTATTCTCAAATAATAGCCTTTAATAGCCCCATTATGATTTTTTTAAATAGCATAATGCTTTCGCCGTTCATGGAATAAGGCTTGAACAACCACACAACAATTCATATTTTTATCATAATTTGGGTTTTATGGCATACTGTAAATGGAAATTACAAGAATCAGAGGCCAAATTGTCTAAAGAAATCAATCATTTGACAGCTTAAAACGAATTACTCGAACTGTTTAAGGAGTTCATACATGCTTTTTGACGTGCAGGCATCTATGAACTCCTTAAACAGGTCGAATTATCCATTTGGCGAACGATTACGATTACGAATTCCTTACACAATCGGGGGGCAGGTTGCACGTAATACTGCAGTTGCTGTATTACCCAAAACATTCTTATACACTACAAGTTAGCCCTTGATCGCGATCTCACCTGGAAAGTGGTGATGCAGTCTAAGATGGTAGCGGGCTGACCTGTTAGGGGCATGGCAGTTATATTAAACCCATAAACCTAATCGGTATGTAGATACCGAGGTATCTTACCGGAACGACAACCTCCGTGGCGCAGTGTGTAGCGCTGTTGTCTTAACGTGCGGAGGTTCCGGGTTCGCGGGTCAATTTGGGAATTTATAATTTCTGAATTTTCCCTGGTCTGGCCTCGTGGGAGGCTTCGGCCGTGGCTAGTTACCACCCTACCGGCAAAGACGTGCCGCCAAGCGATTTAGCGTTCCGGTACGATGCCGTGTAGAAACCGAATAGGGGTATGGGTTTAATTAACTGCCATGCCCCTAACAGGTTAGCCCGCTACCATCTTAGACTGCATCTTCACTTACCACCAGGTGAGATCGCAGTCAAGGACTAACTTGTAGTGGTTAAAAAAAAAAAGAACGTTAGCGCTTGGCGGCACGTCTTTGCCGGTAGTTTGGTAACTGGTAACTAGCCACGGCCGAAGTCTCCCACCAGACCATATAGATAGAGAGGTCTATCTAACTACCTAAAGAGTGACATAGGTACTCATAGACTAGCTTTAAACCCGAAAAATTTAAAAGAGTTCCCACCGGATTTTTAAAAGACCAATCCACGCGAATGAAGTCGCGGGTATTATTTAGTAATCTATACTAATATTATAAATGCGAAAGTGTGATTGCTTGTTGGTTTATGGGTTTGTTGGTTTGTCCTTCAATCACGCCGCAACGGAGCAACGGATCAATGTGATTTTTGGCATGGGTTTGAGGACCTGGAGAGTGACATAGGTGTTTTATCCCGGAAAGTTATAGGAGTTCCCGAGTTAATCAAAAAAGCTGAAACCACGCGGACGAAGTCGCGGGCATCAGCTTATTTCGTATAATGTACCTGCGCTAACCGCAAGGACCACTCTACGACATTACATTCATAATTCATCAAAATCTTAGTTTCACGAGGGACTCTATATAATGATAAATAAACTGACAGCGAACACGCCTGTCAGATAAAATTGGAGTACATAGAATAGGAACCAACTGTCCTTATCAGGTGATATTAACGTGTTGCTGGCGCGGCATTACATTATTGTCTTGACTGTCTCGTTGGTCTAGTGGTTAGCATGTTCGACTGCGGCTGACGAGGTCCCGGGTTCGAGGCCCGGGTCGGGCCAAAAAGGTATTGGGTTTTTCTGACAAGACATTCTCACTACTAGCCCGGAGTTAGGAAGTTGGCAGTGTTTCACCCCCGTGTGCCCCCTGCGCCTGCTCTCTCTCCGGTCTTATCGGATTTTCCGTCCCATCGGGCTATGAGTGTAAAGGAACAGAGAGTGCACCTGTGTATGCGCGCACACTTGTGCACTATAATAGTTCCCGCGCAGATGGCTAATCTCTCCGGAGAGTGGCCGCCGTGGCCGGAATTCGGTCGGAAGGACATTATTTATTACAATATTATCTTACAAGACCAATGTTTAGTGTGGTGTCTTTGGTGCGTTTTTAAAACCTTTTATAAAAGGTAAGTTAGTCTTGTTAGTGAATAAATAGTTTATGGCTTAGCGCCACTTAGATATTAAAACTTTTACCAAGAGACTGAGAGTTCTTCCGCTTTTGAAGTCCATTGCTGGCTAGCACCTACTGAACTAGGTTTTGAATAAGAGAGTGATGACTCATTTTGGTCAATGAAATTAATCACAACAGAAATGCTCACTGAAAACCGACTGAGCAATAATTTGATTTTTCGGCTATTTTACCTAATACTTTAACGTTTAGGTAATAAAACAGGTATTTTCTAGGGACTTCCACACGCCGTGGTCTGGCATTATCTGGATCTAACGGCTCCCTGTGACACAACACAAAATGAAATGATCAATGGATTTTACGTAACCATAATGCACCGTTTTAAAACTTTTTCATTCACTGTGCAATTAGGTACACCAAATCTTTTTTTAAATTTATTTTGTACAAAAAGTTATAAGAAACAGAAATAGTGGAAAATGAAGCACTTATCTCTACAAGAAATCTCTACCAGTGACCAAAATGATTGATTTTGAGGCCAAAAACAATCATTATGGTCACTGGTAGAGATCTTATCAAATCTTCAAAATGAGCAGCATATTTTGTATTCAAAACAAGCAATGAAAGTTACGCAACTATTTGCACCCATTAGGAACGCTGCAGGGTGGGCCGTTGGGACCTACGTTGTATAAAGGCGACACGAGTCATGAATAAATCATTTTATATGAGCATAAGCGCTTAATGCACACCCAATTAGGTTGCAGGCTTCGTAAGCTCAGCGATTGAACCGACTCGAAGTACAGCGGTGTCTAATGATGATTACTATGGGGAAACGATAATGTTCTTGGCCTTTAGCGTCAAAACACACTAGGGCCGGAAAAATTGATCTGGCCAAAAGTCCACGTAACACCTATGGATCCGCTTGGCTATGGACTTCTATTAGGCGTGATAAGACTTATTACGACATAGAGGCATGATTTTATAGTATAATTTTCCGTATTTAAATTGGCCGTCAAACAAATTGCTGTTTTGAGGCGGCCATATTATAGGTACTTAGTACTTACCTAGTAAAATCTAGCATGACTGCATTCTGCGGAGTATTAACTATAGGTCATAATCAAACAAAAATGAGCAAAGGTGAGCAAAAATGAGCAAACAGTGAAGGTGCTTTTAAACTCAAATTACTCATTACATTACCGTCATTATTACATATAGCTGAAACAAACACACAAAATCACCTCATTAACGTGTAACGTTATATTTCATAAGTCATAGCGCTATACCAGTATTTCATACCGTTTCGTCTCACACCGGTCTCTAGTGTAGGTATTTGTTTACGTCAAGGCGTGCCTTAACAATTACCTCTGTAAAATAATCAATCAGGGAGCGCCCTCCCTGATTTATAAATTTATATTAATATATGTAATTATTATGTAAATAAGTAATTTAGGTATAAACTTATACTTATTCACATTAATATTATCCACCGAAAGTTTTTATTTATTATTAAAGCGATATTAAGGCAATAGGTGTGATATTTTTCGATTGAAGAGATACATTTTATGTCATAACTTGAAAAACGACTGGGGTCATACTGCCAATACTTAAAGCCATATTATTTCATTATTGTTGACTTTCGTGTTTTAGAATTATAATCCTTATTTTAGGAACGTCAAGGTACGTGACATCAAACTGTCATTTTGAGTAATATTGCTTAAATATTGCTTTAAGCGTTAGCAGTATGGCCCCTGTTGTTGATAAGGATTGAGTGATCAGTTACTTGAAACCTACGATATTTAGACTGCAAGTGCAATATCACTCACCCATTTACAGGTAAATGCCTTCGATTATAACAATACCAACCTAACAACCCATATTAATCGGCCTATTATATCGCTACGCTATATTTCATACCGTTATTCGTCTCACAGCGTATTCGTTTACGTCGTGAGGCGTGCGATATATTGCCCGTTACAATCTATTAGGGGGGCGTTTAAAAATAATCCCCCGGGTTGCTCAGATAGGATAGTCGCCTTAATAGGAAGTCGTTTGTCATAGATGTTTGAGGTGTAGGGGTGTCGACGGGAAGTGGGTTGATCCCAAAGATAAACACTGGCACCGATTCGGGCATACCAAAGACAAGTATAGAAAACTTATTGTATAAGTTTTTTATGTATAACTAGCTAGATGCCCGCGACTTCGTCCGCATGGATTGAGGTTTTTCGGTTCCCGCGGGAACTCTTTAATTTTCCGTGATAAAATTTCCTATGTGATAGATGATGCAGTCTGAGCTTGAAGCGAGCTAGAACTAGACCAGATAGAGCTAGACGAACTAGCTCAAAGAGTCGCTAAGCTTATGTGGCATTGCGGGTCGGCGGGTCACATAATTCGAAAACTCGTTCGTTGAGTTCGAGTAAATCTAGTCGTTGAGGTACTTGAATGGCGACTTCGCATCGGAAATCGCGTTGGACGAACTCTTAATTGGTGAGCAGAGGATCTCAAGAGAGTAGCAGGGAGCCGCTGGAAGCAAGCGGCATAAGACTGCGTGCAGGAAACCTGCGTCCAGCTGTGGACAACTAGCAATCAGTTGAGGGAACATGGACAAAATGGACGTAGAAAAAATTAATATTTTTTTTCATTTCTCAACAACCGCCAACCCTACGTATATTTAAGGTGTAGGTACTACTCCAAAACACCATCAAAAGAATTACACTGAAACGATTTTCATCTTTAGCACTTTCATTATAAGCTTACTATACAGTATTTGGTATCACACGTTGCCAAAAATTAACACGCCTGAGAATTGATACAGGTAACTACACTTCGAAAAAAATCATCGCTACGCCATACTCATAATAATTCGCACTAATCGCAATATCACAACTAAACGGATAACCACGCTTGTTAACATTTAGATTTAGATTAGGGTTTAAGATTGTGTTTAAATAATTGATCTTCATTTTACAGTGAGAACATAATCTTAGATCTTAATTATTAACGTTAAATAAGAAAAAATCTCTTACCTAATACGAAGTCGCAAATTACAGTTATAATAATGCAACCAAAGTCAAAGTTAAAATTTTGAAGAAACTGTAAGACACTACAACATCTACCAAAATAAAATTTTTGGACTCAGTCACACCACTTTGTTAGGATGTTTGGACCCAGGGTACGTTCAAAACTTCGTACGAGTTCATGGACCCAGTGGTCCGAAAATTTGACCTATGGAAAGTTACTTATTAAATATCTTCTCTCCCTCTTCAGGCCGCGTAGGTTTTCACACGACACGCATCTTCAAAATACATCAACCATGTTTAATGTAGCACTTTGATCATAAGAGCAGAGATGTTTTAAGCTTATTATGTGATTTGATTTGATATAGCGTGAAATTAATTGGTTAATTAATAAAATACCTACGTCGAATTGATAATTAGCTCCCCAATTCAATTATAGTTATCTTTATTTATGTATCTCCAATCAATCTCCATGTGTCATGGATCATTGCATGGTGTTTTAATAATTTAAGTATTTAGAATAATAAAAATTTATTAATACCTACTATAAATTGTAATTAAGTTATAAGTGTAATTAAGTTGGTCAAGACTTAGTCCCAGCCAAGTGCCGGTTTCTCTTTCTTCCCAGAGACAGTGGGATGACATTGTTTGCAAAAAATCATTTGACACCTTATTAGCTGAGGCCATTTCTGAAAAAGACCGTGCTCGTCTTCTCGCTGTCTCTGCAAAAGAGTCCGGTTACTGGCTACATGCTCTTCCCTCCGCCAACCTGGGCACTTTGTTGGACCATACAACACTCACTGTGTTAATTGGTCTTAGGCTTGGCGCCACAATAAACCAGCCTCATCGTTGCCACTGCGGTGACAGTGTTGACGCCTTCGGCCACCATGGACTCTCCTGTTCGAGAAGCGCTGGTCGCTTCTCCCGTCATAGTACTATTAACGACGTCATCCGGAGGTCCCTTGCCACCGCTCATGTGCCAGCTGTACTGGAACCTATTGGTTTGGCACGTAGCGATGGCAGGAGACCTGATGGTATGACGCTCGTTCCTTGGAAGATGGGCAGGTCGCTTGTTTGGGATGCAACGTGTGCAGACACTTTAGCTGCATCCCACATTCAGGCGACCTCCTCTGTGGCGGGTGCAGCGGCCATCAGCGCCGAACAGGCCAAGAGGCGCAAATATGAAGACCTCGATGGGAGCTTCATATTCGTGCCTTTTGGTGTGGAGACCCTGGGGCCGTGGGGCCCGGGGGCTCGAGCTCTTTTTGGGAAATTTCGAAAAGGGTTATCGAGTCAACCGGGGACCCGAGAGCCAGCGGCTGCCTTGGTCAAAGAATTAGTTTGGCCATCCAAAGGGGTAATGCTGCCAGCATCTTGGGTACAATGCCTCGCTGCGGTGGTCTCGATGACGTTTTAGATTTAATTTAATTTAATTTAGTTTTAATTTAATGTAAATAGTTTTAATAAATAATATTTTCTTATTTGTAAATAAATATTAAAAAGAAAAAACTTTACAGTTATAAGTTAACATATTTGTACACCACAGTGTGGTAGAATACATGATACCGTTCTGTAAAACTAACATCTATGTGTACAACTGTATTCACAAATAAATAAATCTGAATCTGAATCTGAATCCAAAACTTTTAATCATGTAGTATAATTAGATTTTTAATTATTTATTACCTATGAAATTATTGACGCTTAAATATCTTGTTTAAGATAGCTATAAATTACTGTTAAAATGTTACCAATGTAACCATAATATTATTATTTTTCTAAATTACCTCACGTAGTGTACCTATACGAAACTTTAGACGTACTGCAAAATAAAAAAATGCGAAGAAAAGTTAAACAGGTTACAGAAAAATTAGAAAAAAAATCCTTGCTTAAAGTTTTATTGTAAACGGGGACGAAGATGCCGAAAAACTTAACAACTTGATAATTCTTTTATGCTATCTACAACATTGCTGCACTGCATTAGCTAATTCCCTTCTTCTCCCCTTACTTGACTATGCTGACTGTTGTTACCCTGACTTAACAGAAGAACAGCTCAATAAGCTGGAGCGGCTACAAAACCTCTGCATTAGGTTCATTTTTGGCCTACGCAAGTTCGACCATATTTCCAGCTATCGCGCCCAGCTTAAGTGGCTCCCGATTAGGCAGCGGCGCAACATACATGTTCTGACTCTTCTTTACTCAATTCTTTATAATCCCTCTACTCCCTCTTACCTCAAGGAACGTTTCATTTTCCTCGGTGCTGATAATCCGTCGGGTCACTATCTTAGGTCTCGCTTTGATAATCGCCTTAAATTTCCTACACATTTTACTAAATTCTATGGTAATTCTTTTACCATCAAGGCTGTCGTATTGTGGAACTCCCTACCATTTGAGATTCGCCATTCTAAATCGCTCCCTATATTTAAAGATCGTCTGAATAAGCATTACCTTTCTATACAATCCTAGTCAACATTAGTTTATCTCAACCACTTATGCATATATTTTTATTACTATCGTGTACCATATTTATGTTTATTCAAAATATATTGTAAGTATTTATGGATATGTATTTATATATATATATATATATATGTATGTGTGTATATATACATATTGAGTATAGTATTGAGTTTATTTATTTATAGTATCTTACCTAGTAGGTATATATTTTATTGACTATTAATTAGTATTATATCTAATGTGTTTAAGTTTTACTTGCACTATCCTGTTATCTTTACTTTTTCCTCTCTAGCCAAGGGTTGTCTGGCAGAGATTGCTTGCAGCAATAAGGCCGCCTTTGCATACTTCCATGTTAGTTTTGATAATATATACTTTGTTATTTTTCATGTAACTTTTTTGGTGTGCAATAAAGTTTTTTCATTCATTCATTCATTCATTGCTATTCTTGTTTAAAACAAGAGGCAAGTACTAAAATGTGTTTGTTGGAGTTTACTCCTTAAGAATCGATTTTCATATATAAGGCGCCCGGTATGAGAAAAATATGAGAGGTAAAATCTACTGATGAATGACCTCGTTACTTTTTTGGTGCGCACCTATGGTGCGCACCTTTCTAATTTGGTTGTGACGTAAGAGTGAGACGTACATAGTGTATGCTGCAAGGCGACTATACCTATATGTTATTGGGCTTGTTTGTTTCTATCAGTGTCAAAGTACTTATATTGCTGTTTTTGTTATACATATCAATATAGCTATTTATGCAACTGTATCGTAATGAAGGTCATTTTAATTCGAGTGCTGTTTTTTGATACGAGGCTTGCCGAGTATCAAAATAGGATAGTACGAGTAAACTCCAGTCGTGCGTCGGAGCTGACACACACAATTTTTTTTTTCTATCAGTGTCAATGTACTTATATTGCTGTTTTTGTTATACATATCAATATAGCTATTTATGCAACTGTATCGTAATGAAGGTCATTTTAATTCGAGTGCTGTTTTTTGATACGAGGCTTGCCGAGTATCAAAATAGGATAGTACGAGTAAACTCCAGTCGTGCGTCGGAGCTGACACACACAATTTTTTTCTTTTTCAGGTAAACAACGCTATTTCTATTCATAGAATTGTCTGTGGAAAAATGAAATCTAGAGATATCTGATGTGGATCCTTGTTACCATTTGGTTTGTATGGTTATTTTTACGCAATATAAAAAACAATAGAGCTAGGCATATTCTGGAAAGTTTCAAAGAGTAGGAACTGTGCCAAGTTAAATTAAATGTGGCATTTAATATACCATCATTATCATAGGACCCCATCATGCGCAAAATAGCTCCCTCACTCCTACTTTATTTATTTATTTATTTAATTTTTTATCTACTCCAGCATCGAAAAGTTCCAATTTCGAATTTGACAACTATATCGAATTGAACCCTCTTTCGTGTTTGCTTCTCATAACGATACAGTTCGTTGTATGGGAGCTGTATCGTTATGAGTCGTAGCTGTATCGATATGGTTATCTTCATAAATAGGATACCTATAGCTTAGCGGCTCTGGGTTCTGGCACTTGATTGATTTGACTTTTTTATTAATTTATAAAGTAAAAAATTATAAAGACGTCCTTGTCGTAGATAAAATCTTGTATGCAACTGTACGTAATTAGTCATTTTAATTCTCGTACTATCCTATTTTGATACTCGGCAAGCCTCGTATCAAAAAACAGCACTCGAATTAAAATGACCCTCATTACGATACAGTTGCATAAATAGCTATTATTTGACACCACGTCTGTAACATAATACGTATTACGTTTTTATTCGATATTTACACCGAAAAACATCTTATTTATTTATTATCTAACTAGATGTTTAACTAGATGATGCCCGCGACTTGGTCCGCGTGGATTGATGGTTTTGATTCCCGCGGGAACTCTTCAATTTTCCGGGATAAAAAGTAGCCTATGTCGTTCCCCGGGATGTAACCTATTATGTTCCAAATTTCATCAAAATCGGTTGAGTAGTTAGGCCGTGAAAGTGTAGCAGACAGACAGACAGACAGACACTTTCGCATTTATAATATTAGTATGGATATGGATAAATACCTCTCTAACAATATTAAGTAGGTATATTTATAAATAAAATATTCGAATGACGCGGATGTAGACTGCTTTACGAGACAACCTTCAGCTCGTTGTTCCGATGACCTAAAGAAGGTGACGGGAAGCGAGTGGATGAAGAAGGCTGCAGAGGACCGTGTTTGGTGGCGTGCTCTCCAACAGGCCTATGTGCAGTAGTGGATGCATAGAGGCTGATGGATGGATGGATTGATTGGTCATTTGGTCACCAACATTGGTCATTGGTAATTTAGAAAATAATTCTACGGACAGATTTGATGATTTACTAGTGCATAAATGACGCAAATATTATGTAACACGCGTTCATTCTTAGATTAGAAGATCTCTTTTTTTCCTCACACTCATACAGTTACGTGTTAAATCTTATTCCCTTAGTAACGAATTAAATCAGAATTCTCATTACATCTTGTAGCGTTCCCTGTTATCTCCGATCTAGGCCCTCCCCCCGGTTTGCCGCGGTGTTAGCTTCAACACCTTGCGAATTTATATTTTTCTTGTTGATACAATTGGTTTCGGATGTACGAGAATTTGGAGGAGGCTTAAACCCATATTAATCTATACTTTAATGTTATAAATGTAGGTTTAATTTATAGCGAGATATTTATTTTTAAATTTTAAATAAGTAACGTTTTATATCGTACAGTGTCAATACTGCTTATTTGATAGTGTCTATTTAGTTTTATAACAGTACTTAACTGCCACAGCAGCATTTACACTGAACTAATATACAAAATCACATTTAATATTTACTTTTTTTAAAGTATTGTCTCATTCTTTCTCAGATACCACATCCGTTTAAACACACATTCAACCCCGGGCCATAAGAGGGGTGTGTGCACAATTTAACTGATAAAATCAGCCGCGGCTCCAGGCGATGTGCCTCTTAAATTATTCAAATAAAATCCCGCTCATACATCTGTGATTGTAAATATCGCTGTACACGTCGTGTTTTACGGCCCAAGGTGGTGAACAAACGCGTGTAATAGACGACCCAACTCATAATACTCCTTGCAGTAAGGGACAGAACTTTGGTTTAGTTTAGAGATTGTGTTATACCTCACTAATGCGTCATTAGTGAGCTGTGGACCTGTGTCGTTAAAAAAAATACTCACCGAATTGAGAAACTCCTCCTTTTTTGGAAGTCGATAAAAAATGGGAATTTATTGCAGTGGCAGTTTAGTTGAAATGTTTCCTCCTTTTTTCAGGCAGTCGTATAAAAAAATGCTTTGCTGGAAAGTACACACTCCTGTTACGCAATTATGTCCAGTTAAATTGGTCAGACTTTTATCAATTTACTAGCTGATACGCCAAAGAACTTTCTCCTGAGCACGCAATGTCCTCAACACTTTTTAAGACTGGGTATGCTAGCAGTTCTCTAGCCAACATATTCTCTATTATATCGACTTTGTCGGCATGTCTATATCAATTTAATGGCTTTAAGATGAGCCGAGAGGTTCTGATGAAAATACTCGCATTATAGAGGGTGTGGTGTCGAGAATTTTTATTAGCGTGTCGATTGGAAACATACAATAAAAGATTGTGTATGAAAGATTTTTGGCGTCTGATATTTCTCAATTGCTAAATGGAATTATTTAAATATGAGATTTAATGTGAGATGCGTATATTGAGTTATTAGTAACAACACTATTAACTTTTACTTCAATAATACGGTACAAAATAAAATTTATTTTTCTGGGTATATTGAAGTCGAAACAACTTGACCTACTTTTTTATATTTCTTTTTATTATTAATTAATTGCTACATATATTTTTCAATAGCAGCGTAAAAAAAATCAGACGGCATAAGAGATTCAGTAACCAGTTATTTCGATTTACCTATATATTTTATTAAAATAACAATGTTCTCAATTTTTTTTAAGGCAAATAAAAATCAAATGAATTTAAATAAGAATTTTTTGGCATTTTTTGTGTTGCTACGTCCGTTTGAGTTCAAAAAATATACATTTCGTTTTATTAATGTTATATTGAGATTTTTCAATATTATAAAAAGTATTTTTTATCAACACTAATAATATAACAATTATAACATCAGTGTGATTGTTAATAAATTATTGTATTCAATCGAATCTCATCGGAGCAACATAGGCTATCTTTCATCCTTGGAAATGAAAGAGTTTCATGATAATTAAAAAAAATACATCCATCCATCCATCCCAACCATCGCATTTATAATAATATTAGTATACACTACCGGATGCCCGCGACTTTGTCCGCATGGATTGAGATTTTAAGGGATAAGAAACTCTTTAATTTTCTGGGATAGAATAAGCCTGTTATTCCAGATCTTTCTCTGTAGCAAATTTCATCCCGATCCGTTCAGCCGTTCTGGTGTGATTGAGTAACAAATATCCATTTATCCTACCATCAATCCAATCTTTCGCATTTATAATATTAATATAGATAGTATACAACTAGGTATAGGGTAATGCCTGGTGGGAGGCTTCGGCCGTGGCTAGTTAACACTTATCACCGGTACGATGCCGTGTAGAAACCGAATAGTGGTATATATGGGTTTAATATAACTACCATACCTCTAAAAGGTTAGTCCGCTACCATCTTAGACATGCATCATCACTTACCATCAAGTGAGATCGCAGTCAAGGGCTAACTTAGAAGAAGAACTAAATAGAATTATAGATAAGTAGGTAGTATGTACATGGTCCTTGTTAACTGTATTGATTTTGTATTACGTCGTTTGCGTTAACACTTATTTTGGGCAGCAGGTGTAATATAATAGGTAGGTTTAGACAAGGCTCGGCATCTCTGGGGGCTGTTTTGTATAGCGATAATAATGTTTATTATTACGGGCCCACAAATATTTGTTATACAGGATTAAATAAGGCCATCCGTGTTAAAGTGTCCTAAACAACTAATCTCTATTTTCAACATTGCCGGATTTTGGATAAAATAACGTTGAGTAAAAGGAAAAGGTTCATTTTAGGCCTAATCTTGTACACTCTACCATGAATAGAGGAAAACACATAGACTGCATTAAAAATATAATAATTTAGAACAGAAAAGTAAATAACGATCAAATAAAAATGTATTATTTCAAGTTTTCGATACGTTTCCAAGATGGCAACCTTCAACCATAGAGAAGGCAGTAGGCGCGAAATGCATCAAATGCAGTTTCTGACAGTCACTGTCAAAATAACGTGTTTTTCTTTAAAAACGTCAAAAAATATGAATCCGTCATTGTTACCCACTCATGTTTGTGTTCCATAACTGGGAAAGATTAAATAATTTTATCACTGAAATTACGACGAATTCGTAATTCGATTTGACAAAAAAAAACTGGTCTAGTATTTTATTTTCCTTAAATTCTCTGCTTGTACAAGACTTGGCCTACGCCCCATACAAATCTGAACCGTCTCTTTTGCGACTATCGGTGGCTACACTACAAAAGGTTTTTAGGGTTCCGTTATTACGTACCTATTTACTTAGTTACTTTCTTCAGCAACTTTTTAACAATTCTTTTTATGTAAGCTTTTCTTTATTGTTAAAACATTCACAATCATCTTCTCTTTATCGCAAAAATGGCATGCATAATATATTTTATACAAAAAGTTACTGCATTTACCAAAATTTTGATCCATATAGTGTCGTATATTTATATTTATATTTATTAGGACCACCAAAAATTTGATCCATTGAAAAAAATACTTTGAAAACTAAATACTAATTAAACACATTGTTAAATATACAATCGATGACAGGTGTCAAATCATGCGCCTTATATGACTAAAAATAAAAAATAATAAAAAGCTTACACTGGCATAAAATCAAAAATGCGTAACATAAAAACAAAAATTGCAAAAATTACAAAAAATACAGAAAATTAGAAATAAAATTTTAATAAGATAAAATAAAAATAAGTAAAATTATTAAGAGAGAGAGAAAGTAAAAATTCTTAGTGCGTTGCCCACAATGTAGTTTTCACCGTCTGGATTCAGCAGCTGCGCTTTCTTGCAACTCGCTTGATGTCTTCCATCCACCTAGTGACGGATATGGGTGTTTACTGTTTGCAAGCGAGGTCTCCATTACAGCACTCGGAACCCTAACGTCTCTCGGTATTTCGATCTATGTGTAGGTATATTTTTTTGAACATTTTTTACTAATTATATTGGCAATAAAAGTCAAATTCTTGGGTTAGACCACTTTAGTAACGAATAGTCCGTTTTATAACAATGTGAATTTGAGGCGTAACGTTATTGCTGAATTATGGTTACGTGTACTGTTAACGCTTATTACAACGGTTTGGTTTATTATGTTCTATGTAAAAAGATATTACATTTACATACATACCTATATAAAGTCTTAGGCGTTTAAATTTTCAAATAATAGCTAAGAATGTTCTAAAAGCTGTTTGTTTCATCCAAGACTAAAACCTTTCTTTATGTACTTTACTTTGTATTTTTTCTTGTGTGCAATAAAGTATTCATCTATCTATCTATCTTTCTGAGAGTTCGTAGATTACGCTAATGAAAAAAAACATGAAAATCGGTTAATTGGTTTCCAAGAAATTCCTTCACAAACATCCACAATCCACATATCACATAGATACATAAATCCTAGACTACAGAAGCTTCTTTTTGAAGTAGGTATGTCTAAGTAAAAATAAAAGTCGCGTCTTTGTCTATGCATATTATGAAGGTAGATTTTCAGCAACCATAAAATCAAAGCAGCAACCTCAAAATTCATAATAAGCAGACACCCAAATCGTAAACATTTGACAGCTAAAACACGTAGGTAGGTATATATCTTGAACTGTTTTAAGGAGTTCACACACATGCTGAATGTGACGTGCCGGCACTTGAAATGATGTGTAACCATCACTTGTAATGATGTGTAACCATCACTTGTAATGATGGATAAGTCACCGTAAGATTGTAAAAACCGTTAGATTATAATCTAACTCGCGAAATTGTAAACTGTCGAATGATTACAATATAACGGTTTTCAGTAGATTGTTATCTGTTAGGTTTATTAACCCGATAGAATCTAACCTAACCTAACCTAACCTACAAGAAAGAGACAAGGAAACGTAAATACCTACAATGAATATTTCAAAAATTGTCACTTAAAACATTGAACGGTTCACAATCTTTCGACTGTTTACAATCTATCGAAAAAAAAGCGTTAGATTACAATCTTACGGCTTTTACAATCTTACGGTGACAGATATACCTATTGTAGCACAGAATGTGTATGGAAATCGTTTGTCGGAACGGATAATTCGACCTGTTTATAGAGTTCATAGATGCCTGCACGTCAATCATACTTAATATTATAAATGCGAAATTGTATGTTTGTTGGTTTGTTGGTCTGTCCTTCAATCACGCTGCAACGGAGTAACGGATCGAAGTGATTTTTGGCATGGGTACAGTAATTGAGGACCTGGAGAGTGACATAGGCTAGTTTTAATCCCGGAAAATTAAGGAGTTCCCGGGGGAATTAAAAAAAACTTAAGCCACGCGGACGAAGTCGCGGGCATCAGCTAGTACTTTAATGTTATCATTGCAAAAGTGTGTTTGTTTGTCCTTCAATCACGCTGCAACGGAGCAACGGATCGAAGTGATTTTTGGCATGGGTATAGTTGAGCACCTGGAGAGTGACATAGACTACTTTTTATCCCGGAAAATTAAGGAGTTCCCGGGTGAATCAGAAAAACATATTCCACGCGGACGAAGTCGCGGGCATCAGCTAGTAAATAATATGTAGGTATGAACTCCTTAAAAAGTTCGAGTAATGATTACAATAATTTGCTTAGACAATTTAATCTAGGCAATGAAACTAGTCGACTCCAACAATAATTCCTCAGGCGACCAAACTTTACAGTATTTTAAAGTATCATGAGTAAAACGTATATTATACATATCCAGTAAAAAATCAGAAAGGAAGTAAGTTTTTTATGCTATACCTAATTGTAAACGCAGTTTAGGTTTGATAATAAAATCTGTTAAATATCGATGTTCTGCATGATTATTTCGTTTGATATTTCGGTTTTGAGTGTAAATATACTACTGATACTACTTACTATTATTTTAAAAATAAATCGATAAAAAATCAGTCATAAATATTAAGTTTTAGGTATAAATCCCTAACTTCCGGTTGGAATTTTTGTTGGATATTTTTGTATAAGTTTTGGTTCATACCAAACTACAACTCTGCCAAGTTTCAACGACTGAGGATTTAATACGGGGGCCTCCATAAAACTCCGTTTGACAAAGTATTACGATTTCCTTACACAATCGGGGGGCAGATTCCGTGTTCCATGCTTTCAAAGGTCCCATGTTTGAACGTGTTCTACAAACTTGAGCTATATAATATATATACCTAGCTACATACCTTTAAAGGCAACACGTTCAAGACGTGTCAGCATCATCTGGGAATACGGTAACCCAAAGTTAGGCACAAGCGGTCGATTCATTTAGCGAGTTACCCGCAATTTGTACGAGTTAGGCTGTGTCCTATATGCGCAGTGATTGAGTTAAGTAATTAGTAACTCTACCTAATCCCTGTTAGTAGTTACCTAGTAGCATAAATACTTAATAGTACCTTTTGTAGTCTATACTAATCCATACTATCCATACTAATATTATAAATGCGAAAGTGTGTCTGTCTGTCTGTCTGTCTGTCTGTCTGTCTGTCTGTCTGCTACGCTTTCACGGCCCATCTGTTCAACCGATTTTGATGAACTTTGGTACAAGGATAGGTTGTATCCCGGGGAAGGACACCGTCTACTTTTTATCCCGGAAAATTAAAGAGTTCCCGCGGGATTCAAAAAACCTTTACGCGGGCGAAGTCGCGGGCATCATCTAGTAATATTATAAATGCGAAAGTTTTGATGGATGGATGTTTGTAACTCAATCACGCTCGAACGGCTGAATGGACCTGGAAGGTATTTAACTACCCGGTCTCCTCTTCGGGTGGTAGGTCCGATCCACGGGTACACAGCAGTGAGGTACGCGTACTACGCACCTCAAAAAATTTTTTAGAAAGATGTGCGTTTTAAGAAATTAAATAGGTGGGTTCCTACTTAACACTTCCTTCGGTGAAGGAAAACATCGAAAACATCGACACCAAATAGCTCAGGCTACTTATGCAAGCTTTGTATGGGAACCCTAAAATAAAAAATGTTAAGCTGATTTTTGGCACAATGTGTTCCTATGGGGTCTAAGAAGTAAGTAGGTACATCAAGGAACCCTTTAGGTACTTCTCAGAAGTACATAATATCAATATTCAAAGGGCGGATAAACAAACATCTCAAAAGCCGGCAACGCATTGGCGGTTCCTCTGGTGCTGCAAATGTTCATGGGCGGCAGTAATCACTTACCATCAGGTGACCCACCTGCTCGTTAGCTCGCTATACTTAAATATTTAAAAAAAAAATGTTTAATAGTCCCGTACTAAAATAGGTAAACCGGTCAAATGCGAGTCAGACTCCCATGAAATGGTTTTGAGTTTTTGACGACCTCCCTGGCGCAGTGTTGAGCGCTGTTGTGTTCGGGGTTTGATCCCCGGCAGGGTCCATTTGGGAATTTATAATTTCTGAATTTTCCCTGGTCTGCCCTGGTGGGAGGCTTCGGCCGTGGCTAGTTACCAGCGTTAACACCCAACCGGCAAAGACGTGCCGCCAAGCGATTTAGCGTTCCGGTACGACGTCAACCGAAACTACCATACCTACCTACTTATATAGTTTTTTACTATTACTAAGACTCCGCTGTCTGTCTGTCTGTCTGTCTCCAGGCTGTATCTCAATGACCGTGATAGCTAGAAAGCTGAAATTTTCACAAATGATGTATTTCCGTTGCCGCTATAACAACAACTTACTAAAAATTAAAAAAATATATATATTAAGGGGGGTCCCCATACAATAAACGTGTTTTTTTCGTATTTTTTTGCTCAATATTAAAAACGGTAACAGGTAGACGGTTCAAATTTTCACAGAATATTAACTTGTATATTACCTTTCAAAATAAATAATTAAATATCAATAAAGTAAATATTAAAGGGGGGCTCCCATACAACAAACGTAATTTTTTGATATTAACAGTAAACCTCTACAAACAAAGTTAGTTTTGCGGTTCATTAACAAAGGTAATTATACCTACTTCTTGAGTACGGAACCCTCGGTGCGCGAGTCCGACTCGCACTTGGCCGGTTTTTTGATTTATTGGCGAGTGTCAAAATATGAGGCTTATACGGCCTTATCTTTTGATTGCGTTGACTTAGAAGGTTGATTTTTTATAGCTCCAAGGGACCGCAGACCTCAGTAGGTATTTGATATTAATTTCAGCTTGATACCCTCCACGCGTTCCCGAGAAAAAGGTGGTTGACAGACAGACAGACGGACAACGAAGTGATCCTATAAGATTTCCTTTTCTTCTTTAGGTACGGAACACTAAATAATAGCACACTAGCAACTAGCACACGCTATACAAAGTACTTATTTTATTGTTGATATTTTAAAAACCGCTCGACCGATTTCGATGAAATTTATATGGGACCACTTGGGAAGTATGCCCTTTCAAATAAAAAAAAATCATCCAAATCGGTCCAACCAGTCAAAAGTTCTGAGGTAACAAACATAAAAAAAAAACCGGCCAAGTGCGAGTCGGACTCGCGCACTGAGGGTTCCGTACTCAAGAAGTAGGTATAATTACCTTTGTTAATGAACCGCAAAACTAACTTTGTTTGTAGAGGTTTACTGTTAATATCAAAAAATTACGTTTGTTGTATGGGAGCCCCCCTTTAATATTTACTTTATTGATATTTAATTATTTATTTTGAAAGGTAATATACTAGTTAATATTCTGTGAAAATTTGAACCGTCTACCTGTTACCGTTTTTAATATTGAGCAAAAAAATACGAAAAAAACACGTTTATTGTATGGGGACCCCCCTTAATATATACATTTTTTTAATTTTTAGTATTTGTTGTTATAGCGGCAACGGAAATACATCATTTGTGAAAATTTCAGCTTTCTAGCTATCACGGTCTATGAGATACAGCCTGGAGACAGACAGACAGACAGACAGACAGACAGACAGACAGACAGACAGACAGACAGCGGAGTCTTAGTAATAGGGTCCCGTTTTTACCCTTTGGGTACGGAACCCTAAAAATACAGTCGAATTAAGAACCTCCTCCTTTTTTTGAAGTCGGTTGAAAAAGGTAAACGCAAACTTAAAACCAAAACAAACCGATTCTCGATTAAAGTTAAGAAACAACGGGTTAAGATCATGCTACTAATTAACGTATTTAACATTTAACCATTAAATCACTGAAATCGAATCCGTATGCAACCGAGAATCGAACCTGATAACGCCTTGAACGCCTGAGACTAATTAGTGATTAAACTATACAATAACCTACACACAAGCGAATTTAAACTTTAGATTAAAACTGTAAGGTTGATATTTAAATGCGTAAGGATGTTCATACTTATTGAAAATGTTTTATACGATTTTGTGTTTTATATTGTAGGGGAAAGAGTTTGGTTTCGATTATTACGTTTATATTATAAGACGAAGCGCATATTGACCAACTACTACCTAGTACCTACCTAAGTTTTGAGCTATAGGACCTAGTAAATACCTACTTATCTTACGGAATTATTATTTAAAAAGAGCAACCACCGAGTTTCTTGCTGGTTCTTCTCGGTAGGAATGGCATTCCGAACCAATGGCAGATTCACTTGACGATTCAAAAGTAGGGACTTCTAAAAGTTAATTTTAATATAAAAACATTTGATTTGATTTGATTTGATACCTACCTAGTAAAAAGTTCATAACATCATACTTAACATTAAATAGGTAAGTATGAACCTAGGTACTTATTGATACGTAGGTAAGGTAAATATCAATTAGTAGGTACATACTTAGTTGATCATTATTTTGATCTCTTCAATTTAAATTGTATAATAAACTTTAAACATCATTTTAAAATACCGCGCGAAAGAATATTAAAATGACCTTGAAAATAATCACGCTTGAAAGTTGGGACACGGTTCACAGCTACCGCTCCCCTCCCCCCTGGACCCCCGCACCGATACTCGCCGAACGCCGCACAATACATATTCGACATTAAAGCGTGCATCGTTTGTATGAGTTCGTCTTTGTATCTTGATATTAAAAAATGAACTTTGGTTCTTTTAAAACAATTCGTATTAAGATGCCGCGAATGCTATTTCATAATTATTATTAAAATATAAGTACTTATTAATAATTCGATTTTATATTATTATTTTAATTTAACAAAAGGTAATTAATTAAATATTCGTATTTGGAAAAAAATAAGAACATAAAGGTTATTTACAATATTAATTATGCCTTTAATTTTGCCTTACTTGAAATAAGTAATATCAATGAAAGTCATTATAAATATAAGGTACAAAAAAACAGCAACAAGCAATTCCCCGTTAAATGTTCAGGTCGCAATACCGCACCCTAATTTAGCGTATTAATAATGTCTCGACGTGAATTCTCGCAGCTAGCGGCGTGGCGTGGTGCTCGGTTGCGGGGCAGAGCGCCATGACACTTTCTGTCTCTTTCTATCAAATTGAAGAATTTATAAGATAGAAAGAGAGGCTCATGCCTTCGTATTCATGTTCGGTTGTGTTCGGAAACACAACGAACGGAGGTCGGAGGACAAACGTAGATAAAATTCTGTTACTTGTTGACGTATTTTTCATCCGTTTATCAAAATACGAAACATTTTGTTCATTATTTAGTTAGAAATCCGTGATTTTTAAGTTTAAAATATTATGTAATATCATGTATTATGTAACTCATGGTTAACGAGTCAATAAGTCGACGATACCTGCAAGATTGTAGGTATAGGTACGCCAGTGTCGCAGATTTCTGGTACGGATAGCAAAAAAATATGTAAGTATGTATTTTAATTTTTAATGTTTTTATTTTAACTTTAATTTTGTTATTATCATTAAGTATATTTAAATATTGGTACTTGTAGACATTATGTTACCATTAAAATATGGGTACGTTATAGATTAAAATATTGTATTTTAAGAAGAAAAATAAACATAGAACAGTCTTTCCACTATTTTGTGATGTCTTGCTGTGATGTAAAATTTGATTAAATAGATCAATACTCATAATATTTTTACTAAATAATATCTGGGTATTTCTAAGTCTAAATTATAAACACCTAAGTACTTTACCTACATAATAATATATTAAAAAATAGGAAGGTCTATAAGCAAGGCATTTGCCTTTCTAAACGAAATTATCAAATGACACAGCAGTGACAGTGATAGTTGACTGTCAGACGTCATTGACTCTCACAATCTTATTTTGAACGCACTATCCTTCGAAGACCCTTGAAAGTTAAAAATCAGTACAGATTATTGTTATCTGTATTGTTGTTGTAGTGTTTGCTTTAATATGATTTTACATACATTGGCATATATCTGTAAAATATGTAACTTATGATTATATCCTATGTAAAAATCGCTAGCGAACCTTATGAATAAAATAAAAATAAATCTGTACTCATTTTTATCAATAATTGTAGATATGTTAGCAATTTTACAAAAAAAAACTATAAAACATGTTATTATTTTAATTTTTTTAAATAAGTATTTGTCTACTGTTTAGATGTCATGGGATCACCACAGCCGAGTACT
The DNA here is from genome assembly GCA_963932025.1 of Erebia epiphron. NCBI lineage: Eukaryota > Metazoa > Arthropoda > Insecta > Lepidoptera > Nymphalidae > Erebia > Erebia epiphron. The sequence continues at coordinate 27,558,009 of OZ009947.1, read as the reverse complement.
AGCAATGCAATGGATTCAATTTTATTAGACGAAGGTGATGAGTTAAACGAGTATGGAAAGGAAACATATTCATTATTGAAGTACGTCTTACATGAAATTTCAGCAGAAAAAAATATAAATGCGAAAAAGGAATTCCCGCTAGAAAGAGCTCATCGCTATACCGGGCTTCAAATTGACTTTCTGGAAACACTGAGTTATAAAGATGTTACTATAGTTGATAAAATCACAGAAATTAATCGCAAATGTGTACACGATGCACTCATGTCATTCTATTTAGATAGAAACTTCATGCCCACTACGACTGAATTATTTGATAGTTTACAAGAATCTCTTCCACTCTACGAAGATATAAGGAGTTTTAGAAAGAAACTCGTTAAAATGGGGTATATTTTCAAGAAAAACGTAGATAGCTTCGTTGTTTACGAAAAACCATCAATTAGATTTGAACGGTTTCTGTACTTAAAACATATTTTGCAATACCGAGAAAATAAAAGACATATTTACTACATATCTGAATTAGGAATGTCATATCAAAGAGTCTGGAATGTTGATGAGAGTATGTTAGAAAAAAAAGAAAAGCAGTACCTTTTTTACTTTGCTGTATCCTCTCATAAAGGAGTTGAGTTTCTAAAAAAAGTTAAAAGTTTTGACATTGTTACTTTCAATTCGTGGATATTAAAAGAACTCATTCCCTATCTGGAAATTAATAGCGTTCTTATTTTAGATAACTCAAAGCACCACTGCGATAAATATTGTGAGACTCCTAAGAAAACTAGTCCGAGTTATATAATGATAGAATGGCTTACACTTCACGAAATACCCTTTAATGACACAATGAGCATAGTTGAACTCTATAGCTTAATAGAGAAATACACGGACGTACATCAAAGGTTAAACAAAGTAGATATTTGGTTGAAACAAAATAGCCATGATGTTTTGCGTTTACCAGACTGTATTAACGAACTGACACCGGCAGCACAAGTCCGTAATTTAATTACGGAAAGACTGCGATGTAAAGAAAACCTTCTAACCAAATCTATCGAGGAAATTGTCAGCGATATAAATGTAACTGAATTAAACAATTATAATTTAGAGCTTGCTAAAGAAGAAGTACGGCTTTATAATATGGAAGTTTACGTGGATAAAGTTCTGGACAGTTTAAAGCCTTCATTCAATATTGAAAAAGATTTATATTTACCTTCTCTAAGTGATTCCGACTGATTAAAGCACAAGTATTATTCGATTCATTTAACTTAAATATATCTGATAAAATAATAAAGCTTTAATTGATCTAAAACGCTGTTTATTTATTTTTTTAAGTTTTATTTTGAAGGATGCTTTATTTTTTTATATTTTGGTCTATGAATCAATTTGGTTTATGTTTCTAAGCATTATTGTTGAACATAATATTATAATGGAATGGAAAAACAAATAATACAACCTATAGTTTATGATATTTTTAATACAATCAAGGATCGATTTGTACAGTTTCCTCCATCTTAAATTCGTCGAAGTCATCGCTTTTTATAAAATTAAATGACATTGGCTTGTGCTCCGCAAACGTTAGTATTTTTTCAATAGTTTTATTTACTGTGATGTCTTCATTTAAAGTCTTTTGTTCGATTTCACAAAGCATTGTTTCCATCTGTTTCCAAGTATTTATATTAATTTTCTGACACGAATCCATATTTGGTCTATCAAATGCATTTCCCCAAAGGCTATTAAAATAGTTCAAATATTGTGTATTTCGAGGACGTCGCAATATCTTGTGGCCATAGGACATTAAAGTTTCATCCAAGTCATTCCTTCTCAACAGATTGCGGTTGAATCTCTTTATAAGCTCGAAAAATTCTGCTGAGTGCATATCTGGATTATGTGGAATATCATTTTGTTCTAGCCAGTTTTTCATTTTGGTTCTACTGCTGTATATCGTAAGAGTGTCTATATAAGTATTTGAACTGTCGACCTGGTCTTCTAAAACAAATATACTCGGTGTGGATAGATATGGGACAACAGTTTCTAAGATCCAGTTAGACAGTAAATAATAATAGTAATTTTTTTCAGGTATCGAATTAGTAACCTTTTTAATAACCTTGTTGCTTATCAATCCCAATGATGAAGACGCAGCTAAATAAAACATTGTTACGTCTTCGTCGCTATGTTTTGGACTTCCATTTCCTGTAAATTTTTTTACTTCAATATAAATTATAGGCAGACCGGCACTTCTAAACTGCTCTATACTATGTAAATATTTGATTCTCGCCAAACTACGCTCAGGATCTTCTACTAGTACAGTTTTAGTACATTGCGGAAGCCTTTTTGATTTATAGCCTCGCGTTTTCAAGCTTACCTCAAACTGAGATTGATTCCAAGATATTTTTGGACTGTTTTTTAATATTTTAAATGTAGACTCTTTAGTTGGTAGGTTGTTTTGTATTAATATAAGATTTCTCAAAAGTGTATCATCGTATGAGTTATCACTAGCATCCAATTTTGCCATTTTGATCAGCTCATCCCAGTCGTTAAATGTTTTCGGCGTATGAACCTGGCCCAGAAGATGAGTTATTATTTCTCTTGAAAAATATTCTGAAGCTTTTTCAACTATCACCTTTTTAATTAAATCAGCATCGTATTGTTTCGCTAAACAAATTTTGATAACCAGTTTAACTATATCCAATTTTGCATGAATATCCCTTAGTTTTTGTTCTTCCAAAGACTTCAATTGAACCATTTCTTCAGCCATATCTGCGTAGTATAAAGTAAAAACCAATTATAATACTAAAACAGTATAATACCAAAATAGCAAGTAATTAACAATAACTTATATAATTAATAATATGTTTCAATTTCAGTATTAATATAAACAATTATTTAATTGTACAAGAATACAATTAATTATGTATCAAGCAAATTGTGATACAAGGATAGGAATAGTAGTATTGAAGCTAGTGAGATATACGAAGCAGCACTCGCTAACTTCAACTCATTAACCTATTTACTAGTGTGAGGAATGAACGCTATTCGCAGTGTTGTTGCGATGCTGAGTTGTGATTCATAGGTGATTTTGCATTGCATTTCATGTTCAATTTAGGTTTCTTGCAATGAATTGTTGATTTTACTTTGGAGGTTATATTTTGGCAACATTGAGTGTTGCAGGATGCAGAGTTTATTTTGATTGATGCTAAGTAATTTAATCACCAATCGTAGCTTTTCAATATATAGGCTGTAATCATGACAGCCAATCACAAAAATTCAGGAGAATGTTGGTGGGACGGTAACAGAAAAATAGTATAAAGGTGAGAGAAAATGGCGTCGGGAGTTCAGTCAGTATTAAAATTTTGAGGAGTTATTACAAGTGGATAAAGTGTATATTAATATTGATTGTATTGGTGAAGATTAAGGGTGGATTACGGCATTTTGCTGAGATAAGTATAAATTATAATTACATACTATTTTAAGAGGTTATGTTAGGTTATCATTATCGATTTCTAAACAATTGGCTTTTGGAATATTTTGAGACAGATCTTGTAGTGATATTTATTAAAATCAATATAATTGTAAAATCAACTTTAATAGTTCATCGTTTTTATATAATATTATGTTTTAATATCATTGGCTGTTCAATAATTTTTAAAGAGCAACTATACCAGTTTCTTGCAGTTTCTTCTGGATAGAATGTGATTGTAACATACACAACAAACTGGAATGAACAGAAATTAAAATCTATTCATGGTTATCTTTGTGTTTATTTTTAACCTACTAGCAGTGTGGTCTAATGTCTTTGACACTAGTTGATACCCACGACTTCGTCCGAGTGGTTTAAATTATTCTCCCCGCGGGAGCTCCTTAATTTTTTCGGGATAAAAGTAACCTATGTTAGGTAAGAGTGTCCTTTGAACACAATTTATATCTGTACCTGTGGTTGAAATGGTTGGCCGAGAAAGCGTAATAAGCAAACTCACATTCGCATAATATTAGTAAGGATAATTCCCGAAACTTCGTCAACGTCAATTAAGGTAGTCTTTAAATATCTTTGGAGCTCTTTAATTTTTACATACTTTGTATGTATCTCGGAATACAAGCTATCTCTGTAGCCAATTTCGTAAAAAATTGTTAGAAAAAGTTTTTAATGTTAGTATTGATGTAATACGAATCTACATTTTAATTGTTTGCAGTCTTGCATAATGTTTTCTTTATGTATTATATTAAATTTTTTTGGCGACAGTACAATCCATAGGTACTTACCGGAGCGACGAACAAACGTGTCACGTGTGCACAAAACGGGGCTATGGTAGCAACTGACTTAACTGAGGGGTTCGGAGAGAGGAGCGGCGGCGGTGGTTTCCTGCACACCTCCCCGCCTGTTCTTTCCCCTCGATCGCCCTGCCTTAATTACCTTATACGTAACTCGAATAGCTTTATAGCTCTTAGCTTTAGATATCGTACTCCGTAGATAGTGGAGAAGTTTCATGATGTTGTGAATATCATATTATGTAATACAACGGAACTAAAATTAAAACTAATAAATCAGTGTTTTTTTTATCCATCAATAAATGACTGAGAAATGACGATTTAAAAGTTTAATTATTTAATGTAGGTACACCGATTGCAGCTGTAGGTAGGTAGGTATCTTACTGAAGTGAGAAATTTTGTGACTGAGTTTTAATACCTAGCCGAGATTTAATGCTTCAAAATTATCTTCACACACAAATTAAGTGCTTTTAATTCAATTAAGTCACGTTAAGTCCATTTGTTTCTTTTATTCGGCTTTATAAATTCGGTTGATAGGGAACTATGACGTCACGTCTCCCGTCTTGCAAGTGCAACTTTATAGTTCCATAACTTTTTCATTTGTTGAGATATTTTAATGATTCTTTCATATTTTTGTTTTATGTTGTCTTAATGTTCATAATAAATTTAAAAAAAGGTAAACTTCTCCATTATCTTATACTTTGAAAGCATGACGTTCAGAATGTGTACCTACCTACTTTGTAGGTAGGTACTTAGTCTTACCTATTTCTTAATCCATACTATCCATACTAATATTATAAATGTGAAAGTGTGTCTGTCTGTCTGTCTGTCTGCTACGCTTTCACGGCCCAACTACTCAACCGATTTTGATAAAATTTGGTAAAGAGATAGGTTACATGAATCCCGGGGAAAGACATAGGCTACTTTTTATCCCGGAAAATTTAAGAGTTCCCGCGGGAATCAAAAAAACATCAATCAACGCGGACGAAGTCGCGGGCATCATCTAGTAGGTAAATAAGACAACGTCGGGTTTTAAAAACCCCAAAAAAAAATGAGATTTAAAAAAAAAGTCGGGTTTGTTCGAACACTTATAACTCTAGAACGGCTGAACGGATCTGGATTAAATTGGGCACAGGGATAGGTTATAGTCTGGAATAAAAATAGGCTACTTTTTATTCCGGAAAATTAGGAGATGTTCCCGCGGGAACCAAAAAACCTCAATCCACGCGGACGAAGTCGCGGGCATCAGCTAGTTTTGAGTAAGTAAATATATTTTGAGTTTGAGTTTGAGTTTGAATACCGGGATGCCGGACTTTTTTAGCCGGGTTTCAATACCGGTATTGAATTTTCTAATACCTGGATCCCGGTATTGATAGTATAAATGAAACAGGTATTTATTTGCAATTATTTTTGTAATTTTAATCTAACTATCTATATAAGTAATCTAAATATCTACCTATGAAAAATAAAAAAATAAATAAAAATTAAACAGGCTTATACATTATTTCCAATTTTGGCCACTGGGTCAGATAAGTTTGTCGGACTATACGTTAGTTAGGTTCTTATCTAATGTCTTAAATAGTTAAATATTAAAAACCTTTCAATTTGTCCAACCTACGTAGTTTTTAGGTAAACGTACTTTCCCATCCTAAGGGACTTTCTTGACTTAACGACTGTTAAACGTGTTTGATGACTTTACCCGTGTAAGTACTGTACCTTACTCAATATTACATAACTTCGGTACCTATTATAATATTGAAGTTTGAATTCGTATCCCTGAGGATGTTCTGGAACAGACAGCCTATCGAATATGGGCATAGAACACAAAGTAGACCGTTGAATACTTAAACAGGTGCGATTCGTGAGTAAGTAGGTAACTCAGGTAGTTTTTTTTTAAATTATTTACCTACTCATATAGGGCTGCCACTGGCCAACCAACCAAAGCAAAATTCGGATTATAATATGATACTAGATGATGCCCGCGACTTCGTCCGCGTGGACTAAGTTTTTTCCTTAATTTTCCGGGATAAAAAGCCTACCCCTGTGACAAATTTCCTTAAAATTGGCTGAACAGGTGGGCCGTGAAAGCGTAGCAGACAGATGGACAAACAGACACACTTTCGCACTTATAATAGAATTGATATGGATTAGTATAGAATTTAGATGTCTATGATTATGTCAAAGAATTGTTATTTTCGAAATATGAAAAATAGCAAAGAAGCGCACTCAATTTGCAGTGAAAAACGAACGCGTCAAGGTTTCCGAGCATAAGCATTGCTCCAGTTACGAGCTGCCTTTGAAATTTAAATCCGATCTCATGCATTGAAACCCTGCTGTTAGGGTGGCGATACATTACATAAGCGGAGCGGACTTTTGGAGAGGTCAGAGTCACAATAGAACGTCTGTCTAGTGAAACCTGAGAGTGCAAAATGGTGAGGAAAAAATAGGTTGGAAAATAGGCTAAAATCTTTTTAGGGCTCCGTACCCAAAGTTACCCGTTGGCATCCATAAGTGGTTGACGTCCAATCTGCCTGCACGATACGTTTTTGCTCGACGTTTCTGATCCGAACACGTGTTTCCTGCCACGTATAACTTAGGTACCTTCAAGGCAAAAGTGAATATTCATCATTGCTTTGCACTAATCATGATTGTCGTCAAGCGCAAGCCTATCGATCTCACAGTAAAAAAAAAGTGAGTGTGTACAATTCACACACGGCAGAAGTGAAACTTCAGAAAAGTAGCCTACGAGAGAATGAGGCAAAATATATAAATTTTCCTTGTATTTTTCTCATCCTCTCGCAGGCTTAAGCCTACGAGTATACTTACAGTACTTTACCTACTCATAAAGTCACAGAGAGTGTTTTTTTGTTGGGAGATAATATTGCAAACGCACATCGGTGCACTCTCTATTCCTATTCGGTGGGACGGCAATACGATACGACGGAAGACAGATCTTCTGATTTTTTACCACAATATCGCTTCTCAAACATCACCATGCCCGCAAACCTCTTCTTTAACATCGAACCACACGTCCCACATTTGCATTTGACACAATTTTATCGAATTTGTATAATTTATGGCTTTTTCATCATCCCTTATTAAATTTATTAACTTAGATTATATTAAGTAACAATGAACAAGAAGTTTTATAGCAATTTTTCAACCAATCAATCGTTTATTTGTAAGTAGGTATGACACAAGAGTATCAAACGGTAATTGACCCTTCACATGGCCTAAGTTGTCGCTTACTATATGCGTCTTCAATTTTCTCGCGTCGCGTGGCGTCGCTTCTGTCGCTCACAACGGGTCAAGCGACAAACGCGACACCGCGACTCGATACGACGCGACGCAAAAGTATCAAGCATTACCCTTTACCGTGGTCTACGTTGTCGCGTAGATAACTAGATACCTACGTCTGTCTGTTTCTATGGCGTCGTGTCGCGTAGCGTCGCGTGGCATCGCTTCTGTCGCTCTAGGACAACGGGTGAAGCGACAAACAGTAGCTGACCCGTCACATGGCCTACGTTGTCGCGTCTGTAATTTTCTACGGCATCGTATCGCGTTGCATCGCGTCGCTTCTGTCGTACCTAGGACAACAACATTTGAGTTAATAATTTAATATAAAAAATTATTTTTAAACAACCGACTTCAAACTCCCGCGCCAACTTTACAACAACAAGCACACGCTATACAAAGTACTTATTTTATTGTTCATATTTTAAAAACCGCTCGACCGATTTCGATAAAATTTATATGGGACCACATGGGAAGTATGCCCTTTCAAATAAAAAAAGAATCATCCAAATCGGTCCACCCAGTCAAAAGTTCTGAGGTAACAAACATAAAAAAATACAGTCGAATTGAGAACCTCCTCCTTTTTTGGAAGTCGGTTGAAAACGCAAAACTCACGAAGCGTCCGATTTAAAATAATTAAGATGAAAGGAATGGCGATAATTAAAAATATTTATTGATCGGCGGCTGAGTGCTCTCAGCGATGCGATTTTTTAATTAAAACAATTTTCTCAATATTGTTGAAGTGTTATTTAAGTATTGTTTAAGTATCTAAGTCGTTTGTTATTATTTTAGTTGCGAATTCAATTACATTCAGGTAGGGTTGTCACATGTTATATGTCCCATTCAATTGTTAACCAAGAGAGGCTGGCTTTTGTTGATTTTTTTGACAGACCAAGATTTCCAAAACAGTCTGGATTTAGAAATCAAGTTTTGCATACGTTTGATAAGCGATAAAGGATACCTACCGGTAGGTAACTAGGAAACCAACTTGCCTTTAACAGAGCGAAATCTTTTGGAACGCATCGACGTGATTTTTGGCATGGGTATAGTTGAGGACCTGGAGTGACATATGCTTCTTTTTATCCCGAAAAACTAAGGAGTTCCCGTGGGAATAAAAAACTTAAACAAAGCGGACGAAGTCACGGGCATCAAGTAGTGTTTTTATAATAAAGAAAACGCCCTGACTCATTCACTGAATGACTTATCAACGCTCAGCCCTTGAACCGCCTGAAATTTGGCACAGAGTTACCCTTTATATTATGGACATTTGGAAAAAGGCTGTTTTTTTTAAATTCCTAAGTAACATCCTATTTAAGTATATTTAACGTTACCCCGCTGAATTGCCAATCGTATATGTTGGCCGAGGTAACTGCCAGCCCTCCGGTGACCTGTGGACTCTGTGAGACGAGAAGATAGATCCTTAAAAAAACCGGCCAAGTGCGAGTCGGACTCGCGCAACGAGGATTCCGTACAAACCTTTAAACTTTCAAAAGTTATAGTATTTTTATTCCACTTATCTATTTTAATTTTTATTTAATACCTCTACGCGTTCAGGCGGAAAGGGGTACTAAATTTAAAATTATTAAAAATATTTTTATTAGGTATATGATGTAACTAAAAATTTATGTTTTTCGCAATTCTTCCTATATCTGTGCTATAAGACGTTGCTTCGTACGAAGTTTCAAGATTCTGAGTTCACGGGAAGTACCCTGTAGGTTTTGATTCCCTTGCGAGTGCAAGAATATTCGAAAATTTGCAGCATAAACGGCTGTATCTTTTGATTGCGTTGACTTAGAAGCTTGATTTTTTCACAGCTCCAAGGAACCGTAGACTTGAGTATGTGATATGAATTTCAGCTTGATACCTCCATGCGTTCTGGAAAAAAAGGGTCTTGACACACAGACGGACGGACAACGAAGTGATCCTATAAGGGTTCCGTTTTTTCCTTTTGAGGTACGGAACCCTAAAAAGGATCTAGCATCTACACCCCAAGACCCCAGGGTTTCAACAGTAAAAGGCACAAAAATGAAACAAAAATGAAACTATTTTCTAATTTCATACTTGCGCCTCTTGGCTCTTTCTGCATTTAGCGCCGCCCCTGCTGTCATGGAGGACGCCTGCAAGTGGGATAAAGCTAGCGTATTGTCTTTATGTTACTCGAAATTAGGTCTGTAAATAAAATAAAATAAAAAATTAAATAAAAAAGCCTTTATTTTCTACTAGATGATTCCCGCGACTTCGTCAGCGTGGACTAAGTTTTTTCAATTCCCGCGGGAACTCTTGAATTTTCCGGAATAAAAAGTAGCCTATGTCCTTCCCTGGGATGTAATCTATCTCTGTACCAAATTTCATCAAAAGCGGTTGAGTAGTTGGGCCGTGAAAGCGTAGCAGACAGACAGACAGACAGACAGACAGACGGACAGACAGACAGACACACTTTCGTATTTATAATATTAGTTTATATTTATTATATGATATAACTAAAAATTTATGTTTTCGAAATTTTTCCTATATCTGTGCTATAAGACGTTGCTTCGTACCAAGTTTCAAGATTCTGAGCTCACGGATAGTACCCTGTAGGTTTTGTTTCCCTTGCGAGTGGCGAAAATTTGTATAAAAATATTTTTATTATGTGATGTAACTAAAAGTTTATGTTTTTCGCAATTCTTTCTATATCTGTGCTATAAGACGTTGCTTCGTACCAAGTTTCAAGATTCTGAGTTCACAGGAAGTACCCTGTAGGTTTTAATTCCCTTGCAAGTGTCGAAAATTTGCATAATTTTTTTTTAATTAAGTATATGATGTAACTAAAAGTTATGTTTTCGCAATTCTTTCTATATCTGTGCTATAAGACGTTGCTTCGTACCAAGTTTCAAGATTCTGAGTTCACGGGAAGTACCCTGTAGGTTTTGATTCCCTTGCGAGTGCAAGAATATTCGAAAATTTGCAGCATAAACGGCTGTATCTTTTGATTGCGTTGGCTTAGAAGCTTGATTTTTTCACAGCTCCAAGGAACCGTAGACCTGAGTATGTGATATGAATTTCAGCTTGATACCTCCATGCGTTCTTGAGAAAAAGGGTCTTGACACACAGACGGACGGACAACGAAGTGATCCTATAAGGGTTCCGTTTTTTCCTTTTGAGGTACGGAACCCTAAAAAGGATCTAGCATCTACACCCCAAGATCCCAGGGTTTCAACAGTAAAAGGCACAAAAATGAAACAAAAATGAAACTATTTTCTAATTTCATACTTGCGCCTCTTGGCTCTTTCTGCATTTAGCGCCGCCCCTGCTGTCATGGAGGACGGCTGCAAGTGGGATAAAGCTAGCGTATTGTCTTTATGTTACACGAAATTAGGTCTGTAAATAAAATAAAATAAAAAATAAAATAAAAAAGCCTTTATTTTCTACTAGATGATTCCCGCGACTTCGTCAGCGTGGACCAAGTTTTTTCAATTCCCGCGGGAACTCTTGAATTTTCCGGAATAAAAAGTAGCTTATGTCCTTTCCCAGGATAAAACCTATCCCTGTACCAAATTTCATCGAAATCGGTTGAACAGATACATTTTTTTGATTCCCGCGGGAACTCTTCAATTTTCCGGGATAAAAAGTAGCCTATGTCCTTCCCTGGGATGTAATCTATCTCTGTACCAAATTTCATCAAAATCGGTTGAGTAGTTGGGCCGTGAAAGCGTAGCAGACAGACAGACAGACAGACAGACAGACAGACGGACAGACAGGCAGACGCACTTTCGTATTTGTAATATTAAGTATGGATTAGTATGGATGGAAGTATGGATTTTATAAGAGGTGAGGTGAGCAAATATATGCATACTTAATATTTTATAACATAATATATAATATTATTATTTAAAAAAAAATTAAATATAAAAAATCACTGTACCACATAGATCTTCCTTTTGATTAACCAAGTCTGTCTGTATTCTACAGTTAAGAAAGTAAGATACCGAATGGATGAGAAGACATAAAAAAATGGATGATCTTAAAGTTCTTTAGTATTCAATATTTTTTTTAACATGAATATTAAAATGAATAATTATTTTTACCCTCGACGAAGCGGAGACGGTATATGTGTTTGCCCTAAGAGGTTGTGTGTTTGTTTGTTTGTTTGTTTGTTTGTTTGTTTGTTTGTTTGTTTGTTTGTGCACTTTTTTGTCACCATTTTTCTCAAAAGGTACTGGGCCGATTGAGACGCGGTTTTTTGCATTAGATACGTATAGCTTGTGTGAAGGTTTTTAGATATATTTTAGGACCATAGACAACCAAGCTGAGCTGTAGTCTATGATTTTAATATTTCAACATGTTACCATTTTTCACAAAAACTACTGGGCCGATTGAGATGCGGTTTTTTGCATTAGATGTGTATAGCTTGTGAGAAGGTTCGTAGATATATTTTAGGACCATAGACAACAAAGCTGAGCTGTAGTCTATGATCTTAATTTTTCTATGTGTTAAAAATTTTCACAAAAAGTACTGGGCCGATTGAGATGCGGTTTTTTGCATTAGATATGTTTAGCTTGTGAGAAGGTTCTTAGATATATTTTAGGACCATAGACAACAAAGCTGAGCTGTAGTCTATGATTTTATTTTTTCAATATGTTACCATTTTTCACAAAAAGTACTGGGCCGATTGAGATGCGGTTTTTTGCATTAGATGTGTATAGCTTGTGAGAAGGTTCTTAAATATATTTTAGGACCATAGACAACAAAGCTGAGCTGTAGTCTATGATCTTAATTTTTCAACCACTGTTACCATTTTTCACAAAAAGTACTGGGCCGATTGAGATGCGGTTTATTGCATTTAGGACTTCGTGCGATTACAAAACAGGAAACTGGTACCAAAATTTTAAAAAATCAGCGCCATTTTGAAATTCTTTGTTAATTGACCGATTTCGTTCAAAATCTATATTTAGGGCTCCCTGGGGTCACAAAACAGGAAACTGGTACCAAAATTTAAAAAAATCAGCGCCATTTTGAAATTCTTTGTTAATTGATCGATTTCGTTCAAAATCGATATTTAGGACTCCCTGGGGTTACAAAACAGGAAACTGGTACCAAAATTTAAAAAAAATCAGCGCCATTTTGAAATTCTTTGTTAATTGACCGATTTCGTTCAAAATCGATATTTAGGGCTCCCTGGGGTCACAAAACAGGAAACTGGCACCAAAATTTTAAAAAATCAGCGCCATTTTGAAATTCTGTGTTAATTGACCGATTTCGTTCAAAATCGATATTTAGGGCTCCCTGGGGTCACAAAACAGGAAACTGTAACCAAAATTTTAGAAAATCAGCGCCATTTTGAAATTCTTTGTTAATTGACCGATTTCGTTCAAAATCTATATTTAGGGCTCCCTGGGGTCACAAAACAGGAAACTGGTACCAAAATTTAAAAAAATCAGCGACATTTTGAAATTCTTTGTTAATTGATCGATTTCGTTCAAAATCGATATTTAGGACTCCCTGGGGTTACAAAACAGGAAACTGTTACCAAACTTTAAAAAAAAAGCGCCATTTTGAAATTCTTTGTTAATTAACCGATTTTGTTCAAAATCGATATTTAGGGCTTCGTGGGATTACAAAACAGGAAACTGGTACCAAAATTTTAAAAAAAACAGCGTCATTTTGAAATTCTTTGTTAATTGACCGATTTCGTTCAAAATCTATATTTAGGGCTCCCTGGGGTCACAAAACAGGAAACTGGTACCAAAATTTAAAAAAATCAGGCGCCATTTTGAAATTCTTTGTTAATTGATCGATTTCGTTCAAAATCGATATTTAGGACTCCCTGGGGTTACAAAACCGGAAACTGTTACCAAACTTTAATAAAACAGCGCCATTTTGAAATTCTTTGTTAATTAACCGATTTTGTTCAAAATCGATATTTAGGGCTTCGTGGGATTACAAAACAGGAAACTGGTACCAAAATTTAAAAAAATCAGCGCCATTTTGAAATTCTTTGTTAATTGACCGATTTCGTTCAAAATCGATATTTAGGGCTCCCTGGGGTCACAAAACAGGAAACTGGTACCAAAATTTTAAAAAATCAGCGCCATTTTGAAATTCTGTGTTAATTGACCGATTTCGTTCAAAATCGATATTTAGGGCTCCCTGGGGTCACAAAACAGGAAACTGTTACCAAAATTTTAGAAAATCAGCGCCATTTTGAAATTCTTTGTTAATTGACCAATTTCGTTCAAAATCGATATTTAGGACTCCCTGGGGTTACGAAACAGGAAACTGTTACCAAAGTTTTAAAAAATCAGCGCCATTTTTATTTATTTTGTTATCACCATAATAAATGAATTCAGTTTAGTACAGTAAAATCTGTACTACTTGTAAGTCTAACCACAACCCGTGAGCTGCTTTAGCAGCTCGCGCACAGGGCGAAATACTAGTTAGATATATATAGCTTGAGAGAAGGTTCTTAGATATATTTTAGGACCATAGACAACCAAGCTGAGCAGTCTCTATGATTTTAATATTTTGATATGTTACCATTTTTAACAAAAAGTACTGGGCCGATGGAAATGCGGTTTTTTTCATTAGATGTGTATAGCTTGTGAGAAGGTTCTTAGATATATTTTAGGACCATAGACAACAAAGCTGAGCTGTAGTCTATGATTTTAATTTTTCAATATGTTACCATTTTTCTCAAAAACTACTGTGCTGATTTAGATGCGGGCTTTTTGTTTTAGATATATTTAGCTTGTACCTAGATGCTGCCCAGGGTATCATGATGGAGTCAGGAGGCGATCATGGGAACTCCTTAAATTCTCATCGTATACTCTTCGCGTTTGGACTCTTTTGATTTGTCCATTTGAAAAAGCCATAGTCCACCACGCTGATCAAAAAAACTACTGAGCTGTCCAAGATGCAGTTTTGTGTTTTAGATATTATGTAATCTATACGTTTGCTAAGTTCTAATTGTTGTTTCAAAGTTATAAAGGTCAAAGGTATAATGGAGCTCTGCATTTCGTCGTGGGTTTTTTTAAAATTTTTAATTTTATTACTTGTTATCCAGTGTATTCAACAGTTTATTTTCCCTTTGTTTTCCCCGATGCCCCGTGTATTTGTATTTTTATTCCGGTACTTCACAAAGGTGGCAGCCCTAATTACGCCCCGGGTATAATTCTTTGTAGACTCCCTTCAAAGGTCAAAGAATAAATTAACTATCACAGGCTCGCTCCGCTAGATTAAACCAATTAAACAAATAAGTAATAAGAAGAAAAGTAATATTATAACAGGAGCTAAACAATTTGGTAGGTATAATGACGACCTCCCTGGCGCAGTGGTGAGCGCTGTCTTACAAGTGGGAGGTCCCAGGTTCGATTCCCGTTTTGGTCAATTTGGGAATTTATAATTTCTGAATTTTCTCTGGTCTGGTCTGGTGGGAGGCTTCGGCCCTAGCTTAGTTACCATAACCTACCGGCAAAGACGTGCAGCCAAGGATGCCGTATATAGATGAGTACCTATGTAAAAACCTACCATATGTAAAAGCCGATGAGGGGTATGGGTTTAATATTAGCGCATACACGCAGGCTAAGCCGCTACCATATTACACTGCATCATCACTTACCATCACGTGAGATTGCAGTCTAGGGCTAACTTGTAGTGGATAAAAAAAAACTCTTTTTGCACAAAAATGGTCTTCTTCATTATTTATCATTGTGGCTTTATGCGTTCCTATAAGAATCAGAAAATATAGTTATCGATTTATCGATGTTGATAAACCGGTACATAAAGCGTTTTATGCTAAAAATGCAGGTTCCGTACTAAAACGCAAAATAAAAATCAACAGAAAATCTTTTAATAAGTATTATCACCAAAGGAAATATTCAGTATTCACCCCTTTTTTTATCCATAAAAAAGCAAATCTCCCTGAGCGATAAACCGAAAAACGGTATAAAGCGAGTGTACCTACAATAAGAATAAAAAACCGGTATACATAATGAATCGAGCAGAAATGTATTCTTTTGACATTTAAATCATTTATGACTGAGGAAAGATACTGAAGTTGGTATTGCAGCACTGTATTGATTCTTAAGGTGTGTCCAAACAGAGCGACCAGTGCAACCCACCACCACCACTACAGCCCATTAACGTCCCACTGCTGTGCACAGGCCTCCACTCTCATAGGAGAGAGGGCTTTGAGCTTAGACCCACCACGCTGCTCCAATGCGGGTTGGCGGGCTGCTACGTCTATTATGATGTTAGTGATAATAACCGGGACCGACGGTTTAACGTGCTCTCCGAGGCACGTGGGTGAAACACTGCCAACTTCCTAACTCCGGGCCAGTATACTGAGAATTTCTAATCAGAAAAACCCAATTCTTAATTATGGCCGACCCGGGACTCGAACCTGGGACCTCGTTGGCCGCAGTCGAATATGCCAAGTGCCAACCACTAGACCAACGAGGCAGTCAAAGCGAGCGAGAAAAACACGGAAGGGCATTTGCAAGGCATAATAGGGATGATGACAACTCAATAAAATCAGTAACCCTTTATCAAACTTAAAAACGCGCTTCTGGTATGGAAGTTTGACAAAATACATAGTTTTGACATCTTCAAATTTCGACACACTTTTTATCTTTAATCTATAGTTCCACCTCTCTGTTAAGAATTCTCTGCGATTCTTTAAAAACCCACTCGGTGTCACCCTCGTCAGAACCTTTAACCGAAGCTTCGATCACGTTTCTGTACCAGCATTAACCGGTGACAAGGCGAAATTACGCGTAACCCAAACAAATGAAGTGGAAAAAACGAAGACACACGAAGACTTCCGACAGCGGGCGACGTGCGGGTCGAAATTAACTGTCATCAAAAATGCCACTCGAGCAATTAATGGTGATCACTCATCTTACATCTACTATTTAACAGTCTTACATTCGATTCCTATTCAAATTTTAGTTAATTTGACGACCTCCGTGGCGTAGTGTTGAGCGCTGTTGTCTTAAGTTGCGGAGGTTCTGGGTTTGATCCCCGGCAGGGTCAATTTGGGAATTTATAATTTCCGAATTTTCCCTGGTCTGGCCTTGTTACCACCATACCAGCCGTGCCGCCAAGCGATTTAGCGTTCCGGTACGACGCCGTGTAGAAACCGAATAGGGGTAAGGGTTTAATATAAATGCCATGTCCCTAACAGGTTAGCCCGCTACCATCTTAGATTTATCTCATCACTTCCTACTTGCAGAGGATTAAAAAAAATACGTTGCCATTGACTTCGATACCTTATGTGCGATCACCTTAACTGTGACCTTAACCGCCCCAAAATGGCCACAACGAAATAACATAGTATAGGACATAGGTACCTTGGTAGGGGGGAAATGAGACACAATATACAGGGTGCTAAGATTAAATAGAAAATTTATGAGTAAAAGGTAAAGCGTGAGTATACGGCAAAGTATTGCGTTTGAAACTGCGCAAGTTTAATTTTTTTTTTTAATTAGCCACACAGTTAGTGAGTTATAAGCTAAATATTTTTATCTAATAGTTTGCCAAAACTGGTGGCAATCGAAGTGTGCGACAGACATTGTGTGTCATGGTACAAAGTTAAACAATTAATAATGGCGAAAAAACCAATAACATTTTACATAAAAGGGAATAAAATTTAAAATAAAGTTTATGAATTGCCTATACATTTTACGATACGCTAATTGTATAACAAATCTCTTCCAACTTCCAACGTCTGTTCAAAAACCGATTGTTTTATCAAAACCAGGCAAAGATGAATAAGTGATGAGAGGTATGAAAATGTGATGAGAGATTAAAACTAACAACTACGAGTACATACTACATATAATAATTCATCGTTGATATAACGTCTGATTTAAGTGTAATACCACTGGTATTACATAGTTTTAATCTTATACCACGTAATAGGTAGGTACGTTGTGAAGCGTTGACGCGCACAAAATAAAATCGTATGTTGCACGATTTCTCATCTAGTCGTATGTCCATTTTATCCAGATCCCTAACATTAGTCTCTTACCCACTACTCTGAGGGCTGCACAGGATATGATGGGACTTTCTTCATTGGTTCTGAGATAGTGCCTGAATAAAGGAGACATTGCTAATGTTTTCTTAATGTGAACACGAGGATATGCCACGTTATGATGCTTATGCCTTTCTTACTATTCTGGGAAAATATTTTATGCCTCACAATGTAGTCTTTGTTATGGCAATTTTTTTCTGTTTCTCAGTAACGTGATGTTTTTAGTAACTAGGTACTTATTATGCTGTTGAAGATAAATGATGAAAGAGCATGGATTACAAGACTTCCTCCGGCAATGCTTAGGACTGCGGTTGCCTATGTATCTACACAATACACATCATTAATGTAATTATTGTAAACTAGCGGACGCCCGCGACTTCGTTCGCGTGGCTTAAGTTTTTTAATTACCACAGGCACTCCTTAGGGTAGGGTGGTGTAAGACTGCGCAGTTTGCGATTAACGGTACATAAAATGAAAAGTACAAGGGTTATCAGTATGAAATTATTTACTCATAATCATTAATCATTTGACAACAAAACAACACTCTTCTAATTAAAAAAAAAATAATTAAATTTATAATAATTAAATTAAAGCGACTAGCGAGAATTGCGCAGCTTTACACATCCTAGTGTGTAAAACTGCGCGTTGAGATCGGTAAGATTGCGCACTTTTGATAAACACAGAAATCACATATTATTTGCACATATCACAAATAAAAACTCCTAAACCGACGTAATCTGAACATTCCTCATGCCACCACTGCTGACATGAACTACACTCTATCCAGTCTTCTTGAATTGGCTCTTTATATATTTCATGACATCCTCCACATACCCAAATTTTCTTTTTGGCATTAAACTTTGGTTTCTTACAATTTATATTTATCTTTTTTGGCTTTGTTTCTTGTTCATTTGTCTTTTTCTTTTTCTGTGCATTTTCTTTTTCTAGCTCATGTTTATACGGTGAGCTACTTATTACCTCAGATTTTTTGTGCTTCCGGGTATAGCTCCTTTTTTGCGTCGATTTTGGAAAAGGAATTACCTCCGATAACGGTGATGAGCATATCTTGAGACTTGACCTCGCTTCCTCAATAGACGTTATCTTCTCAGAAACAGGCGAAGGTGTCTTAGGCTGGACAAAGGTTGGTTCTGAGCGAGTCAAACTATGCTGTGCAGAGTCAAAGGTCTCGTTAGATGCTCCTGCTACTGGTTCTAGTTTGACAAAAATTGGTTTTGAGTGAGTCCAACTATGCTGTACAGGGTCAAAGATCTCGTTAGAAGAAATGGCACACGACTGTGTAGATACACATGACATTTTAGCTCCTGAAAGTGTCAGATCTTGAGAATCATTCTGGGTGCCTTGATGGTTTTCTGGATCATCTCTTTCTGTAACGCTGCTCGCCAGAAAATCAGCGTCATTGAAAATATCAGGATTCCACGGCATAATACCAGTGCACTTAAAAAGTTCCACTCCACGGCCAGCTGTTGCAGCCTGATAAAAAGCTGGTTTAAAAATTGAAGCTATCTGATAGACTGTTATAGCTCTACCTGGATGATTTCTGAGCCATTTTTCGCATTCGCTTGAGTAAAACTTCTTCAAAACTCCATGAAAACCTCTATCAAGAGGCTGCATCTTATGGCTGCTATGTGGGGGCAAAGTTAATACAATGATATCATTCTTGCGATAGAATTCTACAGCCTTCAGTGTGCAATGAGAGGTATGATTGTCCAAAATCAATAAGACTGGTTGGTCTTTACTCGGCTTTGCGTGGTATCGGAAATGATTAAGCCAATCAAGAAAAAGGTCTGCGTTAATAAAGCTCGAATCTGAGACCATACCAATAGATCCCAGTGGTGCCGCATCTATAAGTTCCGCCTTCATCCTCTTCCTTCCAAATATAAACGCAGGAGGAATAAAGTGACCCGTAGCAGACACCGCGTTTACGACAGTCACATTTGTGCCTCGCTCTCCGCTTGAAATTTTATTGACAGCCCGTTTACCTTTTTTAGACAGCACTTTCGACTGTTTGTTAGGTACAGTGGATATACCAGTCTCGTCCATGTTATAAATGCACTGGGGTGGGAAATTGTATTTATCCATAAGTGCCGAGAGATGTATATAAAAGCGCTCCACTTGTGGTCTGTTAAAGCCTATAGCCCTTGCAATACTAGTGGAAGTGGGCTGGCGCAGAGACATTTCAGGGTGACGTTTAAGGAACCCACGTAACCACTCTTTTCCTGCGATTTTCGTTTCTTTGTTGAATCGGTGAGGAATGTTGTTTTTTTCTGCATATTCGTATGCTGCACTTCTCAATCCTTTTGCGGTTATACCATAAAACATTTCATCTAAAGATTGCAAATGACGACAAAAGTCTTTTTCTATCTCATCCGAAAAAGTATTATCAAATCTACCTAGTTTTGTTGGACAATTTGCTTTTTTTAAACGTAATCTTAAAGTAGACTCAGCCATTCCCAACTGCCGAGCTACTTCCCTTTTGCTTTTGCCATTATCAATTAGCCTACGAGCCTCTACCATAATAGTTTCAGAACAAACTCTGCGTTCGGTTTTTCTTTTTCTCCGAGACGACATCCTGAAAGATAGGTTTTATGTAGGTATAAAATAATATGAAAAAAAATTATGTAAAATACAACAATCAACGCGTGTAAAGTTGCGCGCGCAACATTACACGCACTCAAGGTGCGTAGTTTTACACACCTAAATGCCAGCTTAATCATTACGATATTACTGCCATCTCTTAAACAACTGTTAAACTATTTCGTATAGAACAGAAACATGACCGACACTGTTGTGCAAAAATGTTATTAAAACACCAAAATTTCAAGAACTTTTTTAGTAATAATACATTCAATTTGTTAAAAAATAAGATCAAAAGTATACTAAAACTTTAAACTCACTTATTTCCTAAGTTTCTCAAAGAATTCCAATATTTTTTCTGGAGCACGCACCGGCCTCGATAACAAGTAAAACACAACTGAAGTTAGCTATGAATTTACCTCCGTTGTCCAGTTAGAACGTGTGCGCAGTCTTATCGACCGCGCAGTCTTACACCACCCTACCCTACTTTTCAGGGATTAAATTAATATGTCACTCTCCAGGTCCTCATCTATACCCATGCAAAAAATCACGTCGAACTGTTACTCTGTTGCGGCGTGATTGAAGGACGAACTCTCTATTTAACGTCCTTATGGATAAAATTTTCAAAAACTGTGAAACACGCATTTCCTTATTTTAAACCAGAAGCCTAAATACCAACTTTGATGGCTATACCTTGAAAAATGAAGGACTTTCATGCAACTTGCAACCCCTATTTACCCCTTTAGGGGTAAAATTTTGAAAAACGGTGACACGTGTACGTCTTTATTTTTTACCGAAAGCCAAAATACCAAGTTTCGTTGATATTTAACTTGAAAAATATCTTGAGAAGTGAAGGCCTTTCATACCAACTTTCATCCCCTATTTCACCCCTTTGGGGGTTGAATTTTCAAAAACTGTTAAAAACGTATTTCTTCATTTTCAACCCGCGCCTCATATACCAAGTTTCGTGGTTCTATCTTAAAAAACGGCGGACTTTCATACAAACTTTCAACCTCAATTATACCCCTTTGGGGGTGGAATTTCGAAAAACCCTTTCTTAGTAGATACCTAGTCTTCACAAAGAATACACTCTCGAAATTTCATGTCTCTAGGACCAGCGGTTTAGCCTGTGCGTTGATATATAAGTCAGTCAGTCAGTCAGGGCTTTTGAATTTTATATTTAAAGGAGATAATATTTTTGTTCAATAAAGCAACCACCGAGATCTTCTCGGCAGAACGGCATTCCGAACTAGTGGTAGATTCGCTCGAGGATTCAAAAGCACTTGTAATTAAAAAATAATTAATTTGATCTGGTTACTGATTATTTACTAGTGGATGCCCGCGACTTCATTCGCGTGGAGAAATTTAGGTAATTTACGTAACTTATGTAGTTTTTTTAGAAAATCCCGATTCCCGTGGCAACTTTGTTGGGATATAAAAAATTGTCACAGTTATTTGATGGTTCAGTTTTAAAACAAAATTTAATTTAATTTTATCCGTACCTACGCAACTCCAATTAACACAACCGAAACAATTAATAAAAAGAAATCGCGTCAAGCTCAGGCTTCGCCGCTGTTATTAAAATTAAAAATATTAAAAAAAAACATAAAAGAGGAATAAGTGGAAATGTATTCATTTTTCACCCTACCTACATACAAAAGAGTTGTCAAATTGCAACTAAAATAAATTTGCAACACACTTTGTCGCCAACAAGCAACTAAAATAATTTGCAACACACATTTTCATCATCAAGGCTTGTAACGCCAAGTACCCTTATGCCTCAACTCAGCGCTTCGTAATTGGATACGGGGTTGAAATGAGCGAGTCGGGGCCCGAATGATTGTTCTAGCTCTTTTTTAATATCAGCCTCACTTTTCACAGTGATATCGGCTTTTTCTAGAAGAGACATATTTTGATTTTTGCGACGTTATAGTGTCTGTAAGTTGGAACGATGACGAAGAACTGAAAGAATGGAAATCATGATGAGATGGCTTCTTTGTGATAAGTAGGTTTAACGTTTTTATTTTATTTTTATAGGTTCACTTACAATATACATATTTAACACACAAATTATAACATTAAAAAAATGACACATTCACTAATATGTTCATCGATTAAAAGTGTACACAACGTTTACAAAATTAGCGCATGCAAATAAACTATCAAGAAAATATTATCATGTGAAAGTTATATTACCTACATAAAATTAATGATTAATCAATAGGACGCACCGACAGGTGAGCGGTGAGTTTCTTTTTAAATACTCCATAAGAATTGTGGAATATGTCGATGCCAGGTATAGCTTGAGATATTTCATTATAAATTTTGCACATATACGAGCAATTGGTGTTTGGTTTCCAAGACGTGTTCTAGCGAAAGGTATTTGGAATGTTTTATGAGATCTACGAAAGCGGGGATATTTATGTGGCACTGGGATATCCGACCCAGTAGTTCACTGCACCTAACCTTATAGTGGATGATTTTATGCAAAAAACACAGGTCAAGTAATTCCCGCCTGCTTCGAAGAGACATCATTTTAAATTTTGCCAATTTTTGACAGTAAAAAATTGAGACAGTAGGGTTGTCTATGAGAGATACTAGTGGCATGAAATGCAAGATGCCTAGTAAAAGTGCGTTGTATGCTTTCAATGCGTTGTATGCTTTCAATGCGGAACAATTTTTTCAATTATAGTGCGGAGATATTAATTGTAAAATAAATCAACCATGGCAGTTTTTAACAACAATACCCAGTGTTTGTTTCGTCAAAAGGGAAATGGGCCTTAAATGCCCATTAAAAATCTGTACCAGGGGCCATATTGCCAACGCTTAAAGCAATACTTAAGCAATATTACTCTAAATTTCAGTTTGATGTCATGTTCTTTGAAGTTCCTAAAATAAGGATTATAATACTAAAACACGAAAGTCAACAATAATAAAACAATATGGCTGTGGTATGGCCCCAGTTTTAAAAATTCGATTATTTAAAACACTACGTGCATTAAGGTCTAAAACTCTTAAGCAAGGTATTTATTACGTTTTAAAGTTATCAAATGTGTTCATAACTTCATATCATACATCGAGTACACTTTTTGTTGAATTCGATGTATTTATAATGTTTTCTTTATAATAAAATTAGCGTTATCGTATTTATTAAAGTGACATCAATTGACAATATAGAAAAAGGTTTACTAGTACTACAGATGTAGAAAACTCTTTCAATAGGTGGCAACTAGATAGGATAGCTGATATCCTGTCTAGTTGCCACCTACTGAAAAAGTCAGAAGTCTATAATCTATGCCTAATCAAACCACATAACGAGCTTCTGACACATATTATATGTCCATGTAATTATGAACCTTAAGGTGGTAAACTTTTTCTGACCGTGACTGTACAAACGTGTACATTTTCGGAAAGCAAACCCTGCAGTGATATTTTTAGTTTGACATTTCCAGCGGGTGACATGGCATGTACATCCGCGTTGATAACGTTTTGCGGCGCCTATACGCTAGCTTTTATTGGCCATGAGACCCGTATAGTGGAATTGTAGCAATTCTTGTATTTCGCTCTATGGCCCCGGCTCCGATGCTTTTTATTTCTACCCTCCATTTGTTATACTGCTGATACAATGTGTTTATTTGCGGTGCGCGAAATTAAATTAATATTGGAACTCTCTTTTTCTTCATCTTTTTCATCCTTGAGAGGTTTCCCTTGACAAAGATTTGACAAGATTAAGTCTGGCTTCGATACCAGCTATCAGCATGTTTTCTAAAGAAACGCGGTAATCTATTTAACTTGGGTGCTCTGAAATAGTATGATTATTTATATATAAATTATTTTATTTACCGGAATAAAAAGTTAATATGTGCTAGGTATTCCGTATAGAATTGTGAATAGATAGGATGGATGTTTCTGCTCAATCACGCAAGAACGGCTGAACGGATCTGGATGAAATTTGGCACAGAGATAGATTATAGTCTGGAATAACACAAAGGTTACATTTTATCCCGGAAAATTAAAGAATTCCCGCGGGAACCAAAACCTCAATCCACGCGGACGAAGTCGCGAGCATCAGCTGGTATTCTTTTAAAATCATTCGCTCTTTCAACTAATACCTACATGGTATCAGCCGCTAATCTCCGGTTTATTGAGGCCTGAATGTTTGTCCGGCCCTGTTTTATTTCGGGAACGGTTCAAGTGAATGACAGGGATACAAGTGTAATATTGCTCGATGCATGGATGGATGGATAGATAGACGATGCCCGTGATTTTATTAAGCTATTGCATAGCTTCTTTCGCGGGCCTTGAGCGTGGAGACCGAATCCAGAAATTCCGTAACGAAATTAAAAACCTAACACTTTGGTTGCTATGACTACTTGTGTTGTTGACTTCAAATTATTGAAAATAAAAAGACTATTTTTATGAAAAGATGATTTGGAATAGGTATATTAGATAAATTCAAAATTTCATTAATTCTTGGTTACTGTCACGGACGCGTCGCGGGTCGCGGGCTGCCTATCCTAGCTGTTTAAAGAATAGGCATGCTATTCTTTAAACAGCTAGATAGGCAGCCCGCGACTTATGCATAGAATAGACGCGAATAGATTAAATCATTAAATAATGAAAATGAAATGATTTTATTATTTCACGTAGGACAATTAATTGTGACAGTGATGTGATGATAAGTCGCAAGAATCTACCATCGGTTCGGAAAAATGATTCTACTCTACTGAGAAGAACCGGCGCGAGAAACTCCGCTTAAAGAATTAGGAAATTCCTTACAGGTAGTCATAGCAACCAAAGTGTTAGGTAAGTTGATAAAAAACGCTATGCAATAGCTGTACCGCGGCAGTCTCCGAGTGCCACACGTCTTTTTTATTTATTTATTAATTAGGTATATTATATTATGAAATAGGATTCATGGATTATAAAAAACGTATTTATTTTTCTATTTCGAGTGAGATTTCTATTTATTTTGATCAAATAAAACTATAAAATACAGCAATCCGCCATATTGGATAAAACACCAAGAAGCGAATGACGCCACAATTGTTTGTTTTCGAGCTTTGACAATCACACTATTGTTTACTGCACACTGCACAGAGTACCTACATTGGTAAAAACAATAGTGACGTCACAAACGACGCCATGACACCGCCGAACGTTTTGGCGTGAATTTTAAAATTTAAAATTCAAATGCCAATTTTATCTACCAAACCTTGTTTTTCTGCTGAAATAAGATATTTTTTCGAAATAGTAAACACTTCTGCACATAATCTGACCATTTTTCAAAATCAGTCATCATGCCTATTTTAAAACTTGACGCTTAGGACTCAAACGTAAGCTCGTAGCTCTAGAGTCTAGATTATCGTCTAGGGCTACGAGAGCCATCGAGAAGTGCTTTCAGCACTCTGAAACCACGTTTTCACTTATTCACAGCAAATAGTTTCGTATCTAAATGCCCGGGAGGCTTCACTAAGTGACGGCGAGGGTACGTGAGCCCCTCGATTTGTTCGCAGGTTAATGGGGAAACGTTTTACTGAGGCACCCACTAACACCGTTGTGTAACGTCTGATTTTTAGTCTGGTGGGAGGCTTCGGGCGTGCCTGGTTACCTACCGGCAAAGACGTACCGCCAAGTGATGCAGCGTTCAGATGCCGATAGGGGTTTGGTTTAATATAACTGCCATACCCCTAACAAGTTAGCCCGCTACCATCTTAGACTGCATCATCATTTACCAGGTGAGGTCGCAGTCAAGGGCTAACTTGTATTGGAATAAAAAAACCTACTCGAACTATCCGATAAGTTACTCAATACTCAATTTATTTATTCCATGGAGGACATATATAAGTGCATCTTATGTTACGTCATGTTATATGACTCTAACACCTGTTCGGAAAACAGTTAAGTAGACGAATAGTGTTATAGGATGACGTGGAAGAAAACCAGAAAGCTTCTGGCTTTCTTCCACGCCTTTCTACGATGCCATACCACGCTCCGGGATGCATAGGTACTATGGTAGGTGCTATGTTTCGTCAAAATCGGTACGCCGTGAAAGCGTAGCAGACAGATCGACTGAAACACTTTCGCATCTTTAATAATATTAGTCTGGATACAAGACAAATATTTTGGCTCATAGTAAGCCTACTAGTCTTTGTACATCTTTGATTCCACACTATACAATATACAGTGTGTACAGCAAGTCTAGAGTATATACATCCCCGGGAGTCGCTAAGTGTTCTGTAACAATAATAAACTGTAAACCATACACGGACTGCTCGAGCAGTTAGCCAGTGATCGACATACACGGACCGCTCTAGCAGTCATAGTTAACAGGTTGAAACTACCATTGATATCTGCTGCCAACCGCCCGAAGCAATCGTAACTGCTCGATCGGTTCCATATATTATATGTGTACGTAGAAGACTGTAGGTCACTATGCAGTCACAGCTTGGAGCAGTCCATCCTGACTGCTTGAAGCTGTCTGGAATGTTTTTAATTTTAAAATTAAAATTATAATACCTTCGATAAGCTAAATTTGGACTGTGAGAATCTAGGAATACTAAAACAAGGAAAATAAGAATCACGTGGGAAGATTGAAAAGGTATATATGCGCTTCAATTGCTGTCCTGATTTGATGTCCAGTCTTTTACAGCACAAAACCACTTCTCACTTGATCTTCTTCTTGTTTAGTGTACACACCACAGTTTGATGAACGGATAGCGGAAAGAGAATTATTTATGTAGCGTTTTAGAAAGTTTTTGAAATGCGAGACACGCCCTCGCGTGCAGCGGTGAGATGACGGAACAGACACTGATTTTGACAGCGGTCCGTGACGTGGATATTGGTTGGTTTTGGATTGGTGAAAAAGCGTATAGAAGAGAGGGATAGGAGATGTGAAGACAGGGACGATGATAGCCCATTGTAATTTAAATCTTATCCACTGTCCGTGTATGATGTAACAGATACAGTTTATTTGTCACGACGCGGTGTGTATGGCAGCCTAGTAAAGTCGTTTCGTCTAGTGTTTTATTCGGTGTCCATTAAAAGCGGTAATAGTCCTATAGCCCACCTATTAACATATAAATGTTGTTTTGGGCTTTATATCACGAATAGGCCTTTAATTGGGGCTATCCACACATTTCATTGGTAATTACCAGCGACCAGCGACCCAGTTTTGTGAGTGACTCCAACGCTGGATGAAAATACAAATTAATGAAATTGTATATTATTTTTTTCAAAAGAGCAACCGCCGAGTTTCTTGCTGCTTCTTCTCGGTAGGAATGGCATTTCGAACCAGTGGTAGATTCACTCGACGATTCAAAGTAGGTACTTGTAAAAGTCTATTTGAATAAAAATCATTTGAATTTTGAATTTTGAATATTATGACGATGATATGTTTAATATCATCATAAAAGATGATTTCCGTCCCCCAGTTATTAACGTTTAATACCTAACTAGGTCAAGTTTGTACCAGAACACGAGTAAAGTAGGGTCGATCCGTATCTCTGTTGCGGCGTCATTGAAGGATAAACAAACACACTTTCGCATGTCAATATCGCTTCAGTGGATCGGTTGAAAAAGGTTACAGTAAACAGAGAAATAGAT
Source organism: Erebia epiphron (assembly GCA_963932025.1). NCBI lineage: Eukaryota > Metazoa > Arthropoda > Insecta > Lepidoptera > Nymphalidae > Erebia > Erebia epiphron. The sequence goes on along the minus strand of OZ009947.1, from coordinate 27,530,252 downwards.
AGACACGCTTTTGAATTTACAATGTTAATGTAGTATTAATTCAAATTGCTCGGTGACCTATTAAAATCAGGTCATAAAGTGCCGTAAAGCTTCCGAAAACTGACGGCTTTATAAGAGGGACTCCCGGTTAATTAAACTCTTACTTTGTATTTGTGTTTTGTAACAAGGCATCGCAATTCATAGCAATTCAAATTTTCTTTAAAACAATAATTTGCAGAAACTTTTTTATAAATAAGTATACTTTACTTGAATTTCCAGGATAAAACGTCAGGATTATTAAGATAAAATAAAAAGTATAAAATCTGCGGGAAGCGATATAAAGCCCACTTGCACAGACTGTTAAATATTAACGTACAATTTTCTATGCTTCCAATATATCCTTTTCATGTCAATGCCAGAATAAACTTAACAACAAGTCATAAATTTAAAAAAAACCCACGACGAACTGCAGAGCTCCATTATACTTTTGACCTTTATAACTTTGAAACAACAATTTGAACTTAGCAAACGTATATATTACATAACATCTAAAACACAAAACTGCATCTTTGACGGCTCAGTAGTTTTTTTGACCAGCGTGGTGGACTATAGCCAAACCCTTCTCTTTCCGAGGCGCGCTTGTCACGACAAATCAAAAGAGTCCAAATACGACGGGTTTACGATGAGTTCCTATGACAACCTCCTGGCTCCATCATGGGACCCTGGGCAGCATCTAGGTACAAGCTAAATATATCTAAATCAGCACAGTAGTTTTTGAGAAAAATGGTAACATATTGAAAAAATAAAATCATAGACTACAGCTCAGCTTTGTTGTCTATGGTCCTAAAATATATCTAAGAACCTTCTCACAAGCTATACACATCTAATGAAAAAAACCGCATTTCAATCGGCCCAGTACTTTTTGTGAAAAATGGTAACATATCGAAATATTAAAATCATAGACTAACGCTCAGCTTGGTTGTCTATGGTCCTAAAATATATCTAAGAACCTTCTCTCAAGCTATATATATATCTAATGCAATAAACCGCATCTCAATCGGCCCAGTACTTTTGTGAAAAATGGTAACATATTGAAATATTAAAATCATAGACTACAGCTCAGCTTAGTTGTCTATGGTCCTAAAATATGTCTAAGAAGCCCACGGGTTGTGGTAAGACTTACAAGTAGTACAGATTTTACTGTACTAAACTGAATTCATTTATTATGGTGATAACAAAATAAATAAAAATGGCGCTGATTTTTTTAAACTTTGGTAACAGTTTCCTGTTTCGTAACCCCAGGGAGTCCTAAATATCGATTTTGATCGAAATCGGTCAATTAACAAAGAATTTCAAAATGGCGCTGATTTTCTAAAATTTTGGTAACAGTTTCCTGTTTTGAGACCCCAGGGAGCCCTAAATATCGATTTTGAACGAAATCGGTCAATTAACAAAGAATTACAAAATGGCGCTGATTTTTTAAAATTTTGGTACCAGTTTCCTGTTTTGTGACCCCAGGGAGACCTAAATATCGATTTTGAACGAAATCGGTCTATTAACAAAGAATTTCAAAATGGCGCTGATTTTTTAAAATTTTGGTACCAGTTTCCTGTTTTGTAATCGCACGAAGTCTTAAATGTGTGTACTTTTTGTGAAAAATTAAGAGCATAGACTACAGCTCAGCTTTGTTGTCTATGGTCCTAAAATATATTTAAGAACCTTCTCACAAGCTATACACATCTAATGCAAAAAACCGCATCTCAATCGGCCCAGTACTTTTTGTGAAAAATGGTAACATGTTGAAATATTAAAATCATAGACTACAGCTCAGCTTGGTTGTCTATGGTCCTAAAATATATCTAAGAACCTTCTCACAAGCTATACGTATCTAATGCAAAAAACCGCATCTCAATCGGCCCAGTACTTTTTGAGAAAAATGGTAACAAAAAAGTGCACAAACAAACAAACAAACAAACAAACAAACAAACAAACAAACAAACACACACAACCTCTTAGGGCAAACACATATACCGTCTCCGCTTCGTTGAGGGTAAAAAGTAACAACATCAAAAAAAATAACTAAATTATCATAATAATATGTTTAGGCTGTGCTAAGCAAGTGGGCCTCACAAGATAAAAGGAGCATACCTTTTACCATCGCGTCGCTTAAAGCCGTAATATTGTTTTAATATTATTGACGTTCATATTTTAGAAATATGATCTTTATATATTGGGACGTCAAGCCTCAAGGTACTCGTACATGTCATACAATTTTAATTTTGAAATAAAACTGCTTTAATTATGGTAGTAACTAGTAACCCCCCAGGGCCTAAATTGTTATGGATATGAATAAAGATTAATATACAAAATCTAGTTATAATGTAACAAAACATACAAGTTATAATAATGCGGACAATTGTAACGTTTCCACATACAATGTAACAAAGTTAACACCAGCGTGAAATGGAAATGTGTCCTAACGAGTTTAGTTTTGATAACCCTTTGTTTGTGAAGTCGGTCAAAGGTCGGGTGGCCAAGCGTTCGTGATTTCACGTAACATCCTATTTCTAGAGACAATTTGAAAGTGGTGTTTATTTAAGGGTTCCGCACTTCAAACGAAAAAACGGAACCCTTATAGGATCACTTTGTTGTCCGTCCGTTTGTGTGTCAAGACCCTTTTTCTCAGGAACGCATGAAGGTATCAAGCTGAAATTCATATCAAATACTCAGGTCTACTGTCCCTTGGAGCTGTGAAAAAATCAAACTTCTAAGCCAGCGCAATCAAAAGAAACCCTCGGTGCGAGAGTCCGACTCGCACTTGGCCGAATTTTTAACTTTCTTTTTACTATTTTGAAAAAATAATGATGTACATCACCAAAAAAAAAAAAACTTTTTGCTATACACTCTAGAGCTAGACACTACAATTAAGCGATAACTGGGTAGCCGCACAGACTGCACGTCGCGCGTAGTAATGTAATCTTAGAGCAGCCAATTTAAATATTTTTGGTTTTTATCCATACTATTGTTATGAATGTGAAATTCTGTCTGTTTGTCGGTCTGCTACGCTTTCCGGTCCATCTTTTCCACCGATTTTGATGAAATTTAGTACAATTAAAATAAAATAAATAAAAATAAAATAAAAAAGCCATTATTTCTACTACCACTTATTACATTTACATTTTTCTTATATTACATTACATTTTTATTACATTAAATTTATATTTACTATTACATTTAATTACATTACATTCATATCCACGCGAACGTCAGTCTCGGACATCATCTAGAGTATTTAAAAAAAAAATGAGTATCTTTAGAAAGTCGTACCAAATTGTTTTGGCATTATGTACAGAAGTTACCCTTTAAAGGTTATTCTTTGTTTTTTTAATTAATCTTGTTTAAGAACAGACTATAAAATATTGTATTCGTATCCCAAAATGAATTTAAAAGAAACGGAAAAAAAAACAGACGCTAAGAGTAAGACGATCTCGGGCCCGTCGAGTGAACACGCTGTGAATAATAAGATCCAGTTAATATTCGCCTCAGATTGCCACTATCTACGAGAAAGGATTAACTTTACCCAAATTCTCTAGAATCTAGATCTTTCCAAGTAAAGAGCTTGTAATACTGGCTCGTGAAGGTCGAGGAAAAACACACAAAAGCTAACTTGGCTAGGCTATATATTATCAGCGAAGTCTTAGTGCTTTTCTAATGAAATTAAATGTTTGATGATAAAAAGAATAACTTTCCAGAATTTGGAAGAGTTGTTTTTGTAGGTATTATTCCATGAAAATTAATCCGTAGACCGTAAGTAGAGGATACTTTTTATCATTAGAAGGGGTTACTGGAGAACAGGGAATTAAAGTTTTTGATGATCTTACTCCACAACTCCGTCAAATGTAAACCGATTTTTACAGTTTTTTTCTGAAAGATAATACTGTCAGGTTGGTCTCATGTTTCACGAAGATTTAATGAATATTTCGGAGATAGAAGGTGGAACTCAACAGCTGGTAATACCAAATCAATAGCGATCGGTGGAAAAGCAGGATAGAAAGTAGATTTTTTTTTGTAGCAATCCAAAGTCTCAATCACTGCAGATCATCGCTGCAGACAGACAACAGCGACCAACTAAAAAATAAAATATGTGATACAAGATATATTTTTCACTTTTCAACCGACTTCTAAAAAAGGAGGAGGTTCTCAATTCGACTGTATTCTTATTTTTTTTTTTTTTTATGTTTGTTACCTCAGAACTTTTGACTGGGTGGACCGATTTGGATGATTCTTTTTTTATTTGAAAGGGCATACTTCCCAAGTGGTCCCCTATAAACTTTATCAAAATCGGTCGAGTGGTTTTTAAAATATCAACAATAAAATAAGTACTTTGTATAGCGTGTGTTTGTTGTTGTAAAGTTGGCGCGGGAGTTTGAAGTCGATTGTTTAAAAAGAATTTTTTATATTAAATTATTGATATCAGGGTCTAGATTCTACATGAATATATTTTATAAAATGTATTTTTTAAATATTTACGTAAAACAAACTGCTACAAAAATCTATAATATTTATTTATAGAAAAATTTTTACACGTCACTACTAATTACTTACCTTAAAAAAATGCACAAAACCGATCAACGTGTAATCGGACGCACCCCACGACAAGGGTCGTTAAGCTTAAGCCAATTCAGGGCTCACGTGGGATTATCGTTGAAATATTTTGGGGCTTCCCCGACGGTTGACTGGACGCCACAAGTCGACCGCTTCCACCCTGCAGGGCGGTAGATCACCGCAGGACAAGGACTTAAATACTAAACTCGAATGCAACGAATAAAGGTATTTTTATGGCGGAGTGTTTACGCTGAGATTTCTGTCTTAAATTAAGAATCAGTTTGTTCTCGTACCACTGAACATCGATCACTATTTAATAGTTCTAATATTTCTTTTTTTAATTTCATCTTTATTTTTTTTAATTTCATCTTAATTTGATCTATACTATAAATAATGCTCTTTCATACCTATTATAAATGAAAAAGTTTGGACGGATGGATGGATGTTTGTTACTCAATCACGCCAGAACGACTAAACGGATCTGGATGATATTTTGCATACAGATAGATTATAGTCCGGAATAACACATAGGCTACTTTTTATGTCGGGAAATTAAAGAGTTCCCGCGGGAACCAAAAACCTTAATTCAAGCGGAAGAAGTCGAGGGCATAGGTATGTTATATTTCACAATATTCCTACTACCAAGTATGTTTACCACCTCATTAACCTTATTAGCAAACTGCTTTATCACCCTTCCCTTACTACAAAAGGTTAACTGGTGGTAGAGAATACCTACATACCTACCTATGAAACACTTGAGCAACTTTTTATCACGGAAAATTAAAGAGTTCCCTCGGGAATCTCAAAACTTCAATCCACGCGGACGAAGTCGCGGACATCAGCTAGTTTCTCATAAAAGGTTAAGGCCCTTTGAAACTATTATCAAGACGTTAGGAGTAAATCAAAGTCCCAACCAGAAAAACTAACATGGCCACCGTATTGCAAAATAGATCTTTAAAAGGAAACCGTTTCGGAGAGCAGTTAGCAGACCGATTTGTTCTAGAACATTAACCAAGTTGCTAAGTGGGGACCTGCGATACAAACGCTTTCAGGATATCATTAGACGAGCTTGTGACAGCCCTGCGGTTTGCAGTTGCACTGAAATAAATCACGGAAACCACATTTTTTAAATCTTTAAATCAAAAATGGAACGTTTTTAGAACAAAAGACTGTGCATTTGTTAAGTCGAGGTTATTATACAATCGATGATTTTATTAATGACAAAATCGCATGGAAACAACCGGCCTCGCATCCAGTGACGCACAAGTCAGTGTAATACTTGTAAAGTATGTGTTGTATTGTTTACTTATTGTAACCTCTTTTTTTAAGAAAAGAGCATCTGCTGAGTTTTTGACGGCTCTTCTCAGAAGAATCAGTTTTCCAAACCGGTGGTAGAATCTTAACGTATCATAAGTGACACAAGTTGTCCTACGTGAAATAAATAAAACATTTATAATTGAAAAAAACAAAGAATTCAGTGTACGAAGACCGGGGGACTGTTTTAATTGGCGTAGGTGTCTCCATTACCATCACTGTCTCCATTAGAACAGATAGAAGACTATGGAAGCTAGATCTATTTTTTTTAGAACATTGTTCTTTTTGGCACGATGAAAAGTTGCTAAGGGACCTGCGAAACAAACCATTCCAGGATATCATTAAATGAGCTTGTGACAGCCCTGCGGTTTGCAGTTGCAATGAAATAAATCACGGAAACCACGTTTTTCGAATCTTTAAATCGAAAATGGAACGTTTTTAGAAAAAGATTTATGTGCAGCTAAGTTCAGTGTTTTTTGCAAAATAAATTCTACCGTATGCTAATTATTATAAGATATCAATTAACTATGTGCATGTAAGGACCGCTTGCACAGGGACATTTAAACTGATTTAGTTAAATTTTGTAATGCTGTCCTTTTTTGGCAAATGCATAAATTGTAGTTGTCAAAAAGGGACAGCATAAAAATATTTAACCAATTCAATATAAGAGTCCTTGTGCTAATGGGCCTTAGTCTTTAAAAAAAAGATCATGTAACTGTAACTGTGAGGAATAATTAAAGCTGTTTTATGTTATTTTATTATTATAAACTCAGTGTACCTTTTTTCCTTTTGAGGAACGGAACCCTAAAAAGAATAACAATAATATAAATTTATAATCATAACAATAATAGAGCTGCTCGCGATTTCCCCAACGGATTCAAAACTGTATTATACTCGCAATATCATTCGCTGCACTCGAAAGCGATAATAACATCTTTAGCGATGATATACGGCGCACTGGAAGTGACAGCTCCATTATTTAATTTTTATTTAGTTTAATTTTTTAATTAAAAATATAGCTAGCTTATAGAGTAATATGCATTATTGTAAACCCACTTAGAGGTTGCCACAGCTTGCAATATAATATTAAATCAAATCACACTATGGGTCAGAGAAATAAGAAATAAATGAGAAGAGAGAGAGATACTTTGGTACAATAACCGCCGCGTAAGTTGAACTCTGCGCAGAAACACATTTCGGGTGTCAAACGAAGTGCGGTATGAGGTGCGCCGCGAACCCCCGCGCATGCTCCGCTCGGCCAATGTAGGTACCTGCGCAGACGACCGCCATCAACTTTTATATCCTTTTTAACTTTACCGACAGAGACTCACCGCCTAGTGATTTAGCGTTCCGGTACGATGCTGATACGATAGAAACCGCTTAATATAACTGCCATAACCCTAGAACAGATTAGCCCGCCACCATCTTAGGTGGCATCTTCGCCTACCATCAGGTAACATTGCAGTCAAGAGCTAACTTATAGTGGCGGTAGTGTGTGTTGTATGTAAATTAGAGACAGTAAAACCATACCCCGTCCAGTGTAGCCTGCTAGGCTGCTTACATAGGTTAAATCCGTTCGACTGTGTCATTACATTAGTTATACTATAAGTGAGATTGCAGTTAAATGCTTAACTTGTATCTTAATTTACAGGATCTTGATAGAAGATAAATCGAGAGTGAATAGACATCTTCTAGGCAAGCGCGCTCCACCTTGGCTGCATCACTACCAAGTTTGATTGTAGCGAAGCGCTAATATCTATATAAATAAAAAATCTACAATCTATATCACATTTTTTTTAGCTCATGACTGCAATCTTACCTGATGGTAAGTGATAAGTGCAGTCTAAGATGGTAGCCGGCTAACCTAGCGTGGCAGTTATAGGGTAGGGTGGTAACTAGCCACGGCCGAAGCCTCCCACCAGGCCAGAGCAGAGAAAATTATAAATTCCCAAATTGGCTCTGCCCCAGGACTTCCGCACGTTAAAACAACAGCGCTCAACACTGCGCCAGGGAAGTCTTCGAATCACATCCAGTGAGTCGATATCTCAGTCTTTTGTTTCAGTGGAGCCACAATGAGTTTCCGGATCCGCTCTTTATGTATACATTTCAGTTTTAGATCGTCGCTCTGTTCCGACTGTTTTGAATTAAATTTTCACTGTTGTGATGATGATAATGACATTCCAGAATAGTCACGAGTTTGGATGATGGTGTTCTGAAACTTTATTACTGTTAGACGCTTTGAATAAACAACAAAATATAGATATAGTTATTTCTTTAATTCAGTAAGTAGGTACATTCTACATTAACTGCCTCGTTGGTCTAGACTCTAGACTCTAGTGGTTAGTAGATATGTTCGACTGCGGCTGACATAATTATTAAGTACTAGATAATGCCCGCGACTTCGTCCGCGTGGATAAAGATTCTTAAGGATAACCACTATTCCCGGGGGAACTTTTGAGTTTTCCGGGATAATAAGAGGCCTATTTCCTTCCCCGGGAATTCCGGGATACAAACTATCGCTGCACAAAATTCATCAAAATCGGTTGAATAGATAATTTAATTGATTCCTGCGGGAACTCTTAAATTTTCTTGGTTAAAAAGTAGCTTATGTCCTTCCCCGGGATACCATCTATCCCTGTACCTACTCTAATTTCATCGAAATCGGTTTAACAGATGAGCCGTGAAAGCGTAGCAGACAGATAGATAGACAGACAGACACACTTTTGCATGTATAATATTAATACGGAGTATGGATTAGGTTTTTCTGACAAGAAATTCTCACTACTTACTAGCACAGAATAGCCCGTGCCTCGGAGAGCACGTAAAGCCGTCGGTCCTGCACACGATCTATCTCCGGTCTTCACTCCAGCACTTTGGGACTCTATCCTATCAGGTCTTCTAACAAGTGCCCTGCCCAATCATAGAGCCTTCGCGAGTTATAGCGCAACCCGTTGAACTATAATAAATAATTGGTTACTCTTTGAAACAGTACGTACCATAAATACCTACAGTACAATACATAACACAAAACAGTACCTTAGAGTAAAAGTTTTGTAAAGGCCGTAACCCGTTTTCATTTTGTCTGATACACGACACAGAACACAAAATTACTTTTTCTTTATAGGCCCCAAAATTATGAAAATCTTTCGGCTATCTACCAAATAAGGAACATTTATCTTTACTACAAATACCGAACGGCTAGCGAATTCAGGAGCTTTTATCTCCAAATTAAATTGTACAGTTTCAGAGTAAACTGTTATTAATCATGCGAGCCACAGGATAATAAAAACAAATGAAGTACGGCCGGTCAGGAACCAATTTTTGGCCAAAGTGACCCTCACGGTATATTCTGACACGTGACAAGGGGTTAGAGTTATTTAGTTTGTTGTGGCCGTACACACGGACGGCGAGATCATTTAACCTATACCTACTAATATTATAAATGTGAAAGTTTGGATGGATGGTTGTTTGTTACTCAATCACGCCAGGACGACCGAACGGATCTGGATGAAATTTGGCACAGAGAGAGATTATTGTGCGGGATAACACATTTAGGCTACTTTTTATCCAGGAAAATTAAAGAGGTTCCGTAGGATCCACGTGGACGAAGTCGCGGGCATCAGCTAGTGTTAAAATAAGTACATAGTTAAAATAATCTACTATTTAAAGTGCAAACGGGAAAATCTATTTTGCCATGAAGTAATAGGTAAAATAAGTTTTCTAGAATTGCATTACCCAGCGGAAGATGGAGTAAACTCAGCATTCCGCCATATCATCAAAATATGATTGATTATAAACCAGGGAAGAAAATGTATAAGAGGACCGAAGACTGTCAACTGCGAACGGATCAAACGAATCCCTTAGCCCAAGTTATATATGTGGCGGGATACATACTCTGGAAGAGCATTCCACATCTTAGCGGTTTGTATCAGAAAAGTTGAACACACCCTACTAATAAGTAATAAGTATTTACTGTCGTTCCAAAAGTGTGCCTCTTTGAATAAATGAGTTTTTAATTTGACTTTGAATCGCAAAAGTTTTACAAGGATATCCAAAAAGTAATTAAAAAAAAAAGAATGAGTTCTCCATCGTTTAAGACCGTGTGTCCAATAGTTTAGCCCATAACCGCATCCTTCCAATGTTTTTGCCCGATATAATAAATTATGTGCGGTCGGTATTGTCTTTTGATTCTATCTTAACTTAGTGGGACTATTCGAGAGGGATCGCGTATTTAAGACCTTTTGTATTCGTAACAACGCGAGCATGTCGGTGTTCGCGAGCATGTCGCTGTTCGCGAGTACGTCGGTGACGCGAATCCACAAGTTTACCCCCTACCAAAAAGTGCTCAACGCGCCTAAACAAGTTTTCATTTCAAAAACAAAGAAAAAAGGGTGAGTTCTCCATCGTCTAAGACCGTGTGTCCACTAGTTTAGCCCATAACCGCAGCCTTCCAATGTTTTTGCCCGATATAATAAATTATGTGCGGTCGGTATTGTCTATTGATTCTATCTTAACTTAGTGGGACTATTCGAGAGGGATCGCGTATTCAATACCTTTTGTCTTCGTAACAACGCGAGCATGTCGGTGCTCGCGAGCATGTCGCTGTTCGCGAGCACGTCGGTGACGTGAATCCACAAGTTTACCCCCTACCAAAAAGTGCTCAACGCGCCAAAACAAGTTTTTACATCAGAAACAAAGAAAAAAGGGTGAGTTCTCCATCGTCTAAGACCGTGTGTCCACTAGTTTAGCCCATAACCGCAGCCTTCCAATGTTTTTGCTCGATATAATAAATTATGTGCGGTCGGTATTGTCTTTTGATTCTATCTTAACTTAGTGGGACTATTCGAGAGGGACCGCGCATTTATAAACGCCGCGCCATTGTCTCCCCGCAACTGAATCGCTCGTTTTTGAACCGAAATTGGACTATTACGTCTTCAAGTCCGCCATTAATGATTATACTTGGTTGCTTGTTCGTGATTTTCTCTTGTTTTGTGCAGACTTTGCCTATTTTAGAATTTTATACATTACTTGCTGATGCCCGCGGCTTCGTCCGGATGGATTTAAGTTTTTTTTTTAAATCAAGTTGAAACTCATTGAGATAACGGGACAAAAAGTAGCAACGTTCGTTCGTCCCCGGGATGCTGGTCTCTGCGCCTGTGTATTGCTTTTTTAAATCGGTTTATCAGAAAGATAGACAGATAGATAGATAGATGGACACGCTTTTGTATTTATAATATTAGAAAGGATTTCTCTCTCTCTCTTATAAACTCATTGCCTGCTCAGTGCTCACTACTGAGCACGAGTCTCCTCTAGGAATGAGAAAGGTTTGGCCATAGTCCACCACGCTGGCCAAGTGCAGGTGTAGCGGGCCAACCTGTTAGAGTTTGATAATAACCCTGCCATTCCAGCTTAGCGCGCTTGCATTTTAGACGTCTTCATCCACCACCAGTTAAGATAGTAGTCACTAAAACTTTTTACGAGTTATATTTAATATACATCATATAACAATTCCAAAGTGAATGCCCTTAAATTAGTCATCAAATTTCACAAGAAAGTATAAAGTTAAAATTATACCCTCTGAGTTCTTACATTATTATAGAGTAAGCATTAACTCGCGACTTTATTATGATGTTGTAGACATGAGACAGATAAAATAGACTCTTTAACTTATCGAACATTAAAGCAAGGTAGAGTGTCCATACCATTTCGATTATCAGGACATGTAGTCGTCGAATGTTAAGGTTAGCTATTGGACGTGCGACTGCGCCTTGATAAATTTTATTAATATTATACGATTTAAATTGATAATAATGAAATACTGCAATTCATGTCTTGTTTTATACTTTTTGGTATCCAAGCAGTGGGTTTTTGTTCTTTTTAAATTACTTTTTTTCTTCGACGCCAATGTGATCAATCGCTTAATTGCGACCAATCGAATTCGCTATGTTAAAACTGAGACTAAGCATAGTAATATTTGAAAAAAAAGATACGCGCCGCATTGAGAACCTCCTCCTTTTTGGAAGTCAAGGAAATGCCAAACTATGTCTCTTTGTTACTTTTGTATAAGATCGACCGCTGAATCTTAACAAAATTTGATATCTATAGATGTCACCGTAAGATTGTGAAACCCGTTAGATTATAATCTAACTCGCGATATTGTAAACTGTCGAAAGATTGTGAACCGTTCAATGTTCCAAGTGTATTTTTTAAAATATTCATTGTATTTCTTGTCTCTTTCTGGTAGGTTAGGTTAGGGTTCGACATAAATAATCAGGTACCCAGTGCCGCAGGCCGGGCACTTAGGTTTTATCGGGTTAATATACCTAACAGATTACAATCTAACGAAAAATAATGCGATAAATTGTAATCTTTCGACAGTTTACAATATCGCGAGTTAGATTATAATCTAACGGTTTTTATAATCTTACGGTGACATAGACGTGGCTTACACCCTATGGCTATGCCATGGACAATATATAACATAACATATTTTTATACGTAATAATCTATGAGTTTTAGTCAATTTTTATAAAATTTAATTCCTTGGTGTTGAAGTCGCAGGCATTAAGGTAAAAAATAAAAGATGCTTTTTTTTTGTCCAAAGTAGTAAACTTTTGTGGTTACTATACCAATTTAGAGTCTCGAAATGTTATTAATTTTGCATTGAATGCAGTTCTTTGAACGGCTTAAAGCTTTGAGGTTGTTAAAAAGAATATTTATACATAAACTATCAATTTTAATAATCCTATCCTGACGATTGAACAATAAACTTGGCTTTTATTGTATTTGTTCCCTTCAGTGACCTTTTTTATTTTCTGGGATAAAAAGTCGCCTATATATCTATCCCCGGGGGGGATGCAGCGGATCTCTGTATCCAAATTATTTAGAACGGATGGGTCATGAAAGCCTAGCAGACTGCAGACACAAATAGACAGACATACACACTTTCACATTTATAATACTAAATTTCTAGATTATATCTGCGTTGATTAAGGTTTATGAAAATTCAGCCTATGTCCTTCCCCGGGACGCAACCGGGCCCAATCAATTCGGTTGAACAGATGGGCCGTATAACCGTAGCTGACAAACAGACAAACTTTCGCATCTATAATACTAGACTAGATAGATTATGCCCGTGACTGCGTCTGCGTGTATTTAGGTTTTTAAAAAAATCCTTGGGAATTCTTTAATTCAGGTATAAAAAGCCTATGTCCTTTCCCGGGATGCAACATTATTATCTCTGCACCAAATTTGTCAAAATCGTTTGAAAGCGGATGGGTCGTAAAAAAAGTAGCAGAAAAACAGACACACAGTTTTTAAAATCTATGTAAACATTTAATCAGTATTTGCTAAGCACATAAAAGGTTTTTGATTACAAAATAGCTGTCACAATACATATTCTGCAGAATAGGAGGTATTTTCTCCAATATCCTTTGGTTATTGGAAATGCAGCGGCGATGACGTCTGCTGAATGCGTGATGCGAGTTCCCGCGCAAATTTTATAAGCTTCCCAGTCTGGATTCCTTCCGGTTCCGGCTTTTGAATTTAGAAGGCGATCGCTGTTGCAATCGGATCGGTTTATGTTTGTTATTGTTTACTTTACAACTAAGCTTACAGCGAAGCGAATATTACCTACTGAATGATCTTTTATGTTATTATTACCTCTCAAAGGTATATAAAATCTGTCGCACTGGGCCAACGTGGAGGTAACAATCCGCTTTTTACCAGCGTGGTGGATACCAATTTAATAAATGCGATAGTGTATCTACATGCTACGCTTTCTCAGTCCATCCGTTCAGCTAGTTTTGACAAATTTTGGTACCTATATAGAGATAAGTTAAACAATGTACTTAATGATTGATTTCCAAGAAATTTTGCAAAAATCTGAAAGACAGTCGCGGCCATGATCTAGGACTTAAATATTGGGAAGAGTATGTCTGTCCGTCTGTTTGTTTGTCTGCTACGCTTCACCACGCTTCATCTATTTGCTTTCATCATCTAGCTAGCGTGTAAATGATTCAACAATCAACATTAATTATTAATTAAAGTATTTTTTTTAATTATTAAGCCATCATTTTCCTAATCAGTCATAAGATTATTATTTTCAACTAAGTATTCCAATTGTTAGTTTGTTAGTATCACTTTGTTCGGTTACCTATTCTGTTACCTACTCTTAATTTACGTATTTAAGCATTAATTGTAATAGTAATCACATATTCACGTATCACAACTTTTTACTTGAATCCCTCTCTCTCCGAATCATTTTGTCCATCAGTTTTAACTTTCAATCTTCTTTTTTGATATTTAAACCGAAAATACACTTTTCAATATGAGAAACGGCGACAGTTGGGTCCGGATTTAGTGTTTCTGCAGAATTTATGCTAGGATTTGTGCATAAATTGCAACTTCCTGTTAAATGTATCCATTACACGTTGACACCGCTTAAGGTGGCTTTCCTTGGCGGCGACTTGAGCCGCTCAATTATGTAAACTATTCATAGATTTACTATGCAAGATTCAAACATTATTTAAATTAACCAGTGAGTAGTTTATTGCGATTAAATTACTAAGTTTAATCGCTATTGTTTTTCAATTTGTTTCTACTCTTCACATTATTAAAACAAAATAAGCATACAAAATATTACGTGAAGCACCATATTCGTGATTCTAAGTGGTCGGTACACAAACTTAGGAAAATGCCTTGACTTTGCTATTGCAAGTGTAGTAATTTATTTTTAATTGTTATTTTTCACAAAATCTGAAACCATAAATGAAAGGAAACAGTCTCAATTTCAAGGCCACAGCCCTCCGTACCTTGGCGGCGCGGCGTTCCAAAAATTATATCGGTAGATCTGAACCGAGTCCTAAACAACTTCCTAGTATGGGTCTTTAAACTTTCATTGTCTACAGACCTTAAGACAAGTTGTCGCAAGTGTCTGAGTGAAGGAACCAGTCTTAAGGGCCACTCTCCGTGCCCTGGCGACGTTCCAACGCCCGAGTGGCCACAGATGACGAGGCCGACTCGTTATCAGTCTCTTCGTAGATCCAGACCGAGTCCTAATTCGATTTCTCTGGAGATATATGGCCATTTTTAAAGAGCCTTCTTGGAAGATTCCGCTTTTGAGTGGAAAAGTTTCGAATGTTAACGGGTTGTGGGATGAATAATGATTTTTAAAGTAGTTAGGTATCTACATAATATCATTTTTTACTATTTGTACACTTATAGGATAAGAACACTCTGAGATACTTTTATCTTGAACAAAAACAAGAAGGTAGGGAAGCCATCTTTATAGGATAGGAATGTAAGTTTTAGTCTACTTTCGATATCGTGTTTTTTTTACAATCACAATTTTTATGCTATCAAATTGGCCTATGGGGCTTTAAATATGAGTTTCGTGAAGACCTAATGGCTCAGAGTTGGCGGGCGGAAATTTTCAACGGCTAACAACAAATCAATTGCAATTAGTGTACTTAATAGATTAATAAAAGGTTCATACAAACTGATTCTTTAAAAAATACTGATTACTAGTACATCATACATAACATCTAAATCAAACCCCAATCTTAAGTTTCGTCAAATTCATCTGTTATTTTCTCCGTTGCGGCATGATCGAGGGGCATACCAACCCACAAACACACTTCCGCATCTATAGTACTTGTAGTGATAAGAATTTGCATTAAAAATTTCCCAGATTTCTACGCGTCTTTTGAGGAAGAAAATCAGCTTTTTAAAAAAAAGGAAACTCGATCGTATCGTCTCAATAACGATCGGATGAAATATTGGGACGTGAAATGCTTCGGAAAATTAGTCTCAAATCCTGGAATAAGTGGAAAGATGAGCTGATATCGAACAGCTTTTATGTGACACGGACTTATGAGCCGTTTTAGACGTGCCACATAATAATCCATACTAATATTATAAATGCGAAAGTGTGTCTGTCTGTCTGCTACGTTTTCACGGCCCATCTGTTCAACTGATTTTGATGAAATTTGGTATAGGGATAGGTTGTATCCCGGGAAAGGCCATAGGCTACTTTTTATCCCGGAAAATTCAAAGGATCCCGCGGGAATAAAAAAATTGTATCTGTTCAACTGATTTTAATGAAACTTGGTACAGGGGTAGGTCGTATCCCGGGCAAGGACACAAGGCTACTTTTTATCCCGGAAAATTCAAGAGCTCCCGCGGGAATCGAAAAAACTTGGTCCACGCGGACGAAGTCGCGGGAATCATCTAGTCCATAATAATTCATGCTTGCGGACGTACATTACGTTACGCCGAAAACGGGACGTTAGGGTGAAAATTAAAATACAAGGCCTAACTGCGTCTATGGTTCGAGAGAGAGGCAAGCAACACTGGTGGGGGACGCTTGGATATAGATCGATATGCATATAGGCTAATGGCAGTCGTGTTTGTGACATTAATTGCCAAATAAATAATAATGACAGGTTATGAGGGTTTCCATGAACGTAAGTATTATAGAGCATTAAAAAATCTACCTATTTTTATTGCAATCCAAAATGGCTGTTTATAGGTGGTAAAATTTACGTTAATCGTTAATAGGTACGTGCGTTATCTATGGTGGTTCCAATTAATTTGTAGCTTCAGCAACGCAATTTCAGGCAGATTTGCCGCTGTGGTCTGTTGATGGTGTGGTCCGTTTGAATACACACTTAGAGGTCCTATATGCTTTGGGTAAATGGCGTTATTTATTGTTTTGGACTTTGCCAATGTTTTCTTGCCGTTCAAAATTGAATGGTTTGTAAATATGCCCTAACAGTCTAATGGTTTATGTCATTCTTGACTAGCTGACCCTCCCGAACTTCGCACGAGTGGGCTTACCTTAATTATACAGCATTTACTTACGTATTACTAGATGATGCCCGCGACTTCGTCCTCGGCAACTAGGTTTTTTGATTCCCTCGGAACTCGTAAATTTTGAAGAGATAGGGTGCTTGAAAAGATAAGCTGTTAAAGCGTAGCTGACAGAGAGACCCACTTTCGCAGTTATAGCAAATATTATTAACGTGAGCGAAACAAGCATGAATGTTTTTTTTGTCCCACAGCGACACATATTAAGTCAGTTCTGGCGCCTTTACCCGTACCTCCCAATATTCACTGAGCTTGCACCGAGGCGGTTTTAGTAGGAACAAAGCCTACATAACCTGACTTCTCCTAGGAAGTATAGTATTTTATGAAGTTTTCCACCCGTCAAAATAAAGGTGACCGGTTAGTTCGTTTAGTAGGAATATTATTGACTCGGCCCTAGCAGGCTAGTTTCTAACATCGCTTAAAGCAGTATTATTTCAAAAGAACAGCTTCATTTCACGTACCTTGACGTCCCTAAAATAAGGATTACAATTCTAAAACACGAACGTCAACAATATTAAAAAAATACGGCTTTAAGCAATGGCCCCTTCTGTTACGAGTTTCCAAAACGAAAAAGCACGCTTAGAATTTCGTTAGATGTATGACCGACACAAATAGCATCGCGTGTGTAGTGAGTACTGACTAGTGATTCATGATTCGTCGCGGATCGTGCGTTCGAACCCGCGCAATAAATACCGCCCACACGCCCGCTTGACGCGTTATTTATTATCCAGATGTCTATTCGCGCTACCTCCTAACGGCACACGGCGCGTTGCGTCAGCGTTGCGTCGACGTAGCGCTGTCGCTGCGTCGTTTTACATAAGTAATAATCATAGTGTTCATACGGTGCGCTGCGTCGACGCAACACACTCACGGCGGAACTGCACCCCCGAGAAGAAGCGGGCGGGGGTGTACTCATTGCGACGCTGCGAATTGCGATGATGCAGCGCTCGTGTGGCCGGCTATGCGTCAAAATATATGCGTTGCGACGACGCAACGCGCCGTGTGGACTGGCTCTATGTTTGAAGCAGTGCTAGCCTAGTGAGTTACCTTTAAGGTACCAGGTCCTCCTTTAAGGGATGCTGGGTTTGATCCTTGGATGAAATAAACACGGAATACGAAAGTTAAGAAAAATTTATAAAATCACGTTCGACTAACTTTTGCGGGGCTAGGGGAGAGTGCCCTGTTATTTTTCTGCCCAATTAATGTCACTAGTGCATGAAAAAGTCGATCACTATGACTACACAATAACATAATTAATGTCAAAACTGACACAGTTCGCGGCTAGGTAGGTAAGTCGAATATATATGGCCGATATCACGCGTCGGACACGGACCTCTAACTTTTCGGAATGTCACTCCGAAAAGTTAGAGGTTGCGTGGAGGGGGGTGCGTTTTATTTATTTTTTTCAATTTAAATAAATAAATAATAATAAATATTTTTATTTACAGACATGACATCCAATTATAAATACTACGTACCTACTACATGATAAACGTTACCTAATGTTAGTACTGTTAGTAAAAGAAAAAAAACTTAGAACTATGTTAGTGGTGTTAGTTATTTTGGTTATTTACTTACAATTTTTAAATTGACTGGTCATGTCTGGACGGAGGTTTTTGCTATTGTAGGTAGTAGGTATAATATGGCTGTAGCTAGTTCCCAATCAACCGGCAAAGACATGTCGCGAAGCGCAAAAGCGTTCCGATACGATGTCGTCTGGAAAAGGAATAACCTAAAGTCGAATTAAAAAAAATGCCAGAGCATCGATGAACTTACTTTGCGATAAAATCACAAATCACTCCGCTGTCGTGTAAAATAGAATTTTCTCCAGGGTGCCTAGCGGGAGATTTTCTTCCCATTCGATTGCGACAACGTAAACTATGATTTGTATGGAGTTGGGTATTTGGGTAGTAACTTTTTTTTCAGACGTTGAAAGGCGCGCTTAGTGTGGGAAATTGTATGAAACACTGAATTGTGACGCCATCAAAGTTCGAAGCACTTTTTTACTTTAACATCGATAGTTTAAAATGGTTATTCAACATAAACTAACGGGGACGTGGAGATTATGTCTTTCGGGACATACCTACTCTATTTAATAATCATAAAAAATTTTTTTTTAAATAGTTGTCAAGCGCTTGACAGCTGGCGCTCGATCATACGTATTCTATACTAATCATAAAATTATTACGATACTAATCCATACTAATATTATAAATGCGAAAGTGTGTATGTCTGTCTGTCTGCCTGTCTGTCCGCTACGCTTTCACGGCCCGTTTGTTCAACCGATTTTGATGAAATTTGGTATAGTTTGTATCCTGGGGCCCTTCCCCATTGGCTATTTTTTATCCCAGAAAATGAAAGAGTTACCACGGGAGATAAAAAACCTAAATCCACGTTTAAGTCGCGGGCATCAGCAAGTTCCTTCTAAATGACATAGTTAATGTTGTCGCAATCGAGCAGGTACGTAAAAAAACTCCCACTGGGTCTGCTGACCTAGTCTAGTTAGTCCCAGTCGCAGACGTCTAACTTCCATTCTGATCCCGACTAAGTCTATTATACTGAGGACTAGTTTGCGAGCCGGTGATCTTATTTGTCGAGCTGTATTAGGGTTCCTTACTCAGGAAGCGAAAACAGCTACCTCGCTGGTATTTTGAATTAGAATGTACGAGTAGAATGGATCGTTAGTGTCAAATAAAATTGGTCTTCTAGGATTCTACGTAAATTATATCAGTTATTTTTTTGGGATAAAAAGTAGCGTAAATGTCTCTATTCGAGATTCAAACTATGTCTGATTCCGACAAAATCGGTTGTTATTAACCGGTTGATCGTGAAAATCAACAGACAGACAGATACAATCGCTTTCGCATTAATTATGATACTACCTGATACCCGCTTTGCCCGCGTGGTTTAAGTTTTTTTTTATTCCCGCAATTCCGATCCATTGCTCCGTTGCGGCGTGATTGAAGGACAAGGCAACAAACCAACACAATCAAACACAGTTGCGTATTTATTAATATTAGTATGATCAATAAATTATTGATTGAGTTAGTGGCGTTAGTGGCTCAATACTATAATATTATAAATGTGAAAGTGTGTTTGTTTGCTGGTTTGTCCTGCAATCACGCCGGAACGGAGCAACGGATCGACGCGATTTTTGGTATGGGTATAGTTGAGGACCTGGGGAGTGACATAGGCTACTTTTTAACTCGGAAAATTAAGGAGTTCCCGCGGGAATCCAAATTAAACCACGCGGACGAAGTCGCGGGCATCAGCTAGTAAAACATAATATTAATATTATGATACCTACAGAGTAGGTACGGAACTCTATACTTGAAATAAAGTTTACCCACACAAAGTTTCCTTCGTCGTAAGAAGTTAAGGAGTTGAATATCGCTTCCTAACTTTATCGATGTTATTCGACACTAACGGGTCATTATTGAGTCGTACATCGATCTGTTTGTTTGTTTGTTACGCCATACCTTCGCAACATTTCTACAGATAAGAGTTACTTATTTTATTTTATTGTATTTCAGAATAAGCGGTTATAGAATAGCGGTTTAAACGTTCGACTTCCTATTTGGATAGCCCGGGGTTTGAACCTCGGGCACGCAATTCAAACTTTATAAGTTGCTAACTTCTACCCGCGACTTCGTGCGTGTCGACTTATATATATTTCAAACCCTTATTTTACCCCCTTAGGAGTTGAATTTCCAAAAATCCTTTCTTAGCGGATGTCTGCATCCGAATAGCCAACTGCATGCCAAATATAAGCCTGATTCGTCCAGGTCTCAGGTGCGTTGATAGATCATCAGTCAGTCAGTCAGTCACCTTTTCCTTTTATATAGTTAGATAAGTATATTAAGTTATAATTATAGATGTTTTAGTTGTGAAGGATCGTAAGACAAAATACTCATAAACTCTGGCGGGCAAAAAGCCCGTGTAACGCACTGTCATAATATAAAGCGCGCACACCAGCGTGACAGGACAAAACGTTGTTCCCCTCCTTTTACAGCATTGTCTTTGATCTGGACTCCAGTCTATATATTGTACTCAAACTTTGCGTTAGTATGCGGGAGCCACGCCTTGTTTTATGAAACTGTATTTAGTAATTATAATAAACAGTACACAGTTTAACAATAAACATTATTTTCATACAATTTAGCGTAAAACCCACTGAACAGTAATGAAACAAACTAATAGTGAGATAAAATTGCAATTTTATCGTACAAGCGCATAGGGTGTCTATGATGTAGATTTTTTCACGGACTTTTTTTAGTGTTAGCCAAATTTTGGCTAACCGGTAATGTGATTTGTGGTTTAACACAATAGGAATGATGACAACTCAATCAAATCAGCAACTCTTTATCAAACTTAAAAACGCGCTTCTAGTATGGAACGACAGTTCGAGTTTTGTCGACAGCAACGAGTTTGTATGAAATACATAGTTGTGACGTCATCCAACGCACTTTTTTTCTTTAAAATGGTTATCAAACCTAAAACTAACCGAAGATGTTAATTTGAGATCTTTCGGGAAACCCTCTATTTAATAATCAGTAAGAAATCATTTATGTTTTACATTTTCATCATCCCTATTAATAGGTACTGTTTGAAATACCTACATAGTTTTGAGCATTGTTAGATCATAAATCACGTTATCAAATCTTACTCTTTTTTTCTCTTTTTCCGATTATTATTTTTTTCCTTTCAACCATAAAGCCTTTTTAATTCTGTGCTAAGGGACCAATTTGTCAAAGTTCAAAACCTATGGTGTCCCTACATCCCGGGAAAGAATTCAAATGTGAATGCCCATGGAGTTTTATTGCACGACGGGCCGGATACATCGCTTTGCTGATTTTGGTTGTTTGTGTGTTTAAGACCTTTTTTGTGGAAACTACGATGGTTCCTTCTTTTATTAACAAAATAAATCACAAATGGGGTAGGATTAACAGCAAGGAATGTAACCTTGAACATGCGCAGTTGTTGATTTATCTAAGTAATAATGTCCTCCCGACCGAATTTCGGCCACGGCGGCCTATCTCCAGAGTGATTAGCCATCTGCACGGGAGACATTATAGTGCACAAGTGGGTGCACGTACACAGGTGCACTCTCTGTTCCTTTACTCTCATAGCCCGATGGGACGGAAAATCCGACACGACCTTGGGTATAAATTGTAAAATCCAAAATTGGGGATAAATAGTAATTTCTGATAATCCTTTCTTACCGAGCGGTCGTCTAGGACCTAGGTTATATACCTATAGATTAGAATCTACGTTATACAAAATCTCCATAATTTATCTAAACCCAGTTATTAAAACTTTACGTTGATAATAGTATTATTATCAGTCAGTTTATAATTTTATTTATTTATTTTGTATATGAAAAAGCGCCAGAGGCGAGCCAATTCAATTAAATCAAGCAAATGTAGTATTTATCAAAATGACTGTAAACAATATTCAAATTGTATGGAAATTTACATTATAATAACATTATAGTGATTTGATTTTCATAAATTTGTGTGTTAACACTCAAATACAGAAACAAAACGCTCGTGTTTACTTTAAAATGCTAAATGATAGGTTTTTATGAGGTTTATGTAAATTATAGATAGGTATATTTTATAATTTACCTAATGTATTATCGTTTTCCTTGACATGTTTAGACATGTTATGTGATTTTATAAAAAGTTTATGATAAGTTATCACAAACTTTTTTTTATATCATAAACTTTGGAGTGTGTGTTTATGTTATCATTGATAACATAAACACACACTCCATAATATTATTCCTACACACACACTCACACCTTTTATTGTAACGCAATCGAGCAGGTGGGTCACCTGATGTTAAGTGATTGCAGCGCTGGAATGTTATGTAGGAAAATGCGTTACCGGCTTTTCAGGTTATTCGCCCCTAAGATTTATTTATATGTTACAATTGTAATTCTGTGACATATATTATTATTTACGCAGCTAACTATACACATATTTTTTTATTATTTTATCAGTAAACCTCAACCTTTTTGTGCAATTTTCTCAGATATTAATAACATTTTTCTTTTCTTGCAGGTAAATAACCAACTCCCATACAATAATGGCACCCGTGGCCCAATCGGACGTGGTTATCATATTTAGTAAGTAAAAACAGCGTAAAAAGCATTTACCTACGCCCAATATGGGAGAAAATATTACGGGCTCCTTTTGGGACATAATATGAGTTGGTATAGGGTTGCTACATTCGACTTGATTTAGCGGTCTTTTAATAATTGTTATAATTAACAATGGCAGCTGCTTTGCACAAATGGGACGGAACATCCCCCTACCCCCTGCTATGTAACTCGTTGGCTATTAAAAAATGCAAGCCACTGGCATAGTATATTTTTCATCCATTGAAGGTTTGCTTTAATTGTTATTTATATTTCATAGCAAACCTTCAATGAATGATTGATCTGGAAGATGATTGAATAGCAAACATTCATAGCAACCTGAATGTCAGTTTTAGGGCTGCAGGTCAAAAGGTTAGCTAGTTGTGGTTTTACTTTTAACTCAGTAATAGGATATGTGCATTAATTGCGTATAAGAGTAACGTAACAATAAGGTAAACAGTAAAGTTTTTATTGATTTATTAATTTATTAAAAATGTAAGTATATTACTACTTACCTACCTACTACCTTTACGTACTACGTAGTTGGTGTTAAAGGTATCTAGGAGGAATAGGCATAAAAGGAAGCTGCAGAGGAATAGATACATATAGATACACATAAAGATAGAAACACGTTAAACTCCCCCTGTTAACGCCCGTCTGCTTAGGTTGAGCTTTTAAAAACTTGTAGGTATCAATCCTGATACCGGCCCAGATATAAAATGTTGCGAAGTTACTCTTCATATAAAGACACGGAATGTTTTAATTACTGTTTCAACTAGTTTACAACTATGGCTTATTGCTTATGCGTTCCGAAACTGGCTCTGTCTAGAAAACTACCTTCTTTTATAATGGTTTCAATGAGCGCATTGCCACTTTGGATTCTCTCTAACAATGTTGGGTCAATGATGTAGAGAAATCAGAGATACAGAGTGGAAGAACAACTAAAACTGTCTCTTATCTTGTATTATTAAAAACATGCAACTCAATTATACTTAGTTGAATCAAAAGAAAAAAGGATGATATGCTTACAATGTTTCCAGCAAACTAAAGAAAATGATTTTAACATACCTAACATAATAAATAATGCCTTCGACTTCATCAGCTTTGATATAGGTTTGAAAAACCCAAGGGAACTCCTGGAGTTGCTGAGATAAAATTAAGTCTTTGTCACTCTCCAGATCCTTAACTATACACATACAAAAAAATATCATGTCGGTCTGTTGCTCTGTTGCGGTGTGTCTGAAGGACAAACCAACAAATAAACGCACTATCGCTCCTATAGAGCCCGCTTGCAGAAACGCTGGGTTATCCTATTAACCCAGAGTTAGCTGCTACTTTGAGAATTCGTATAATACTTCTGTCAAAATTTCAAATTTATTGCCGGGTTAAACTTAACTTATTTCATTTATTTGACATACAGGGCTTAATCTTCAAGCATCATAATATTATGTCATACACTGCAATTGAGTTTTCTATGAAAAAGCGAATAAATTAAATAAAAAGGTATAATGAACACGTTCTCATTTAATTATTTAATGTAAGTACTATTTCGGTGCTTGGAGTTTCCTTTTCCGTTAAGATTTAACTAGCAGTAATCCTCAATCACAGTCATTATTCAACAACTTTTGCATTACAATAACTACGAGTATATCTAGGATTATGTTACATCAATGGTTCACGTATACTTATTAGGTCCTCTTCTATTACGCGCTACATACTTTTATTATCCACCTACCCACTATCGAAACATTTGTCATTCATTGCTGTTTCACTTCCATCATTATCAATATTTTACAGAACATAACCCGCATTGGATGCGATCTTACAAGATATAGCATCTATGTTTTTTCACAGAAAGGCTGGTGGTATAGGAGCATCTTTCCGGAGTTGATTGTGTTTGCACAGGGCAGTCAATAGTGCTTAATTTTCTCCTTTTCTAAGCTTCACTTTGCTCAGAATAACGCAGCTACGTTAAGGACAATGCACGGTTGATAAGCACTTTCATATTCGACTTTTTAAGCTTTTTTAACTGATTACAATAGGAATTTTTTAACTGACTACGATACGAAAGCGTTGATAACTCAGTGGTTAAAACTTAAAACTACGGCTTTCTGTCCAGGGGGTCCGGTACTTGACATCCTGAACGTACTTCCAAACTTTACAACTACGTACAGGACCAGCATCTCTATTCTCTAATTCAGTGACTATCAAAAAATGAAAGCCACTGACATTTTTTTTATCCATGGAAGATTAACTATGAAATAAAAATAACCATGATTCATAGAAAACCTTCAGTGGATAAAAAATATATGTCAATTGTCTTTCATTTTTAGGGTTCCGTACCCAAAGGGTAAAAACGGGACCCTATTACTAAGACTCAGCTGTCTGTCTGTCTGTCTGTCTGTCTGTCTGTCTGTCTGTCTGTCTGTCTGTCTCCAGGCTGTATCTCATAGACCGTGATAGCTAGAAAGCTGAAATTTTCACAAATGATGTATTTCCGTTGCCGCTATAACAACAAATACTAAAAATTAAAAAAATATATATATTAAAAGGGGTCCCCATACAATAAACGTGTTTTTTTCGTATTTCTTTGCTCAATATTAAAAACGGTAACAGGTAGACGGTTCAAATTTTCACAGAATATTAACTTTTATATTACCTTTCAAAATAAATAATTAAATATCAATAAAGTAAATATTAAAGGGGGGCTCCCATACAACAAACGTAATTTTTTGATATTAACAGTAAACCTCTACAAACAAAGTTAGTTTTGCGGTTCATTAACAAAGGTAATTATACCTACTTCTTGAGTACGGAACCCTCGGTGCGCGAGTCCGACTCGCACTTGGCCGATTTTTTTGATAACCACTGAGTTAGAGAATACGGGGGCAGGGCATCAGCTAGTAGGTATTATAAATGTGAAAGTGTGTCAGTTTGTTACCTTTTCACGGCCCATCGTTTAACCGATTTTGATGAAATTTGCTACAGAGATTGGTTGCATCCTGTGGACAGACATTTTAGTCCGGATTATCACAGAGATCCCCGAGTGATTAAAAAAAAATTTACTCTACGTGGATTAAGTCGCGGGCATTATATTTTACCTCTGTGCCAAATTTCATCCAGAGCGGTTCAGCCGTTTGGGCGTGATTGAGTAACAAGCATCCATCCATACATCCATACGTCCATCCAACCAAACTTTCGCATTTATAAAAATTTATTTTATAAGGACGTCTAGGTGCGTGACATAAACCTGACATGGTAGTAGCACCCCACCCCCAAAGTTGTCTATTAGATGCCAACGATTCTAATTCTACTACACGCCACCAAAACAGGCCTCAGTCACATTCGCAATCTAACGCCAATTTGTTTACGCCAATCTAAGTCTCTGGACATATTCAAAAATTCAGTAAAGAATCATTATCTTGCAAACTAAAGACGACACCAAAATTATTCCTTAAGCTGAGTCAAATATATTAAGTATATATTATTATACATATGTATTACTGTATTTTATAATTAGCTATATTATATAAATTTTTACATCTTTTTTATATGTTTATTATTGGTTTATGTATTAGTATGTAGTTATTTGAATGTAAGTAGGTATATTATAGAACCACCTGCAGTCTATTTTCCTTTATTTACTCCTTTTCCTAAGGTTGCCTGGTAGAGATCGCTACCTAAGCGATAAGGCCGCCTTTTGTATCCTACTTCTGTGTTTGTTTTATTTCTAATTTTTGTTTTTGTTACCTGTACTTGTTGTGGTGGTACAAATAAAGCGTATTGTATTGTGTGTGTATTCGCAACCCATAAAGCCTCTATAGGAAAATTGGCCGGAATTCCGAATAAAACCCCCCTAAACTATCATTTGTCGATACCCCTGTCTTGTTATCTTTACCCCAAAATATAGGGGACCTGTGTAATTTCCAATTTTACTATCCATTGCTTGCTTGTTATTTTAAGGCATTAATCGACTTCAATATTTCTATTGTAATCGATCGATCGATGGATCACAATTTTTAACCGACTTCCAAAAAAAAAGAGGTTCTCAGTCATTTGCACTTATTTTGTCTTTTCAGTTGAATAGTTTGTAGCAGTTTGTAGCTTGAATAACACATATTAGGCTACTTTTTGTCCCGGAAAATTAAAGAGTTTCCGCGGGATCCAAAAAACCTCAATCCATGCAGACTAGCTAGCAAGTAAATACATTTAAAACATAGAGCCCTCAGTTTTTCAGGGTTTCAAGAATAAAATGTCCCTCAAACTCCCTCAGTAATGTATGGTGAACAATTTGAAACCATCGAAGTGACGTTTTTTAGACCGCCTGAGATTGATATAGGATTGATTCATAGTCACAATTACCTTCGTATATTGTGTGGGAGACATCTCTTCGCCACCAGATCCATACTAGATAATATTATAAATGCGAAAGTGTGTCTGTCTGTCTATCTGCTATGCTTCCTCGGTCCATATTTTCAACCGATTTTGACGAAATTTGTTACAGAGGTAGGTTGCATCGTGGGGAAGGACATATGCTACTCCTGAAAAATTAAGAAGGGAATGGAAAAATCTTAATCCAGGAGAATGAAGTCGCGGGCATGATCTAGTTTTATAATAATAGAATAGACTTTCTATACTACTTTCTCCCATCACTCACACTGTAGGAAATTAAGTTGATAGTTCTTATCAAAAAAAACCCTGACCCTGAGTTGCCGTCAAATACCTAGCGGTGTATGGATACCAAGAGGAATTGTGAGCATATCATACTAATATTATAAATTCAAAACTTTGTTTGTTTGTTGGTTTGTCCTTCAATCACGCTGCAACGGAGCAACGGATCGACGTGATTTTTATAGTTGAGGACCTGGAGAGTGACATGGAAAATTCAGTCCCGGAAAATTAAAGAGTTTCTACGGGATTTTAAAAAAACTTATACCACGCGGACAAAGTCGCGGGCATCAGCTAGTTAATAACAAATCTCGGCTATTTTTATACATTCAAACTTTACCCATTCATGATTTTAGGTTTCAATACCTAATTTGGATCACGACAGAATTTCTTGTAATTCAAGTAAATCATAAGATTATATTCATATTATTATTATCATTAAATCATATTATTATTATCTTAAAATAGGTTTAGATTTGATTACAGATGTTTATCACGCGGAATTAAGGTGGAAAATTTTGGCTATGGAATTTTCCGATAACAACCGGAGTTATAAGAACATAGTTAGTTCTTGTTGACACGAAGAAACGCGAGAACCTGGCCTGGAAAATTCTTATGTGAAACCACGAGAACATAATTTAGTATTCGCTTTCATCTAAAACAAAAACAGACTCAAAAGTACAAAAACAGATTCAAAAGTAATTGTAAAAGTCTATTTGAATAAAAATCATTTGAATTTTGAATCACTTCAAAACTATACATGTAAGACTATAAGTAACAACTTAAACAAAAAAGTAAAAAACATTATCTGGGTATATTTTTTTTTTAATTTTCTCAAAAAGCGCCAAATCAATTTCGATAAAATTTCTATGGGACTACCTCTGAAGTATGATCTACCAAACAAAAAAAGAAACATCAAAATTGATTAATAATTGGCGGGATGATCGCGTAACATACATACAAAGAAACATACAGTCGAATTGAGAACCTCCTCCTTATTTGAAGTCGGTTAAAAAATAAAAAGCACGACTGCCCTGTCATATTAATTTTTTTTCGAAAGATTTTCGAAGCTAGTGTCACTTGGGAGGATGTAAGGATTCTAAATATACCCCATAGGTACATCAAAATCTGTTCAGGCATTTAGAAGTTATAGTGGAATAAAGAAACTCACATAGATACATGAACCCTTTACTGAGATAAAAAAGTCTAAATACACTATTTTACAAGACAATGCAAAATTAGTCAACTTTCTGGTATAGATATTTGCATGCGAATATGAACTAAGTGGTAAACATTTTCAGACCTTGACTGTACCTACATGTTCCTATGAAGAATTTTTTGTCATGACATTTTATTTGATATCCAGACGTGTGTTCTAATATCAAGTTACATTGGTATCGATTTCTGGAAATAAGACATGAGATTTGGCCGATTCGATACAACAAGCCGAACGAATTGGTTCGCAGGCAGAATATACAGTGTTTATACCACTAGATTTACTGTGCAGGGTTGCTTGTAAGTTTCAATGGAAAATACCTACCAAATAGGAGATTGGGTTTCCAATACGCCTATATTCTTCTTCATATCAAACTCAAAACATGTAGTATTCAAAATTGGTAGGTATTACACACATTCTGAACGTCACATTTACAAAGTATGAGCCGTAAGGGTTCAAAACGCGGGTCCGTCTCGAAGCGGGCAACTACATATTTATTTTTACCCTCGACGAAGCGGAGACGGTATATGTGTTTGCCCTAAGAGGTTGTGTGTTTGTTTGTTTGTTTGTGCACTTTTTTGTTACCATTTTTCTCAAAAAGTACTGGGCCGATTGAGATGCGGTTTTTTGCATTAGATACGTATAACTTGTGAGAAGGTTTTTAGATATATTTTAGGACCATAGACAACCAAGCTGAGCTGTAGTCTATGATTTTAATATTACAACATGTTACCATTTTTTACAAAAGCTACTGAGCCGATTGAGATGCGGTGTTTTGCATTAGATGTGTATAGCTTGTGAGAAGGTTCTTAGATATATTTTAGGACCATAGACAACAAAGCTGAGCTGTAGTCTATGATCTCAATTTTTCAACCACTGTTACCATTTTTCACAAAAAGTACTGGGCCGATTGAGATGCGGTTTATACCATTAGATATATGTATATAGCTTGAGAGAAGGTTCTTAGACATATTTTAGGACCATAGACAACTAAGCTGAGCTGTAGTCTATGATTTTAATTTTTCTGTGTTAAAAATTTTCAAAAAAAGTACTGGGCCGATTGAGATGCGGTTTTTTGCATTAGATATGTTTAGCTTGTGTGAAGGTTCTTAGATATATTTTAGGACCATAGACAACAAAGCTGAGCTGTAGTCTATGATTTTATTTTTTCAATATGTTACCATTTTTCACAAAAAGTACTGGGCCGATTGAGATGCGTTTTTTTGCATTAGATGTGTATAGCTTGTGAGAAGGTTCTTAAATATATTTTAGGACCATAGACAACAAAGCTGAGCTGTAGTCTATGATCTTAATTTTTCAACCACTGTTATTTTATTTATTTATTTATTTTTATTATTTTTGTACAAAATATTGTCTTAAATCTAATTTTAAAAAAGTGTACAAAGGTAAAGCTTATCTCTAAAAAGAAATCTCTTCCAGCCTTCCTTGAAAGTGAGTAAGGTGAAATTGTTAAGTGGTATAGGTACAAAAATAAAATATATTGGAATTTAAAAAAATAGAAAATGTACAGTATTTACTTCAAAAATTTATATACTTACTATAAAAGTTAATATAAGTATGTAGTTATACTACTTACACTTACTAAAAACATAATATATACAATACATAAACATATAAATACAAAATAAATAAATTAATATAATATTTATAATATATAATATATACTTACTATATAATACATACTATATAGTTCTATTTATAAAGAAACTTTAATGATAAATATGTATACTATAACATTGAAAGAAAATGCTGTTTAACTCTGATTTTAAATATATGTACAGACTGACTTTCCCTGATTTGTTCAGGAAGGAAGTTTCAAAGACGAGTAGCTTCTGCTGTGAAAGATTTTTTATAGAAGATAGTGTTATAATTAGGATATTCAAGAGGTTTTTTAGAGACACATGTTCGCAAGGGTCTTGTAGATGGAAGCGACAGTGTAAAACGTTCCCTTAAATATTCAGGAGAAGAGTTTTTGAGGACATTAAAAAGGATGGTTAAAATATGCATGTTCCGGCGAAAACGGATCGGGAGCCACATTAATTGACGACGGAAATCGGAGACGTGGTCGAATTTGCGCAGTCCGTATATAAAACGTATGCACAAATTCTGGAGTCGCTCGAGTTTGTCAAGTAGCTCTTCAGTGGCATCTAAGTAGCAGGCGTCAGCGCAATTGAGGATAGGAAGCAACAACGATTGTGCAAGCATAATTTTAGTACGTAGCGGAAGGAAATTCTGCAGCCTCCTCAAGGAATGAATCGAATAATGCAATCTTTTGCTGACTTGATTTATTTGGGCTGACCAAGTCAAGTTGCCATCCAAAGTCAACCCCAAGTTTTTTGCGGTACTGGTGTATTCTATGGGTATGCCGTTGTATTGAATACGAGGAAGATTGTTAAATTGTATGCGGTTCCTTAGTGGTCTGCTGCCTATAATCATGGCCTCAGCCCAGGCCAGCCCAGTCTTGAATAGCAGCAAGATCCGCGTTAGTTGCAATGATCGCAGAGTCCAAATCCGATAATTCAGCATGCCTATAGAGTTGCAAATCGTCTCCGTAAAGATGGTAGCAAGAAGAAAGATTTTTTGTAACTTCGTTAATGAATATAGAGAAGAGAAGAGGGGAAAGAACGCCGCCTTGAGGTACACCAGCAGGAAGGTTAGCCCAGTCTGAGAGAGCCTCATCTGTGCGGATTCTCTGCTGACGACCATGAAGATAAGAGTGGAGCCAGTCAATCGCAGAAGAAGATATGTTAAGGGAGCGTAGGATACCAAGTAGAACCTCAAAGTTCACTGAATTAAAGGCGTTACTAAAATCCAATAAGACAAGAATAGTGAGCTGTTTGTGGTCCACTGCATAACGAATGTCATCAGTGACTTTGAGTAAGGCTGTGACGGTGCTATGAGGTGGACGAAAACCAGATTGAAACGAGCTTAAAAGTTTATTATTATAGAGAAAAGAAGACAACTGTTTAAATACTGCATTTTCTATTATTTTGGAAAGGATAGGTAAGATCGAAATAGGACGAAACTGTGAAAAATAATTAGGATTGGAGGATTTAGGTAGGGGGATTACATGAGCCATTTTCCACAGTGTAGGGAAGACCTTATTTGCCAGGGAAAAGTTTAAGATGTGAGTAATTATAGGCACTATAAGATCTATCACCAGTACTAACATGTCCCGGCTCAAGCCATCACTACCAATAGCCTTTGTTGTGATGGAAAGAATGTTCTTCTTAACATCTGCCTCTGCGATTTCCTGAAAAGAGAAGGGTTCGCACAAAGGTGGGGTGGCATTCGCTAATTTCCGAAGTGTTTGAGACTTAATAGAATTAGAGAGAATGACAGGAGGAGTGGAAAAATGAGTATTAAGTGCATCTAGGTCAGATATATTTGTAGAAGTATCCAGAAACTTACCCACACCTAAGGACTTAAGAAATCTCCATTTTTCAGGAGTAGAGGAGTTGTCAATTGAAGAGTGGATATAGCGACGCTTAGCTTTCCTACACATCCTGATACAGAGATTACGCAACTTCTTATAGGCAGCAACATTCTCGTCGGTTGGAATTTTTTTGCATTTATTCTTGGCTTTATTCCTTTTAACCATTACTCTTTTAATTGTGTCAGTGAGCCAGGGTGCTGGAGGATGTTTAATCCGGACAGGTCTAACAGGAGCATGTTACCATTTTACCATTTTTCACAAAAAGTACTGGGCCGATTGAGATGCGGTTTATTGCATTTAGGACTTCGTGCGATTACAAAACAGGAAACTGGTACCAAAATTTTAAAAAATCAGCGCCATTTTGAAATTCTTTGTTAATTGACCTATTTCGTTCAAAATCTATATTTCGGGCTCCCTGGGGTCACAAAACAGGAAACTGGTACCAAAATTTAAAAAAATCAGCGCCATTTTAAAATTCTTTGTTAATTGACTGATTTCGTTCAAAATCGATATTTAGGACTCCCTGGGGTTACAAAACAGGAAACTGTTACCAAACTTTAAAAAAACAGCGCCATTTTGAATTTTTTTGTTCATTGACCAATTTCGTTCAAAATCGATATTTAGGGCTCCCTGGGGTCACAAAACAGGAAACTGGTACCACAATTTTAAAAAATCAGCGCCATTTTGAAATTCTGTGTTAATTGACCGATTTCGTTCAAAATCGATATTTAGGGCTCCCTGGGGTCACAAAACAGGAAACTGTTACCAAAATTTTAGAAAATCAGCGCCATTTTGAAATTCTTTGTTAATTGACCAATTTCGTACAAAATCGATATTTAGGACTCCCTGGGGTTACGAAACAGGAAACTGTTACCAAAGTTTTAAAAAATCAGCGCCATTTTTATTTATTTTGTTATCACCATAATAAATGAATTTAGTTTAGTACAGTAAAATCTGTACTTCTTGTAAGTCTTACCACAACCCGTGAGCTGCTTTAGCAGCTCGCGCACAGGGCGAAATATATATATAGCTTGAGAGAAGGTTCTTAGATATATTTTAGGACCATAGACAACCAAGCTGAGCTGTAGTCTATGATTTTAATATTTCGATATGTTACCATTTTTTACAAAAAGTACTGGGCCGATTGAAATGCGGTTTTTTTCATTAGATGTGTATAATAGCTTGTGAGAAGGTTCTTAGATATAATTTAGGACCATAGACAACAAAGCTGAGCTGTAGTCTATGATTTTATTTTTTCAATATGTTACCATTTTTCTCTGCTGTTACTACTGTGCTGATTTAGATGCGGGCTTTTTGTTTTAGATATATTTAGCTAGATGCTGCCCAGGGTATCATGATGGAGTCAGGAGGCGATCATGGGAACTCCTTAAATTCTCATCGTATACCCGTCGCGTTTGGGCTCTTTTGATTTGTCGTGACAAGCGCGCCTCGGAAAGAAAAGGGTTTGGCCATAGTCCACCACACTGGTCAAAAAAACTACTGAGCTGTCAATGATGCAGTTTTGTGTTTTAGATATTATGTAATATATACGTTTGCTAAGTTCTAATTGTTGTTTCAAAGTTATAAAGGTCAAAGGTACCTATAATGGAGCTCTGCAGTTCGTCGTGGGTTTTTTAAATTTTTTAATTTTATTACTTGTATTTTTTGTACTTATTAGCAGTTGATTTTTTTTCTCTTGAATTTATTGATATTATTTTGTGTATATACTACTATGCCGTCTCCTTACGAAGGTCGGCAATAATAGATAATTAGTACCATTATATCGTGTGCTTAAGGTGCAGAAATTCTTTGTGGGGTCGAGTGTACGTTTTTATAACATGATTTCAAAAAAGTGTCTAGATTTGCCATTGCATAAATTTAAAGACTGTGTCAATAGTACATTACATCGTGATACCGGGAAGTACGCGTTTTCTGGTCGAGTGTTAGTTAGACGGCCGAGCTACGGGAGGCCGGCTATTATATACGAGACCAGAAATGCTCTCCCGGTCGAGGTGTGTACCTATAGTGCTTTTCTAAAAATGAAACAAGTGACTTTTCTTTGGATTTCGGCGGAAGCAAATTATTTTTAGCTAATTCGGCCTCCGCTCTCAGAAAAGGAGGCGTACAATCTAAATCCATAATATCCTCACTCGAACTCATTTTTTCGTCACTTTTAAATAATAAATTATAACGATTAGGTATGTAGTTAATTCCCGCCTTTCAATATTATAAAGATAAAAAATAAATATTATACTTTTAATATTTTTTTTTGCGCTGTGAGTGCTGAACGCGTAATACGGTAGAGTTCCAAATTTAAACTACGAGTATTTAGGCCAAAGAACATTATAACAAGTTACAAGATATTCAGGAAGAAAGATTCCAAATTCAAACTTATGATATGTATTGAAAATACATACATTCTTTACTGGCCTAGGCCGGGAAGTTTAACTTTCGAAGTCATTTACAGGGTATGAAATGTCCTTTCATATCATTTTTTAGAAAAGAGCATTTGTTAAGTCGAGTTTTTTATACTATCGACGATTTTATTAACGACAAAGTTGCATGGTTAAGCAACTGGCCTCGAATCCAGTGACCCACAAGTCTACACTAATACCTACTTGTAACGTTAAGTATATGTATTGTATTACAATGCTTAAATATTGTAACCTCTTTCTTTTTTTGAGAAAAGAGCAACTGCTGAGTTTCTTGCCGGCTCTTCTCAGTAGAATCATTTTTCCGAACCGGTGGTGATAAATAAATAAATTATTTATCATTTATCATTGGATTTTAAACAAGGACCTAGTGCTCTTTCCAAAGCGTTGGCCCGAAAAGACCTAACCCACGTGGATAAAGGTGCAGGCATTATATTTTCAATAGGTAACCCTATAAACTTCAAACTCAAATGTTTTTATTAAAATAAACTTTTACGAGTGTTTTTAAAATATCGTCGAGTGAATCTAAAGCTTGTTAGGAATGCCATTCCTATCGGAAAGAGCCAGCAAGAAACTCGAAATATTTCAGCAAATGTTAGTATAATATTTTCTATTTTATCAAACACTAATACAGTGCTTCAGAGCCAAGTTAGGTGCTATTTGTCACAATTCAGTGGACTTAGCCACTTTCTTGGCACAGTTTATTTTCCGCAGTCTAGACTTTTTGATTGTACCAGTAAACAAAAGCGAAATTCTAACAATTTGATTTTGGGTTCGTTGGTTTCGAAAAACGGAAGCCGGAAGGGCGGTTCGAATTAGAAACGAGGAAGCAAATAGCTTCGTACGCATCCGTGGAATGTTGAAAAAAATAGAAAAAAGTGTGTGTGTGTGTGTGCAATTTACACACGGCAGAATTGAAACTTCAGAAAAGTAGCCTACGGAATGATGAGATAAAATATGTAACTTATATTGTATCTCATTCTCTCGCAGGCTAAATCCTTTACTAAATGTTTGTCTCTTTTTGGTGTCGCTTTTTCGTTTCGTTGAATTTTCAAATCACAACGATTATAAAGAAGTTTCACTTCAAAAGTGTGTGTGTGTGTAATTCACACACGGCAGAAGTGAAACTTCAGAAAAGTAGCCTACGGAATAGTGAGATAAATGTAACTTGTATTATATCTCATTCTCTCGCAGGCTAAATCCTATTATGAATATGTTTCGCTTTTGGTGTCGCTTTTTCGTTTCGTTCACTTCAAAATGGAATATCTCTGAGCTAGAAGTTCATGTCATCATTTTTTAATTAAGTATTCACTTGTTTCTGCGAGCGAATGAACTCAAACGCTGTGTTTAACTTCGAGTCTAAGTCAAGTGTAGTCAATCCAATGCCGGCAAATGAATTATTAATTAGTTAATATTTGCCGAAGTGACGGCGAAATGTTTCAGACATGCAAATTAAGTGAGCAAAGTATTGCCAAGTCAAAGACTTACGCTCAATTTGAATGTCACTGGAACTCTTTGTTATAACTTTTGCTTTACGAATTTTTAGAATATAATTCTTTTTTCGTGCGGCTCTGGCCTCTGGCCTGGAAATTCGTGCGTGACAAAAAAAGCGTTGAACTCTATCTCCCTATAGTATAGATGGTGATACCCGTATGTAATTACCTATTGTGATACCTGTCTGTATATTAGTATGTGTTATATATTTTGAAAACTTCCAAGATATAAGTAATAATTTTATTTAGTTACTCCGTAGCTCAGCAGAAAAGAGCCGCGTCGTAAGCAAGAAGCTGCAGGTTCGGATCCCACTCAGCCTATTTTGACTGTCGGGTCTTCCTATTCTCAAAGGTGTGTCAAGTTTGCCAATCCGGACTTGTCCAGCGTGGTGGGCTAGGGCCTTCCTTACCTTCCCCTAATAATCATGCTCAAATGGGTTGAGACTTGAGACATGAGATGAAACGAATAATTTTAATTTAATTAAAAAAACACCAATCTGTACTGTATTTTAACTTCATTATTACAATTCCAATTACCATTAAAAAGCATTGAACAAGAAGCATGTAATAAAATATCATTGTAGAAATACCGAAAACGAAACAATACCAAACCAATTAATGCTAAAGTTACCCGCGGGAAGCATACAAAGTTACGTTGAAAATTAATTGGAATAAAACAATGGTATTTCGTTACATCAAGGTGTATGGAACTACCGCGTAGTATTATTAATAGCATCCATCAAATCCTATCAAAATTCCGGTACCGAAATGAAAATTGGACGAACACAACCTAATGCCGGTACTAAAATGCTGTAAGGCCGTCCATTACACGCTCGTGTAACACCAATAGTTGGCTATTTGACAATTTTCGGAAAGGTACTTAAAAATGTACGTGGGTTCATTTTATACCTCTTACAGTAACGTAAAAATAATAACATGGTGGCAATCCCAGTTTTTACATTCGATCGCTTCTACGGTAACTACGATTTGTATGGAATTGTCAAACGCTTGATGACAGATGACAAATGACAGATGACAGCTGGCGCTCGATCAATTCCATACAAATGTAGTCAACTTTAACGCGATCGAGTAAGTAACAAGTAATAAAATTAAAAAATTTAAAAAAACCCACGACGAACTGCAGAGCTCCATTATACCTTTGACCTTTATAACTTTGAAACAACAATTAGAACGTAGCAAACGTATATATTACATAATATCTAAAACACAAAACTGCATCTTTGACAGCTCAGTAGTTTTTTTGACCAGTGTGGTGGACTATGGCCAAACCCTTTTCAAATGGACAAATCAAAAGAGTCCAAACGCGACGGGTATACGATGAGAATTTGAGGAGTTCCCATGATCGCCTCCTGACTCCATCATGATACCCTCGGCAGCATCTAGGTACAAGCTAAATATATCTGATGGCGCTGATATTTTTAAATTTTGGTACCAGTTTCCTGTTTTGTGACCCCAAGGAGCCCTAAATATAGATTTTGAACGAAATCGGTCAATTAACAAAGAATTTCAAAATGGCGCTGATTTTCTAAAATTTTGGTAACAGTTTCCTGTTTTGTAATCCCACGAAGCCCTAAATATCGATTTTGAACGAAATCTATCAATTAACAAAGAATTTCAAAATGGCGCTGATTTTTTAAATTTTGGTACCAGTTTCCTGTTTTGTGACCTCAAAGAGCCCTAAATATAGATTTTGAACGAAATCGGTCAATTAACAAAGAATTTCAAAATGGCGCTGAATTTCTAAAATTTTGGTAACAGTTTCCTGTTTTGTGACCCCAGGGGAGCCCTAAATATCGATTTTGAACGAAATCGGTCAATTAACACAGAATTTCAAAATGGCGCTGATTTTTTAAAATTTTGGTACCAGTTTCCTGTTTTGTGACCCCAGGGAGCCCTAAATATCGATTTTGAACGAAATCGGTCAATTAACAAAGAATTTCAAAATGGCGCTGATTTTTTTTAAATTTTGGTACCAGTTTCCTGTTTTGTAATCCCACGAAGCCCTAAATATCGATTTTGAACAAAATCGGTTAATTAACAAAGAATTTCAAAATGGCGCTGTTTTTTTAAAGTTTGGTAACAGTTTCCTGTTTTGTAACCCCAGGGAGTCCTAAATATCGATTTTGAACGAAATCGATCAATTAACAAAGAATTTCAAAATGGCGCTGATTTTTTTAAATTTTGGTACCAGTTTCCTGTTTTGTGACCCCAGGGAGCCCTAAATATAGATTTTGAACGAAATCGGTCAATTAACAAAGAATTTCAAAATGGCGCTGATTTTTAAAATTTTGGTACCAGTTTCCTGTTTTGTAATCGCACGAAGTCCTAAATGCAATAAACCGCATCTCAATCAGCCCAGTACTTTTTGTGAAAAATGGTAACAGTGGTTGAAAAATTAAGATCATAGACTACAGCTCAGCTTTGTTGTCTATGGTCCTTAAATATATTAAAGAACCTTCTCACAAGCTATACACATCTAATGCAAAAAACCGCATCTCAATCGGCCCAGTACTTTTTGTGAAAAATGGTAACATATTGAAAAAATAAAATCATAGACTACAGCTCAGCTTTGTTGTCTATGGTCCTAAAATATATCTAAGAACCTTCTCACAAGCTATACACATCTAATGCAAAAAACCGCATCTCAATCGGCCCAGTAGTTTTTGTGAAAAATGGTAACATGTTGAAATATTAAAATCATAGACTACAGCTCAGCTTGGTTGTCTATGGTCCTAAAATATATCTAAAAACCTTCTCACAAGCTATACGTATCTAATGCAAAAAACCGCATCTCAATCGGCCCAGTACTTTTTGAGAAAAATGGTGACAAAAAAGTGCACAAACAAACAAACAAACACACAACCTCTTAGGGCAAACACATATACCGTCTCCGCTTCGTCGAGGGTAAAAAAACTCCCACTCGGCCCATTAATATTACAGTCATGTTCGGTGTGACGTACGCCCTTTCATCAACAAATGGATTTATTAACCGAGTCAATTGCAGTTCGGCGAAATGAAATGTATTGGAAACATGACAAGCTGATTGAATTCTGCGTTTGTTATACCTACCTCGTAATTATGAATATTGCCCTACTTTTCTGCCTTCGTTTGTTTTTTTTTGTCCACTACATGTTAGCCCTTGACTGCGATCTCGCCTGATGGGAAGTGATAATGCAGTCTAAGATGGTAGCGGGCTAACCTGTTAGGGGCATGGCAGTTATATAAAACCCATACCCCTAATCGATTTCTACACAGTATCGTACCGGAACGCTATATCGCTAATTGAAACGGATCATGCTGGATTTATTATAATTCGTTTAATGACTGGCCTATAACTATCTTTTATTTAAATAATAATCAATTAACGTGCGATAAACTCGTAAAAACTCGAGAATGGCTGGACGGATATTGTTTTTTTGTGTTTGAGTGGATTATGGTTTATGTTCACAATTGGACCTGGTAGGTGGCGCTACAATCTAGTTCTAGGTTCAGGGCTGGACAACGTCTGTCGGACCCGCTAGTGGGTACTAGGTTATAACTTTCTTCTTTAGGTCACACTAGCTGATGCCCGCGACTTCGTCTGCGTGGCTTGAGGTTTATTTAGTTCCCGCGGGACCTCTTTAATTTTCCGGGATAAAAAGTAGCCTATGTGCTATTCCAGACTATTATCTATATCTCTGTGCCAAATTTCAGCCAGATCTGTTCAGCCGTTGGGGCGTGATTGAGTAACAAATATCCATC
This sequence comes from Erebia epiphron, assembly GCA_963932025.1. Lineage (NCBI taxonomy): Eukaryota > Metazoa > Arthropoda > Insecta > Lepidoptera > Nymphalidae > Erebia > Erebia epiphron. Next base: position 27,490,314 of record OZ009947.1, on the reverse strand, counting down.
CGTCCATACATCCATCCATACATCCATACATCCATCCAAACTTTCGCATTTATAATATTAAATAGTGTATGTATAAGTATATTAGTAAGATTTGATTGATTGATAAGTTGTCCTATGTTGAAAAAAAAATAATCATTTATCATTTTAAAAGTTAAGTTTAGGTACCTAGTTTTGAAACAAAAAAATTGCAATTTATTTGTTTCAAAGTCGAATGAAATAGCATTTTGAATGTCACCGTAAATTATGCGTATTTTAACGGGCCTTTTCGGTAAAATCAGGTAATTTTGCAACCACCACTATTTAACCATTAAATAGTTATAGTAAATAGTCCATACTTGCACTTAATACCTAAATGCGAAAGTTTGGATGGATGGATGTTTGTTACTCAATCACGACAGAACGGTTGAACGGCTCTGGATGAAATTTGGCACCTTTCATCATTTTTGATTACCTGGCAAATTTTTATCTCGAAAAATTAAAGAGTTCCCGCGGGAACCAAAAAACCTCACTCCACGCGGACCAAGTCGCGGGTATCAGCTAGTTACAGATATAGATAATGCAGGTCAAATAAGTCTAAACGACCAGACAGAAGGTAAACAGCTGGTTTCCACAAGTCAAATAACACTAGGTACCAACCAGCTACCGCAAAGTATGACTTGACTCTGAAACTAGTGGTATTCGGGGGGTAGGACCCTGTTTGCTTTCAGTTCTGTTTGCCTTTCCTTCCAAGCTTTCAAACTTAAAAGTCAAATAATTGTTCCATACAATACTTTTTTGAAGTGAAATATTGCTATTAATTTTTTGCTATTAGAGTTTCAATCTAACATTGTAAGTACTTTACATATCATAAATTATGTTCTTTTTTTTGTAAGTAAATAAAATTAAAATCTAAATTAAATCTAAATTAAAAACTAAATTAAAAACTAAAAACTAAACATTAAAAATATCATCTATCCCGCTGCAGTGAGGCAGTGTGCCCAGAACGCTGGCTGCGTTACCCCGCTGAATAGCAAAACTTTCGCGACATGCTTCCCTGAACGACATCATTCGTAGGTCTCTTGCCACCGCTAAAGTGCCTGCAGTGTAGCCTAATGGCTTGGCGCGCAGTGATGATAAGAGACCTGACGGGATGACTCTTGTTCCGTGGAAGCAAGGAAGGTCGCTTGTTTGGGATGCCACATGCGTGGATACGCTAGCGTTATCCCGCTTGCAGGCGTCCTCCATGACAGCGGGGGCGGCGGCCACTAATGCAGAAAGAGCCAAGAGGCGCAAGTATGAAATTATTGAAAATAATTTCATTTTTGTGCCTTTTGGTGTTGAAACCCTGGGGTCGTGGGGCGAAGATGCCAGATCTTTTTTTAAGGATCTATCTTCTCGTCTCACAGAGTCCACAGGTGACCGGAGGGCTGGCAGTTACCTGGGCCAACATATATATTGAATCCTTCCTACTTCATCCGCGTGGATTGAGGATTTTTGGTTCCCGCGGGAACTCTTTCATTTTCCGGGATAAAAAGGGGTAAAACTCTATGTGCTATTTCAGACTATAATCTATCTCTGTGCCAAATTTCAGCCAGATCCGTTCACCCGTGGGGCGTGATTGAGTAACAAACATCCATACATCCATCAATACATCCATACATCCATCCAAACTTTCGCATTTATAATATTAGTAAGATAAATAAATAAGCCTTTATTCACTATAACGTTAATGTATTACAAAATGTTAATTATAAGATTTACATTATTTTCAATTGATAAAATTAATAATAATAAACGAAATAAGATACAATAAATTATTTAACTTAAAATTTGTCAATTAAAATCAATTTAATTATACGCGATATACCGTCAACACAATAGGAACTAAAATAGAGCAATCGCATTTTAAATTTGGAACCGCAACCGTTCGGAAACTCAAGCAAAACTGTGGGTAAACAGAAGTCTAAACGCTGACTGCGTATTTAGTTTTAGAGCCAAATCACACCTCTATATAAAATGGCAGCGGATTTATTTACTTGTTGTTTTATCTTTGTAAATAAAACCTTCGAACGGAAACTCTTTCAGAAACTTATCAAATAATACTAAAATATCGGGGCCAATTCTGTTTAACACAATCTCTAAACTAAACTAAAATGTCTCTATTTATATTGCTATCCCTTTCATAATACACCCTACGGAATGGGGCAGCACTAAGAGATTGTGCTAAATAGAATTAGCCCTAATATACATGATTTAAAATGATATGTGATCAATGATTTATTTATTTAACGTAGGATACAGTGTTATGATAAGTTAAGACTCTACCACCGATTCGGAAATCAACGACTATCATCATGTTAGTGATAGTAACCAGGACCGACGGCTCAACGTGCTCTCCGAGCCACGGGGGGACACTGAAAACTGAGATCTTCTAGTCAGAAAACCCCAACACTTAATTACCTATAGCCCAACCCGGGACTCGAACCCGGGCACTAGTCGGCCGCAGTCGAACATGCTAACCACTAGACCAACGAGACAGTAGACTCAAAATATTCAATTCTAAAATTAATTCAAAACTAGCTGATGCCCGCGACTTCGTTTGCGTGGAAAAAGTTTTTTAATTCCCTCGGGAACTCTTTAATTTTCCGGTATAATAATTTAATATAAAAAATTCTTTTTTAAACAACCGACTTCTAACTCCCGCGCCAACTTTACAACAACAAGCACACGCTATACAAAGTACTTATTTTATTGTTGATATTTTAAAAACCGCTCGACCGATTTCGATAAAATTTATATGGGACTACCTTTGAAGTATACCCTTTCAAACAAAAAAAGAATTTTCAAAATCGGTCCAGGCGTCTTCGAGTAATCGGGGAACATACATAAAAAATAAAAAAAGATTCCGACGAATTGAGAACCTCCTCCTTTTTTGAAGTCGGTTAAAAAGGTCCTCCAGGTCCAGGCTCCAGGCTCCAAGTCCTCAACTATATCCATGCAAAAAATCACATCGATCCGTTGCTCTGTTGCAGCGTGATTGAAGGACGAACCAATAAACAAACACACTTTCGCATTTATAATATTAGTATGATATGATTGATTTTTATTTTTAGTATATAGACGTATTATAATTGCTCAAACTTCAATTGTTTGTCTCAGGTAAATCTTAGTTCAAGTTATAACATTGAAACTGTTAAAATAAACTAGATAAAAAGCAATAACTGCTACTTAGTAATACTTCCCAAGAACTACTTAACAAATAACAGGTATTACATAAGTTTTGATTTTAAGTGCACACTTAAATATGTCGACGCTTACACTCCGAGCAGTTTTATGTGGAAACTTTACAGTTGACGCAAAGTTTGGGGAGCGCTGCTCTTGTTGTAGTTTGGATAGCGCTTGTGACTTGGATATATCAATGCTTTTCAAAGTGTTTTTAGTTTAAATACCTTAATCCATCATCATCATTATTTTAAAACATTGCTGGCTCACTCTTCTCGGACTTTTTTTTTTGGTTTTGGCCATAGTCTACCACGCTGGCCAAGTGCCAGTTGGCAGAGTTCGCGCACCTTTGAACCTTTTGCACCGTTGTCTAGAACACTCGGGCAATTAACCCCCAAGAGCTGACTTAATTTGGCCGGTCCATGGGTGACCTTCCTATCGCTCTGGTTCTCTCCACCTTGCCCTGCACGACGAGGCGTTCGATGCATCGATATATATGTAGGTACTAGATGGGCCTTTTCATAGAAAAAAATTGGGCGTCCTTTAGAGCACGCTCCTAACCGTCCCAGTCCCCGCCATAGCGCTGTCCCACTTTTTAGACTAGATGCCGTTAGTAAAATAGGTCCACATTCTTTGTTTGACAGGGCCCGTCTATGTAAATTGAGGTCGTTGGATCGATGGAGTAATTTTCACGACGGGAGACCTGTCCGAAAAAGTATTAAAGTAAGTCCGAGACTCTGTACTAGCGCTGAAAGCCGTTTTCAATGCCGAGTTCCTGGAGAATAGAGATTTCGATGCGGAATTTGGTCCAGCAGACTCCTAACATTCGTTTCCAGCACCACATCTCCAAAGCATCAATCTTCTTCGTCTCGACTTGTCGCAAAGTCTACGTCTCCGCTGCGTATAAAAATATGGGGAAAACCAGTGTTCTAACGAGCCTATATCTAGACACTGTAAGGTTATTGTAACATAGAGTAAAACAACGCAGATTAAGCTAAAAGTATCCAGACGAGAGCAACATTTTTTTTTTCAGATTTCGACAAAATTTATTTTTATACAACTTAATCGTGTATAAAAAGTCAGGACAATCCGTTTGTCTGTCCGCCCAGAGCGGGGCGAGAAGCGAATCGGCGACGAGTTTGCCTGTATCTCTTTCATATTAAAATATAGGGTTGTCAACGCAAAAAAATATTATTGTATCATGATTAACGATAGCAGGAAAGGCAGCGAAAAATTGCTTACGTTTATTCCTCACTAGCCGCGACTTCATCCGCGTGGATAATAAGTTTCTAATTTCCACGAAAACTCCTCAGTTTTGTGATAAAAAAGTAGTCTATGTAGCTCTCCGGGTCCTTAACTATGTGCCCGTATAAAAAATCCAGTGTATAATCTATTTCCATTTTCCGACTTATCATAAGTGACACAAGTTGTCCTACGTGAAATAAATCATTTCATTTTCATTTTCTATTCCAAATTTCACCCAAATCTGAGTAGATTTAACGTGAAAGAGTAACAAACCTACAAACTTTCGCCTTTATAATATTAGTGTGATTAAGCAGCATGGATTAATCTTCTTGCTCCATGGTAATTTTTATCGTAAGTGGCAACCCTACAAATCGCTCGTCGGTTGCTACGACTTAGCAGTTTTTCTGCGCGCCGCTCCAGCACGACTCAGATTTATTGTTTTTACTGTTTTTACATTCTCCATTCCCGTCGTTTTACTGCACCAGTGAAAGTTTTAGCGCGGGCGAAATTCTCGCGAAATAACACAACGGAGAGTAAAGGAATATAGATAGATTTTTCTTCTCCGTCGTATCGCTCTTGTCAGAGCTAAGCGGTCGTGGTCGTCACTTTGGTGTTATAGCACGCTATCCTATCCGTCTCCACTCTTCTCTGATGGTAGCCTTGTAAGTGCATTCGTGGAAACAGATAGATTCTTCTTCGCCATCGTATATCACGGTCGTGATCTTCACTTTGGTGTTGTAGTCCGTCTCCACTCTTCTCTGACGAAACCTTGTGAGTGCATTCGTGGAAGATAATATGTCAACCGCAGCCCACACTTGGTCTGTCCACCGCATGGGTGATCCGTTACGTGCCCTGGTAAAAGATAGATAAAAGCAGATAGATAGATAAAAGCATGCCATGCTTGTCATAGGTGTAATGGCCACTGGATTGGAGCCCGATAATTCTAAAGTGGAGACACAGCGTACCACGTGTGTTATTTTCCTATTAACGTAGCCTATAAGGGGAAAAACACACAATAGGCAAAAATGATGTCTGGTGCACAAAAAGTTCGCGTCAGTAATTTTTTACCGACCGAAGCGGACGTTTCTCGTGGACGTTTCGTTCTTTCTGGTCCCTAGAGTGTTTTCACTCTAGACCTACTAACATTGGTAGTGTTAAAATGCATTGAACTAGATGGACTGACGATAATAATAACAAGAGGGTGGCGGGAAATGGCTGGAGATAGAGACAGAGATAGAGAAGGCTGAGGGCCGGAGTGCCATTTGAGATGGACTTTATATAATATAGAGTCCATCTCAAAAAGACTAAATCCACTGCTGAATATTTTCATGTACTCTGATCTTTCACTTTCAGCCAAAAGTCGAAGAGTTGGCCAGTGCTGGCCCTAGCCTAGTATAGCCCTGACACGTTCGCTAAATGTATTGTCAGAGTGCCAAAATATATATAATTAATACTCATGAGTAGTTTGGGAGTTCAAAATAATATTATCACAAAAAATAACATAATAAAAGATAGAAATCCAATATCGAAAATTTTATAGCAATATACATATGCAAAAGAAATCATGTTGTTTCTGTTTTTTCATCTACCTTATTACACTAGTCTGTGTAATAATATTGTTATTTTCGCTTATATTTATTTCGCGCAAATGACTCGCAACGCGATCCTGGATTTTCGCGGAAATTTCCCAGGTTTTACTGGGAGTTGAATTTTGGTATAACATTTCATGTTATTTTATTTATGTTTACCTTCTTTAATGTAAAGTGTATCATTACTATAGAGTATAGATGATGGCCGCGACTTCGTCCGTGTAAATTTTGGTTTTTAGATAACCCGTGGGAACTCTTTGATTTTCTGGAATAAAAGTACCTAATACCTATTATGCCCTTTCACAGGAAGCAACTTTTTTAAATTGCAAAATGATGGTAAGTGATGATGCAGTGTAATATGGTAGCGGGCTAACGTGTTAGAGGTATGGCAGTCTTACTAATATTATAAATGCGAAAGTTTGGATGGATGTATGGATGTATGGATGTATGGATGGATGTTTGTTACTCAATCACGCCCCAACAGCTTAATGGATCTGGCTGAAATTTGGCACAGAGATAGATTACAGTCTGGAATAGCACAAAGGCTACTTTTTATCCCGGAAAATTAATGAGTTCCAGCGGGAACAAAAAAACCTCAAACCACGCAGACGAAGTCCCGGGCATTCGCTAGTTATACTATAAAATCCATACCTCTTATCGGTTTCTAGTTTCTACACGGTATATTACTGGAACACTAAATCGCTTGGTGGCACGTCTTTGCCGGTTACCACCCTGGTAACTAGCCATGGCCGAATCCACCCAGCCAGACCAGAAAACATTCAAAAATTATAAATTTCCAAATTGACCCTGCCGGGGATCGAAACCGGGACCTCCCAATAGCGCTCAGCAATCATGCTTAATGCAAAACAAAAATAATGTAGTCTAGGATGAAACGCGCTTGCCCAGAAGATTCCATTCACTCTTGTCATACTTACAATATGAAGAACTCGTGCATGCAGGTTTTCTCACGACGTTTTCCTTCACCGTTGAAGCGAGTAATATTGAATTTCTTATAACTCACATAACTCCGAAAAGTCAGAGGTGCGTGATCGAACCCGTGACTGAACTCGGTCGGGTGTCTGAGCCACTAGGCTATCACCGCTAATTTTATAAATGCGAAAGTGTGTTGGTTTGTCCTTCAATCACGCCGCAATAGAGCAACGGATCCACTCGATTTTTGGCATGGATATAGTTGAGGACTTGGAGAGTGACGAGATACTTTTTATCCGGGAAAATTAAGGAGTTCCCGCGGGAATAAAAAACATCTTAAACCACGCAGACGAAGTCGCGGGCATCAGCTAGTAGGTAATATTGGTATGGATGTTTTAAGGCTATAACAATTTATCTCCATCACTTTCCAGTTTCGTCACGTTATCACAGTCCGCCAAGCAATCCGCCCATTCCCATCGACAGACTAATTACATCTCAATCATAAAGAGGCCGAATATGTTAATTTATTATTCAGCACTTATAAGATTAAGGCCGGTAGCTTTGACGGCGGATTAACTGGTCACGGTGAGTTAAGGTGGCAGCGTACTCATAAAACGCCCCGAGTTTCAAATGAAATCAATAATCAAGAATTTTTTGTAATCCTCGTTTGTTTAAAGGAATTGCCTTAATTTGAATTTTAAATAATTCGCTGAAAAAATATTGAAAAAAAAAAACTATCAAAAGATTTTTAATGTCAAAAATCACGTGATCTTTGTCTTACGTCGAATTAACGTCAGACGTCAATTAGACATTTTTATTATTGCAAATTTTCTGGGATAAAAATAAACTTCTGTCACTCGCCAGGACTTATAAAAGTATATCTCTAAAAATAAGGACTGGCAGGAGTGGCGCATAACGTGTCATAGGTGTGCTTCCATTTTAATAGGTCTGAAACACTGATTATAAGGTCAGTATACGGATTATACTATACAGCTTTATAGGAATAATTAATTAACTTGGTAACAATTTTTCATCGACTAATTATTGAGTTGTTACCTTGCAGTAGGTTGTAAACCATAGACTAGACTATAAATATTAATTAATCGGTCAAGAATAACCTCTTTTACCCAGTGGTTAGATTTTCTTCATCGTCATCCTCATGAATTTAACTCATTTGACGTGCCGCCAAGGGACTGAGCGTCCCGGTACGATGCCGCTAAGACAGCGATTAGGGTTATACTGGTTTTTTTTAAATAGACTAAGCTGCTTGCAATCAGACTTGCTGGCACGTAGTAATACAGCCTAATGTGGAGCGTGGTTGCCTAGAAGATGCCTATTCACTGTTGATTTAAAGAAACCGATATTATATGCGGAGAGAAAAACGGTTAAGGGTTTGATATAACTGCCTGACAGCTTATTATTTATACTAATCTTATACTTGTACCCCTACCACTTAGACGGCATCATCACTTACCCATGGTAAGTGATGAGATCGCAGTTAAGACCTATAGGGGTCAGCAATATAGAGTCACCAATATAGGGTGGTGTTGACCGCCTATGTTATGTGGAAATAATAAACTTGATCCACGTTTATATGTATATTAATATGATACAATATAGATTATGTAAAACTGTACAATAGAAATATATCAAAAGAAGCGTTGCGCTGGACGTCCAGCAATAGAATGATGTGTCGTCTGATGCTATAGCGCAGCTCCTGCGCGCAGGACGTTCCGAATCCAAAAACGTTCCAAAAGCAAGTTTGAATTCCGAACGTGTAGCTTGTGTGCGTTGCCAGCTAGCAAGGAGGTAACGCCACAGACCCATTACTGAGCACGATTCTGTCTCCTCTCAGATTGAGAAGGGTTTGTCCAAGCGTGAACTTCACACACCTTTGAGAACATTATAAAGAACCCTCGGACATGCAGATTTCCTTGATGTTTTCCTTCACCGTTAGAGCAAGCGATATTTGATTGCTTAAAACGCACCATAATCTCGTTACTTTGATTTAGATCAGGAGGACAATCGTCTAAGCAAACCGCTAAACTATCATTGCTCTTCAGATCAATTTAGAGCAAGTTTAACTACTAGGGCCATACTGCCAACGCTTAAAGCCATATTGTTTCATTATTGTTGACTTTCGTGTTTTAGAATTATAATCCTTATTTTAGGAACGTTGTCATTTTGAATAATATTGCTTTAGTATTGATTTAAGCGTTGGCAGTATGGCCCCTGCTCTAGTTTTAGGTCAAATCTCACTACGGACTATAAAAATTTGTCTGGCGGACAAAAATTACGAGCTATATGGAGCGCGTACATGATAACAAACAACCACTGCGTGACTATACGTCAGGAGTAGTGGTGTGCACGATATAGAGGCATAAAAGCATTTCTTACCGTTAAAAAAAGTTCAATGCTTACCCTGGCTCCGACTGTGCACGATACTCAGTACTCAGGACTAGGACGTTTTTTCCTGTCCGGTCGTAGTGCGCTTTCGGGAAACCGTTCGCTAGTTTGAAGTGTCGGAGGTATGAAGGACTAGTAGGAATATGGATTTAGTAGGTACTTAATAATACAAAAAATATAAAAGAAATGCCTTGCAATATTTTATTTACCCTTCGCTCCGGAGCGTCTCTTGACGCGGGTTGAACTTTGGAGATGTGTCCCTTTTCACTTGTCATGGCCCCTTCAATACGATATTACTCTTTATTATATTACATCTTTTACTTATTATGTTTTACCTTTATAAGTTACTTATGTGCGTTTTTAGTACCTTTTTACTAACGTACCGCAAGGCATCGACAATGTCTGCACCCTTACGCAGCCGAAATTCCGCGGGCTCGTACGATGCGATTTGCTTCCTGGTTTCTAATTCGAACCGCAAGGATATGGAATGCCCTTCCGGCTTCCGTTTTCCCCTCCTCTTTTAATACAGGTAACTTTAAATCAAGAGTGAATAGGCATCTTCTAGGCAAGCGCGCTCCACCTTAGGCTGCATCACCACTTGCATGCAAGTCTGATTGCAGTCGAGCGCTAGCCTATATATATATATAAAAACACTAGCTGATGCCCGCGACTTCGTCCGCCAGGGTTAAGTTTTTTTTATTCCCGCTGGAGCGTAATTTTCCGGGAGGAAAAGTAGGTATGTCACTTGCCCATGTCACTCTCCAGGTCTTCAACTATACCCATGCAAAAAATCACGTCTATCCGCTGTTCCGTTGCGGCGTGTTTGAAGGACAAACCAACAAGCAAACAAACTTTCGCATTTATGATATCAGAATGATAAATCACTTGTTATAAAGGTGTAGGAAGACATCGCGAGGAAATCTCTATGCCCGAGAGTTCTTCATAATATTCTCAAAGGTGAAGACATCTTTAGTCACTAAAGGTCACGGCCCTCAGTGATGAGGAATACGACGCAGAGAGAGAAACGCTAGAGCCTAGATGAAAAATACAATGATTTAGTTCACCGTACTAAAGATTCTAAACACGATGTCCAAACACAATTCGATTGCGCCGACTTGATTGTCGCCGATGAAATTGACAAGAAAAACACAATTTTCACGGCCCGGGGCGAAAGGCCGGCAATATTTCTTGAAAAAACATTTTAAAGAAAATTCTATTTTCGCTGATACAATTTTTCCATTTGAGCGTGCCGCCAAGTCGGCTAACGAAACAGAATTATTTGAGAGTTGGTAGGTACGTTTGCATTTTTTGTTCGCGACAAAAAATAACCGTATCGAATTTCTACAGCAACTTCGGGAGAGATTTTCTCAATAATTTAAGGATGAACGTTGTTGAACTTAATTCTGTTGCCCAGTGGCCAAAATTGGTACTCATTTTTATGACTGTTTAAGTTCTTGCTTTAAAAAAAAAATTAGGAACACTTAATGTAACGGCGACGCTGTCAACCGGTCAGGGGCCATACTACCAACGTTTAAAGCCATATTGTTTCATTATTGTGGACTTTCGTGTTTTAGAACTATAATCCTTATTTTAAAAACGTCAAGGAAGGTACGTGACATCAAACTGTCACTTTGAGTAATATTGATATCGTTTCATGGTTTATCAAGCAATCTTGTCGCGTCGTTTACGTTTTTTTCATAAGGTTACCTACGTTTATTTTCTTTGAAAATATTATTTTTCCCAAAAGTTATTTGTAACTAGCTGATGCCCGCGACTTTTTCTGCGTGGGATAAGTTTTTTTAATTCCCACGGGAACGGCTTAATTTTCCCGGTTAAAAAGTAAGCCTTCCGCGGGATACAGTGTACCCCTGTACCAACTTTCATCAAAATCGGTTGAGCAGATGGGCCGTGAAAGCGTAGCAGACAGACAGACAGACAGATAGACGGACATACAGACAGACACACTTTCGCATTTATAATATTAGTATAGATATGGATACACGGCAAACATTAACCACGAGATTGTAATTCCCTTCCCCATATTTTAAAACGCGATTACTTATTCAAGATAGGTAACTTAACCATAGGAAACTTAAACATGCTTAAATTCTATTACGGAATAGCTATAGGGAAAACTTTAGTGTGGACTAAATTCTAGTTGAAAACTGATAAATCAACTCTTTTGAAAATAGTGACGCGCCAGGGCCGCTCGCCCGTTGTCCGGGGATCCAATCCGGGGATAAATCCAAGTGTATTCCGCACAAAGCCCGAGTTGACTAGAGCCGTCAATTACGACACAAATTGAGTCGATCCTGAGGTTCACTACACGTTCACTCCGCTGAAGGCTAAAAATACTTAGCCAAAAGTCAAAATAACCACACAATATCCCCTATATAGTAATACAATCATATTACGCACCCCAGATTAAGAGCCTGGACAATCAATCAAGAGAGTTCTGGGCCCATACTGCCACTCAAGCAATATTGCTCAAAATGGCAGTTTAATGTCACGTACCTAAAATAAAAACCCAACAACAATGAAACACTATGGTTTTAAGCGTTGGTAGTATGGCCCCTGACCCGGTGACCGCGTCGCCGTTACATTTAAATAAAAATAGAATAATGGTCAAGTAGCGTTCGAAAAATTTCGACAAAATTGGTTAAAAAATGGAGCGTAAAAGCTTAAGTCATAGACAGACATTTATTGTTTAGTTATTAAATGTTATTATATTAAATACCTATATCCACTTAATGTTTTGTTTTTATAAAGAGCAAATGCTGAGTTTCTTGCCGGCTCTCCACTATAATATTCTTTCCGAACCGGTGGTAGAGTGAACACATGATGTAAACATTTATTATAAGACACATGTCCTACATGTAATAAATAAATTGATTAGTACGGATATTTTTATTGAATTAATGTTTTTAAGTAGGTAGTTGTCGGGTGTTAGCAGGTACGGTTTTTTTTGTTTAAAAAAATCAGAAATTGCGATTAAAGTGGTCGAACGCGTAACAGACCGATGCGTCCCCGGCACAATCCCGGCTGCAGTCCCGGGGAATATCTCGCAAGAACGGCGTCGGAAATAAATGTCTTAGCGCAATTCCTCATCGTTCAATTCTCGCTGCAGATCGGTTCCATGAGTTATATTGCAGCCTGATGCGGATTTCTCTCTGATAGTTATTACATCGATTTAATATCGATACCGCTTCTGATATCGGTATTGATTACCAAGCACCCAGCGCACGTGTTTCCTGCCACGTATTACTGAGGTACAATCAAGGCAAGAGTGAATAGGCATCTTCTAGGCGAGCGCGCTCCAACCTACACCTCATCATCGCTTTGTATTAAGCATGAGTGTAGTCAAACACAAGAGTACTCGTATCTCATAAGAAAAAAAAACTATTTATTGTCGGTGACTTTATCCGCAAGGATTTAGGTTGTTAAAAATTCTGCTGTATTATAAATGCGACTGTGTGTTTGTCTGTCCCTGGAAAGGAAGAGAGGAAGACCAATCTGTAGGTACGTCATACGGTCATGGAGAGACGATATTTGTTATACAGAATCAGCCCCATTGTAGAGTTTGCAGGCCCTCTTTTTCGTAGCTAAACGCTCACAATAATATTAATTAATCATCGAATAAACTATGAGAGGCGTTTGCCCGGAAATGGGATGGGTTATAGTGTAATCTCACTATACTTAACTGGGCTTATAATAAATAGTAAGGTCTTTTTTTATGTATTGAATAAAAAACAAAAATACTTTCAGCTTTGAACGTAATCAAAAAGCATTAAAAACCGGTATACTCAGCATGTACCTGATAAAAACATTATTATAAAATCTCTTCATTGTACTTAAAAGGTACCTTGGTACGTCACATTAAGCATTAATTCGCGCGTCCCTGAATATTTGCGTATGACAGCTGTCACAGGCGCGCGGCCATTAGGGCTTTTTGTTTTTTTTTTACAAGAGAGGTAAACTTCGTGTTCTTTACGGAGATCGTGAAATAAAGTTTATTGTAAAGATGATTCCCGCTACTTCGTCCGCGTGGACCAAGCTTTTTCGATTCCCGCGGGAACTCTTGAACTTTCCGGGATAAAAAGTAGCCTATGTCCTTCCCCGGGATAAAACCTACCCCTGTACCAAATTTCATTAAAATCGGTTGAACAGATACATTTTTTGATTCCCGCGGGAACCTTTCAATTTTCCGGGATAAAAATTAGCCTATGTCCTTCCCCGTGATTAAACCTACGCCTGTACCAAATTTCATTAAAATCGGTTGAACAGATGGGCCGTGAAAGCGTAGCAGACAGACAGGCAGACAGACAGACAGACACACTTTCGCATTTATAATATTAGTATGAAAGTATGAATTACTATTTAATTGCCTGTCTCAAAACTACTTCCGAAGCGATAATTAAATTAATGTAAAGCTGTCATGAATCATATACATAACCCTCTTAGCAATGGAGGAGGGATATCAATCAATTAATAATCACATCACATCACATAATTTTAAAGGCGAAAGTTTGTGTGTATGTTTGTTACTCCTTCACGCCGCTACTGCTGAACCGATTTGGCTGAAATTTGGAACATAGATAGCTTATAACCTGGATTAAAACCTTTTTATCCTGGAAAACTGAGGAGTTCCCGCGGGAACCACAAAACCTCAATCCACGCGGACGAAGTCGCGGGCGTCCGCTAGTATTTAATTATTCATAATTGACGACCTCCGTGGCGCAGTGTTGTAGCGTTGTTGTCTTAACGTGCGGAGGTCCCGGGTTCGATCCCCGGCAGGGTTTTTTTTGGAATTTATAATTTGGCGGCAATTTGGGAATTTATAATTTCTGAATTTTCCCTGGTCTGGCCTGGTGGGAGGCTTCGGCCGTGGCTAGTTACCACCCTACCGGAAAAAATGTGCCGCCAAGCGATTAAGCGTTCCGGTACGAGAAACCGAATAGGGGTATGGGTTTAAAATAACTGCCATGCCCCTAACAGGTTAGCCCGCTACCATCTTAGACTGCATCATCACTTACCATCAGGTGAGATGGCAGTCAAGGGCTAACTTGTAGTGGATAAAAAAAAAAACAAATTAGGTAAACTGTACACTTATTGACGTCCAATTACATAAAAACATGATGGTGATAATCAGGCGGCCTACTGCCAGCGCATAAAGCAATACTTAAGCAATATTACTCAAAATGACAGATTGTTGTCACGTACTTTAACGTTCCTAAAATAAGGGTTATAATTATTCTAAAACACGAAAGTCAACACTATTGAAGCAATATGGCTATAAGCGTTGGTAGTATGGCCCCAGATGCAGTATCTTAAAACTAGAGCTACGAGGGTTCCAAACGCGCCCTGGTCTTAGAAGAGCCCACAAAAACTCTGTTATTTTTTTTAAATAGAAAAATAACCTAGGTACCAATACTATAAAAAAATTCGAAAGCGTGTTTGTTTGTCCTTTAATCATGCCTCAACGGAACGACGTTTTTTCTCGCACGTAGTTTGTATCATGACTTAGGCTCCGATGTATCCCGGAAAATTAAAAGGATTCTAAAAACCAAAATCCAAGCGTAAGAAGTCGTAATACAAAAATATTAAATCATTAAGGCGTTTCCACACAGTGAGGAATAAAGAATGTTCCACAATGTATATTGTATGAAACGTCTGACTACTGACATCAATCAGTATAAGTGATTTGTGGCAGAATTATTGTATTCTAGTCTTTATACCGGTTGCAATAAAGGCTATTTTATGCGTTTAAGGTTGTCCCACGTTGGACAAGCGGTAGCGGGATACGAATTATGATTTTAATTTGCTTTTTGAAGCAATATTAATATTTACCAGTGATTTTATCGGCGTAGACTTAACCCTTTTTCAAATTCCTTGTTTTTTTTTATTTTTGTCAGATTTATTTCATGACTGGCTGACTGACATACCAATATTTTTTACTATAATTGACTACCAGCGAGGTACTCGTGTAACTACAATCTAGCTTAACTAATTGGGTAATGACTAGTTTTATTTTAACCTAAACTTATAATTTCATACCACTGATAGACTAAGAATTAAAACTACTAGGTCTGGAATCGTTAAATTTCGCATTTAGTTTTTCCTTATAATGAGACCCCCTAAGAAATGACTCCGACAAATTCCAACAGGATTTTCTGGAACAAGAATTCACTGGCTTCAGCTAGTCATGCAGTAAGGACAGATTTTTGAAACTCAATCGAGAGCGAAATCGTAAGCGTTAAGTCACAATCCGCAGATCGCAGCTGCAAACCATGGGAAAGCAAACATTGCGCTCTGAAATGGAATTATTAATTTCATAGATTTTCATATAGCACTGTCGCTTGCTTGGAACCGCGATCTGAGGTTTGCGGTTGCGGTACCTTTAGACTTATCACTGTCTGTGTCACCGGGTCTTTAATTGGGTATTTGACAAATAGTCAAATCAGCAACTTTATTCAACCTTCAAAACGCGTCGTAAGTATGGGATTTATGTAAAATTCTGAAATGTGACGTCACTAAAGTTCAACGCACTTGATTATTTAAAATAGTTATTCAACATAAAACTATCAGGGGACGTGGATATTACGACTTTTGGGAGAATATTCACTAATAGTACCTACATTACATCGCGAGACCAGAAATGCTCTCCCGGTCGAGGTGTGTATAGTGATTTTCTAAAAAATTAAACAAGTGACTTTTCTTTGGATTTCGGCGGAAGCAAATTATTTTTAGCTAATTCGTCTCCGCTCTCAGAAAAGGAGGCGTACAATCTAAATCCATAATATCCTCACTCGAACTCATTATTTCGTCACTTTTAAATAATAAATTATAACGATTAGGTATGTAGTTAATTCCCGCCTTTCAATATTATAAAGATAAAATATAAATATTATACTTTTAATTTTTTTTTGCGCTGTGAGTGCTGAACGCGTGATACGGTAGAGTTCCAAATTTAAACTATTTAGGCCAAAGAACATTATAACAAGTTACAAGATATTCAGGAAGAAAGATTCCAAATTCAAACTTATGATATGTAATGAAAATACATACATTCTTTACTGGCCTAGGCCGGGAAGTTTAACTTTCTAACTCATTTACAGGGTATGAAATGTGCACATTTCATATCATTTTTTAGAAAAAATAATTTATTTGAATAGTAGTCGAATACCCAATTACCCGCTCCCGCTCGCATGCTGCACGTGTTATATCCCTTATTGCGGGCTGTTCGAAGCCGGGCCGATCATCAGTCACACACGGCGTCTGATTTATCGCGCGTACGTATTTGAAACGGTTTTCTATACCGCCGGAAGCGATCGCTTACACTACGCCGCGTATTATTGAATTGTTACTGTATTCTTATTATCTTTCATATTGATAATAAAGGACAGATAGCTGTATTCCTGCTGTATTTTTTCATTCCTGAACATTTTCGGTATGTTAAACCGAGTACCTACCTACTACCTTATTATCCCAAGAAAACTCCTACCATTATTTGATAAATGGAAAGGGGTCAGGACCCTCAGTAATGAGGAATACGACGCAGAGAAAGAGATACCTACTACCTAGTGCATTCTAGCTGTATTTTTACCCGACTGCGGAACGCACAGGGTTATTTTATTTCGTTCCTACACGTTACTGCAGGTATTTTCTATTTATTTGCGTATGAAAACGATAAGGGGATGAAAATATTATGGGTAAGTATTGCCTTTTTGTACACATTAACTAAAATATTCTCGAGTTTACACTTTAGATTCTGGGTAAAACTTTTGTCCACAAAATCTACTTGACATCTCCTGATATAGACAAAACTTATTATTTTCATCCAGTAAACTTATTTTATTATTAGATAAATTATTAATCACATCATTCGAGCATTAATCCAGTGCTGGAGGGAATTGGAATGCTATTAGAATAATGTGTAGGTTTACCTGAAAATCTCATAAAGAGATACATAGAGCTTACCCTACCAAACAATAGCCTTAATGCGTTCATAAGAGCGGCCGTACATGAGGTTTGGCTAACTTTAGTGTGAAGTCCATAATAGCACTCGATCAGCGCGAATGACTGACCTAAACCCTTCTCATTATTTGAGTGGTCTCCACTCAATGAATGACAGGAGAAGGTCGTGGTTAGCTGTAGCGGGTCGGTGCGGGCGACTGGTTGTATATTTAATGATGATATGACATGTAAGAGTAACAACGAGACAGACTTAAGTAACTACTTAAAATCTATGTATATTATTATTATTATTTTATTTTAATTATTCTACAACAAGTTAGCCCTTAACTGCGATCTCACTTGATCGTAAGTGAGTGTAAGATGGTAACGGGCTTACCTGTTAGAGGTATGGCAGTTATATTAAACCCATAGTCGGCTTCTACACAACATCGTACTGGAACGCTAAATCGCTTGGCGGTACTTCTTTGGCGGTAGGGTGGTAACTAGCCACGGCCGAAGCCTCCCACCATTAACTCTGCCTTAGCCCTTAAGTCTGTGCAAGGCAAGGTCTACGCTAGAACTCAGCCTGTCTACGCTTGTCTTCTCGAGCTGTTGACTGCTCAATTAACCAAGGATTACTATATTGCAACTGCTGTAGTTTTATTTTATTTTATTTTATTTATTGGGAACGATTAAAAATTACACATTTAGTAGGTAAGTATTACATTAAATTATCACAACAAAAATAATAAAATTAACAAATGTGTAATCCACCACTCATCAAACAACAAGGTTAACAATTTAAAATTTAAAAAGAAAAAATTAACGCGATACAATGTACTCGCACGTGAATTAAACTGATCTGAATTATATAAATATGCTAAGACTAGCGAATGCCCGCGACTTCGTCTGCGTGGTTTGAGGTTTTTTGGTTCCCACGGGAACACTTTAATTTTCCGGGATAAAAAGTAGCCTATGTGCTAATCCAGACTATAATCTATCTCTGTGCCAAATATCAGCCAGATTCGTTCAGCCGTTGGGGCGTGATTGAGCAACAAACATCCATACATCCATCCATCCAAACTTTCGCATTTATAATATTAAAGTAAGATAAGAAGTAAGATATCACACAAAAATTAAAATAGTTATCAGTTGACAATAACTGCTAAGCCCACGTTTGGCCGCTCTTACAGAAATTGTAATCGGACACCGAAAAGCGATGCGACATCACGGGGAGCGGATTATGGTTGCATTCAATTTTGTTATTGTACATTTATTGGGCAAAAAAGGGCGGACATTAAAAAAATTGTAAATTCAGTACTTCCTTGTTTTAACGATGCACCTCTCATAAATATACCTAATTGATATAACGTTAATTTGTTTTGTGCATCCGACGAAATCAATAATCATTAACCAAAATCAGAAAACTTTGTTGACTGCTAAACCTATGTCTATATTAATATGTATTATAAATGCGAAAGTTTGGGTGGATGGATGTTTGTAATCACACCAGAACAGCTGAACGGATCTGGATGAAATTTGGCACTGAGATTATATAGTCTAGGATTACACATAGGATAATTTTTATCCCTTAAAATTAAAGAGTTCCCGTGGGAACCAAAATTACCTCAATCCACGCGGACGAAGTCGCGGGCATCAGCTAGTGGACAAATAGACGACACAGCTTAAACATAGGTATAATACACCAATAGTCACTAAAATATAAGATACCACTGAAAGTAATGGAACCTTACAATATAAAAAGGGAATTTCCAACCTCTGGTTACGTTTGGCACTACCATCAATAAGTGCACTAAATAATATAGAATTACAGCATTACTCACCAACACTTCTAGTATTGCATAGTAACATGTTACACAGGATTTGAATGAAGCCATGCAAGTGATATAATCCGTAGGCAGACATGGAAATGCCCGGCCAGGACAAACGGATTACTATTGTCTAGTCTTGTTCTACACGCAATAGTTTAAAAAAAATTGGCATAGTTTAATTATTTATGGCAAACTAGCTGATGCCCGTGACTTCGTCCGCGTGGTTTAAGTTTTTTAAATTCCCACGGTAACTCGTTAATTTTCCGGGTTGATAAGTAGTCACTCTCCAGGTCCTCAACTATACCCATGCTAAAAGTCACGTCGATCCGTTGCTCCGTTGCAGCGTGATTGAGGGACAAACCATCAAACCAACAAACCAACAAACCAACAAACCAACAAACAAACATACTTTCGCATCCATACCAATATTATAAATGCGAAAGTGTGTCTGTCTGTCTGTCTGCTACGCTTTCACGGCCCTTGGTACGGGGATAGGTTGTATCCCGGGGAAGGATTTTGGCTACTTTTTATCCCGGAAAATTAAGGAGTTCCCGAGGGAATTTAAAAAAATTTAAACAACGCGGACGAAGTCGCGGGCATCAGCTAGTCCATAATAAATAAGCTTTTTGTTCCCTGAATATCAAATAAATAACTGAATTAAAATATAATATATAGGTAGTAGGTACAGTACATTTGCTGCATCAAAGAGCTGAAATTTTAATGACTCACTATTATAAACTACTTCCTCTTTCGCTATTGCGAAATCACTTTCGCAATTTCGCAGGCTTTCACCAAATCCCATTTAATTTTTCATGTTGCGGCAAAGTGGATTACTTAATAACGTGGATTCTTTACCTTAACAGACCTAACATTAGAAAGTAATGAAATTCAGGACGATTTGTTAAACCAACTTTAAGATTTAAGATTTGTTCCTTCTTCCTGTCTCTACATCCCTCTCCCTTTGTATCATATTTTCTTATTGCTGAGGATCATGACTCCTTCTCAGTAGTCAAATAATGCGAAGGTTTCCTGAGCTCATGCCTATATAACGAACGCATAAACCACGATATGACTGCATAACACTCTTTTTGGGGTATAAACTTAAACTAAATAGATAGATAATTAAATTATTTGTCCACGAAAACAAAAAATTATAAAGGACCGATACATGTTTTGGTAATTAACTTGAACTTGGGTCAAGGATTCAAGTGCAAACTTCTATCTTACTACAATTTAAAAATATAATAAAATTAATAAAATTTTAATTTATATCGCTAATTTCTGGACCAACTTTTGTTAAAGTTGTTTTAGGTTACTTTTATTCGGAGCTAACATGACCCAGTTTGAAGTGATTTTGACGTTTTGCCAGCCAATAACCGCAGCTGTTGCGAAGCGAACGGAACATAAGATAAAATATTACCAATACGAGATGTTATTAATGCAGTTTTCCATAAATCCTCCATAATATTATATTATTATGCGATAGTCTCGATAACGTAATTTTATGGTTTAGCGTTATTCTGGTCTTTTCCTGTGACTTTGTTTTGTCCGGGTCATGGGTTTTTACTGAAAATATTTTGGATTGCAATCAGGCTTTTTTTCTATAGTGGTAGGTATTAGTAATGTGGCAAGCAAAATGTTGTAAGATATACTTAATTAAATAAGATTACACGTTACGTTTACCGATAAATCGTTGAAAGAAAATATCTTTGAAAATTGTGGTTTAAACACAAAATAACTTATTATATTTTGTGATCATGAAAGTTTCTTCTAATGATTTAATAAGGTATTAAGTGGCGCTAGCGATTTCGGTAATAAAATCAGGATTACTGTCAGGATTACCTTCAATACTAAAATCTTCGAACCCTTTTCTTTCGGAAAAAAAATCGGAAAAGTAATTAAACAGTGCTCAGATTTTTTGGCCTAAAGTGTAAAGGCGTGTATTTGCAGTGATTTTAAAATCGAATTGAAGCGGCCATTTATACGTGCCCGTTTTGTATGATTAGCGTTGCAGCTATTTTAAATGTTTATATTTGACAAGTGTTTATATTTGGTATGCATTCCACTAATTAAAATAACGGGCCGTGTGATTTTTTAAAGCTTTTTAAGTGAGACTTCTTTAAAATCATTGTGATTGCAAAATTCGATGAAACTAAAAAGAGACAAATATAGAGACAATATTCTTAATAGGATAGCCTGCGAGAGTATGAGATAGAATACAATTTATATGTTCGTTTGACGCTCCAGCTGGCGAGAGGACTGCACTATATCGCCAGTGAGAGGAATCGTGGACAATTCATCGTCGGGGTCTTCCTCGATATCGAAAAGGCCTTCGACCGTGTGTGGCACGATGGACTCCTGGCGAAACTCCTCTCGACCACTCTACAACCGCGATCGTGCGGCTGGTAGCCTCATTCCTGGAAGGCAGGTCCTTCCGAGTGGCCGTTGAGGGCGCGGACTCCCAGCCGCGTCCGATACGGGCCGGAGTACCCCAAGGCAGCTGCCTGTCCCCGTGTCTCTACGCGGTGTACACGGACGATATCCCTACCCTCGCCGACCACCTGCGCGAGGGGGAGGAAGACGTGCTGTTGTCGCTTTACGCCGACGACAGCGCGTACTTCGCGTCGTCGTACCACCAAATCGTCGCTACAAACCGCATGCAACGTCTGCTGGACTTGCTTCCGGAATGGCTGGACAAGTGGAGAATGGCCGTCAACGTGGGGAAGACGGCCGCCATTTTGTTCGGCGCCCGGAAGCACATGCGTCAGCTCCAACTGCGAGGACAGGACATAGAGTGGCAGACTTCGGTGCGCTACTTGGGGTGCCACATTGACGCCGGACTGGCCATGGTTCCCATGATTGACCATGTTGTGAACCACGCCACGGCTGCTGCGTCGATGCTGCACCAGGTCCTCACCTCAAGCCTCTCACCGAAGACCAAGCTCCGGATCTACGGAGCCTATGTCCGCTCACGGCTGACGTACGCGGCTCCTGCCTGGTATGCGCTGTGTTCTGCATACCAGAAGAGCCGCCTACAAGTCCGGCAGAACAAGTGCCTGCGCCAAATCGTGGGAGCTCCGAGGTACGTGAGGAACGACGTGATCCATCGCGACCTCAAGACGCCCACCGTGGAGGGGTACGTCCGTACACTCGCGTGGCGCATGTTTGCGCGCGCGGACAACGGACCGTACGAACACCTCCACGGGATCGCACCGCCGACCACCCGACCTCCGACCGGGCGTCCACTACCTCGCGAGCTCCTACGATCGCCATCACCTGCGCGGCACGCAGGCGACCGTAGCGACGTCGACGACGCGACCCATACCGGATTTGACATCGCCTCCGCGCGCAGCGGCGACTTTATCGCCCACGACGCGGAGTCCACCGATTTTGACACCATCTCGGCGCGCGAGAGCGACCCTATTGGCCGCAGCGCCGAGATCCCTGGACGAGACACGGGTCCTGCACGCGGAGGTGATGACGTCACCCACAGTGCGGACCCAACACCGGAAATGACATCCAACCTAGGGGCCGGTAGCCTACAAGGCAGGCCCTAACCGGTTTTATCCCGGTTTAAAGACATTCAACGGGGCACAGAGCCTACAAGGCAGGCCCTAACCGGTTTTATCCCGGTTTAAAGACATTCACCGGGGCACAGAGGGGCTTGGCTCTTACGGGCCAAACGGAGAAGACCCACTGACCAATATGTTCGCGACCAATAGATGGCGCTGTACGATACATTATATAATTCTCTCGTAGGCTACTTTTCTGAAGTTACACTTCTGCCGTAGGTATGTGAATTTCATTGATGCGCACCACACACTTTTTTACACAAAATCTTTGACACTTCAGTACCCATGTTTTTTGTTATTTATTCTTAATTATTATTTACGTGACAGAAACAGGATAGAAGTAAAATTTTCTTGATACAGATATTTTCCAAAGAATTTTCCAATTCTTCTTTTTTTAATTTTTTGCCCGTAGCGTTGTCGTCCTTTAGTAGGTAACCCTCCGCATTCCGAATTCGTTGCTTATCGATTAACAAAAATCTTCCCAAACTTATTTCTAGAAATACCTAATCATTTTGGGAATTATTTCCGACCCCGAATAAGTATGTAGGTACCATTACCATTTGAGTTTCAAATATTGATCAATAAGGTTAAGACTTAACTCTGATACATATTTCGGAGAGTGTGCTCAAGAACTAATCGATCTGGTTCCCCTTTCACCTTTTTATCATCGAACCGCAAGGCATCGACAAGGTCTGCACCCTTACGCAGTCGAAATTCCGCGGACTCGTACGAAGCGATTTGCTTCCACGTTCCTAATTCAAACCGCTAGGATATGGCTTCCTTCTGGCTTCCGTAAAAAATGACTGAAGATTCAATTTACGAAGCGGACGAATCAGACAAAAACTAGTTAAACAAACACAAATACGTAAACTAGCTATTAAATGGAGCTCTGTAAGCCCGTGTCAACTCAAACGTACAGCGGTTTTCGTTTGACACATTTTGTATCCGGCCAAAACAAAAACCGTTGGACCTATTTCATATTTACTCGTATAGTGCGCAAAGCTGCTAGTGATTCAGTAGCAACTTTTATATCACTTTGACAATTAAACACTACTATTTATTATGAAAACGTGTGGTAAAATCTATACTTCCATACCATATCTTACTAATATTATAAATGCGAAAGTTTGGATGGATGTATGGATGTTTGTTACTCAATCACGCCCCAACGGTTGCACGGATCTGGCTGAAATTTGGTACAGAGATGGATTATAGTCTGGCATAGCACATAGGCTACTTTTTATCCCGGAAAATTAAAGAGTTCCCGCGGGAACCAAAAATCCTCAATCCACGCGGACGACGTCGCGGGCATCAGCTAGTAATATTGTAAACGCGAAAGTGTGTCTGTCTGTCTGCTACGCTTTCACGGCCCAACTACTCAACCGTTTGAGTAGTTGGGCCGTAAAAGTTTTGTACAGAGATAGGTTACATCCCGGGGAAGGACATAGGCTACTTTTTATCCCGGAAAATTGAAGAGTTCCCGCGGGAATCAAAAAAATGTATCTGTTCAACCGATTTTGATGAAATTTGGTACAGGGATAGGTTGTATCCCGGAGAAGAATATAGGCTACTTTTATCCCGGAAAATTGAAGAGTTCCCGCGGGATACAAAAAACAACAATCCACGCGGACGAAGTCGCGGGCATCATCTAGTTGAGAAATAAAGAAATTAAATATCACGCGCGTCAAACGGCGACGCCAAACATCGTGAGGAAACCTGCATGCCCGAGAGTTCTTCATAATGTTCTCGGATGTGCCAATCCGCACTTGGCGAGCGTGGTGGACTTTCGCCAAATCCTTCTCATTCAGAGAGGAGACTCGTGCTCAGTACTAAGCCGGTAAGGTGTTGATGTTTTTTTTTGAAGTGAAACTTCTTTAGCACCGTTGTGATTTGAAAATTCGATGAAACGAAAAAGCGACACCAAAAACATGTACAAACATATTCATAAATAAATAGGATTTAGCCTGCGAGAGACTGATAGAATACAAGTTATATATTCACGACCAATAGATGGCGCTGTACGATATTGAGTCGCACTACTGCTCCATTGTGCTCAAAAGAGTATGTTTATCTCATTCTCTCGTAGGTGACTTTTCTGAAGTTGCACTTCTAGCGTATGTGAATTGCACACACACACCTTTTTTTTATTTTTTATTAAGTCAGTATTGAATTTAGTAAGTATAGCCGCGTTCAAAGCCAAGCTCTAGTAATCCTACACTCGCTGTTAATACCCCCACAAAAATATACGGATTAAGCGTTAAAAATTGCGTCGACCGCTTAAATCGCTCAAATCGAGCATTCAATTATCGCTTTTGCGGCTGCCGCTTTTATCTATTTTGATAACTCAGTGATTTAAATACGAGTTCATTTGAGTAAAATGTTCATATTTTTGGGTCCCCGAGTAGAAAAAACAAATCCTTTTACTTTCGTCATTTAAAAAAAATATATACCTATACATAATATTATCCACAAAAAATTAGCCCTTGACTGCGATCTTACCTTTATAAGGTACCTATATCATTTATTTTTAACTAGCTAATGCCCGCGACTTCGTACGCGTGGATTGAGGTTTTTTGGTTCCCGTGGGAACTCTTTAATTTTCCGGGATAAAAAGTAGCCTATGTGCTATTCCAGACTGTAATCTATTTCTGTGCCCAATTTCAGCCAGATCCGTTCAGCCGTTGGGGCATGATTGAGTAACAAACATCCATACATCCATCCATCCATCCATACATCCATACATCCATCCAAACTTTCGCATTTATAAATGCTAGCGCTTGGCTGCAATCAGACCTGATTGCATTGCAGCCTAAGCGTAGTATTATTAAAAAACTTATATAGCACTGTAGTAGGTAACTAGTAGGTAACTCATAAAAAATAGCACTGAGAAAATTTTTAATAATATGTAATTTATTTCTTATAATATTCATATTACGTACTCGTACCGTGGTGGTATCATTATAGGTTGTTACTAATATTTTACCCTTTGCACCATCTGTGCCATTACTCCTAATCTATGATCAATTATAAGCTCAGGGAGTGGATACTAAGTTACATTTGCATATTCTACTCGGATGTTAGTCTAGGGTTGTTGACCTTTTGACAGTTAACTGACATTAGCGGTGGGCGCGCCACCTCGTGTTGATCTTTGGCAACTCCCCTTTGTTTCCTCATTGAATGTGTAATGAAGTCAAGTTGTATTTAATTATGGAATCTTGGGAGGGAAGCATGGACTCATTACAATTTTACAAAATGTATCTGTACTATACCTTCATAATAGGTAATGTTCAATGTACCTGCACTGAAATAAATTTTTTTTCGATCCTTTTAATGTTAAGGAAAACGTTTCCTCGTAAATAATCATTATTTATTATAGTTTTTATATATTTTTTGATTTAGATTTTTTCTTTTTCTTTTTTCTTTTTTTACAGCAAATGTGTTAATATTATAGATGGCATATAATATGAGTACTTGCTGCTTACTTGTGACTGCTTATAAATTTTACTTTTGTTTTAATAAATTAATAATTTTTGTTACTGTGGCGTCACCCGGGTCACAGCCAAAAACCAGCGCCCTGCTTTGTATAAAATTTATTGGCATACAATGCTGGGCTTAATGCTTAGCTGTACACCCATTCTGGGTGGTGTCACAGACAAATTTTTTACATATATGTAATCTGTGTTTTGTCTGTGACACCATTGTCGAATAAACTGTGTTTTTCTTTCTTTATCAAAGGGACATATTTTCCTTAAACTTATCGAATATCCGCAGAAAGAAACATTTAATCTCAATTTTAATTCAATTGATCGTTTATGCATTCGATGAAAGTATGGTCAAAGTATAATGAACCTTAACAGATTGATTTAGAGCTTAATTTATTTATGCATTCATATAGCCAGTGCTCCAATCAATACGTTTCCAAATTAAAATCGATCTCTACATACATCTACGCTGTGGTTATAGCTCTGGGGCCATACTGCTTAAAGAAATACATAAGCAATATTACTCAAAATGATGGTTTTATGTCACGTACCTTAACGTTCCTAAAATAAAGATTAGAATTCTAAACTATGAAAGTAATCAATTATGAAACAATATGGCTTTAAGTGTTGGCAGTGTGACCCCTATATATACTTCATCTCCAATGGAAGTCGTATAAAAACGCCTGAAAACAATACGTAGGTAATAACCTCCTCACAAAGGCCATACACAATTTAGACTTCGATTGACTTTTTAATATAAAACCGATAGAATGACGCAGATGAAAAGAAGGGAAAGATTTTTCTTAAAAGCTCTCATTTCAATGGGACTGTCATATTACGTGTTACCATATAGGACAGCACACTAAAGACTTGTCGCGCGACAAATTAGCGTACGCGATTGCTTATCAGTAGCTGAAATTACTAGATATTTATAATGAGCAATTTTTTGAATTTTCATTCCGCTACAAGTTAGCCCATGACTGATGTCACACCCGGTGGTAAGTGGTGATGCGGTATGAGATGGTACTGGGCTATCGTGTTAGGGGTATGTTACCCCAACGCTAAAGCGCATGGCGACACGTTTTTGCCGCTACGCACAAGACTAGAGAAAATTCAAGAGTCGAACCCGGGACCTTGTAAGACCATAGCACTCACAACTGCGCCATTAAGGTTGTCAAAACTTCGTTGAGCTTTGGTTGACTTAAGGGTCATCTCAATTAAAATAATTTTGTCCGAATGACTGAGTTGCCCCCTATCAATTTTATCTATTTTTTGATGCTCACCTCGACTGCACCTACAAAGTAAAGTCATTCAGTTCATAGATTTATCTGTGGTATTATTTTGCCTAAAGATATTCGTTTCGTCCGACAAAAAGTCGCAAATGTGCTCATACGCTAAGCACTCGAATAAGTCGTCGGATGATTGAAAAAGTTTAATTCAGACACTCTGAAATACCCGCAGATAACCTTGGAGCTATTGAATTTTGGAAATTCGATTATAATTGGCGTTTTCCATTGCCCCGAAAGGTCGGCAAAATTAGAGGCGCTTTAACATGATTTAATAGGAATAGAAATAGAAAGATATAATATTCAAATAACTTTACTGTCTAAAAGTGCTTTTACTATTATAAGTGCTTTTGTCAAGTCAAGTGGGTCTACGAGTGGTTCGGAATAGCCTTCAAAGTCAAAGTCAAAGCCTTCTTTTATTCAATGTTGATAACACTTGTAAACTTTTATGAGAGATTTAGGAGAATACATAATATATTACGGAGAAATAATGTGTTTATTTGAAACTCGAGGAATTTTCTTTAAGTTTTTACTCTTGGTACCAAATAATAATATACAAACAAGATTATAACAATTTAGAAATAAGGGTTCACAACGAAAGTAAATTAATTCATTAATTAAAGGAGCAATGAACTTTGCGTGCGCGCCGGGGTCAAAGTCAGAGCATAGATCATAGTCAAACGTAGAGAGTTGGCGGCGTCTGTGTTCAGAAACCTGGTATTACATGTGTATCTTTGTCTGGAGGACGAAAAGTCCGACTTCAACACCGAGTAGTAAACCTATGCATGGTCTGTGGACTTCAATATATTCAGAGAAGTACAGTAAGGGAGAAAATATTGGCAGTCATAGGCATTGCGGAAAGAAGTGAAAACGTTTTCATTTTTTAAATAAAAAATTAAAATATAAGTTACCGAATGTAATATATTTATATTTTTATACCTTTGGTCTTCGTAACAACGCGAGCATGTCGGCGAAATGCATGTCGATGACGCCGCGAATCCACATTTTTATCCCCTACCAAAAAGTGCTCAACGCGGCTAAAGAATTTTTCACTTCAAGAACCTATTATACAGATCGGATAGGTTGACAAAATGTCCGCGAGCGACGTTTCATCACTGTTCCGTTCAGACGAAAGGTCTAGAAATGTACGTCCCACTTGAGATGCACGGAGCGGCGCAGCACGTAGCGGCTAATATTATTTGTATGAGTTTGTATTGGGCCGCGACGAGCAGTGGATGTCTGTGCCACGTCGCTTTTGTGGGCCCAGCTCCATATAACCTCATACAAAGAATACTTGCCGCTACATGCCGCGCCGCACCGCGCCTCTGTAGTGGGGCTAGACCTTTAAATTTATTATTAACTAGCTGATGCCCGCGACTTCGTCCGCGTGGTTTAAGTTTTTTGTTATTCCCGCGGGAACTCCTTAATTTTCCGGGATAAAAAGTAGCCTATGTCACTCTCCAAGTCCTCAACTATACCCATGCCAAAAATCACGTTAATCCGTTGCTCCGTTGCGGCGTGATTGAAGGACAAACTAACAAACCAACAAACCAACAAACCAACAAACCAACAAACAAAGTGACTTTCGCATTTATAATATTAGTATGAAGTATGATATCCACCATTGCACCCTCCCTTTCGTTACAATTACTCAATGATCTATTATAGACATACAGGGGTGATCAATTTGATTATTTCATATAGGTAGGACATACAGGCCTACGGGTATCTTATGATACGCCTTGTTTTGACTCTACCACCGGTTTTTCCAAACCGGTGATTCGATTGAGAAGAACCGGCAAGAAACTCAGCAGTATGTATGAATAATTATGAACACCACTTCTCATAAATTTATAGCTATTCGAAGTTTAAATCCGCCATTGATAAT
Source organism: Erebia epiphron (assembly GCA_963932025.1). Classification (NCBI taxonomy): domain Eukaryota; kingdom Metazoa; phylum Arthropoda; class Insecta; order Lepidoptera; family Nymphalidae; genus Erebia; species Erebia epiphron. Next base: position 27,460,930 of record OZ009947.1, on the reverse strand, counting down.
AACTTAGCAAACTACTCTCATTCCCCGATGGTGTGCCGATGGTATTTAATTATGAAAATCTAATTTGGTGCGGTATAATTGTGTCGAGGTTAATTGGAGATGCCTACGCGTCCAGGGTATTGATTTAACAATGATGCCTTTCGTACTCATTAAAAATCTATGTCATAATAAACGTCTTCATCTAGGAACTCGATAGGGGTATGGGGTTTATCAAATAACTGCCACACCCCTGACAAGTCAGTCCGCTCTACCATCTGAGACTGCATCATCACTAACCATCAGGTGAGATCGCAGTCAAAGGCTAACTTGTAGTGAAATTTAAAAAATATTTGTCATAATATTAATCTTCAAGGATAAGAAGTTGGTATATTTTAGACCCGTACGAGCACGTAAAGCCATCGGTCTAGCGCCTGATGTCTTTGGGCCTATCAGATCCGACTTTGAGAGTGAGGGAATAGAATGAGCACCTGTGTTTAGGCTCACACTTGTCCAATATAATAATTTCCTGCGTGGTTGGCTTGTTTGATTGGCTGATGGGACATTAAAGGTAAAATGTTGAAATCCTTCAATGTAATTCGTAATTTCGTATTAGACATTATCCGTCAACCTTCTGCTTTAATCAACAATAAAGGCCTAATTTTAATTCAACCCTTCGAATAGGGTTAGGTTTTAGGGTGGATGGCATGATTAAACCCTAAGCTATTTCATTACCCATCGATCCCGGGTATTTAGAGAATCCCAGCCAGACGGTGGTTTGGTATGGTGTTCGAGCGTAAAAGTATTTTAGGGTTAAGCCTGAATATTTGAAGAGAATGTCACTACTAAAGCGCAACGCACACTTGCAGAGTGGAATGTAACCCGAATGCACTTAGTATTTTTCAGGGCAATAATGTGGCTAATTTATTGCACACAATTTCTAAATGAATAGTCTTAATTTAGGTTTAACAAGATTTTAAGATCATACTAATATTATAAATGCGAAAGTGTGTTTGTTTGTTGGTTTATTGGTTTGTTGGTTTGTCCTTCAATCCGTAACGGAGCAACGGATCGACGTGATTTTTGGCATGGGTATAGTTGAGGACCTGGAGAGTGACATAGGCTACTTTTTATCCCGGAAAATAAAGGAGTTCCCGCGTGAAAAAAAAAACTTAAACCACGCGGACGAAGTCGCGGGCATCAGCTAGTATCCCATAAAAAACTCAACCGAGAAATTTTTAAGTATCTGCTTTCAGCGTCAACCGTACGACGTCCATTTCTGGACTTAGGTCTTATACAGACTTCCACACGTCGCGCGGCTGTCTTTGTAGCTATGAGCTTCGATTTTGATTAATTATCAGACATTGTAGAATTTTGGATGAGAATCATGGACATTTTGAAGCTTCCCAAACGTTCCCCAGTCGAGTTATAATATCACTCCATACAATGAAGCTACAACTTAAAACTATTAGGGTAACTCCAGCATATAGCTAATAGGTACCTACTATATAACTTAGGGTAACTGATTCACAAGCTTTTTTGTCATTTAACTAGCGGTTGAAGTGGCTTAAGATTTTTCGTGCAAACTAAAGTAATCATGATATTAAAACATAAAACTCTGAAAAATAGAAAATTACATAAAGTTGGGGCAAGTTTGAAAGTCATCCTATTATACGCGAAACACAATTTACAACTTGTAGGGGAATTACGTCGTTTCTCATTTCAACTTTCGCTTCTTCAACCGACTTAAAAAAAAGGAGGAGGTTCTCAATTCGACTGGTTTTTTTTTTTTTTTTTTTTTTTTTTTTTTTTTTTTTTTTTTTTTTTTTTTTTTTTTTTTTTTTAAGTTTGTTACCTCAGAACTTTTGACTGGGTGAACCAATTTGGATGATTCTTGTTTTATTTGAAAGGGCATATATACCCCATACATATCCCATGTGGTCCCATATAAATTTTATCGAAATCGGTCAAGCGGTTTTTAAAATATCAACAATAAAATAAGTACTTTGTATAGCGTGTGCTTGTTGTTGTTGTTGGCGCGGGAGTTTGAAGTCGGTTGTTTAAAAAGGATTTTTTATATTAAATTATCAACGCGAGGCGTTTTTAAACGTTATCTCTAGTATCTACGTAATAGTGATCATTTCTGTGGGTCTTCATGATGAATTCTTACTAATATTATAAACTAGACTAGCTGATGCCCGCGACTTCGTCCGCGTGATTTAAGTTGTTTTGATTCCCGCGGGAACTCCTTATGTTAATTTTCCGGGATAAAAAGTACCCTATGTCACTCTCCAGGTCCTCAACTATACCCATTCCAAAAATCATGTTACGAAACCCATGAACATTTTGTACGGAAAAATCAAGGGAAAATGTTTTTTATTTTATTTTATTTTTTCGTCAATTTTCCAATGTTTTCAATACTTATTCTGCTATTCGGGACGGAGACATACAAAAAATCAAATACCATGAAAATCGGTCAAGCTGTTCTAGAGTTGTAAGTGTTCGAACAAACCCGACTTTGTTTCAATTAATATAGGGAGCAACGGCCAAAATTCACCGCTACGGATGGCTAGAGAACGCGGCCTGCAGTGGTAATAAGGAACAATTTACGGGCGTGTTTGCTTTAATAATTATGACGTCAAGACTATGAATAAATGATGTAAAAGCCTTAGGTAGGTAGGTACATGAAACTAACTTAAGTAATCCAGTAAAGTAATCCAGCTGTACGAAGTCGGGGCGGGTCGACTCTTCGTACAGCTGGATTACTTTACACAAGTTACAGCATTTACTATCAATGATATTAAACTAGAGGTCGCCCGCGACTTCATCCGCGTACAATTGGGTAAGTAATTGACTACTATTCAAATAAATTATTTTTTTGTGATTATTAAATAGGTAGAGGATCTCCCAGAAGTCGTAATATCCACGTCCCCTGATAGTTTAATCTCGAATAACCATTTTAAACAATCGATTAATGTAAAAAAAGTGCGTTGAACTTTAATGACGTCACATTTCAAAATTTCATATAAATCCATTAAAATTCTACATCAATGTATAAATCCCATACTTAGGACGCGTTTTGACGTCAAGTACCCAATTTCTGATTTCCTATGAGATTATAAAATTTTCCCGCTGCAAAAATCCTATCTTCAAAAAGCCTTACAATTAGTAATACCTACCTATTAGATATGAGCGCCGCGCCGGCGCGCCACCACCGCCGCAAAATACCCCACGCCGCCGCGGCCGACTCCCGCGAGTCGGCGCGCCGAGAAAGTGAGCAGAGCGATTTTTCGCTTTTAGGCTATCTCACGGGCGGTGTCGGGTGGCCAAAATTTGTGATCAGTGACTGGTCGCAATTTGGGTTACTTGAAAATTTTTACATAGCTACTCGTAAAACCAATGCTATTTTTTTGTAAGAAAAATGTCCGCAGACAAAAAATTACAAAATGTCAGAAGGGAGCACATTACACGAGCATTGTTGGTTTGTACCACAAAAAGGGTGACAGAATACTCCCAAAGAACTACCGTCACATCTCGCTCCTCATATAACTCATATGTATAAGCTGTTTTCCAGGGTCATCGTCAATCAATCGTCTGTCACGACGACTCGACGACTTCCAGCCACCAGAGCAGGCTGGGATTCGGAGTGGTTACGGCACCATATACCACATATACACACTGAGGCAGATTGTTCAGAAGTCTTATGAGTACAACCAGCCTCTGTGTCTCGCTTTCGTGGATTATGAGAAGGCCTTTGAGTCCATTGAGACTTGGGCTGTTCTGGACTCCTTGCGGCGCTCCCAAGTTGATTGGCTATACATCGAAGTTTGGAAATGCCTATATAGATCAGCGTTTATGCCTTTCCAAGTACAAGGTGCGTCTAATTCTTCATGCGTCGTTCTCTAAAATTTTAGGATCGTGACACCCTTTCGATTACGCTCTTCTCACAATAATGTTCTTCCATTTTTCCCTCAATCCCCCCGGCAGATCTGTGTGTCAACTGCTTCCTTGTTTAGATCTCACCAATGTCTCGGGCTTCGTCCGCGGGGCCTTTTTCCTCCGATCTTACCAGTGAGCATTAGTTTTTCGATTGTACTGGCACTCTTTTGTGCAATGTGGCCGAAGTACTCGAGGGTCCTCTGCAGACAGATGTTGGAAAGGGGTCAGATAGGAGGATGTTTTGTCCCTGAAACTGTTCTGTAATGCACTGGAAGATGTCTTTAAAACGCTCGACTGGAATGGAAAAGGCATCAACGAGGACGGAGAGCACATTTCACACCTCCGTTTTGCATAGGATATCGTCATCATCGCAAGTTTGCTGCAGAAGATGCTTGATGGCCTTCACGCTGTCTCCCGGCGTGTCGGTCTCCGGATGACAAGACCAATGTCATGTTCAAAGAATTGGTCGTTCCTGGGCCGATTACTGTCAACGGATCTATTCTGTCCAAAAAAGACCGCGCCTGGACAGACGGAGTATAGGGCGCCCCTCTGGAGAGTGGCTGGGTTCAAATGGATGAAAACAGCCAAGGATTGCTAACTCTCCTATTAATACATATAAACCTTCCTCTTGAACCACTCTACCTATTAAAAAAACCGCATCAAAATCCGTTGCGTAGTTTTAAGGATCTAAGCATACATAGGGACAGACAGCGGGAAGTGACTTTGTTTTATACCATTGAAGTATCTACGCGACGTACAAGACTGTTTATCTACACTTCGTAAGTTACTCATGTGAATGACTTACGCGAGTAAAACTTTCTAGTGAAATCCTGGCCATAGGAAAACTCTTTCTCTTTAGCGTAGAACCTAAGCCGCTAAGAAAACGTTTTTAAAGTTCCTGTGTACAAAATTTGACCATAGATGGCGCTGTGGACAAATGTGTAATTTTAAGCCGCGCTATAACTTTGCTGAATCAGATAGTTAATTGCACGGAATTTTTCTAAAATTGGTGTTGATGATTGAAACTTATGCTTAAACGGTTTGAATTTTTGGAATTTGGTATATTTTGTACCAAAATATAATATATTACATGGATTCAGAATGTCCGTCACTTGACGCGTCGCTAAGCCAATAAAAGCCTAGTGAAGATTCAAAGAAAAATATTACTTATCCTTTTTAGGGTTCCGTACCCAAAGGGTAAAAACGGGACCCTATTACTAAGACTCCGCTGTCTGTCTGTCTGTCTGTCTGTCTGTCTCCAGGCTGTATCTCATAGACCGTGATAGCTAGAAAGCTGAAATTTTCACAAATGATGTATTTCCGTTGCCGCTATAACAACAAATACTAAAAATTAAAATATATATATATATATATATATTAAGGGGGGTCCCCATACAATAAACGTGTTTTTTTCGTATTTTTTTAATAATTTAAAACTTACTACATGTTTGTACGGAACCCTCGGTGCGCGAGTCCGACTCGCACTTGGCCGGTTTTTTTGATTTTTAGAGACGTGTATTAGACTCGTTGGTCTGGTGGTTAGCAGGTTCGCCTGCGGCCGACGAGGTCCTGGGTTCGAGTCCCGGGTCGGGCCATAATTAAGTATTGAGTTTTTCTGACTAGAAATTCTCAGTACTAGCCCGGAGTTAGGAAGTTGGAGGTGTTTCACCCCCGTGCCTCGGAGAGCACGTTAAGCCGTCGGTCCCGGTTATTATCACTAACATGATAATAGTCGTTAAAGCCCGCCAACCCGCATTGGAGCAGCGTGGTGGGTCTAAGCTCTAATTCCCGCTCTCCTACGAGAGTGGAGGCCTGCCCAGCAGTGGGACGTTAATGGGCTGTAGTAGTAGTAGTAGTAGTAGTAGTAGTATTTGACTCTATAATGTTCGCGTGAATTAAGTTTTTTCATTCCCGCGGGAAATCTATCATTTATGGGATTGCAGCCTATGAGTTATAACCCTCCCCAGGGATGCAACCTATCTTTGTACCGAATTTCATCAAAATGAGCCGTGAAAGTGTAGCAGGCAGGCAAATACTCTTTCGCATTTATAATAATAGTATGGATTTGGAAGTTGGCCATACCTAATGTTTTTTTCTGGGATCTCACTTCTTTTTTCTAAGTATTTAAAAATCAATACTATCAGTATCCAATAGATTCCAAATCCTCAAAGCTTAGGCCTGGTTGAAACCCGCCGAAGATGAACCAGATTTTTTAAGAGTCTATCTCGACCTTAATAGTGCACCGATTTTGATGATGTATATTTGTTGATTTTCTTTTATTATATTAACGGGATTGGCAGTTTTGTTCCTACTAAATGGTTAGATTGTTAATCCGTTTAGTTATATTTGAGTTCACTGGATCTCAAGACTAATTTTGTTGTTTTTTATTTATATTAATGGATACCAAAAAATATTTCATTTATAGCAAGGTTTTGATTATGGGTATGGTTTCATATTTGACTTCAATAACGTGTTAAGATTCGAAAATTATAGCAATTTATTGATTCCCATAAAAAGGTAGTTTTTCCAAGGCCACGTCGCCGACCTCCAAAAGTCAGCGCGCCGCCGAATGATTCTCCAACGGCGCTCATATCTACGTACCTATTGAGAATTTACTGTCAGAAAAACCCATTCTTACTTAACTATACATCCCAACCCGTGATTCGAACCCAGGTTCTCTTAACTGAACGTGCTAACCACTAGATCAACGAGGCAGTTATCTGCAACGTACGTCCAGTTTCAGTGTTATCAACGTGTTTTAGCGTTATCAATACCACTGCTATCACCGATCAGAACACACCAAATATTTATACATCAGAAAGATTAGTATAGCGTATGTTACAGTGATTCCAGATCTAATTAAAATAATTGTATTAATTAAGAAGGGGAATTTGAAATGGATTAAATGGAATAATTCTTACAGGGGGTCATATGGCTCCAATTTCAATATTATGGGATAAGCTTCTATGAAAAAAAGCTCAAAAAAAAACAAAAAAAAAACTGAAATAATAAATAAAATTATTCCTCAGCGAAGTCCATTAGAAACTAATAAAGTAGGTATGTTTACCTTGAAATGTACTTTCTCGACAAATATCTCGTCATCATTGATATATTGATAAAACTACAATTAAATAACCTAAAATTAAAAGATTTATGTGTAACAAGAGTAATTGATCCAATCTGTTATATATTGGGTTAATAACAAGGGTTTCGGAATATTTGTGTCAAGCGTGAACAGCCAATCTGAATTAAAAAAAGGAAAAGGTATTTATTTACCTTTTCCTGTGGTACAACAATGCACAGTAAAGCTCTAACCACTGGACGGATAGAGTTGATTTTTGGCATATTTTTTTTTCTAGACGTTAGGTACCTACCCGCGACTTCGTCTGCGTGCATTGAGGTATTTTTGGTTGCCGTGGGAACTCTTTAATATTCCAGGATACAAAAGTAGCCTATGTCTTATTCCAGACTATAATGTATCTCTGTGAAAAATTTCGCAGTTAGGTATATTAAACTACATATTATGACGAGAGAAAATTCAGAAATTATATCCATATTACATTCCCAAATTAACCCTGCTTTATTAATGAAAATAATACAATAGAACTTAATGCTAGCTAGCCTAACCTAATTACTATATGAATCATTCCCGCGTGGAATGGTGGCAAGAATGCTGGCTGCATTTCCGCGCTGGACAGCCAGGCTGACCTTTGCGCAAAAAATGAGCCAGCCCTTCTGTCACCAGATGAGGCAACAGACCCTGCTAGGAATCGAACCCAGGACCTCCCTTTATAAGACCACAGCGCCCGCCACTGCGACAGAGGGACCGTCAAAAAAAAAAAAAACTTTTATGACCTGCCCCCCGATTGTGTAAGGAAACCGGAATCGTAATAGTTTGTCAAACGTATAATTTGACCTGATATAGGAGTTCATAAACAGTACAAGTACCTAATACGTTTTAAACTATCAAATGATACGATTTGCTTAGACAATTGGGCCTCTGACTCCCGTTTCGAACCTGGGACCTCAATGTCATGATCCATTGATAGGCCAACGAAGCGGTTGTATGGATAACCGATAAAGAAAAACATTTGTGATCTAAATTACAATCCGGGATTCAAATCCGTGCCTCGTAGATAAGTTTGTCTAAATGTACGAAAAACAATTTAAAAAGGTATTAATTAAATATAACCACCACTAGAAAATACTTGAGGCCACAAAGCTTTCAAAAATTTCATGTCATAAAGTTATAATATGGATAAAATTAAAGTTCTGCTAATTAATCAAATTGCCAATTATATAATACAAGCTGATGCCCGCGACTTCGTCTTCGTGGTTTGAGGTTTTTGGTTCCCGTGGGAACTCTTCAATTTTCCGGGATAAAAAGCCTATGTGCTATTCCAGACTATAATCTATCCCTGTGCCAAATTTCATCCAGATCCGTTCAGCCGTTGGGGCGTGATTGAATAACAAACATCCATCCATCCATCCATCCATCCATACATCCATCCAAACTTTCGCATTTATAATATTAGTATTAGTAAGATGATTGTCGACTTCGTCCGCTTGGATTAGCCCTATGTCCTTCCCCGAGATACAACCTACCCCTGTATCAAATTTCATCAAAATCGGTAGAATGGATGAGCCGTGAAAGTGTAGACAGACACTTTCGCATTTATAAGTATTGATGCGGAAGTGTGTCTGTCTGTCTGTTACACTTAAACAACCCATCTATTCAACAGATCGATGAAATTTAGAACAGACATAGGTCGTATCCCGGGGAAAGACATAGGCTACTTTTTATTTATCTCGGTAAATTATGGAACTCCTTAATTTAATAATAATTATAAAGTAATCCACGCAGACGAAGTTGCGGACACCAACTAGTAGTTGGTATTCTGTGCCCTGACACCCCCATTATTACAATTTTAAGAGTAATATATTTGAAAGAGAATATCCGGCGTAAAGTTTTTCGCCACAACTTTTCCTTGCTCATTTTTTATTCACGTCCCCTGCGGGTCAGCTTTGACGGGTTTTTATATAGCATCCCTTTGTTCCAGGTAAACCATTATCCTTTTTGCTGGAATATATCACATATGAGCAAAAGTCTGTTACCACTGATATCTGGTGATCTGTGATTTTGCGGATTTCTTTGTGAGTATATTTTTTTTTATCACACGTGTACCCTTTTTCATTCAATATCGTGTGAATGTTGGAACGAGATAAGATAAAGATAAATTATTGGGTCCACCAAATATAACAACTCAAATTACACTTAAAGTCTATCTCAAAGTAACGAAGAGGAAATAGAAATAAAAATATTAATATGTGGGAAACCAGTAGGTATAATATGCATATTTTAAAAAATAAATCCATTTTACTCTGACTTTATTGTGTTTCAATACTTTAATCTATCAAATCTGCTAAGGCATATAAAAGTCTGTATTTAAGGTCATCCGCCCACGTCACACTTTGTAGGTCTGATATTCGACTTTTATCACTGATTTGGTGACCGACTCAATGTCCGAACGTATAATTTTACACCGACAATCGGATCGACCAAACACAAGCTCAAATCTTTTTAAATCAAGTAGACTTTGACAAGTGCTTTTGAATCCTATTCAATTTTTTCTTTCTACGGAGGAATGTCCTACAGAGAAGAACCAGCAAGAGACTCGGTGGTTGCTCTTTGGACAAAAATAATTTGCAATTACATCAACGTGTAGATACATAAGTAACACACACACGACAAGTAGTACACGATTTTTTGTAGCACGTGTGTTTTTTGCGGTTGTGTTTCGATTTTGCTGCCAAAAATCAGTCACCGATAGTCTAACGTCAGCGGAGCCCCTATTTGAGAATACAGGGTTGGCTTTTTTTTGGTGGGAACTTGATTACAGGCAGTTCGTAATGAGGATCAAAAATTGAGATGCACATCAGAATTCTAACCCTATTGAGCTACGTATAGGTACATATTACTTAAAGCAGCCTTAACTGCTTCGTTGGTCTAGTGGTTAGCGTGTTCGACTGCGGCCAACGAGGTCCCGGGTTCGAGTCACGGGTCGGTCCATAACAAGTGTTGGGTTTTCTTACAAGAAATTCTCAGTACTAGACCGGAGTTAGGAAATTCTCCGACGCACGGTGGTGTTTCACCCCCGTACAAAACATGTAAAGCCGTCGGTCCTGCGCCAGATCTCTCTCCGGTCGTGTCGGTTTTCCGTCCCATCGGGCTATAAAGGAACAGAGAGTGTATGCAGATGGCATATCTCTGGAAATTGGCCACCGTGGCCGAAATTAGGTCGGGAGGATTATTATTATTATAATTACTTAAAACAGAGGTCCAGATGATGATTGGCTTAAGAACTAGCACTATCCGGCCATACAATATTCTCAATCCATTCAATATACCTAGATACTCTAGTGTATACGCCAGGCGCCATCTTCCTACCGCAATCCCTCCCAAAGGACGTCACACCAACTATTGTATGCAAAGGAAACGAATGTATGCAGTCCACTCTATCTGAAAAAGAAAACAAACAAAGGGTGATTACATATTTTAAAAAACTGAGGATTTACAATAAAGACGTCATGCCGTCTACCTTTCATGGCTACATCCCGTGTGAAAATCGATTCCGGGTACGAGTTTAATAACATTAAAAACTAAACAAACCAGAGAAATAAGAAATTAAGAATTCTTTTTATAATCACCATACCAAAAATACTTCCTTGTATGAAATGTATGCCATAAATATTACATATATGAAATAGCATAGGCGTAGTGAATAAGCATCTTCTAGGCAAGCGAGTTCCAACCTAGACCTTATGATTGCTTTACATTAAGCATGATTGTCGTCAAGCGCAAGCTCATCTTGCAATACAAAATAAACAACTTGTGTAGGCATCATTAATCGGCGCACTTTTTTTGATTTAATAGATCATTTAAAATTATTGAAAGACATAAAACTAACAGGATTTACGTCTTTTGCAAGATTTTCTACTTAAAAATCGCTAATAAATATATATTTTTTACCTGGCATGACTTGCAACGGTCCTCCCGAATCTCCTTGGCAAGTATCCTTCCCCCCATGCTCATAATCGCCAGCACATAACTGGTTATCCGTTATCCCCTGAGCTATAAGCTTCCTCCTTATCAAATACCTCATCGATCTATTACAAACTCCTGAATCAATTATATCTACATCGACTTTCATCAATGTTTCGCTACCACTGGCATCCATTGAATCTGTCTTGCCGAAACCTATAGCTGTCAATTTCATGTCTTGGATATCATCATCAAAGTTTAAACAAGCGATGCGTATGTCCCTGCTCAGTACAAATTCTGGCTTGCTACTCATAAGTGCTATATCGTGGTATTTGGAAGGCGGTTTGTAATCTGGATGGGGTAGTATTTCGTCTATTTCTCTTTCTTGAGCTAATTCCTCGACTTCGTCGAATTCAAAAGTGGCTGTACCTATTCTCAGGACACTTGCTGTTCCTTCAGTGGGATCTTCAGTGCAATGCGCTGCTGTCAGTACCCATTTTTCGCTGTTAAAATAAAATATCCTGACTGATTAGCTGAGATATCAACACGTGTTAGAAACTTGACATTTTGACTTTTATAACGTAGACACTCACTAGAAAGGATTTTTAGTAATCACACCCCTAATGGGGTTAAAATTGGCAATGGAAGCTTGTGTGAAATTCCGTAATTTTTCAAGTTATATTAGGTACTAAATTAATCACTATTTTTTTGAAAAAAACAACTGTTGTTACCCACAATTTATCGAAGTAAATTATCTTATCTTATCGTCACGTCTCGATTGATCGCTAAGTATACACATTTTGCACCGAAAAGCCAAACATTACGAAAAGTTCACACGTTGTTCAGCATAAGAAAACCTTTGGATACCTGATTAAAGATCCGCCACATTTCCAAGCCGGCTTCTTACTGGTTTTCTTTTTGAATCCAATTAAAACCATATGAGGGTAAAGTAGTAAATCTATCGGTACTCTGATCTTCTCTGAAGGGTACAGTATGTTGTGGCATTCCAGCATCGTCTGTCCATAATGCTTGCAAGCGGCTAGAGCCTTCTCTCCTGTGGCTGACGCTTCTATAATAATGGGGAAAGTCAAAGTTATTAGCTTAGCAAACATTTCCCATAGCGTACAATATGACGCGTACTAATGAACTGTTATTATTTTTCTTTTTTGTTCACTGGTGCTTGATGGATATTAGCCGGGTCCACACTGAGCTCGTATGATGCCTCGAGGTTTGGCTCGCAAAGGTAAGGTAGCGCAGTTTTTACAGAGGACTTTACATCTATGTATGTGAAATAATATGAATACTATAAGCGGATTCCAAATTATATAACAACAACCTTGCGAAACAAATATTCGGGTGTTAATGTTACTGAATATCCTCGAACCAAGTTGACACTAATCGAGCATAATGTCGAGTATTTAGCTTACAAGACTAGCGTGAATATGTCACTTTTGAGCCAAATTCCACGAACATAATTATTCAGCGAAAGATTTTTCACGCTAAATAATAACGCTCGCTAAGCCTGTCTTACGAGGCTTGAAACTAAGTGATTCGTACAGTCCCACCAAATTATCTAGCTCAGTGGCCAAAATTGAAACCATTTTTTTTGCCTGTTGTTTTTGTTTTTATTTTATTTTTAACTAGCGGATGCTATTTTTAGCTCGTCTGCGTGGTTTGGGGTTTTTTGGTTCCCGCGGAAATTCTTTAATTTGCCGGGACAAAAAGTAGCCTATGTGCAATTCCAGACTATGTTCTATCTCTGTGCCAAATTCCAGCCAGATCCGTTCAGCCGTTGGGGCGGGATTGAGTAATAAACATTCATACATCCATACATCCATCCAAACTTTCGCATTTATAATATTAGTAAGATAAAAATATATATCTCGTATTAGCGACGCTGTCACTGGGTCAGATAATTTATTAAAATGAGGGCAGTTGCCTCGCCAGTAATAACTGTTTATAATATTTAGTTCACTTCTCGGCCCCGAGGCACGCTCGTATGAATCGTATGTGTTGCTCGCTTGGTGTGTTCACCGCTATTTGCAAATGGCGGCATTATCACTAATTCGCTGCGGCGACTTTATGGCACATGAAAATTCGCCATAAAAGCAATCAAGGCGTCTCGAATCGTCGCCGCTGTAGCGACATGCTAATATTGCATGATTGCATTTGTCACATTACCGGTTGTGTTATTTGTTTTGTTATTAGATTGGTTTTTTTTTTTCATTATGTGACTGTGAGAATTATTAATGTTTTGCGAGAGTTTTTTTGTTGGAGAATACGTTTTATATAGACATTTACATAGTTTAGGTTATTTTTGATCTTGCCAATATTGTTTTATACTGAATCCTTACCTATTAAAAATCGCGATACAAATAAGGCATCACTGTCATTTGGTATGAACGGGCAAATTTCGTAATTTGACATTTATCTACTGTATAGATACTTTTCAGGATGAGTATGAATATATGTATATGTCACCGTAAGTTTGTAAAAACCGTTAGATTATAATCTAACTCGCGAAATTGTAAACTGTCGAATTATTACAATATAACGGATTATTTTTCGGTAGATTGTAATCTGTTAGGTTTATCAACCCGGTAGAGCCTAATTATTTATGTCTACTACTTGATTATTTATGTCGAGCCCTAACCTAACCTACAAGAAAGCGACAAGAAAACGTAAATACAATGAATATTTCAAAAATTGACACTTAAAACATTGACCGGTTCACAATCTTTCGACTGTTTACAATCTATCGAAAAAAAAAGCGTTAGATTACAATGTTAGGGTTTTTACAATCTTACGGTGACATATATAGTCAATAATAACTGTATAGATAGATATAACAATAAACTGTATAGATTAAAGTAACTTACTCAGGATTTATGTTTTTTAACACTATTATCAAAAATATTACTCATGCAATCTTGGCAAAGTCAAATCCAACCGGGCAATGTTGACTCAGTACACAATTCCAAACTTTGCCTGCAACATTATATATTATCACAATAATCGTATAGCTTTAGCGAACCCAAATATATCTCCATCGTGACATTCGACTCAGCGACTGGCACTACTAAGTTTTAATAAGTTTTGGAACCTCCAAAGTCGTTTTAATGAGAACTTCGCCGAGTCAATAATATGGAGTGATTTAGGTGCCCCAAAAATTCTTATCTATATATTATATAAAAGTCAAAGTCCTGACTGACTGACTGACTGCCTTATATATCAACGCACAGCCTAAACCGCTGGTCCTAGAGACATGAAATTTGGAGGGTGTGTTCTTTGTGAAGAGTAAATATCCACTAAGATTAAAGGATTTTTCGAAATTCTACGCCCAAAAGTGTAAAATAGGGGTTGAAAGTTCGTATGAAAGTCCGTCATTTTTCAAGTTATATCCATGAAACTTGGTATTTGAGCTACCGGTTCAAAATAAAGAAATACGTGTTTCGCTATTTTTGGAAATTCTACCCCTAAAGGGCTGAAATAGGGGATGAAAGTTTGTATGAAAGTCTTTTATTTTACAAGTTATTTTTCAAGTTATATCTACAAAACTTGGTATTTTGGTATTCGGTAAAAAAATAAGAAGGACGTGCGTAACAATTTTTAAAAATTCCACCCCCAAAGGGATTAAATAGGGGTTGAAAATTTTATGACATTTCGTCGTTTTTCAAGCTATAGCCATGAGACTTGGTATTTGGGCTTCTGGTTAAAAAGTATGAAATACGGATTTAACAATTTTTAAAATTTCTTTCCCCAAGAAAGTCAAAAAGGGAGTTTGTCCTTCAATCACGCCGCAACAGAGCAACGGATCGGCGTGATTTTTTGCATGGGTATTGGGTATAGTTGAGTACTGGAGAGTGTCATATGCTTCTTTATAGCCCGGAAAAGTAAGAAGTGCCTGTGGGAATTTAAAAACTTATGCCACGCGGACGAAGTCGCGGGCGTCCGCTAGTTCTAACTAAATCTTTTGGAGCTTTGAAATTTAAGTACAGGGTATCTAATAATACGCTACGTTAAATATTTTATAACAAAATAGATGTCCCGCCCCGGTGTCGCACGTTGAGAATTTCTGAAATTCCTTTCTTATATCCCCTTAATTTTTTTTCTACGTTGTTGAGAAATTACGCTCGCAAATCTATCTTTTCATACAATATTCATTTTGATATATCAGTCAGGAAGTTTCTATTTTATATTGCTACATTAATTATAAGTTAAATAAACTCTAAACCGAATTTTAGCCGAATCAGCATTGCGACAATTTTGAGTCTGGGCTGAGTCAAGAATGCCCGGGCAATGTTAACTCGGCAGTCAGCACACAATACGAACTTTGCCAGCAACATATATCACAACTACCGGACGCCCGCGACTCCGTCCGCGTGGATTACGGGTTTTTGATTCCCGCGGGAACTCTTTAATTTTCCAGAATAAAAAGTAGCCTATGTGTTATTCACGACTATAATCTATCTCTGGTGCAAATTTCATCCAGATCCGTTCAGCCTTTCTGGCGTGATTGAGTAACAAACATCCATCCAGCCGTCCATCCATCTAAACTTTTGCATTTATAATATACTAGCTGATGCCCGCGACTACGTCCGAGTGGATTGAGGCTTTTTGGTTCCCGCGGGAACGCCTTAATTTTCAGGAATAAAAAGTAGCCTATGTGTTATTCCAGACTATAATCTATCTCTGTGCCAAATTTCAGCCAGATCAGCGGTTGGCGCGTGATTGAGTAACAAACATCCATACATCCACCATCCATACATCCATACATCCATCTAAACTTTCGCATTTATAATATTAGTAAGAAGTATAGAAGTATAGATAATAGCTTTCGATTACCCAAATATATCTCCATCGTGAGTCGTGACATTCGACCCAGCGAATGGCACCAACAAGTTTTATTATGTAAGTAAATAAGTTTTGAAACCTACAAAGTTGGTTTAGTGAGAATTCCGGAATCCGGTGTGTTAATACTGGGAGATTTAGGTGCCACCAAAAATTCTCATTCTTACTTCTAGATAGCTGACCCGCCCTGGCTTCGCTCGGGTGGAAATTCTTGAAAAGTTAGTTTAGTTCTACTTTCCGGAAATGGAATGAAATGTTTCAAATGAAATGTTTGTTTTACAAGTTAGCCCTTGACTGCGATCTCGGCGGCCCTTGGCAGCGGGCTAACCTGTTAGGGCAGGGGTTCCCAAACTTATATGTATCACGCCTCCCTACTGCATAAAATGAATATACCCACGCCTCCCCTCGGCCCAGGGCCCAGCAAGTAGCAGCAAGCGGGCTCGCCAAGTAATAAGTTGTAAAATAAAATAATGGTAATTAAGTCCGAAAAGACATTTTCAGATGTTTAATTTAAAAAATATTTCTTTCACACACTTGTTATAAAAAGAGTCAATGTGACGGATGAAGTTTTTGACAAGATTTCCAATTCTGGGTTCAATAGAAGACAGTGCACAACGTAGATCACTAGCAATATCTAGTTTGCTTCTGCACTTTGTTTTGATTGCTACAACTGCTGAAAACGCTGTTTCGCAGAAATGAGTTTGCAACAAAAGCTTTGCTATGCTATGCGCGGGCGGCTGGAGTTATAACCACCGTCGCGCGCCGAGCCCGCGCCCCCTGCGCATGTCTTTGCGCCTCCCTAGTGGGGCGCGCCCTCCACTTTGAAAATCAATGTGTTAGGGGCATAGCAGTTATATAAACCATACCCCTATTCGATTTCGACACGGCAGCGTGCCGGAACGCTTAATCGCTTGGCGGCACGTCTTTGCTGGGCTAGTACTGAAAATTTATTTTCAGCAAAACCCATTATTTAATAAAAGCCCGGCCCGGGACCCGAACCCGGGAGCTCGTCAGACGCAGTCAAACATGCTAACCACTAGACCGAAGAGGCAGTCACTTATACTGTACTGTGCGAGATCCTTAAACTGTTTATATACAAATAGCATAACGTTGCTACAAAATAAATATTAGCAGGTACAGAAAAAATTAAAAAAAAATGTGCGTCAGCTCTGACATACGACTGGAATTTACTCATTACGAACGAAAAGTGTTACAATAGAAACATAAACAAGTGTTACCATGGAAACGTAGTACCTAAATAACGTAACGGAGAACGTTTGATTTTACTCCGCATAAATTTAAATACCCCGGGCTTATACTCGTATATGAAAATCGATTCTTAAGGAGGTAAACTTCAATAAACTCCAAAAAAACCCACATATAGCACAGAGACTAACATAAGTAAAATGTGGGAGATAATAATTCAATTGTTAAAGCAAATTAATTCAATCCAAGTAGAGGACTAGTATAGAAGCCCTAACATCTTATCCTGCTGAAATTTGTGGAAGTGTTGAGAATGGGATGAAACTAATACGAGATCGTATTTGCTGTGCCGTCAGCGACTTGCAATCTGACCCGAATTTACTTTTGCATACGGGGAGACCAAGGCTGTTGTTATTATGGGACATTTAGAGGAATTTGAATTGTCTAGTGAATCTACCGCTGGTTCGGAATGCCCATATGCCAAAGTTTGTCGGTTTCATCCGCGTAAATATAAGATTTTTTGTGTTGAGCTGTTCGATCCCGGCAGGGTCAATTTCAGAATTTATGATGTCAGAATTTTCTCTGGTTTGGCTTGGTGGGAGGCTTCTGCCGAGGCTAGTTACCACCCTACCGGCACAGCCGAGCTACCAAGCGAATAAGCCTTTCGGTACGATGCCTTGTAGAAACCAATTGATAGTTTCTACAAGACATATTATGTTAGCTCGCTAACATCTTAGACTTACGATCAAGTGAGATATCAATCAAGGGCTAACTTGTAGTGGATAAAAATGAAAGAACTCTTTAATTTTCCAAAATAAAACTAAAACCATACGAGATCGTATTGTGGTATGTGATTTGTAGTGGAATAAAGGACGAATATCCTTGAATTGCAAAAATGGTGGCGAACCCAAGTATTATGCACCCATGAACTGCAAGCTTTCAAATAAAGGGTGCAAATCTAGGAAATTTTCCTGCGAAATTTCACCGAATCCGCGTTCCCGTAATGCGGTGTTAGAGCTGAAAAACTTATCATGTGATGCTCACGCTGGTTATAATGCTATTAGAAATAAGAAATAAAAAAAATACCTTTCTTTATTTATTTGTTTATTCACACCAACAACTTCGATACACTATAAATATGACAAAACTAGCTAATGCCCGCGATTTCGTCCGCGTGGATGGAAGTTTATTTTTCGGGTTAAAAAGTTGCCGTTTTGTTATTCCAGACTATAATCTATCTCTGTACTTAATTTCCTCCAGATCCCTACAGCCGTTCTGGCGTGATTGAATAACAAACATCCATCCATCCATGTATCCATCCATCCAAAATGCCTATCTATAGAGTGACATAGACCATAGGATAGCCCTGTACCAAAAATCACGTCGATTCGTTACTCCGTTGCGGCGTGATTGAAGGACAAACCAACAAACCAATAACCAACAAACAAACACACTTTCGCATTTATAATATTAGTATGATAAGTAATTATGATGAAGCATGATTAGAAATAGTCGCAGTCATAGAGGTAATTGATTGTGATCCATCATCGATTCTGATTTGACTGAGCTAAGGTGTAAAATGGAGGAAAACTTTCATTCCCTATCAATATTGATCAAAAAATATTATTCATAGGAATACCTAGTCCAGTTATTACTTTGAGTACAGATATATAAAAATAATAACTTGTTATTTAATAATAGGCTCTTGAGAAACTTTCAGGAAACTTGTTAGGGAGCAGAAACTTTTAACTCCACTCGTGCAGATAATGTGGAGTTTGATGAGAGTTGTGAGTTTCCACAGAGTTGCGTTTCGAAACATGTTGAATGTTGAGATTTTCGGAAACACGTGGGGCGTACCTTTAACTTGGAGAGTTATATATTATAGTTACACAATAACCCACGTTGATATAAATAAATCAAAGATCTTAACACCCATTTTTATATTAGAAATTAGATGATGCCCGCGACTTCGTAAGCGTGGATAAGGTTTTTTGATTCCCGCGAGATCTCTTGAAATTTCCGGGATCAAAAGTAGCCTATGTCCTTCCCCGGGATACAGTCTATCCCTGTACCAAATGTCATCAAAATTGGTTGAATAGATAGGCCGTGAAAGCGTAGCAGACAGACAGACAGACAGACACATTTTCGTATTTATAATATTAGAATGGAAGTATGGATGCAAAAGTGTGTCTGTCTGCCACGGTTTCACAGTGTATCTTTTTTTTCCACTACAAGCTAGCCCTTGACTGCGATTTCATTCTCACCTGATAGTCAGTAATGATGCAGTCTAAGATGGTAGCGGGCTTACCTGCTAGGGATACGGCAGTTATATTAAACCCATACCCCTAATCGGTTTCGACACAGCATCATACCGGAACGCTAAATCGCTTGGCTTGGTCCCACCAGTCCAGATCATACGGACCAGACCAGACCAGAATTTATAATCAGAAATTATAAATTCCCAAATTTACCCTGCCGTCAATCGAACCCGGGACCTCCACTCCACTCTAAGACTATAGCGCTCACACTGCGACAGGGAGGTCGTTAAAACCGGAATGCTCAACCGGCTATGCCGGAATTCATCAAAATAAAAATAAAATGATACAGGGATCGATCCCGACGAAGGACCTAGGTTACTTTTTATCTCGGAAAATCAAAAAGATACCACGGGATTTTTAAATGCCTATAAATATAATAATTTAATATAAACAATTCTTTTTAAAACAACCGACTTCGAACTCCCGCGCCAACTTTACAACAACAAGCACACGCTAACAAAGTACTTATTTTATTGTTGATATTTTAAAAACCGCTCGACCGATTTCGAAAAAATTTATATGGGACCACATAGGAAGTATGCCCTTTCAAATAAAATCATCAAAGAATCATCCAAATCGGTCCACCCAGTCAAAAGTTCCGAGGTTACAAACATTAAAAAAAAAAAAAAACAGTCGAATTGAGAACCTCCTCCTTTTTTTGAAGTCGGTTGAAAAATACCCATAAATGTATATTATAAACACGAAAGTGTATTTATCTACTCCAGCATCGAAAAGTTCCAATTTCGAATTTGACAACTATATCGAATTGAACCCTCTTTCGTGTTTGCTTCTCATAACGATACAGTTCGTTGTATGGGAGCTGTATCGTTATGAGTCGTAGCTGTATCGATATGGATATCTTCATAAATAGGATACCTATAGCTTAGCGGCTCTGGGTTCTGGCACTCGACTTTTTAATTAATTTATAAAGTAAAAAATTATAAAGACGTCTTTGTCGTAGATAAAATCTTGTATGCAACTGTACGTAATTAGTCATTTTAATTCTCGTACTATCCTATTTTGATACTCGGCAAGCCTCGTATCAAAAAACAGCACTCGAATTAAAATGACCCTCATTACGATACAGTTGCATAAATAGCTATTGTATGCGTTTGCTCATTTTTGCGGCGGCGTGATTGAAAGGCAAACCAATTAACAATTAATGCACTAAGAATTTTTGGTCATTCGGCCAAATGGCGGTCAAATGGCTTGTATTGTAGTAAAAACTCAAACAAAATAGTAATAATAGCAGAGTATAATAATAATAATAATAGCAGAGTATTTTAATTATAGCCCAATGTTTATTGAGGATTTCTTCTACACATGTGACACACGTCTTTGGTTTGTATATCAATGACATGTGAACAAAGTTTCATACTTCTTATGTTTTACAACATGAAAAGTTCTCGATAGGTAGGTACGGATACTTCAACCTAATAATTTGACATTATATGTTAATAATTTATGAGCTTTTTTGCTAATTAGGAACTTCATTATATTTTTGGGTATTGAATTAGAATTTGAAAGTATTATACTTATACTAAACGATGCCCGCGACTCGGTCCCCGTGGATTGAGGATTTTGGTTCCCGCGGGAACTTTAATTTTCCGGGATAAAAAGTAGCCTATGTGTTATTCCAGACTATAATGTATCTCTGTGTGTCGAATTTCATCCAGATCCATTCAGCCGTTCTGGCGTGATTGAATAACAAACATCCAGCCATCCATCAATCCAAACTTTCGCATTATTATATTAATTAGTATACTTAGTTTGTAAGTGTGCTTATTACTTAAATGAAATAAATGAATACCTTTCAGAATACTCCCTGCGGAAAGGGGCAGCAATAGAGAGGGCTGTCATTTTAGTTTAGTTTAGAGATTGTTGTACTCGTATACTGATGCCCACGACTTCGACCTCATGGATTGTACTTTTTGGTTCCCACAGGAAATTTTTAATTTTCTGGGATAGCCTATGATTAATTCCAGACTATATAAGCTGTCTCTGTGAAAAATTTCATCTAGATCCGTTGAGCCGTTCTGGCATGATTGAGTGTCAAACATTCAAACGTTCGCATAATATCGGTATGATGACAGATTGACCACACTGTGTGTTTAAAAGACATCTATCATAAAATTATAATGTTGTAATACTATATAACATACTGTTAGTGTACACAATAATATAAATAACTATTATGTCGGGGGCAGGCTATCTCGTATCTGGTGCAGTATCTGTATTAGGCATGCGGCCAAACGCCCTGCTCTATTACGGAGTTAATACACAAGGTAGCGTCAGCAAACAAAATAATCCTTTATAACCGTACTAATCCATATTAGAAACAATTAAATCCTAAACTGCCTCGTTGGTCTAGTGGTTAGCATAGTCGACTGCGGATCACGAGGTCTTGGGTTCGATTCCCGGTCGGGCATGAAAAGTTAGGTATTGGGTTTTTCAATTAAGAAATTCTCAGTGCCAGCCCGGAGTTGGAAGTTGGCGGTGTTTCATCCCCGTGCCTCGGAGAGCACGTTAAGCCGTCAGTCCCGGTTATTATCACTAACACGATAATAGTCGTTAAAGCCCGCCACCCGCATTGGAGCAGCGTGGTGGGTCTAAGCTCTAATTCCCGCTCTCCTATGAGAGTGGAGGCCTTTGCCCAGCAGTGGGACGTTAATAGGCTGTAGTGATGATGTGATGATGATGTAATCCTAAAATAACTTAATATAAAAGAAAGGTTGGTCGACTCTGCAATTGCGAATTCTGAAGTCTTTGGCCACATCTCCAGAAATGAAGGGTCAATTGAGCGTCTTGTGGTACAGGGTCATGTGGAAGGGAAGCGAGCCAGAGGACGTTCACCTACACGATGGACAGACCGAATAAAACTGTGACCCAGAAAACTTCTGCGGCGAGGAGGACACCCCGAGACACGCCTGTGCTGATCTGAGAGAGACGGCCCAGGGAGCGAGGGAGAGCAGAGTGGATGCCCGAAACTTAATCTTACGCATATTGGCTGGTGCAGACGCGTGGCAAAGATATGCCCACATGCTGGAAACAAAGCAAAGATATGCCACATGAAGGAAAGAGAAAGAGAAGAAAAGAAAAAGAGCGAATCGAATAGCTAGAGGGTCAGCACGAAGTAAAGCATTTGCGGTTCCTTGCTGACGTCGAAGACGGGGGAGGTTATTTTAGCCCGTGCAAGTCGTACATGCCCTGTCAGTAGGCAGAAGTCCGTAGGGATATTTTCCTCCCCCGAAGAAAAAAGAAAAAAACAAAGACCCATACTACTGTGGTGGAGTGCTCCCGCAACGCTACCAACCGAGACAAGACATCGCGCGGGAGGCGGTGCGGCCCAAATTAAAGAAGACCGATGACGAGTGTACCTGAATCATCACAGCAGCCACGACCACTCTGTCCAGAGTGCACGACTAAGAAGAGAGAATCCATATCCATACTATCCATACTAATATTATAAATGCGAAAGTGCGTCTGTCTGTCTGTCTGTCTGCTACGCTTTCACGGCCCATCTGTTCAACCGATTTTACAGAGATAGGTTGCATGATGCATCCCGGGAAAGGACTTTGAGTACTTTTCATCCCGGCATCATCTAGATTTTTATAAGCTCTCTAGATTATTTGGTGATAACGTAATTTTCGGTTCCCGGAAATAGTAGGTATGTGACTGTTTTGATATTAATGCTAAATTATACCCGCGACAATTGTTTTGAAATTTTATGGGAACTCTTTGAATTTCCGTACAAATTTGCGTATGTCCTGGGTGCAAGCTATGCTAGTACCCGTTATATTAATTAGGTATACGTAAAAGGTAACAAACATACTTTCGCATGACGGATTTCAATGAACTGAATGAATAATTCTGAGCGAATTACCTTATAATAATATTTAATTTCAGCATCAAAGGTACTTAGTCGAAAGTCTATGAAAATAGCGTCTTTTGCCAGCAAACAAGCGCCCTTGGACGGTGAAAATTCCAAGAATCTCTCAGACCTTCCTTTTGAACAAAAGTTCATAACGAACCACCTTAATAAAAGTCAAAGGATTAAAACACTCTACAATTTTAATAAAAGCATTAATTTTCCAGCATTCCTTTGGAAGTAAAAGTGTAGGTACTTGGTAAACATTCTGCTCCTTCCTTTGCCTTTTGTTATATATTTTGATTTTACAAAAGGCTAGTAAGTACATTGACATAGAGCTTTAAAGACTTGGTCATATAAAACGCGCGACGTCAGGGAAGTACTACGGCGACAGTAGTGACCTGATTATGTTTCTTTTATCCCGACTAATTTATCTTTAAATACGAACTGTTTTATCACCAGGTCTTCAGTGCCAAAGGTTTAAGAGTTTGTTGTCTGTGCAATAAAGAATCTAAAGCAAAACAAACAAACATACAAGAGAGCAGAGCTATCATACTAAATCTAATCTAATCTAATCTAATCTAATATATATATAAAATCGTTAAGGGATAAACGCACAGCCTAAACCGCTGGGGTTAGAAACTTGAAATTTTGACAGTAGGTTCCTTTTGTGATGTAGGCGCTCACTAAGAAAGGATTTTTCAAAATTCTACCCCTAAGGGGGTGAAATAGGGGGTGAAAGTTTGTATGAAAGTCCGTCATTTCTCAAGTTATATTGATAAAACTTGGTATACGAGCTACTGGTTGAAAATAAAGAAATAGGTGTTTCATAGTTTTTGAAAATTCTACCCCTGAAGGGGTGAAATAGGGGATGAGAGTTTGCATGAAAGTCCTTCATTTCTCAAGATATTCTCGAGTTATATAAACGAAGCTTGGTATTTTGGCTAACGGTAAAAAATAAAGAATTACGTGTGTCACAGTTTTTCAAAATTCAACCCCTAAAGTGGTAAAATAGGGGTTGAAATTTTTTATGAAAGCTATAGCCATGAAACTTGATTTATGAGCTGCGAGTTGAAAATTAAGAAATACGTATTTCACAGTTTTTGAAAATTCAACCCCCAAAGGGGTGAAATGGGGGATGAAAGTTGGTATCAAAGGCCTTCATTTCTCAAGGTATTTTACAAGTTATACCAACGAAACTTGATATTTTGGCTAATGGTAAAAAATAAAGAATTACGTGTGTCACAGTTTTTCAAAATTCCACCCCTGAAGGGGTAAAATAGGGGTTGGAAGTTTGTATGAAAGTACTTCATTTTTCAAGTTATAGCCAAGAAACTTGGTATGTGAGCTACCAGTTAAAAATAAAGGAGTACGTGTTTCACAGGTTTTCAAAATTTCACCCCCAAAGGGATAAAATAGGGGTTGGAAGTTTGTATGAAAGTCCTTCATTTTTCAAGTTATAGCCAAGAAACTTGGTATGTGAGCTACCGGTTAAAAATAAAGAAGTACGTGTTTCACAGTTTTTCAAAATTCCACCCCCAAAGGGATAAAATAGGGGTTGAAAGTTTGTATGAAAGTTCTTCATTTCTCAAGTTATGGTCATGAAACTTGGTACATAAGTTGCGGGTTGAAAATGACGAAATACATGTTTCACAGTTTTTGAAAATTCGACCCCCAAAGGGGTGAAATAGGGGATGAAAGTTGGTATAAAAGGCCTTCATTTCTCAAGATATTTTAGAAGTTATTTCAACGAAACTTTGTATTTTGGCTTTCGATAAAAAATAAAGAAGTATGCATGTCACAGTTTTTCAAAATTTCACTCCTGAAGGGGTAAAATAGGGGTTGGAAGTTTGTATGAAAGTCCTTCGTTTCTCAAGTTATAGCCAAGAAACTTGGTATGTGAGCTACTGGTTAAAAATAAAGAAATACGTGTTTCACAGTTTTTCAAAATTCCACCCCCAAAGGGGTAAAATAGGGAGTTGGTCCTTCAATCACGCCGCAACAGAGCAACGGGTAGTTCGCACGGGTAGTCGAAGACCTGGAGAGTGATATTGACAGAATAGATAAAAATTTTGACAGTAGGTTCCTTTTATGACATAGGCGCTCACTAAGGAAGGATTCTTCAAAATTCCACCCCTAAGGGGGTGAAATAGGGGGTAAAACTTTCTATGAAAGTCCGTCATTTCTCAAATTATATCCATGAAACTTGGTATACGAGCTACTGGTTGAAAATGAACAAATATGTGTTTCACAGTTTTAAAAAAATTTACCCCCAAAGGGGTGAAATATGGGATGAGAGTTTGCATCAAAGTCAAGATATTTTCAAGTTATATAAACGAAGCTTGGTATTATGGCTTTCGTTAAAAAATTAAGAATTATGTGTGTTACATTTTTTCAGAATTCAACCCCTAAAGTGGTCAAATAGGGGTTGAAAATTTGTATGAAAGCTATAGCCATGAAACTTGGTATATGAGCTGCGAGTTGAAAATTAAGGAATACGAATTTCACAGTTTTTGAAAATTCGACCTCCACAGGGGTGAAATAGGGGATGAAATTTGGTATGAAAGGCCTTCATTTCTCAAGATATTTTACAATTTATATCAACGAAACTTGGTATTTTGGTTAACGGTAAAAAATAAAAAAGTTTGTGTGTCACAGTTTTTCAAAATTCCACCCCCAAAGGGGTAAAATAGGGGTAGGAAGATTGTATGAAAGTCCTTCATTTCTCAAATTAGAGCTAAGAAACTTGGTATGTGAGCTACCGGTTAAAAATAAAGAAATACGTGTTTCACAGTTGTCCAAAATTCTAACCACAAAGGGGTAAAATAGGGGTTGAAAGTTTGTATGAAAGTCCTTCATTTCTCAAGCTATAGCGATGAAGCTTTGTATACGAGCTGCGGGTTGAAAATGTAGAAACGAGTGTTTCACAGTTTTTGAAAATTCGACCCCTAAGGCGTGAAATAGGGGATGAAAGTTGTGTAAAAGGCCTTCTGGTATGTGAGTTACCGGTTAAAAACAAAGAAATATATTGTGTTTCACAGTTTTTGAAAACTCAGCATTTCGTATATAAGTTTTAATAATAAAAACCTGCATAAGCTATATAAAGCCTCTTTAGATAGACTTTTTGCAGCGGGTAAATTTTATAATCTCATAGGAAATCAGAAATTGTACGCGGACGAAGTCGCGGGCGACCGCTAGTTAATATTATAAATGCGAAAGTGTGTTTGTTTGTTGGTTTGTCCTTCAAACACGCTGCAACGGAGCAACAGATCGACGTGATTTTTGGCATGGGTATAGTTGAGGACCTGGAGAGTGACATTAGCTACTTTTATCCCGGAAAATTAAGGAGTTCCTGTGGGAATCAAAAAACTTAAACCACGCGGACGAAGTCGCGAGCATTAGCTAGTAGTGAATAAAGATAGAAGATCTTTATTCATTCGAGATAGGCTCGCGCTTGACAAAAATTAGGGCTTGAAAATTGTAGGTCTAGCTTAGTCTCAATCAGTCTAGAAGGTGGCTGACTATTCCGATTTGGCTTAAAGATTGTTGAGCAGGTAAATAGCAGCGTATAACGGTAAATATACCTACGTTCGTTCATTAGCAGTTCGTATAAGAAAAAAAGAAATACGCGCCGAATTGAGAACCTCCTCCTTTTTTGGAAGTCGGTTAAAAAGAGTACATGCAAGCTGAATAATTTATGTCAATAATAAAGCAGCAACAAGATTAAGAAATTCTGTAAAAAATTCTATTACCAGGTCTTTAAAAACGTTAAGTTATTTATGAATAGGGCAAAAAAAATATCTCAAAAATTCGAGAAGAAAAAAAATTAGAGAGCAAAACGTAGCCGTAAAATTCAATCTCTCAGACTATTTCAATTCAAATCTGATTATATTTCGTCGCTTCATTTTTCAGATATAATTTACTCGCCACGTACAAAGTCTATATAAATTTCAATAAAAGCTGTTATTGTTATTGTTATTCTAATAACTTTGATTCATAAAGGTTTGGACACACACGTGGCGTGACGGGAACGCGTCCAACGCGGCGTCTAGAAGTTGTACACTAGAATTTTACCAATAAGTTCTTACATCATAATACGTGTACCTACGTTGTACGTTCCATTGCTTGATATAAAATCTCTTGTAGGGACTTACTTGCAGCGCCTAATAAACTTCTGTACTTATCTCTTTAGCTCGTGTTAGAAGAGATAACTGAGAGCTTCTGCTGTAGGTATATTTCTCGGTTCATGCGACCGAGTGAGTGTCGCCTGATTAGTGATTATACGCAAGCCTTAAAATATCAGACAGTACAAATTAAACGTCTTTCAATATACCTCTATAGTCTATAATATACTATAGAAAATTTGAAATTACTTAATACTAGGGTTTCAATTAAAATTGTAGTTAACAATAATTGGTTTCTGATAGAATTATATTTGATATTGTATTCCATTAAGCAACCAAATTGATCTGTAGATTTATATTTTCTAATTTTTTTTCAGCAAAATCAAACATGTTTTCATTTGATATTATGTATTCCAAAATTCAATTTACGTCTATGTAGAACCTTGAGCATAGATTTAAAAAATAATATTTTTGATTCGTTAACAAGCGCTTATTTAAGAGCTCGTTAAAACGAATTATATTTTATTGATGAATAAAATTCTTATAAATTTTTATTCTAACGGTACTAAATATATTTGGGTATGGTGTCCGAACATGCTTTTTGAGATAGTTACGCACACAGACAAGACAAAATAGTTGTCCTCTAATGCTGTATGTATCGCCAATATACTTCAATATTATTATTTCAAAAAAACTCACTTACTGACGGAATCATCAACGCCCAGCCGAAATCCTTGGACCCAGAAAGCTGAAATTTCCTGCAAAGGTTTCCTTTATAATGTAGGCAAGAAATAAGGAAGCCTATGAGGAGCGTTTCATCCCCCGTTTTATTTCTTTCCTTTCCCTAGTGTAGGCTTCTGTAACAACTAACATGGTTCCAAAGGAGTTTCTGGATTGGCCATTGAATAAATTTAAAGACTGTGTTAAACAGCATTCTGTTAAATCCCTTGATTTAACAGAATGCTGTTTAACAAAGTTGCATGGATGCAATCGACAACGCATCCAGCAACCCACTTTCATACAACTAACTACTAACACTTGTATTACTAATTATAAAGTGTAAAGTATTTTTTTTATGAAAAGACGGCTGAGTTTCTTGCCGGCTCTTCTCACTAGAATTACTTTCCGAACCGGGGGAGGAGTCTTATCATAAGTGTCACAAGTGGTCATACGTGAAAAAAATAAATCATTTCATTCCAATTCCATCTATGCAATTAAGGTCGCCAACCCAAAACTTCCATAACACGCCTTGCTTCAAAAATAGTTAAACCGAAGTTAAAAATGGAAGCATTGCATAATATTTCCGTCCCAATAACAGTTTTCCACGAGCATTTCCCAAACATATAGAATGGGAAAACTGTATCGAATAACAGTATTAGGGTTGGATATAGGAAAAATAAGGTCAAATATCCACTTTGCATGCTGACTGTACCGTTGATATTTCAGTTCGGATTATATGTATGCCTTTTGATACACACTACACAGGCCCACGCGTTTTTATCCTTTCTGTGTTTCTATGCATATAGTCAAATCGTTCGATGGAAATTTTTGTATGTATCTATTTTTTTTAGTTAGCCCTCGAAGCGATGATACCTCCTGTTTGAAAGTGGCCGGGGTTTGAAATTCTGAGTTATTAGAAAAAAGGTGGGTTCAAAGGGTTACGTACGACTACACAATGAACCTACCTATCTAATTTTTTTTTAGTAAATAACAAGATATATGTCATAAGTTCATAACAACACCTAATCAGCTCTGCCATACTGCCAACGCATAAAGCCTAATATTGTTTCATTATTGTTGATTTTCGGGTTATAGAATTATAATCCTTATTTTAGGAACGTCAAGGTCCGTGACATCAAACTGTCAGTTTGAGTAATATTGCTTAAGTATTGCTTTAAGCGTTGACACTTGGCAGTATGTGTGTGCTGTGATTGAATACCTTCACGCATTCCCGAGAAAAAGGGCGTTGAAAGATAGACTGACAGGCGGACAACGAAGTGATCCTATAACCCTAAAAAGGACAATGTCCAAATTCGCCTAAGAATCAACATAATTTTGAAGTAAACAGTAATTCTTAGCTTATTTTTTAACGTTTATTCCAGATATTAGTATTCAACGGACACTTAAAATTAAAGAATAAATAAATGGGTATCAAATTGATTACCGTATACTTTTCCGTCTATGGATTACTATCCACAGATCAATAACTTACAGTTTAAAATAATAAACAATACCACCGCTTAAGCGCTGGTTCCGTAACCTAAGAAATAAGATAAAAGCATACTGAAGCGCTGAGTGCGCTAGTATTCTGAATCTCGCAACGCCATCTATTGAAAGTACAATAAATTAATATTTATAACGCCATCTGTAATGTTTTTGGTGAACTACGACGAAACTTGTCTTTTCTACATACTGTTTACAGCTTTATTACACCTGGATAAAGGTGATATTTATTTTTGAAGCCGATTGAGTCGAAATAACCTTAAAATTGAAAATATTTTTGGAAATAGTTAAATTCTCCGAAGTGTCCTTTGTTTAATCTACTTACAATAATATTTATGCGTTATTTTGAATCCGATAATGTATGTTTTCTAGCTGTTGGTTCTTAGGCGAACTTTGTATGGGCGCTGGTCAATGTCTTTTACTTGCTTTGACGGTGAATAAAAACAAACAACGCTATCACTAAATGTGATAAGAGGGTGTCTTATTTGTTATATGATAAGGGTGACCCTTTCCGCATTTTAAATATTTGACGGACAAATTATACATATTATTACTAACCAGATGATGCCCATACTTCGTCCGCGTGGACTGAGTTTTTTGATTCTCGCGGGAACTTTAATTTGCCGGTATAAAAAGTAGCCTATTTCCTTCCCCGGAATATAACCTATCCCTGTACTAAATTTCATGAAAATCGGTTGAACTGATTGCGGTGATGAATGCGTAGCAAACAAACAGACAGACAGACAGACAGACAGACAGACAGACAGACAGACAGACAGACAGACAGGCAGACAGACGGACAGACAGACAGACACACTTTCGCATTTATAATATTAGTATGGATATATTTTTAGTTAATTTTTCTTTGTATATATACCGCAACGACCGGAGCATAACAAACAATTTTTGAAACGATGATCAAATTTAAACGAAAGCTTTGGTCGTCCTATGCAAAAATACCTCACAAAAACTCCATATAAAAGAACCTTAGTAACTTTTTTTTTAATATTTTGCCGGTCGCTATCTCGTACCAACAGTCGTGAACCGACGTAATTTCAAGCGATTTAGAAGCGCTTCCATCATTGTTTTAATCCTGAGCTACGTTTCGAAAACTGCTACAGCGCTTTTTTTGTGAAAATATTTAAAAATGATATCCTACTAAATACTACAATAATCAAGTAATAAGTAATAGTAAGTAAGTGGCGTAAGTTTACTGTGAGACCACTAGATAAGCAAATAAGATTTTTTCCCAATAATAGTAGGCATACTAAAATTCTACATCAATGCCTGTAGGTATACTATTCAAAATGAGAATAGGACGGAATTTGCGCCATATTTTGACAAGATTTATTTTTGAAATATTTTCTACTAGCTGATGCCTGCGACTTCGTACGCGTGGAATAAGTTTTTTTTATTCCCACGGAGACGGGATAACAAGTAGCCTATGTCAAATGAACCTTAAAAGCAGTGACTTAGAGTTAAATTTGGGTAAGTTGTTGGAACGTATCGTAAATTTAAAATCGGTTGTATTGAATATGTGACCTCAAGACAAGGGATATGGG
The DNA here is from genome assembly GCA_963932025.1 of Erebia epiphron. Taxonomy (NCBI): domain Eukaryota; kingdom Metazoa; phylum Arthropoda; class Insecta; order Lepidoptera; family Nymphalidae; genus Erebia; species Erebia epiphron. Next base: position 27,429,824 of record OZ009947.1, on the reverse strand, counting down.
TCCATTTTACTTTGACGCTAATGTCATCGAATTCTTCCACGATCAATCCACTTAAATCAAACAAGTGAATATAATTAAAATTATTAAAAAATACGACTGCTCTGCAGTAGACACACATCCATACACGAACCCTGAAAACTCACATACATACCTACATACATACATACATACTTACATACATACATGAACCCTGAAAACAATATACTTACTCGCCTTTTTTCAGACAGTCGTATAAAAATTTAACCTCCTTATTGATCGTAAGACTTGCTTGGTGTGAAGTCTGCGATTAGTCATCGTAACATTTTAATCCTCTAAATCATACTAAATATTATAAATGCAAAAGTGTGTTTGTTTGTTGGTTGGTTGGTTTATTGGTTTGTTGGTTTGTCCTTCAATCACGCCGCAACGGAACAACGGATCGCCTTGATTTTTGGCATGGGTATAGTTGGGGACCTGGAGAGTGACATAGGCTACTTTTTATCCCGGAAAATTAAGGAGTTCACGTGGGTATCAAAAAAACATATTCCACGCGGACGAAGTCGCGGGCATCAGCTAGTTAATACATAATTAAGTTAAACATAGGCCCAGTCAGCAATCAGTTATCTTAATTAGGGCAATGCTATTCAGAATAATTGCCACGTATGGCACCGGATTAACATGCCTTTTGTTAAAATTAATATTCGTTAATTATGATGCTATAATTCTGTGAACAGGGTGATATAGTTGCTAATTATTATTGACAAAGCATAACATAGCTCTCATGTATATTACGGTTAAAGTTTTTTTTATCGTTATAAATAAGCTCACGCTTTACCACACGACAAGCATCACCTGAGGGGAAATGATGATTTGGTCTTATTTGGGACGAGTTTCATTATAATTATGTATTTATTCACCAATTAGATGATGCCCGCGACTTCATCCGCGTGTTTACTAATCAATTTTCCGGGATAAACAGTAGCCTGTGTCCTTCCCCGGGATACAATCTATCCTTGTACCAAATTTCATCAAAATCGGTTAATCAGATGAGCCGTGAAAGCGTAGCAGACAGACAGACACTCTTTCGCATTTATAATATTAGTATGGATATTCGCATTTTTTAATATTATAAGTATGGATAATATATGTACCTTTTTTCTACTGAAAAAGAGCCGGGAAGAAATTCGATTGATCGTATAAATGCTCATACGATCAATCGAATTTGTTGTCGGCCCTTTTTAGTAGAAACTTATTTCTGAACCGATGGTAGAGTCAAAACATGACGTAACATAAGAGACACATGTATGTCCTACATGTAATAAATAAATTGAGCATTGAATTAAAACGTAGAATAAGGGTACCTACAGGCCGCTACAGCGTCAAGTTGGGTGTGAGTCCTAGGGCTCGAAAACATCGGGGACCTCAGCTTAGGATGACATTCCAGTATGGGTTGGACTTGACTCCGTACGACCCCGAGGCCGTGACGCGAGTCCACATCTAGGTGACGTACGAAATCGGGCACCATTCACAAGAGTGTTACCACTGTCTAAGCCCTGCGGAGATACATTTTTTTATAACTGATAAATATACGAACGTCTAATTTAAAACCTAGTTAGTTAAGTAATTTCGAAGACTCATTATTCTCAAAATAACCAAAGCGAAGGCAAAGAGGCACGGTAAGAAAAAAATATCTAATTGTAACACAATACAATGTCAATTTGATTGGTCGCAGTCGGTCAATTTGTTGAAACATCGCCCGCTTCGCTGGGATTTAAGGGCGACTACAAGAGAACATATTTTCAACGCTTTTCCTCACAATCTTATGTTTTTAACGAAGTATTTGGAGAGTAGGCAAGACATCATCATATCATACTTCATACTAATATTATAAATGCGAAAGTCACTTTGTTTGTTTGTTTTGTTGGTTTGTTGGTTTGTTGGTTTGTCCTTCAATCACGCCGCAACGGAGCAACGGATTGACGTGATTTTTGGCATGGGTATAGTTGAGGACCTGGAGAGTGACATAGGCTACTTTTTATCCCGGAAAATTAAGGAGTTCCCGCGGGAATAACAAAAAACTTAAACCACGCGAACGAAGTCGCGGGCATCAGCTAGTATTAAATAATAATTAATAGGCCAAATGTGTATGTGTACAGACATTAGATGTAAGTACTCGTAATTAAAAATTTTGACGATCACTATTTTTGTTGGTACACAGTACAAACACACAGCAGGTTATAGCCAAAAACTTTTTAAGAAACTTCATTTATTTTGGAATATTCAACGTGATATACCAAATTTTTTTTCGACTCGCTTTGGTCCCTTTATGCAGTTTTCAACTTAAGTAATAAAAGATCGCTTGCCAAAACGGTGGAGGAAAACATCATGAGGAAACCTGCATGCCCGAAATTTCTTCATAATTCTGTAATTCTCAAAGCTGTTTAAAGTATTGACTTTAAATAGCTTTGAGAATATAAAATTATGAATAATTTTGGGCATGCAGGTTTCCTCACGACGTTTTCAACGTAAGTCAAGTAATGTCAATACACACTTGGCCAGCACGGTGAACTAAGCCAAACCCTTCTAATTCAGAGACGAGGCTCGAGCTCAGTTGTGGGCCGCCGATGGGTTAAAAAGATGAGAAAGAGCAAGTAATTAATACAAGAGACTAAAAAATGTTTTCTTTTACTATTATTTATAAACGAGCTGTAACTAAACGCTCTTGTGTAATAACCTTTAACTATTTAAGGAGACGCCCCATTGTTTTTATGGCGCTTGCTTGAACGCCGGACGGGAAATGAATCATTAAAGGTTTCCTGTCAATAGTTAATAGTAAGATTGTTCTGTTCTCGTCCAAGTTTAGTTGTTACTTAGACGCACGCGTGCAAAATTAGTTTAATTCCTGGGATACAGGAAGTGGCGTCCACAGTATTTGGAGCCAGGTAGGTTGGACATATCTAGGTTAGATAGATATTACCTATTGTATAATTCAGGCAGGGCATGATGAAAAATAAGCATTGACCTTTTTACTAGGGTAAGCAATGCTTTTATGCCTCTATATCGTGCACGCCACTGATACAGGTACTTAATAGGATTTTAAAGACATTTGCATACCAAAGCACATTTGTTTTACGATTTGGCTCTACCCGATTGTGTTGGATTGATATGAGAGTGAGGGAATAGACATTAGACAGTGCATCTATGAGTGCACTCAGATCTCCTGTGTAGTTGGCTATTCTCCTTTGAGATTGGCCATTGGCCGAAATTCAGACAAAAGCGCATAATTTTATGCTGTAACATAACTAATTTATTAACAGAAAGGAAAATTACTAGACACAGACAGAGTAAAATACAGGTATAAATAATTTTAAAACACACTGCTTCATAGGAAAAAATATTACCGGCAACAAAAAGAACAATAGCCACAATGGATCAAAGCACTGCCCACAAGACTGAAACAGGGGCTGAAAACGACAATTAAAGGCTGAAACAAACAAAACGCGCAACGGCGTATAGCGTTCTTTCTCTCTCTCCTTTTTTTCTCTTCTTGGTTCCTTAAGCTTCTTTTCCTCGATTGATAATGTTTTTTTTTGGATGACAAAATTGAAGAAAATTATAGAAAGAAATAAAAGAAGAACGTCCAACTTATCGTCCAAATTAATTGCAATCATGGCCTTATTTCTGCACTGAAATCTTCACAAGAAAAAATAAATATATAAATACCTACTTAATTACATGAGTAAATAATTAAATAAATGATTATATAAATAAATAAAAGCTTTATTGTTTCTTATTGCTAGATTTACAAGCTAAAAATTAAAAAAAAGCTAAAAATATACAATATCATCCAAACTCAGCATTACTGAGCACCGATAACAATGATCAGCGCTGGTTTTCAGTTTGTTCCGGTTCTATTTGATCATACAAAAATCTATTCGAATCTAACAATGGTATTGTATAAGTGCATGCACTGCCACAAACATAGCTAATCGGACTTCATGAATTACTACATTATGTACAGTACTATGCGGATTCCAAATTCTCTTTACACGTTTACGCGCAAACGCTCTGCCGCCACGCGTTCTTTGTGTGGTGTTGCTTTAAAAACAGGGACTGGAACCTGCAATTTTATATCACTAGTGCATTTATTTTTAAATTCGCCGCATTCATATTGCTATGAATTAAAAATGTTGCATATTTAGCAAAACAAATAATGACGGCAAATGAATATACCGGTGTACGGAGAGTGTGTTGTCAGGCTGCTGTCACAGTGAGAGCGGAAAGAAATTCCAAGAATGTTAATTTGAGATGTTTAAATAATTTTCTAATTATCTCTGGTCTGGTATGGTGGGAGGCAGTGGAAAACACTGTACAATTCCTTGTAGAAACTGATTACGGATATGCGTATCGGACTGAATCAGTACTGAATCAGGGGGAAGGGGTGCACCAACATCTAAGCGCCCCAATTGTCAACCTCACCTGCACGTGGTGCCCCCGACGAATGGCGGGATAACCATTCCAAAGTAATGCTAGGCTCTAAATAGCACAGACTGGGGACGGGCAGCAGCGTCTCTGGTGCGAAAAAGCCTAGCCCTGCGCTGACCAACCCGCCTTCCCAGCGTGGTCAGTATGGGCACTACTTTTGATGAGCAGCGCCAACAAGCAAAGGCCCCCAGTTCCCGGCAGCCCCGCTATTCCCGACTACGGTAGCGGTCGCGGTCACAGCGGGGCAGGGAGTGCTAGGACGACCTCCAGCTAGCTGGTCTGATGACCTAAAGAAGGTGACGGGAAGCGGGTGGATGAGGAAGGCAGAGGACCGTGTTTGGTGGCGCGCTCTCGAAAAGGCCTATGTCCAGCAGTGGATGCATACAGGCTGATGGATGGATGATGGATGACAGTGTGTATCCCACACTTATAGTCCGCGATATTCACCACACCACAGAAATCTTCCAAACTACAATCAACGTGCGTTTCACTACGATACCGGAGCATCTTCAGGAGATGTTGACTCGAAATGCACGATTGTACTTTACACACTGTACCACATAGATTTACCTATTGTCGCGGATTATAGCAAATTAAACTTCTAGGTCCTTCATTATCATGGACTTCCCCAAAGTAACGCCATCCAATAGCCTACGGTTTTACAAAATGGTTCCAAAGCACTCTTAGATTTGCCATTGCAGAAGAAATAGACGTAAACGCTTCCGCTTCCGCTCTTCAATGTGAACAGTCTGAAAAACACAACAAACAACGGCTACGTGGGAACACGCAGCGGTTTGACTGATTTAATATTTATTGCGAGACATAATTCCGTACCGTCCGTTGTCACGTCCGTAATAAGCGTACGGCTTTTATTACTTGTGAATTAATTTACCCAAACTCCGGAATATTATATTATTAATAGATTTTATTGCTGCATGAAGCCCTCTTCTTTATACACGTGGGCGTTTTTTTCTTTTTGAGTGTACGTTTTTACGCGTCGTACCCTTGTATCTATCCACTGTATTCTCCTACTAGTGGGTGGAGGGGGAATTCCCGTGCACCCATTGCACTTCTGATTGTTTAACACTCTTCCACTATTGGACAAAATCCATTGACGCAGCAAGAATACCATAAATTCAGCCAATCACAACAATTGATACTGTAACAATGATTGATGCAGGTTTTACGCAATCACCCTACTGTTCTACTTCCATAATCTCTAATCGAAACTAAAATAATATGCGACCAAATGCCCCGCAAAAGTTAGGACACGCCTTTAGTATTTTTACACCGTACACACACACTAGGTAATTGTCTGCTGTTAAAAAATTCAAACACGGTCATCTAGTACCGACTAGTGTGAAGCAAGTCAGCTGGCAAATAACCGCAATTTGTACTTAGGCCGGCCATACACAGACTGCTCGAGTAGTCAGCCGGTGATCAACATACACGGACAGCTCTTGCAGTCATAGTCAACAGCTTGAAACTACCATTGATAAAATTAATAATTGCTGCCAACCGCCCGAAAAAGTTGCAACTGCTCAAGCGGTTCCATGTATGTGTCATACACGGACAGCTTGAAACAGTCACTCTTATTGGAATGCTTCAAGCTGCGACTGCATACTGAACTACAGTCTTCTACGTACACACATATTATATGGTACCGCTCGAGCAGTTACGACTGATTCGGGCGGTTGGCAGCAATCATCAATGGTAGCTCTTGCATAGTCATAGTCCAACAGCTTCATTGACTAACTGCAAGAGCGGTCCCTGTATGTTGATCACTGGTTAACTGATCGAACAGTCCATGTATGGCCGGCCTTACAACTGTCTACAAATTAATACCTGGGTATACGCTGTTTTATTTATTGCATACCAGTCTTTAATTTGGGGGAAAAAATTACCACTTTAGCCGCGACTTTGTTTGTGGTTTATTTTCTTTTTTCCAAAGCAAGGTTTTTTAAAAAAAGCTTTTTACCATCACAATTATCTTCTTTACATTCAGCATTAGCAGCAGTATGTATAATGTAGGTAAGTAATCGTTCTAATTGTCATGAATTAGTAATTTCGATCTTCATGCTCCTATATCTACATAAATAAAATTTTGTGAGAACAATGCCAAGGAACCATGGTCACTAATTTGAAAAATCCATACTAATATTATTAATGCGAAAGTGTGTCTGTCTGTCCGTCTATCTGTCTGTCTGCCTGTCTGTATGCTACGTTTTCACGGCCCATTTGTTCAACCGATTTTGATGAAATTTGATACAGGGATAGGTTACATCTCGGGGAAGGGCATAGACTACTTTGATCCCGGAAAATTAAGGATTTCCCGCGGGATTAAAAAAACTTAATCCACGCGGACGAAGACGCGGGGGCTCATCTAGTACATAATAGGTAGAAAGATAGATAAAAGTCTGTTTTGCACACACTTAAAACAAAGACTATATAAAAAAAGTATAAAAGATAAAACGGAAGGGTGCAAAGGCATAAAGAAGGCCTGTAAATGGCTTTTACTTTAATTTTTCAATATGACTTTGATACACAGACAGACGGACAAATGGACTAGACTAAACTATAATGTTTCCTTATATTACGGAACCCTAAAAAGAAAACATAGGCAACCCCAGCCGTCACATGAAGAATTTGATCCCGTGACCCCTTGGTTAGGAACCACGCGTTCAACTTCAAACCAACACCGGATACCGTAACCGCACGCTAATTCTAATGTGATATTATTAGTTAAAATAAATGGCATCTAAACTTATTAGACCATTGAATTCACCGCCGTGACCCAACAGCTGTTTCCGATTTAACTTAATGTCAAATTTAACGATATGCTATAAACAAATAACTGTGACAGATCTGTCACGTGATGGGAACGGTCACGGTAAATTTTAAACAAGGTTTTATGTTATTGCGGTTTACACCTGAAATTATTTTATGCTATTACTAGATGTTGCCAGTGACTTAGCATGGATTAAGGTATCGAAAAATCCGGTGGGAAGTCGTGATATCTCGATAACCATATAATATTTCGTAAAAATCGGTTCTCGGTTGGGGTTCGGAAATAGGCGGTAAAAAGGTAACAGACAGAATTTCGTGTTCATTACTTTGGATCAAAAAATGAAAATAAGGTTCCGAACGAATTTCAGCCACGGTGGCCAATTCCAGAGAGACTAGCCATCTGCGCGGAAGATATTATAGTGCACAAGTATGTGCGCTAATACAGGTGCACTCTCTGTTCCTTTTCTCTCATAGACTGACAGGACGGAAAATGTAACGCGACCGGAGAAATCAGGCGCAGAACCGACACCTTTACGTGCTCTAGTATAGTATGGATTACTACGTACGTAACAGACAGACAAACACTATCGCATTCATAGTAAGTAGATATTCAAATTGCTATTGATATTATGTACAGTCATTTTAATCCAATTTTATCCTTCAAGAGGCTCCACCGCACATGCATGACAACAAAAAAAAACTAAGCTCGTATAAAAGCGGGTATAACTTTTTTATATCGAAAAAAAAAAAGCCGTTATCAGTAACGTTACGCGCGGTGCTCCGGCGCGGAAAATGAAAACTAAATAAAAGTGGGCCGCTCAAATATTGGAGCATCTGCTATCAAAACTTTACGCGGCCCTCAGGGAAACAAGGATATGCTGGTTACGACTGGAAAGTGCTCTTGGCTTTTTATACTTACAATATTGTTGGCTGTTTTTAGTCACGATAACGATAAAGGAAATTAGTTACCAAAATTAATTAAGAACATCGCTAACAGTCACGTTACGGAAACTTCTAAAAACTAGCAAGGAAATAGTCTAAAAACTAAGAGTATATCTGCTATCAAAACTTAACTGAGCGGCCCTTCGTAATACTATTTTCTCCACCTGCTTTGCTGAAGTGAAAATCGTTTGTAATATTAAATATTTATATTAGTATTTTGGCGACTTTCGAATACTTTTTATTTGAAACTTGAAATAAATATAACAACTTTGATATTTCAATATTATGTGCTTTTCGAATTGGATTTGTCACATTTTTTTTTATTATGTAGGTAACAGAGATACGATTTGCTATATTTGTATTATTTTTCAACCGACTTCAAAAAAAGGAGGAGGTTCTCATTTCGACTGTATTTTTTTTTAAATGTTTGTTACCGCAGAACTTTTGACTGGGTGGACCGATTTGGATGATTCTTTTTTTATTTGAAAGGGCATAATCCCCAAATGGTCCCATATAAATTTTATCGAAATCCGTCGAGCGGTTTTTAAAATATCAACAATAAAATAAGTACTTTCTATAGCGTGTGCTTGTTGTTGTAAAGTTGGCGCGGGAGTTTGAAGTCGCTCTTCGCATTGTTTTGGGGTTTTAGGTCTGAGTTACACAGAATGTCAGGCAATCAATTTACCCTCTAATAAAAGCCATTTAACAAAAGAAGAAGACAATTTACCCTCTTGTATGTTTTGGCTATAAAAATAAGATACCAAAGCCGTTTCCAGCAGTGTAACATCCACGCTCAAGCCACGTGGGTGTGATTGTCGCAGTTATTGGTGGGGTGGTGATTCCTTCCACTCCTCGGTTATGAGGTGCGGCGGCGATATGATTGTTTTCGGCTTTGGGATTATGGCTATTGGATATCTTACACACACAAAAACAAAAACTAATTATTTATTAGTGACTAGCTGATGCCGGCAACTTTTTCCGCGTGGATTAAGGTTTCTCGATTCCCGCGGGAACTCTTTAATTATCGGGATAAAAAGTAACGCGTGAGAAAATGTGTTATTCCAGACTATAATCTATCTCTGTGCCAAATTTCATCTAGATCCGTTCAGTCGTTCTAGTGTGATTGAGTAACAATCATCCCTCCATACATCGATCAATCCATCCAAACTTTAGCATTTATAATATTAGCAAGTAAGTACAGATTTAGAGGTTTTTGGTTCGTTAGGATAGGCAAAGCCAGAGGTGGTTAAAGTTAGCTACATTATTCTCGCGGTGATTGCCTAAGTAATGGTTTCAACGTTCGGCCACTGAATAGGTAATTGTTCGGCCTCCATGCGGCATACTAACATCGCATAAAGCAGTATTGTTTTAATATTGTTTACTTTCGTGTTTTAGAATTATAATCCTTATTTTATGAAAGTCAAGGTACGTGACATCAAACTGTCAATTTGAGTAATATTGCATAAGTATTGCTCCAAGCGTTGGCAGTTTGGCCCCTGTTTTTGGGTGGTCTGGGCTTCGATACGCACTTATAACTTTTCACTTGCACTTAGTTTTTTGGTTTGTCCTTCAATCACGCCGCAACGGAGCAACGGATCGACGTGATTTTTGGGTTCGGTATACATAGTTGAGAACCTGGAGAGTGACATAGGCTACTTTTTATGCCGGAAAATTAAGAAGTTCCCGCGGGAATCTAAAAAAAACTTAAACCACGCGGACGAAGTCGAGGGCATCAGCTAGTTTACTATGAGCCAAATTTGTAACGAAATATTAAAAACAATATAATTATTATAATGCCGACTCTACACAATTAAAGTGAATGTTCATAACATTTCAAAAGCCCAGTAGCCACTGCAGGCATGTCATCAAGCTGTCATTTAATGTCACTATGAATGACAGCAAACGCTCATTAGGGTCACAGCCACAATTATGCGGTTTTATTATTATAATAATGTTTTTAAGATGATGCCACTTGGCACTGCAAAAAAGTTGAAGATCGCTTGCGTAACTTGTATCTGAGAACATGAATTTCCAGAGCTGAAGTCTGGCTGATAAATGAGAAAGAAATATAATTTTCGGTTGTTATAAAAAAATAAATAAAATAATGTAATCAGTTGAGGTAGGAATAATGGTTTGGGACGAATAAAGGATAATTAGACCCAATAGGATGATAAAAGAACAATTCTTATTGACTTTGTTAGAAAATAAATCAGACGCTAAAAATAATAAGTTGTTAGAAGTAAATTAAAATATGATGGGTGCAGTGATAATTTTAAGTCAAAAAGGTATCGTTTTCGAAAAAGAAAATACCTAGTCCAACTAAACTCTGTACATAAATCATTTTTTACCAAACAAGCTCTTGATTAAGGTTTGAAAAACCATGTAGATGACAACGATGAGGCGTGTGCCCGAGTCCTTAATATTGTGAGGTTTGGAATACTACGATTTTTGCTAGCATAGGTATGAGTCACCTTAAGTTACGTTTGTTTACTTGGGAGTCACTTTGTTTTGAGTCGTTCTTGCGCTGACACAATGATTGCTTGCCTTTGGGGCAATATCTCGTGAGAGAGTAAAGAAGCTTATACCTAAGTAGGCCTTTACAAGCTTTATAAAAAGTAAATAAGTTAAATTACAAAAACTTTTTTAAATCAAGCTTTTATCGTCCACCGTTTTCAATTTAGTGTGACGTTATTTTATTTTTCGTATTCTTCTCGGCAAACTCTTTTATTGATACCCAAATCTTCTTATTTTGTTTTGTGGTTTTTTTATAGGGGTGCATAAACAACAATAACTGGTCCGCCATCTTTGGGAGATCGCCATATTGGATTTAGAATGACGTCACTTAGATAATCATGCATGGTCAATGGTCATCCAAACTAAACGTGGCTAGATTTCAGTTCAATTAGTTGCGAGTAACTGTTTCAAATTCAGTTCCAACTTGCTTGCAAGTTGAACGTGGTTGAACTAAACAAACGCACAAACTAGTTAAATAAAAGCTCATAATATAGCTTTACAGTTTTTGTAAAGAACATTAAAATATTTTCACTGATAAGTCGTCTTTAATAGGATTGTGACAACCTGAATTAAAACACCAAAATTCGAGCACAAGGCTTCCCAAAGGTATTCGCACGACACCAAAAAGCTTAAAGTACCTAAATAAATTTAAATGTATTTCCTTCCTCAAGGTTTTCTCGTCGATGGGCAAAATGTGTCTGAGTAAGTAAACTTCGTCACTCTATTTAGAACCAGAAGAAGTTTCTTGATTTAAATTTATTCAATAAATTGCAAGTTGCAAATGGAATTCCACCGAAACCCGACGACTCAATTCAAATACAAAATCCTACTAATATTATAAATGTAAAATGACTGCCTCGTTGGTCTAGTGGTTAGCATAGTCGACTGCGGATCACGAGGTCCTGGGTTCGATTCCCGGTCGGGCATAAAAAAAGTTAGGTATTGGGTTTTTCAATTAAGAAATTCTCAGTGCCAGCCCGGAGTTGAAAGTTGGCGGTGTTTCACCCCCGTGCCTCGGAGAGCACGTTAAGCCGTCGGTCCCGGTTATTATCACTAACATGATAATAGTCGTTAAAGCCCGCCAACCCGCATTGGAGCAGCGTGGTGGGTCTAAGCTCTAATTCCCGCTCTCCTATGAGAGTGGAGGCCTGTGCCCAGCAGTGGGACGTTAATAGGCTGTAGTGATGATGATGATGATTATAAATGTGAAAGTTTGGATGCTTGTAAGTTTGCTTGTTTGTTACTGCTTGCTGCTAGCTGAAATTTGGATCCATTCATCCATCCATACTTTCGCATTTATAATAGGTATATGTATAGAAGTTTAGATTGTTATAGGAATCAAAACAATGCAATACCCTTGATTGCATTAGAACCCCCATCTGGCATTTGGAAAAATAATTAGGTATTATTGGTAATATTACCAACAATACAATTTGTATGGCTAGTAGCGCCTAGCGCACATGTCGTAATGAAAAATAAACAATGCGCGTATAGCAGTTGATTTAGGGTCTACAAACAATCTATAATAGAGAATGCAGTTTTAAGATTAGGGTTCTTTGTTGATCTTGTGGGTGTATTAGCTCCTGCAATTGATAAATTGCGTTGTAGAGTTCAGGGGTTTTAGGAACGTGCACCTCTAACTTTTCGGAGGTTTACACTTGAACTACACTACTACTTATATTATTAGTATGTTATGGTTGTGTTTGAACCACAAATTTAAAGTCGCTCAGAGAGCTATGGAGAGGGCTATGTTAGGAGTTCCTCTTAAGGATAGGATCCGAAATGAAGAGATCCGTAAGAGGACCAGGGTCACTGATATAGCCCAAACCATTAGCAAGCTGAAGTGGCAGTGGGCAGGCCATGCCTGTCGAAGGAGCGATGGCCGCTGGAGCCGGAAAGTTTTGAAGTGGAGACCACGTACAAGTAAGCGTAGTGTGGGGACCGACGACATTAAGAGGCTGGCGGGAAGTGGCTGGATGAGGAAGGCTGAGGACCGGGTGTGGTGGCGTTCTTTGAAAAGAACATAGTTCCGCAGGCTGAGATGATGATGAATGTTTATGTAGTATATTGTATGATCATAAGTTATTGCACATAATGGATGAGTTGTCTGGAGGAGATCCCTTTTAGAGATAAGACCGCCCTTGCGCACTCACAGACTCAGATTCAGATACTTTATTTGATTAATATGTGTACATAAGTATATTAAGACACATAGTCCCAACATAATCCGTACTTGTTTATTTTTTATCTTTACTAGCTGATGCCCGCGACTTCGTCCGCGTGGAATAAGTTTTTTAATTCCCACGGAAACTCCTTAATTTTCCACCTTTGTCACTCTCCAGGTCCTCAACTATACCCATGCCAAAAATCACGTTGAACCGTTGCTCCGTTGCAGCGTGATTGAAGGACAAAAAAAACATCAAACCAACAAGCAAACACACTTTCGAATTTATAATATTAGTATGAAGTATGATGTTTGTGTGACAATAAAGAATTTATCTTTCTATCTATCTACTCTTTACGCGTTGTGCGATGTGTCGTGACGCGTTTTCGGTTCGGCATATCGGTTTCAAACATTTATTATGGTTAAAGAGAGACCAACACAGTACCCCGCTCGCTATAATGTTAATTAATGATCATTAAATAAGTTAAAAAGTCTTAAAAGTACACCTACATTCCCCTTTACAACTGTAGGGAAATTTCCAAATTATACTACACAATAAAGAGTAAGCAAATTCGATATACTAAATGACGGGTACGCGAAAAGAATTCTAACCAATCATATTAACGCAAATTTGCCCCGTATTATTCGGGTGACGGCTTAAGAGCTGGTGGAGGTAAAATGCGGGGTAGTTTGTCTTTGCATCTTAGTATCTTTGGACTGTAAAACAGCCAAGTAGGCATGTGTGGGAATAGTTTGTACGATGCCGCGTTGAAACCGATTAGGAGTATGCGTTTAAAAAAGTAATTATAATTGCAATATCTATGCCTAAAATGGTACGTTAGCCCACTGCCAGTTTAGAATGCATCATCAGTCAAGACATACCATGCAGGTGAGATTGTTGTCAAGGGCTTGTGGTAGAAAATATTCTCTCAAGACGTTCTCGTACCAAATTCTATGTCATATTGCTCGTTGTTGGGTGTCGTGACTCACGACACACTGGTGACGCTTTTTCATTAATATTATTATGATGTAGGTTTTCATGGGATAATAATACGGTGGTTAAGTGGAGACAGATGTTAAGTTTTCAATATCTGCAGCTCCTTTCACTCCAAGACATGTTGATTTTTATCTTGAAAACCACAGTTATAGGTACTGCCTCGACCTAGACTACATCATAATATACCAGACAGGTAAAAAAAGTAAGTATTTGGGGTTTTGTGTCAAGAAATTTTAAGCAACAGTCCAACTCCAGAGTTGAGAACCCCCGTGCCTCAAGTCTCTGTTCGATGCCATTATGGCCAGAGGCCATTATGAAGTAGCAGGCATCATATAATTGTTATTAAGTATTTGTTTTATTAAAAACATTCAGCTTTTCAAAACTGCCACCAGTTCTTTAATTACAAAACAAAAGTACGGAATACACCAGCACCGCCCTCTGTATTACGTGAAATAATTTCTCCAGCCGTTTTTGCTTTATTATGCAATCAATTTCATACAAACCATATCCATTCGAGTAATTTTCCGACGTGCGTTGTAAAAATTAAGGGAAGCTTGTAGGTATTGTAATAATAACATTATTGTTCTCTTATTTTATACATTATTACATGAGGCCCGCGACTTCGTCCGCGTGGATTAAGTTTCTCGATTCCCGCGGGAACTCCTTAATTTGCCGGGATAAAAAGTAGCTTATGTCCTTCCCCGGGATACAAACTATCTCTGTGCCAAATTTCATCATTATCAGTTGAACAGGTGGGCCGTGAAAGCGAAGCAGACAGACAGACAGACAGACAGACAGACTAACGGACAGACACACTTTTGCAATTATAATATTGGTATGGATAATGTCCAATAATAAAATTGGGTGGTATTATCAGCTATTTATCGTTTTTAAGGCTTGAACATACAACAAATCCCACTCGCCTCTCAAAATCTTGTTCTAGGACTCAGGCTATACTCACTGTGACCAAATGCGGATTGGCACACCGTTGAGAAAATCATGGTCTATTTCATTGGTTATTGGTTACTTAATATTTTAGAAAAAAAAACTATTAATCTAAAATGGCCACCATGATTGGATTATGATTGTGGCGCGAGCCAAATCGCCGCCGAGCTGTATGCAGCGACATAAATACACAAGATAACACCCCCCGCTCCATTGTCGGCTAAAATGATGGCCGCCGATACCGTCGTATGAACTATAATATAAATTTCAGCTTTGTGGGTTATAATAAACTTCGCGTATTTTTTTCAAATATAGGTCCAAACGCCAATAACCTAAATATATTTTTTAATATTTTGACAAATTTTCTGGCACAGATTATATTATAAAATTATTACCAACTAGATGATGCCCGCGACTTTTTTTATTACCACGGGAACTCCTCAATATTCCGGGATAACATACATAGCCTATCTATGTCACTCTCTAGGTCTTCAAATACCTACCCATGCAAAAAATCACGTCAATCCGTTGCTCTGTTACGGCGTGATTGATGGACAAACCAATAAACCAACAGACAAACAGTAGTATGAAGTATGACTAGATGATGCTTTCGACTTCTAGCAAGTTTTTATAAAAGCAGCCTATGTACTTCCTCGGTATAACTTTACAACCTATCTCTGTACCAGATTTTATCAAAATCGGTTGCAAAGATTAGCCGTTAAAGCGTAGCAGACAGATATACTTTTGCATTTATAATATTGACTTTGGAAGTATAGAATTTGGAATTGATTACTTTATTAATATTAAAATGTTTGCGACTTCGCCCGCTTCGATTTAGGTTTTCGAAAAACTCCGTGGGAGCTATTTGATATTTCGAGATAAAAAGTAGTTCTTTCCCGGGATGCATAATATATGTGTGCCAAATGTATTTGTTGCAAATTGTATTTATCATAAGAATTAGGCTTAGTAATTACCAGAAGTGTCGTCTCATACTAATTAAAGTTTTCTTTTTGTTTCAGGTAACTACGGCTACCAGTATTCAAATACGTATCGTAAAAATAAGGAAAACCCGTCATCGTGCGATTGGACATAATATTTATCTCATGTTACTACCTAAAACGTTAAAAATCGACTTATGACATGGCTGATCATTATGAAGTAAAGACAGACAGACGGAAAACAAAAAAAAAATTTGCCACTGTTTCGGTAATAAAGCTTCCAATCATTGACATAATACTTCCAATCGATCCAAAAGATAATGCTTATATAAATGGAATTTGGAATAGCTTTTAAACGGCTTTATAAAAAGCCGGTTAAAAGCTATTCCAAATTCCATTCCACAAAGAAGACGACCAGGTATTCAAACCGCAGAACAGCGCAGAATGAAAACCGCAATCAAATCTATTGATGGCAGCTAATCGCGTGTTGCTATGCGTAGCGAAATGTCTGACCGACTGCCCGGTCATAACTAGCGTGGAGCCGCCTTTACAATGGCCAGTCGCTCAACCAGTAGTGTTTATAGTGGCACAAATGGTAAGCCAAAGTAGCAAAAATTCATGACTAAAATAACTGAGTCAACCCCCTTAATCAAAGCTAATCGCGCGTTGCTATGCGTAGCGAAATGTCTGACCGACTGCCCGGTCATAACTAGCGTGGAGCTGCCTTTACAATGGCCAGTCGCTCAACCAGTAGTGTTTATAGTGGCACAAATGGTAAGCCAAAGTAGCAAAAATTCATGACTAAAATAACTGAGTCAAACCCCCTAATCATAATCGCGTGTTGCTATGCGTAGCGAAATGTCTGACCGACTGCCCGGTCATAACTGGCGTGGAGCCGCCTTTACAATGGGAAGTCACTCGATCAGTAGCACTTAAAGTGGCTTACTAGGCTAAAGTAGCAAAAATTCACAACTAAAATGACTAGAGTGAAACCCGCAATCAAATCTATGGATGGAAGCTAAGATATCGCGTCTTGCTATGGAGCTGCTTGCAAGCGTACTCGACCAAGTATCCCCCATGACAAGACTCGAACAAAATATGTTGTGTTACCGAGATAAAACTTAATTAAATCTGGGGGGTTACTACTTTCGCTAAAGGCATTATTATTCAAAAATTACAGTTTTATGCCACGCACCTTAACGTCCCTAAAATAAAAACTATAACCACAGAATAGGGAATAGTACCTTTAATTCTAAAACACGAACGTCAAAAATATTGAATCAATACGGATTTGACCCTCAAGATACGGGCTATCCTAGTTTGGGGGTAATTTAAGAAATATTTACTATTTCTTTTGGAACAAATAAAGATTTCATTTGTTTATTGAAGCGAAGGTAGTATGCGCCCTGTTTTTGGATACTCATATGGCGTTTATGATACCGGAAAATCTAGGGCCGACTTCCTAGTCATAAATACCACAGAGCTGACTAATTTACACAAGCAAGTACACTTGCTTTCGCAATTTCGATGCTCATTATGAGGGGCAATAAGATCATTAGGTGCGATACCATCGTCATTGATACGGCTCAAGTCACGATTCTAAATATCAAAGGCATCTGTGAATGTAGATACAAGGTCGCTGACAAGATCGCATTTTAGCTGGCTCACCATGACCTTCTTTGATATGTTTTGTTTTTCTTTACTAATTCATTTCAAAGGCGCATGGTAACATAATCTTCACTTAAACATCATCATAACCTACCACTGCTTTTTACCATTATTCTACATACTCATGACATGTTCTCTTACTAGCAAGTAACAGCAAAACTTGCTCAAGTAATCTTAACAGGGCACGGTACGTTCGTTTGGAATCGAATGTGATTTCCAGCGGGTGCGACAGAATCTCGTTCTAATTTAGCGGCCGTCGGATTGAGTATTAGGTATGTGCGCGTTAATGGACCTAGCCCGCGTGACGTCACATCCGTGACGTAGGCTAGCGGACCGCTGGACCTGCGTGATGTAGGCTAGTTCTGTTTCAGCTGCGATATGATAAAAACTGAAAAGATGATAAATTTAGTGTGAGACGTACTTGTACTAGCAAGTAGCAGCTACTTGTTCGAGTAATCTAAACGCAGCACGGTGCGTTCGTCTGGAATCGAATGTGATTTCCAGCGGGTTCGACAGAATCTCATTGGACGAGTAATTTAGCGGCCGTCGGATTGAGCATTGTTTGCGCGTTAATGAGCTTCGGACCGCCGAGCACGCGTGACGTCACACCCGTGACGTAACCTAGATTGGTATTACCGAAATTCTATAGAGATGCCCAGAATTCTAATCGAATATGGATAAACCAAAATGATTGTTTCTTCCACTACAAATTAGCCCTTGTTTCTTACCCAAGTGATGATGCAGACTAAGATGGTAGCGGGCTAACCTGTTAGGGCATACTTATAACTGTCATGGCCCTAACAGGTTAGCCCGCTACCATCTTAGACTGCATCATCTCTTACCATTAGGTGAGATCGCAGTCAAGGGCTAACTTGTAGTGGGTACATAAAAGACTAATAAAAAAAAAGACGTGTGGCACTCGGAGACTGCCGCGGTGAAGCTATTGCATAGCATTTTTTATCAACTTACCTGACACTTTGGTTGCTATGACTACTTGTGTTGTTGACTTCAAGTTGTTGAAAATAAAAAGACTATTTTTATGAAAAGATGATTTGGAATATAAAGGCGAAATAATTTTAAGAATTATGTTTTCAATAGTCTTTTTATTTTCAACGAGTTGAAGTCAACAACACAAGTAGTCATAGCAACCAAAGCGTTAGGTTTTTTTTCGTTACGGAATTTCTGGATTCGGTCTCCACGCTCAAGGCCCGCGATAGAAGCTATGCAATAGCTTAAAAATATATGGGTCAAATGAAGGATCAGTTACCAGTCGCGTCGCGTCGTACCAGTCGAGTTCAGGGTGAGATCTATAGAGCGAACTTTGACTTTGCTTATACTTAAGACGTGGTTAAAACGAGATAGATTTATGTTACTCAAATAATGATAAGTCCATCCCGTTTTAACTCTAAATAAAGTCTATCGGCCGGTTTCTGAATAGAGAATTTCATGTTTAGTCTGTCTCAAAGACTACTTAAGGACTAATTAAACAAACTTTTGTTTCTGAATTGATATTGTGTAAGGTTTGAGAGTTGGAACTTGCTGTTTTTATACGACTGCCTGAAAAAAGGAGTAGGTATATTGTTTTCAGGGTTCATGTATGTATGTATGTATGTATGTATGTATGTATGTATGTGAGTTTGTATATTCCACCATAACTTCTATACGCCTGAACCGATTTTGATAAATGAGGTATCGTTAGAATCCCTAGCTTATTCCGGGTGACATAGGCTAGTAAAATTTAAAAAATAACTGATGGGGTGACCATGGTTCCGCATTAAAGTTGAAAAAAAAATATTCGAAAATAAGATTAACTATATAATCATCATCTAGAAAATGATGAGTAGATTCCAAAAATATATAACACTATAGTTCAATATCCAGTGATTCACGAAAAATATAATTTAAGGTTTCCAAAGGTAATTAAAGACTGTGGTATCGTTACGTAGTAGCAGTGGTAGCCGTACTTCCATTCGAGTGGGACTTTTTACTACACGACTGCCCAAAAAAGGAGTGTTATGTTTTCAGGGTTACTGTATGTATGTGTGTCTACGGCAGAGCAGTCGTATTTTTTAATAATTGTAATTATATTCACTTGTTTGCTTGAATGCCTAATTCAAAAACCGGCCCAATTTCAATTCAGAAACAAGTTTGCATAATAGGCATGATGACTGATTTTGAAAAATGGTCAGATTATGATCGGAAGTATCTACTATTTCGAAAAAATATCTTATTTCAGTAGAAAAATAAAGTTTGGTTGATAAAATTAGCATTTGAAATTTAAATTTTAAAATTCACGCCAAAACGTTCGGCGGTGTCATGGCGTCGTTGTGACGTCACTATTGTTTTTACCAATGTACTCTGTGCAGTGTGCAGTAAGCAATAGTGTGATTTTCAAAGCTCGAAAACAAACAATTAGGACGTCATTCGCTTCTTTGTGTTTTATGCAATATGGCGGATTGTTGTATTTTATAGTTTTATTTTATAGTTTTTTTTTATAAATGGCAATCTCACTCGAAATTGAAAAATAAATACGTTTCTTATAATCCATGAATCCTATTTCATTAGATAAATTCATAATTTCATTGATTCTTTGTTACTGTCATCATGCCTATTAGTCCTTAAGTAGTCTTTGAGACAAATTCAACATGAAATTCTCAATTCAGAAACCGGCCGTGAGCCAATTCAAAGTATGCTCTATAGATCTCAGCATCACTGTCGCGTTTGTCACTAAAAGAGCCTTATGCAATGGTTATCCAGTTCGATAATGCTCTCGATCAGCTTGCCAGCGGTAAAGCTAACGTCTGCTGAACGAGACCGCAGAGCAGCTTCCGAACACTGACTGCACGGATTAATCACTGGAAATCTCCATCTGATATTCAGCAAGCTACATTTTCTACTAGAGGTAAATCTAAATGCAAACCTTGTTATGTAAAGCGGTGATAGATCAATAGGTTATCTAAAACCACCTTCCCTGTTCTCTGGATCGCACCTTAGGTACAGTTACGTAAAACAACAACAAAAAACAGTTAGTAATATTATCACAAATGCGAAAATGTGCCTGTCTGTCTGCTACGCTTTAACGGCTCACCTTTCAACCGATTTTGATGAAATTTGGTACAGAGATAGTGTTTATCCCGGGACAGGACATAGGCATATAGGTATGTAAACAGACAATTAATGTTCTGCTTACTCTACAAACCATAAACACTTCCCGCGAATTCGTCCGCGTGGAATAAGTTTTTATAATTCCCACTGGAACTCCTTAATTTTCCGGGATAAAAAGTAGCATAAGTGTTATTGCAGACTATAATCTTTCTCTGTGCCAAACTTATCCAGATTCGTTCAGCCGTTCTGGCGTGATTGAGTACAAACATCCATCCATACATCCAAACTTTTGCATTTATAATATTGAGTATACATAGTGGCGAAAGTGTGTTTGTTTGTTCTCTAATCACGCCGCAACAGAGCAACGGATCGACGTGTTTTTTTTTATGGATAGGTACTCGTATAGTTAAGGACCTGGAGAGTGACATAGGCATAGTGTTTCTTCGATCTTACGCTTCGAACACTTTACTGTTTTTCAAAAAAAAACACAATATGTCTTATATTCAAATAAACTTTTACAAGTGCTTTCGAATCGAGTGAATCTACCACTGGTTCGGAATGCCATTCCTACCGAGAAGAACTTTAGGTAAAGATGCAGATGTTTTTAGCTACATTTCTATTTAGAAATGCATTAAACTAGAAACTGATGGGATGGTATTGCAAGTAAATGAACGCACCACTCGTATAAATCGCGTTTGTTCCGGTTCCCAGGAGAAGCGCCGGGAACACATCACGTAGTTTGCGGTGTCTTTGCAATTCTGGAAACACTCGATGCTGTAGTCTATAGTCTAGTCTACTTTATAGACTACTAGCTGATGAACGCGACTACGTACGCGTGGATTGAGGTTTTTTGGTTCCCGCGGGAATTCTTTTATTTTCCGGGATAAAAAGTAGCCTATGTGCTATTCAGGCTATAATCTATCTCTGTGCCAAATTTCAGCCAGATCCGTTCAGCCGTTGGGGCGTGATTGAGTAACAAACATCCATACATCCATACATCCATCCAAACTTTCGCATTTATAATATTGGTAAGATATGACTAGCTGATGCCCGCGACTACGTGACATTTTTTTATTCCCGCGGGAACTCCTTAATTTTGCGGGATAAAACTATGTCACTCTCCAGGCCCTCAACTATACCTATTCAAACCTTCAAGGTCGGTTGCTCTGTTGCGGCGTGATTGAAGGACAATAAACCAACAAACAAATACACTTTCGCATTTATAATATTAAAGTATGACTAGACGATGCCTACGTCCGCGTTGACTATGTTTTTAGGGTTTCCGTACCCAAAGGGTAAAAACGGGACCCTATTACTAAGACTCCGCTGTCTGTCTGTCTGTCTGTCTGTCTGTCTCCAGGCTGTATCTCATAGACCGTGATAGCTAGAAAGCTGAAATTTTCACAAATGATGTATTTCCGTTGCCGCTATAACAACAAATACTAAAAATTAAAAAAATATATATATTAAGGGGGGTCCCCATACAATAAACGTGATTTTTTTCGTATTTTTTTGCTCAATATTAAAAACGGTAACAGGTAGACGGTTCAAATTTTCACAGAATATTAACTTGTATATTACCTTTCAAAATAAATAATTAAATATCAATAAAGTAAATATTAAAGGGGGGCTCCCATACAACAAACGTAATTTTTTGATATTAACAGTAAACCTCTACAAACAAAGTTAGTTTTGCGGTTCATTAACAAAGGTACCTTTTGTTACATTACATACCTACTTCTTGAGTACGGAACCCTCGGTGCGCGAGTCCGACTCGCACTTGGCCGGTTTTTTTGATTCACGCAGGAACTCCTTAATTTTCCGGGATTTAAAGTAGCCTATGTCACTTTCCATGTCTTCTACTACCTAGTGCTATAACCATTCAAAAAATCACGTCGGTCCGCTGCCCTGTTGCAGCGTGATTGATCAACAAACAAATACACTTTCACATGAATTATATAATTTAATTTAGGTACATGAATAAATTTTATAATATTAGTAGAATATCGGAATTAGCGATTTCCTAACCTATATGTACCCATTTCATACTATGTGTGGTTACATTTTTAAAATATAATCGCACGAAGTAGGTACCATCCGTCATATTCACGTACCATGCATGATTCTAGGCAAGGCATCTTTTAGGCAAGCGTCACATCTTTCTCTGCATCAGCTGTAATTGTGGTCAAGCGTGAGCCTATACCAATAATAAAAAAGAAACACTAAGCTTCTACCTAGCCATTCAGGCCGAAGACTAAATACCCAAGACCATATCACCTGCTTAATCGCTCATAATATAATTTTCCATTACGATAGTAGACATAAGGGCTAAACCACACTACGGACAAAACGTCCGTATGAAACACCCACTTCATTTGAGCAACACATAATTTGTCGCAGGCATCGCGCCTGTCTTCATATTCATATTCATATTTATTTATTTGCATTATAAACCCTGTTAGGGCACATCCAGTACATAAAATTACAGTTAAATAAAGTTACAATAATTGAAATTAAAATACGTTACATTAACTTTAACTTTCAACCATCTTAATTATTACATTCAAATTAAAATGAATGATAAAACATCAGATTTCATTTAATAAAATTTAAGTACCTACAATGATGTTATGTCAAAATTAAATTGTAAAGTATAAAATAAATAAAATTATGAAATAAAATTATGTCAAGTGAAATAAACTATTAAATATTATGTCAAACTAGGCTTTTCGCGCAGATTGCTCAGTTGGCTAAAAATTCATCAACCTCATAGAATCCCTTCTGGGTTAACAGGGTCTGGAGTTCTTTCCTAAATTTATTATCTGATTCAGTATTAAATTGCGCGCTCCGATTTTAT
Organism: Erebia epiphron; assembly: GCA_963932025.1. Classification (NCBI taxonomy): domain Eukaryota; kingdom Metazoa; phylum Arthropoda; class Insecta; order Lepidoptera; family Nymphalidae; genus Erebia; species Erebia epiphron. Next base: position 27,406,443 of record OZ009947.1, on the reverse strand, counting down.
TCCTCTGACAGACAAAACATTCTTGTCCGTAGCGTGTTTTCGACCTAAGATAATAAGACTTTAAAGTTCAAACACAAGTAATTCAGTTACATAGAATAAAGCATTAACCTACTGACATAAAACTTGCACATGACAGGTTTCGTCTTATTAGATTGTTCAGAATTTTCTTAGTGGAACTGCATTTATGTTGAGTTCTTTAACCTTATAGAAGCCGCGATAGCCTAGTGGTTGAGACTAAGTATGACCTCCTGTTCGAAGGATCAAGGTTTCGTATCTCTGGTATGCATATCTATAACATACCAAATTAATGTTACTTGCCTCAATGGTAATTCCCTTGTCACACACAAAGCGAAACGAACGCGATGCGAAACGATGCTAAAATGCAGTGATCGTTTCGCATCGCGTTCGCTTCGCGCAGGAAAACATCGTAAGGAAACCTAATATTTTTCAAGTTATGAAAATTGGTATTCAGTAAAAAATTAAGAGTGTTACACGATTTTTCTTTTTCAAGCTTTTTCACCTATGTAATATTATCGTCATTTTGAATGTTATATCCGTTAAAATTGGTATTAAGGCTTTCAGATTAAAAAAAAATCAAAAATAGTGTTTTAGGATATTTTTGGAAATTCCACCTCATAACCGATTTTCCAAAATTCCGGGAAAGAAACCGGGGTTGATTCAGCTAGTCTCTATTTTATAGAAAAAGACAATATCGTAAAACTGCTCACAATTTACAAAGAGAAAGCTTAAATAAAAGCACTTTATCCGATTCAGACAATTCATTATTTCTCGTAATAGTGGAAAAACAGCTAATTTTCCAGCCAAAGAAAAACGCCGGCCCCGGCTCGCTCTAAGTGAGTAATGTTCGAGGAACTGCAGTATCATGGGATAACTGTTTCCCAGGGCCCTATTCTGGTATCTCGAAACTATATCGCCAAAAATCACGTCCATCCGTTGCTCCGTTACGGCATGATTGAAGGACAAACCAACAAACCAATAAACCAACAAACAAACACACTTTCGCATGACGCATTTACATATAATATTAGTATGATTGGTATCTACACAGTAGGTACACTTTCTGAACGTCATGTATATGTCACCGTAAAATTGCAAAAACCGTCAGATTGCAATCTAAAGCTTTTCTCTCGATAAATTGTAAACTGTCGACAGATTGTGAACCGTTCAATGTTCTGAGTGTCAATTTTTGAAATATTCATTGTATTTACGTTTTCTTGTCTCTTTCTTGTAGGTTAGGTTAGGGTTCGACATAAATAATCAGGTAGTGCCCATGCCGGGCACTTAGGTTCTTTCGGGTTAATATACCTAACAGATTACAATCCACCGAAAATTAATGAGTTAAATTGTAAGCAGTTGTTACGGTTCTCAATCTTTCGACAGTTTACAATCTAACGAGATAAAAAGCATTAGATTAGAATCTAACAGTTTTTACAATTTTACGATGAAATATACAAAGCATAAGACGTGATGGTGATAATTAACGACGGTATCTTAAATCTAAAGCTGCAAGGGTACCTTTTTGACTTAGGTCCTAGCATCTTATTTATAGATTTAAATAAACTCTTCTAAAAAGTTTCAGAATAAGCCTTCCAATAATTCAAAGTATTTTTCACGTAAAGCCCGCAAAGAAAAAGGCGAATGGAGAAGAGTAGAAAATATGTGTTTCTGCACGAACGGCTAGTTTACGATCGAATAGGTAAATGATTGTGGGCCTTATGAACTTCGGAATATACCTCTATAATATTATGAACTTCAGAATTATACACTCCTGAAGTCCATAAGGTTCGATATACTATGGCTACCGGCTTGTTTTGTTGAAGATAGGTAATCTCTTATCTAAATTAAATTGATAACACTAAATCTAGCGCTATCCTTTTCCGCAGGGAGCAATGTGAAATTCATAGCAATAGACTTAGACCCGTCATTTTAGTTTAGTTTTTTTTTCATTCAAGGCTATTAAAAGCAAAATCTATTACTTTACAGCATCAGCATCAACAATCTATTACTTTACTATATATTTACTCAGGTCAGGTCTTACTACTCAGACGCTAAAAAGTTTAGCGGATATTTTTCCGTAACCGGTAGTTTTTTTTTTTTCAAACTGTGCAAAAAACACGTTGTAATAATTTTAAATTTCATCTAACTCTCAGAGTTTTTTGTTTTACAGTGGAGCCCCAAAATGCGATCAAAAATTCGTCTAAGTTGCATAATATATATTTACCACTAATAAATTCTCACTTTTCAAATTTCAATGACAAATATTTGTCACCAAGGTTTTTTTAAATTCACAACTCAATCACATTATTGAAGCAGGAATCAGTCACCATGCTAAATTCGCTCACACCTCAGAAACGTCGTAACTCGATCTGCGAGTCCGAAAATCTCACTGTGCATTACTCAACATAATAGCTTATTATTCGAGCCAGCGTGTAATATTTCAAAAGCTTTTAATATTTTCAAAATTAACAATATAATTGGGCACTCGTTCGCATTGCTCCTCACAATGCCCTTTCATACATCTGGTGTTTGGAAAAAAATGGGCGGATATGCCAAACAGTTCAATAGAGACTCGTATCCCAAAGGCACATACGGTATACTTTGAAGAACGTCGTAACTCCACTTTTGACCGACAATATAAAACCGACTCTACATTATACAATTTAAGAAAGAAATTACGATAAAACGTTATAGTTTATAATGGCTAAGGCCATGAAGCGACCGGTTGCATCTGAACATCCCTTACAAACCGTATTCATTGACAAGGGCGCATTCAAAAAAGGACTTAACTTCAAAATTGATGATGAATTTTCAATTTTACAGAGATGAGTTTAAAGTCTAAATTGGTCTGAGTGAGAATTATTGTACAAAGAACGAAATAAGGTCTTACCCTTTGTGAGTGCTAGGCGTACCGTGTAATTAGCGATTTTATGAAATTGTTAGGTAAATATATATTTTTAGACTCGTATTTCGTAACAAGGTAACTTTATTTTGTTGTATGTCGCATCTTGTTTAAAGGTCTATGGTTGCCAGTCTATTCGAGATTTGTACGGGATTATTCGAGGTTGTTTCGATATTATGAATAGCTACTATAATAAATGTGTATGTCTGTCTATCTGTCTGCTACGCTTTCACGGCCCACCTGTTCAACCACCGATTTTGATGAAATTTGGTACAGGGATAGGTTGTAACCTGGGGAAGGACATAGGCTAATTTTAATACCGGAAAATTAAGGAATTCCCGCGACAATTGAAAAAACTTAATCCATGCGTACGAAGTCGCGGGCAACATCTAGTTATCAATAAACCAAAAAACCAATCTATAATATATTATTGTCTTTTGTCTTTCTTCTCATCTTTTTAAATAACTCACTGCTCTTTTGCTACCTTCTTTAGAATCCTAACTAAAGCAATATTCACACTTACTGTAACAACTATTGCGGGTATTTAATAATATAACTAGCTGATGCCCGCGACTCCGTCCGCGTGGAGGTATAAAAATTAGATAGTAGCCGATTCTCAGACCTACTGAATATGCATATTACTTAAATTTCATAAAAATCGGTCAAGCCGTTTCGGAAGAGTGTGGTAACTAACATTGTGACACGAGAATTTTATATATATAGCGATAATCTATTTATTGTTTAGTATTAGCTTCAGTTTTTTCAGGCATATTGCGGCCATTTCAAGAAGAAGAACCGTGGTTTCCATGTGTTTCGTCTACCAAAAAAAAATACTTAAGTACATTTGCTTAGTTATACCTACTTCAATATTTTGTTAAAGCTTCATTTATAAGGTAGACTTAAGATTGAAACCAGTTTAGTGGCCCAAATAAAATAAAAAATTTATAAGTAAGACTTATATTATGCGAAATTAATGCGAAAGTTTGGATGGATGGATGTTTGTTATTCAATCACACCGATCTGGATGAAATTTGGCACAGAAATAGAAATAAAGGCTTTTTTATACGACTGCGTGAAAAAAGGAGTACTTATATTGTTTTGCATTGTTCATGTATGTATGTACCTATGTATGTATGTGAGTTTGTATATTCCACCATAACTTCTATATGCCTGAACCGATTTTGCTAAATGAGGTATCCTTAGAATCCCTAGCTTATTCCGGGTGACATAGGCTAGTAAAATTTAAAAAAAAAATTGATGGGGTGACCATGGTTCCGCATTAAAAGCTACAGTTGAAAAAAAAATTTCGAAAATAAGATTAACTATGCATTTAATCATCATCTAGAAAATGATGAGTAGATTCCAAAAAAAAATAACACTATAGTTCAATATCCAGTGATTCACAAAAAATATCATTTAATAAAAATGTGAATAAGATTCCAAAGGTAATTAAAGACTGGTATCGTTACGTAGTAGCAGTGGTAGCCGTACTTCCATTCGAGGGGGATTTTTTAGTACACAACTGCCCAAAAAGGAGTGTTATGTTTTCAGGGTTCGTGTATGTATATAATATGTCTACGGCAGAGCAGTCGTATTTCTTAATAATTTTAATTATTTTCACTTGTTACCTACCTAGCTAGTTTAACTATTCTAAGGTTGATCTGCGACATATCTTTCACGCAATGATGGCTGTATATTGTCTGTCAACAAGTCATCGAGCAACGCAATAGTTTTATAATATTCGAGTGCAGACTGAAGACACTTCAGTACGCAAACTCGGAACGCTTGAAAACACTTCAGAGAACAATTTCGCATTAATACAAACGTTACAATACAAAGTTGTAGTTACCTCAACGCGGAGTTGTTGAGTTATTGAGCGTTTAAAACGAACTTACAAAGCGAGCGCTACAGATTTCACTGCTTGAGGAATGAGGAAACTTTTTGTTTCAGCCAAATCCAGGTTTTATTTGTAAGGATTTTCAAAAATGTATTTATTTTCTAATCAGTTTCTACTGACCTAGTCAGTATGGGTATGGGTTTAATATAACTGTCATACCCCTAACAGGTTAGCCGCTACCATCTTAGACCGCATCGTCACTTACCATCAGGTGAGATTGCAGTCAAGGGCTTACTTGTTGTGAAATCCATACTAATATTATAAATGCGAAAGTGTGTCTGTCTGTGTCTGTCTGTCTGTCTGCTACGCTTTCACGGCCCATCTGTTCAACCGATTGTGATGAAATTTGGTATAGGGATAGGTTGTATCCCGGGGAAGGACATAGGCTCGGAAAATGCAAGGAATAAAAAAACTCAATCCACGCGGACGAAGTCGCGGGAATCAACTACTTAGTAAAAATTAAAAATAAAAACTTGTAACTTAAGTACCTACCTTCAAGGCAAGAGTGAATAGCCATCTTCTACGCAAGCGCGCTCCAAGCTAGACCTCATCATTGCTTTGTATTATGCATGATTGCCGGCAAGCACAGACCTATTCTGAAAAATAAATACCTACTATAAAGCCCAGCCACGTTTATACTTGCGCTTCCACGTTGAGTGGCAAGGAAGCGTACCTAAGTATAAAGCCTTAAGATCTAAGCTTAAAAGTTCTGTACATAGTATTCTGTGCCCTACCATGTTGTGCCTATAAGTTAATTATCATGCAGCGCCTCGCCAGCATATTTATTATTTCAAACACCATCGCACAAACTAATGCCTATCATGCTGTGTGAGTATGAAAGAAATCGTTTACTATCAATTCCTCTCCACGGGGGACCCGTGTAGATTCGATTCGAGATCATTATGGACCGACACATTCTCGCTCGAGGCAGAGATTGGAATAAGGTTAGCGTATCAACGTTCTGCCTTTTTGCATTGCGTTGCAATTGTTGTTGGCGTTTTGCATCATATTTCATAGAAAGCTTTGTGCATTTATCTTATCAGTTGTTGCCTACAGTAATAGTTGCCTGTTTATACCTACTAATAATAAAACTTTGACTTCTTGTCCTATATTAAAATTCAGTCAGTTATTTTTGGAAAATTTGAAAGGAATTCATTACAGAGCTCTAAACCATTTTATTTTATATTTTGGACTATCTGGTCATCATGCTGAAACTACTGAACGGATTAGAATGCAATTTCACACACTTATTGCTTACTAGCTAATGCCCGCGACTCGACTTCGTCAGCGTGTTTCAAGTTTTTTTGATTCCCGCGAGAACTCCTTAATTTTCCGGAATAAAAAGAAGCCTATGTCACTCTCCAGGTTCTCAACTATATCCATGATATACCAAAAAAAACCTATTAGTATGATGACTAGTTGCCCCGGCTTCGCGCGGTTTGCTAGGTCAACCACGATACGCTCGCAATTCAGCTTTGGAATATAACTTAGATACAACTTTCTGAACCAACTGAACTATCTTATCTTATAATAGTCAATAGTCAAAACTGACAATTTGTATTGTGTGTTGTGTGTTATTTCAATTACAATATCCCGTTAAAACTTTTTGATTATTGCCTACTGGAAGGTTCGCCTCACGCGAGAATGTATAGTCACCATAATCTGGCCGTGACCATAATCTCACATTAACTTTTATGAGTCTTTAACAATTTGTCGGGTCGCTAAGCTTAAATCTATTTGTGTTTTTTACGTTCGTAGTTAAAATTAATAGTTTCATTGCTTTGGGCTTGTATAGACAATGTTAAAAAATTGTTGTTTAATGGTTAAAATCGTTAAAGAGATAAATTGATTTCGAGAGAAAGTCATTAGAATCACGACTCGATTTCAATAATTTCTCAGACGCTGTGGCATTTAAATAGTTAATTTAATTCCTACTAGATAATCACCGCAACTTCATCCGCGTAGATTTATCAAATTTTCTGTTATTATTTCCTTTCCTGCCTGGAAGAGATCGTTTCTCAGCGATAAGGCCGCCTCTTGTATAGTTTTTCATAATTACTTGAATTTGTCTAAATGTGTTTCTATGTATGGTGTACAACAAAGAATATTTTCATTTCATTTTATTTCATTTAGGCTTTTGACAACTTCCCATGGAAACTTTTCGATTTTCCGGGATAAAAAGCATTTGTCCTTCTTCGGGATGTACCCTATCTTGTTACCAAAACGGTTGAATAGAGCAGACAGACACTTATTGGATAGAAACTGGCGTTACTTTGCGGAAGTCCATGATAATCAAGGAACAAGATGCTTAATTCGCTATATTTTTTTATTGTTCCGGGATAAAAAGTAGCCTATGTGTGTGTTATTGCAGACTATAATCTATCTCTGTGCCAAATTTCATCCAAATTCGTTCAGCCGTTCTGGCGTGATTGTATAACAAACATTCATCCAAATATCCATCCAACCATCCGTCAAAACTTTTGCATTTCTAGTATAGACACACTAAAACTTTTTTATAAATGATATAAAGTATGGATATATAATTTCGCACCTACGTCTAGGTTAAAGAGAAAGCAGAGATTTAAGGAAAGTACAAGGGACAATAGCTGGACGTAGGCAGTACTGCGCCTAAGTATGTACTTAATGGGGTGTCATCAAGCAATATAATGGACGAAAAACAGCTGGTTTAGATAATGTATGAGCTAATATTATCAAAGTAATAACATTAAAGTAAGTACACAATATGTCGGTACATTGAACACGCACAAACACACACCAGGTGATCCATCTCATTGGCCCGCTTCTGTCCATTGTGTTTTGGCATTTTTCGTCCCGCTCTGTACACTGTGTATTGGTGTATTTGTCCTTTTCTTAAGATTAATGTGCTCTTATAATATTTATTGGCTCATACTGTAGTGGACATCTGCCAACATCGAAGTAGGTTATCGATAGTAGATTTTATCTCATGTCTAGAAAGACCTTTATATATCCGTACTAAATGTTGCCCACTTGTTCGACCAATTTTTATGAAATTTGGTACAGGGATAGGTTGTATTCCGGGGAAGGACATTACGAGTAGGCCATCTACACTTTTTATCACCGAAAATTGAGAATTTTCCCGCGGGAATTGAAACAACTTATCATCTAGTATTATTATAAAAGAGTAGGTTCCCACGAACGAACTTCGGACATTATTGAGCTAAGAAGTTATGAGCCTATCGCGATCATGCAGATCGCTGACTTTTTAGAAATTATGAACTAACACAATAAAATTAAGAAAAATAAGAAAGATTTTTACTATGCCTACGTGGGACGTACATTTCCCTTCTAACTAATAACTTAATATGTATTACTAGCTAATGCCCGCGACTTTGTCCACGTGGATTAAGGTTTTTTGGTTCCCGCGGGAACTCTTTAATTTTCCGGGATAAAAAGTACCAAAAAACGTAGTAAAACAGTCAAAACAGTAGAAAGGATGTGTTATTGTAGACTATAATTTATCTCTGTGACAAATTTCATCGTTATTCCAGACTATTAGTATCTATCTGTGTGCTAAATTTTATCCAGATCCGTTCAGTCGTTTTGGCGTGATTGAGAAGCAAACATCCATCCATTCATTCATCCAAACTTTGGCATTTATAGTGTTAGTACAGATATTTATATAACTTCGAAGTTAGAGCAAGGTCCTATGGACACATCAGGTTACATAGGTACCGAAGCATTCCTCAGCGTTCCGAAGCGGCGAAGCGTGAAGCGTGGCTCGATACACTGGCGTCTCTAAACTTGTAATAGAGAAAATAGTTTGTATTGGTGTCGATTCGAGCGTGCACGGACCAAACCAAATTTAACTTGGGTGAATCAAATTCTTTCTATTTCGGTTAGGAACGGGAAATACGTTTAAATTTAGCTTAAGTAGGTAGGATCGTTGGAAGTGCAAAAAGAGTTCCGTTTAGAGTTCACTTTGCAATCCTTTGGCATCATTTACCAACATTTATTTGGTCGACCTGGGTAGTGGTGGTATGGATTGAATGTTTCGTAGACGAAACCTAAACGTGCATATCATGAAATGTAAATGTAATGTAAAATGTATGTAAATATGTTGTAAATGTAAGTAACGGAAATTATGTTATTTAGATTTACGGAAGCTATTTTATTTTATTTATTATTATTTGGTCGACCTCCCTGGCGCAGTGGTGAGCGCTGTGGTCTTATACCTAACTGGGAGGTCCTGAGTTCGATCCTCGCAGGGTCAACTTGGAAATTCGTGATTTTAGAATTTTTTCTGATCTGGCCAGGTGTGAGGCTTCGGCCGTGGCAAGTTAGGGTAATTGACGGCAAACGACGTACGGCGTGATTTTGCGTTCCGGTACAATGAAGCAGTTAATACTTGCTGGTTCTTCTTGGTTGGAATGGCATTTCGAACCAGTGATAGATTCACTCGTCGATCCAAAAGCAGTTTTAATAAACGTCTATTTGAATAAATATAATAAATATGAGTTTGAGTTTGAGATACAGTTTTATGATAAGTTATCATAAAACTGGAGCTTTATTAATTAATTTGATAACTATAGAATATAGATAGATATATATAGGCACGTTAATAAAGATTAAAAATACCTACTTATTTCAAGCTCAGTTACTAAATAGTTAGTACAACATGACCTGTATATCCCACATGTAATGTATGTAATATGCACCGACCGACACGACACGCGGTTTTACATTATAATGCGTTTGTAGGGCGCGCGCTGTAACTAGTGTTGACACCTTGTTTTGTTCACCCTTCGTTTACTATTACATGCAGTGGTCAGCCAATCGGAACAGCTATAAACTGTAATAATCTACTAGTTTTTTCCCGCGGCTTCGATCGCGTTAGGTTAGAATTCCTTACATATTTCACAACCCTATTTTACCACCTAATTCACTAGTCCACTAACGGCCCACTGCTGGGCACAGGCCTCCACTCTCATACTCTCATAAAAGAGAGGGAATTAGAGCTTAGATGCACCACACTGGCCCGACCCGGGACTCGAACCCAGGAGTCAGGACCGCAGTCGAGCTAACCACTAGACCAACGAGGCACTTCTAAGCAAATAATAAACGTGAATTATCTGTCAGTCTATCACCTTTTCACGGCTAGATTGATCTGCGACGAAGACTTGAACCATAGTGGTAGGTAGTATAGGCTATACTACCTCTGTGACTTGAACGAATTAAAAAAAAAGTATTTTAGTTCTAGTGTCGTATCGAGTCGCGTTGTCGCGTTTGTCGCTCATGTAGGACAAATTTTTCACTTCAAGTTAGCCGTTGACTGCAATCTCACCTGGCGGTAAGTGATGATGCAGTTTAAGGTAATAACAGGCTAATCTGTTACCATTACGGGTATGGCAGTATTGGCAGTGTCGTCAAGCGAAAGTCTATCTTATAATAAAAAAATATATAAAGGAATAAGAAAAGCAAATCATAAATCACTATATAGCGGAATGTAAGCTGATTATAAATTATAAAAGATAAAAAGAAGAAAGATATAAAACGTCCATCTTTGGAACGGAAGATAATCGCCGGGATATAACAATAGAAATTCCGCATACATTTTATAAAAACCTTTCTAACGAAGGAACCGCGTGATACTTGTAGGCGAAGAGATCAACTATTAATTTGACAGTGAGTTATACAGTTTAAAAATACGAAACTACGTCAAATAATTGAATTAACTTGAAGTTTATTGCTGTCAATTGTGAGTAATTCTGATTATCACAATCTCTAAATCACTGTACCTAAATTGAATAAATCAATATTGATTGATATTGATATTCATTGAAGGTTTGATATTCAGGGTTTTTAAGGAGGCTGGAAACTTACGGGAAATAGTGAAGAGATGTCTTTCTTTTCAACTATGACAGATTAAAGTAGATACAGCGCCTACTTATGCGATATGCTTGGTTATTAGGTTTTTCTGCATGCTTAGAAGCGGGAGGGTGGGTGGGTCACAACTCACATCGCATGCTGTACGTTGTTCCACATAGATTTGTCTGTTTTAGCGGATTATAGTGAATTATCTTCTAGACTTATTATAAGTGATACAAGTAGTCCTACGTGAAATAAATAAATTATTTACCATTAGTTCCTTGATAAAAGCAATAATCTTTTTCTTCCTAATTATCCAGACTGTCTCTCAGTCTATAGGAGAAATGCATAAAAAGCTACAGTTTTCCCGCACAATCGGTTAATTCTGTTAGTTCATTTGAAATGCAAAATATCCTGAACTTTGCAGCTACCTGTCCGCTGTAACGAATGGACCGACTTTGTAATTAAGATCGCTTGTCGGGGAAATCTTTGTTTTCTTTAAATGGAGGAGATTTTTTAAACGCTTTATAAATGTCACCGTAAGATTGTGAAAACCTTTAGATTGTACCTAATCTATCTAGCGAGATTGTAAACTGTCGAAATATTACAAATTAACGCATTATTTTTCGGTAGATTGTAATCTGTTAGGTATATTAACCTAAGTGCCTAAGGCCGGGCACTACCTGATCATTTATGTCGAACCCTACAAGAAAGAGACAAGAAAACGTAAATACAATGAATATTTCAAAAATGGACACTCATAACATTGAACGGTTCACAATCTGTCTACAGTTTACAATCTATTGAGATAGAAAGCGTTAGATTGCAATCTGACGGTTATTGCAATTTTACGGTGACACATACACTGGTAGGTAGCGGTTATTGCCTGGTGCTTTTATCCATGTATTCGGAAAGTTCGGGGTTCTAATCTCAGGAACGCATCTCTAACTTTGCGGAGTCGTGTGCTTATGTGTTAAGTTAATTACTCAATATCACTTGCTTTAACATTAAACGTTACAAAATTTGTAATTGAAAAACATTAAAGAATTGAATAGATTTGTACCAAAAAAAAAAAGGTCATACCAATAGGTTGTGAAAATGTTAGACAGACACACTTTCGCACTTATAATATTAGGGATTATAATACTGAAAAGCGTTAAAATTTAAGTGAAATTTAAAGGGGTTGTTGCATCTTGGGCAGGTACTTGTACAGTATTCCAAAAAATAGTATAGAATCATAGAAAACAAAATAAAATATGCATTTTTGCAGTTTTGCAGTGATTAAGAGGTACAAAAATAAACTATTTAATTAGGTACATTTGTAGAATAGCAACTCTCGCAGCGCATCCATCTTTTTTGTTGTCTGTGTTTGTAATGACGTTACATGTCATTTCTATTGTCAAACGTCGAGACAACAAACGAGAATACATAAACCTCTCATTATTATATTTATTCCGTCAACTTGTAAAATAAAATCTTTCGATCGACTCGCTGACTGCTGTTGGATATTTTAAGGTTAATTCTCATGGTATTTTTATGTCAAATGTCATCATGACACGTGTAATATACGCCAATGTCAAAATGGACGCATGTTGCTGCGCTTTTATTATGCAAAATAATTTCGCATTGTACCTCGCAAATTGAACTTTTTAGTAAGAAATAAAGAAAAAAATGTTACTATGTTGTGACCCCAAACATTTTAAAATACCGTACAAATACCTGGCCCAGGCTCCATATAAATTTGAAACAACCCCTTTACTTACTTACCTAATATTAAATCTAAGGTTACTACAACCTACCTACCTGACTTGACCTTTCAAGTTTTCATTGACTTTTCATCTAAGTGCCAGTAAATGTAGCCCGAATCATATTATTATAAATGAACTTAGTTTCGTCTAAGTCTTACGAATTTACTAGATCACGCCCGCGACTTCGTTCGCGTGAATTAATGTTTTATATTTCCGCGGGAACTCTTTTTCTAGGATAAAATGTAGCCTGTCACCTGTGTTAATTCCAGGGTACCTAAGCTATCTTAATTTCCAATATCAGCCAAATCTGTACCTACACTCATTTTGGCGTGAAGGAGGAACAAACAACCAAACTTACACATCCATACTAATATTATAAACTAATATTATAAATGCGAAAGTGTGTCTGTCTGTCTGTCTGCTACGCTTTCACGGCCCAACTACTTGACCAATTTTGATGAAATTTGGTACAGAGATAGTTTATATCCCGGGGAAGGACATAGGCTAATTTTAATCCCGGAAAATTGAAGTATTCCCGCGGGAATCAAAAACATCAATCCACGCGGACGAAGTCGCGGGCATCATCTAGTTTACAATATTAGTATGATAAGATAACAATTATGTCTATAGATATGTCCGTAAAACATGTCAACTATTCAGCAAAAAACAATAAAAATTAATGAAGCAATTAAAAAGCTCATCCGGGAACCGATCCCGCGCCATGCAACAGCCGTCAAAGCCCTCGAAGTGCTGTAACACAATACGGAAGCCTCGCGGCAGGTGCGGGTTGCGTGCCCGGGCCAGGTTGTGTGAGAAAAAAGCTATATTTCGGTGAAAAAAAAAAGCAAAAAAATGCGGGCGACAGAGGGGCGTGTGGACTGTGGATCAAGGTTGTAAGAACAGATAAAAATCCATACTTATCATACTACTTAATATGTATTATAAATGCGAAAGTGTGTTTGTTTGTTGGTTTGTTGGTTTGTCCGGAGCAACGGATCGACGTGATTTTTTGCATGCGTATATTGGCGTCACCCCAGTCGGACACCTCCTTCAAGGTCAAGTTGACTCGTTCTACCAACGCCTCTCTGTGCTTAAGAATCTCAGCTCCACTGGCTCGGGGACCGGACATATATCTCTCTGTGACCGTGCTGTCATCTGCATACCCAAAGATACCGGGTTTTAGCATATCGTTTATGTGCAGCAAAAATAGCGTTGCAGTGAGAACTGATCCCTGAGGGACACCGGCATTGATCGCCATGAGATCAGATGAGGAGCCGTCAACGACTACTCGAAATGATCGTCCACTCAGGAAGTCCGATATCCAGTCGCAGAAGTCAGCGGATATCCCATAGGCTGGAAGCTTGCTCAAAAGGCTTTCATGCCAGACCCGGTCGAAAGCCTTCGAGACGTCTAGTGAAACAGCTAGTGCTTCACCATACTTCTCGATGGCCTCACCCCAGATGTGCGTGGCATACACTAAAAGATCCCCTGTGGATCGATTACGTCGAAATCCGTACTGTTGGTCCGACAGAAGGTCATTTTCTTCGAGGTATGCCAGTAGCCTGTTGTTCAGAACACGCTCCAAACTTTTACAAAGCATGGAGGTGATTGCAATAGGCCTGTAGTTCGCCGGGTCGGCACGGCTGCCCTTTTTTGGGACTGGCTGTACATTCGCAATTTCTCAAGCCTTAGGGACCTGGGCAGACTTAAGGTTTCTGAGAAAAAGACAGACAGTTGGACAACAAAGTAATGATGAAAGTGACAGACAACAAAGTAAGTGATAAGGTATTTAAAGGAACCCTAAAATTAAATTCATGGCATTCATGACGCGGAAAAAAGATCATCAGCATCGAAATAAAATAATAAATTTATTTTATTTGAACGAAACCGTACGTTACATTCCATATTAATTACTGTTTTTATTTACAAAATGGTGAGTTTCCATTTGAATATATAAAATTTGATCATTTATCATTTTTATGTATTCCTTTTTAACTTTTATTGTTATTGGAAAACATCCTACGAATAACGATTTGAATAATATGTTGTGATTTATTATATTTGTTTTTATTCACTAGAATAATTATGTGGCCCGCGATTCGTCTGCGTGGAATAGTCAGGACAGTTTGTTTTCCAGGATGAAAATTTGCCAAATTTCATCAAAATCTGCTTCACTGATGGGCCGTGAAAGCGTAGCAGACAGACAAACACACTTTCGATTTAACAATATTTTTTATCCCGGAAAATCAAAGAGTAAGAAGAAGAAAAATCTCTAAACTAAACTAAAATGATAGCTTTTAATCTAGTTCTGTCCCTTTCCGCAGGGAATATTATGAAAGGGTTAGCAATATTTTTATTGCTGTCATTTTAGTTTAGTTTAGAGATTGTGCACTACGGAACCAGCCCCAATGCCTACCATCAAATTAGCGCTCCAAGCAAGGTACTAGAATGCCCTAAACTGCGACCCTATTATTAGCCACTTCATATACTTTTTTTTATGACGATTCGAATAGTAAAGAAAGAAAATATTTCAATTTATTGTGTCGAGGACAGATTTTTTGCCAACAACAAAAAGCAGGGTTTCGTCTTACACTTAATCTTTGCTTAAAAACTTACACATTGATTTTATCAAAACGAACTTCTATGCGTATTGCAATAAGGTTGAATAAAGGATAGCAAGTTTATACCCTTGGCAGGAATAGGAGATTTAACGGGTCTATCTTATAGTTTTTTGTGCTGAAACAGGATACCTTGTTGATCTAAATTCCGTATTGGTTTAACTGTGACGAATGGGTCTAAAATCTTGTTGTGAATACAGATTATTATTTGTTTAATTATTTTGTGGGCTTACCTATAGTAATAACACAGCTTAAAATAACCGACATTACTCGACTTGGTAGTGGGCAGAGCACATAAATAAATAAATCTATAAATAAATATTATGCATAGTGCAAAAGCCGTTGGGGTCCCTATGTGGACTCCAACGCCTATCGCAGCGTTGGTAGACTCTAACCCCCCTCCCCCTAGGTAGATGGGTGACGTCAAGAAATCGGAGGGAGCCTCTGGACCCTGAAATGAAATGAAATATTTTTTATTGTACACCAAAGACATAGGTAACATAAATAATCAAAAACAATAAAAAAAATACAAGTCGGTACAATTGGCTCTGGTCCCTGATAGATGGTTCATGGGAGCTAAGAATATGCAACGCTAGAACCTGAGCTGAACCAATTAGTATAAAAGTTAGTATAGTTCTTGCAGTTATATATACCTTGCGTAAGTGTGCATGCTTCTCAGTGCTTTCATTTGTACACGCACACATTTACACTGATGCAATTGTATACAGATAGGACTTTAACACAACCATGAGCCACGCGCACTCTTGAATTGAATAGCCTATGGTCTCTCTAGGTCCTCAACTATACCCATGCCAAAAATCACATCGATCCGTTGCTCTGTTGCAGCGTGATTGAAGGACAAGCCAACAAAAAAACACACATTCGCATTCATAATATTAATATTATACAAAAAACGCATTGTAGAGTGTACAGTCGAGAAGGGAAATGCTGCCGACACGTCGCAGGGCGCGTTTCCACTTCCGTAGCACCCGCTAATAGAGGCACCAAGTTGTTAATAATTGTTTCACGGATAAGTTCCGATTTTTATGGTTCATAAGAGGTTAGAATATAGAGTCCTAGATACTTATTACACTTCTTCCAAGGTATTCTTAAAATCTCGTGGGAACTCTTTGATTTTCCTGTAGGTACTAATGGAAAATATAAGGTACAATTATTTGCCTTTCAAAAATTGTGCGGATTGACTGGTAGATTATACTTTCAAGTATTTTTTTCTTTTTTATCACTCGTTTTGAGGGTGGAAGCATATAGTATAATAAGGAAACCGCATGCCTGAGAGTGTGTCTTGATCAAGGTGGTGATGTATGTCCTTAATCCTTCTTATTCTAAGAGACCCGTGCTCTTTAGTTTCGGTAATGGTTTGAAATCACGTTGTTGATGATAAATAAATCACGCACAGCGGGCACCAGTGCTTAAGTGCGGAAAAGCCCATAGGAAGAAGAAGATACAATAAATACAATATGTTTGCATTTTTTTGTTGCAAACTAAAAAATTCATACTAAGTAATTCCTACCTATGCCACTTTATAGACATCCTATCCCGCCTTACTGTAAGGAATCTAAATAATATTCGCAGGCGAGACGGGTGCAGGGCGGGGGACGGTTTTAGCGACGCAAATGTTGTTTATTGCCTTTCCTGCACCACTGTACCCGTGACTGTACTTAATGTCTGAATGAGTTGTATGGCTTTCAAATGCGGCTTTCTAGTTTTGTCACAGACTACTTAAAGTACCACAGAATAGGTAATAGTACGTTGTACAGAAAACTTACCTACTCTGCGAAGACCGTTTAATAATCAACGACTCTGGTTAAGTCATTTTTTTTTATCCACTACAAGTTAGTCCTTGACTGCGATCTCACCTGATGGTAAGTGACGATGCAGTCTAAGATGGTAGCGGGCTAACCTGTTAGGCGCATGGCAGTTATATTAAACCGATACCCCATACCTAATCGGTTTCTACACGGCATCGTACCGGAACGCTAAATCGCTTGGCGGCACGTCTTTTCCGGTAGGGTGATAACTAGCCACGGCCGAAGGGGGGTCCCCATACAATAAACGTGTTTTTTTCGTATTTTTTTGCTCAATATTAAAAACGGTAACAGGTAGACGGTTCAAATTTTCACAGAATATTAACTTGTATATTACCTTTCAAAATAAATAATTAAATATCAATAAAGTAAATATCAAAGGGGGGCTCCCATACAACAAACGTAATTTTTTGATATTAACAGTAAACCTCTACAAACAAAGTTAGTTTTGCGGTTCATTAACAAAGGTAATTATACCTACTTCTTGAGTACGGAACCCTCGGTGCGCGAGTCCGACTCGCACTTGGCCGGTTTTTTTTTAGAAGAAACAATCAGTCGACTTACACGGTCGATTCTCTAAACTCTCGGTGGGCGATATAAAATGAGGATTAAAGAAATTGGGCATACGTAGGAGTGTGAGAAAATAATAATTTATATCCCATGATAAATATTGTAAATAAATATTTCTTGTTGTTTATCGAATTTTGAAACCTAAACTCAGGTTTAATATAAAATGATAAATTATTTTTACAATTCTCGTTATAACTCTCTGATTTTCCGGGATAAACTGACTAGGTTTACGCTGTCACCGGCATGCGAGCTATCCTTTTTTCAAAATTAGGTGAACCGGCGGGACGTAGGTATAAAGAGCGAGATACACATACTTATCAGTAAATCATCAGTAAGCTAAAGTGAAGTAGCTATACGCAATTTCTGAAAAAAATAACATTATGACATTCATTTTATTTTTATTTTTATTAACTAAAATTTAACTACCTACTTCTCTTAAATGCACATCATCATAAATTACTAAACAAAAAGGAAGCAAATTGCAGCCAATTGTTGTCATCACTGCCAATGAGCACAATATACCATCACAAAACATGTATTTTCTGAATCCTACAGCAGTCAAGGAGATGACAGATCTAGAGGCGCAAATCTCAGACATCAGACACGCTGAAAAAGCGCCCTCAACTCTATAATTACAAGGATGTAAGCTAGAGTCTGTTTTCGGCAACATTAGCATTATTAGGGAGATATTTTAATTCCGCCATTTTGCACTCTCTGCTTTGACTATAGACAGACTTTAGCAACTAATCAGTTTTCTAGTAAAATTATACCTATATATAAAAGCATGATGGTTTGGCGTTCCCTGGACTTAAGATATTAACCCCTTAAGAGGCCGGAGAACGCCGCTCGCAACTTCTATTCGAACCGCAAATATAAATTTGCCGGTATATTGCTATCTCTATTTGGCTAATGACACATAATCGCGTGCAAGCGCGATATCAATATGAGCGTACAGAATTTGTTATACATTTACTCCAAGTTCCGTGAATACCAAAAATTATGAATGAAAAATTGTTGTTTATAATCGCATAATATGGTGGTAATATTCTCGAATTACAAATTATTTTGGTATTACATTTGTATGGGCTATTCGCCCTCCGCTGGCCCGTTAAGCACGAGAATACAAAACTATGATAGTACTGATCATATTGGTTCAAACTTTGAATTGTTTCGATTGTCCCTATGCTATTCTTGTTGCTCTATAGCCAGTGAAATCCGAGTTTTTTTGCGATTACCATGCCTCTAGTAATACGAAAACTCTATGACAACGAGAAAAGAATCCGTGTCACTAATAAAAACAAAAGAAAATAACCTAGCACCTTTTGTCATTGACTGTACCTTCTTAGAACTTCCTACAAAGTGTTTTGTGTTGCGGTGACCGTTGTTTTCAAAATAATGGACTACGAATCTCGTAAGAATTTATTTTCTTATTTTAAATTGTGTCTTATTTTAAAGCCTTAAGATATATTTTCGTCTGTTATTTTTTTGACAAAGAACTTCACGCCTGCACAAAATAGTAATTATGTTTATGACCGTCCTATTAATTATTTGTTAAGAATCTTTAAAAGAATTGTTGTTTTTTGCTTTCATTTGCGACTGTACTTCCGTTGTAGAAAAAATGAAATTTTTATCTCTCTTTGCGTCGTGTTCCTCATTGCTGAAGGTCGTGACCCTATTCCATTAATCACATAATGGCATTGATTTTCTTGGGATAATAATGTGGGTGGGTTCCCAGGTCCTTTCGCATACGACTCTTCTAAGAGTACTATTTCAACTCTTAAATTACTTACTAACGATTTATTATTAATAGATGTTAGTGATAATAACCAGGACCGACGGCTTAACGTGCTCTCCGAGGCACAGAGGTACCAAATTCGGTCACCCATCCAGCTAATGACTTGGGTCAACGTTGTAGTCGAGTCGTATGCGGAAGGACTTGGAAACCCACCGCATTATTATCCCAAGAAAACCCCTGCCATTATGTGATTAATGGAATGGGGTCATGACCCACAGCAGTGAGGAATACGACGCAGAGAGATCTCTTCTCCCTCTCTAATACAATATCAACTAATACCTGTTCGTTATAACCAAGGAATATACTACTCTCTACCGAGAGGTTATAACCTATCGGCTTTACGATGTTATCAGCAATGCAGTTATGGGGTGATTAACATGCCCATTGTTAAAGGATTAGATTACGTTGTCGATGCACTACTAATGGGTACCTAGCTAGTCCATAGTATGATCTGCCTGTATTGATTATTGTACAACCTGCGCACAGTTTATATTATCTATAGTAGTTGATGCCCGACACTTCGTCCGCGTGGAATGAGGTTCTTTGGTTCCTGCGGAAACTCTTTGACTTTCCGGGATAAAAAGTAGCCATGTGTTATTGCAGACTATAATCTATCTCTGTGCCAAATTCTATCCAGATCCGTTCAGCAGTTCTGTCGTGATTGAACATCCATCTATCCATCCAAACTTTCGCATTTATCATATTAAGTAGGTATAGAAGTTTAGACTAACTGATGCCAGCGGGCTTCGTCCACGTGGACTGAGGTTAGTTTAAAATCCAGTGGGAACTATGATTTTCCGGGATAAAAAGTAGTCTAGGTGTCAATCTCCAGGTCCTCAACTATATCCATTCAAAGAATCACGTCGATCCGTAGATCTGTTACGGTAGCTGACTATAAAGCTAGTTATATAACCTCAAAAGAATAAAGAAAATTATAAATATAAGATACTAGCGACCCGCCCCGGCTTCGCACGGGTAGCACTAATAATCCTAATAATCCATACCCAATGTAGCCAGTGGGCAGTGGGCAGGTTTCACATTTTAATATTCCATTGTAAGAGTACGACCGTCCCCGTCCTCACCACACCTGCCACATCTTTTTTGTGTAACTTTACCTATTTAGTCAGCGTACGCCTCGTAAGCTCTCAAAAGAGACGATTTTTTCCGACTTCGTTGACATTATTGCAATTATCGTAAGGATCTCTAATTTTTTTCAAAATAAAATATAGCCTATGTTACTTGCTGATAATGTAACTTTCTAAAGGTGAAAGAATTTTAAAATCGGTTGAGTACTTTTTGAGTTTATCCGCTACAAAAAAAAACAAACAAATAAATCTTTCCTCTTTATAATATTAGTATAGAAGTATAGACAACCAACTACCGCAGCACTTACTAAAAATATATGCCATAATGGCAAGCAAGTAGCAATATAAAATTCCATACAAACCTACCCCTCATAACGGCTCCCTCAAGTGAAGGGGGGGTTAAAAGCTTAACTTAACCCTAAATCGCAACAGCTAACTCTCCTGGGGCGAAATTTAATCAAAAACCCCTAGCCATGTGTAGTGACGCTCAGGAATCAATACCGGGGGTCAAAACAGTCCTCTAGTTAATGCAAATGACCCACTACGTGCCCAATTACGAACGTGTCCCTGCGGTCTTATAGGCCGACTACACACTAAACTACCACTAGATATAGATCAATAGTAGTGTAATATACAGAATCTCAAAAAGATTATCTCTCATTGATCAATTAGATTGAGAAATTATCTTAGGTCCTCTAATATTATTAATGTGTAAGTTTGGATGTTTGTTACTCCTTCACGCCGTAATGACCTATTTGGTTGAAATTTGTATGAAGATAGCTATAGGATAGCTTACATTTTATGCCGGAAAATTAAGGAGTTCCCGCGGGAATTAAAAAATTTAAACCACGCGGACGAAGTCGCGGTCATCAGCTAGTCTAGAATAATAATAAGTTTTCAAGTTTGTAAATTTGCTACTAGAAGGCTACCTCCTTCTAGTAGCATCACAAATTCCATGTCAAAGATGTCAAACTTTTCAAATAGCACATTTTCTTTTTTAACTCGTGTCGCTAAAGAGTCAATTTAAACAGGTCAAAATAGTCCTCTAGTTAATGCAAATGCCTCGCTACGTGCCCAATTAGACCCGGCCCCTTAAGCTGTATAGGCATACTACGGACGGGGTAATTAATCTTGTTTTTTTTTTTTAATAATAAAACAAATAATGTAATATTTTTAAATGTAATGCTTTCTTTTTAAAAAGAGTAACTGTTTAAAAAGAGTAACTGTTAAAAGAGTAAATGTTATACTCTGCTTTTTTAAAGAACAACTGCTGAGTTTATTCCCGGCATCTCCACAGTAGAATTCTTTCCAAACCAGTGGTAGAGTCAAAATATGACGTAATATAAGAAACCTGTAATTATGTCCTATATGTAATAAATAAATAAATTAAAATTAAACTAAATCACCCATCCATCCTACTAATATCATGGATGCAAAAGTGTTTGTTTGTTCTTCAATCACTCCTAACTTGAACTCCAGAGTGCTATTTAGAACCGGTGGACCAATCAGTGAATCCTAGTGGAATGACTTAAGATTGACACCGATGAAAATATATCCCAATCTCATATTTTATATAAAACATCAAAACTTTTACATTAATTATAAAATACTTAAGTAGGATTTTAAAAGTTTACATTAAACTTAGATCCTCTTCTTCTTATTTTGTTTTATGGCTTTTTTTAAAGTCATAAAACTCCACTGCCAATGTCACGTGGAGAATTCGATTCTTACTTTCATTGAATTAGTTTCTTAGACACTTCCGATCAATGATCACTATGCAGATAAATAATAATTTGGTGCATAACATCCCTCCACGAGATCATTAAGGACCCTAGTAGTGCATAGTCGAGTTGAATACTAATCGACTGGGATTCGGAAATATTTGCTGATGTAATACAATTAAATATGTTAATGTAATCAACCCACTCTACTATAATGATATTATTATTAAACCCTTTCTCGGTACCTTTTTTTTTCTAAATAGGATTGCATCATTTACTTATGTATTCATGTGCTATCCCACTGAAGTTTTAGTTCATAGTACTTTTATAATGTTTTATAACATTGAAAAACATGCGAGAAACAAGTTGCATTATGTTAGATGAATAAATATAATGTTGGGTCATAATTATATACTTTTTTATAGCTGTATCAAAATAGAACATATTATTATTATATTGCGTTTGCAACATACCTAATCTAGTTTCAACCTAGACGCTCTAATTACAAATGGTAGGTCACATTCACAAAATCCAAACTCAAGACTCTACGGCTTAAATAATAAGAGTTATAGTATGTTACTTATGTGTCGGTTTGTCTGCGAGTGTTATTTCGATGTCAAATCCCATGACATTAGACTTTAGAGCATTATGCGACACTCTTGGATTCGTCTAGTCTAAGTGAATTGTGAACATAACGTCATGGTAAATGTGGGTATAATAACATTATATCAAAGGGTTTTATCACTTAGGCTGTTTCATTATGGAAAAGCTCCATCAATCAATCAATCTCCAAAAAACCCGGCTGAGTTTGTTGTGGGCTCTTCTCAGACCAGGGCGCGTTTGGAACCCTCGTAGCTTTAGTTTTAAGATACCGTTACTGATTATCACCATTATATATTATAAAAAACTCGACGTCAATAAGTGTAGTATACCTACCTAAATTGAATAAACGTTATTTTGACTTTTTGACTTTGACTTTGACTTTGACATCATAGTTACAATCTCAATAATTATAAGTTGTAGATTGGCTGCGACAATCGATTTTGTCAATCAGAAACCAAGATGCAAAAACCATCGGATTGCAAAACTGGAGGGCATATTTTGGAAAGAGATAGAGGTAGATGGAGAAATTGACTGGAACAAGCCCGGACCCACAAAGGGCAGTAGCGCCGATGATGATGATGATGTAAGCCGATCAGAGATGATTGCGATCGAAACACTGTCGCTATCGCGTTACCGTAATTGACCTCGGTTAGAACGTTTGCCATGCCAAGAAAAGATATAAAAATTAAAAAAAATTGCAACCTTTGTGTTCATAACCTAATGCATATTTTGAATAGGGGGGTGGCACTTAGGTGATTTTTCCAAAATAAAAATTGACCAAAAGACAGATATGTAGAAGTAGAAAAAAAAACTGTCTCCATAATATAACCCCGATACGTGTTTTTTAATTCAATTCCAGAGGCCATGCTCCCAACGCACAAAGCAATACTTAAGCAATATTACTCAAAATGACAGTTTGATGTCACGTAACTTGACGTTCCTAAAATAAGGATTATAATATTATTCTAAAACACGAAAGTCAACAATAATGAAACAACAGTATGGCGCCAGCTTATTTGAAGATACACGGCGGGTTTCTGAATTGAGAATTTCATAAACTTACTTAAACATACATATCAAAAATTCCGGAACCGGCAGGATTTGAACCTGCGTCTCTCTGGGAATCGCGCCCTGAATTTCATGAGAATTTCATGTTGAGTCTGTCTCAAAGACTAGGTACTTAAGGACTTATTAAGCAAATTTTTGTTTCTGACTTGATATGTTGTAAGGTTTGAGAGTTGGAACTTGCTGTTTTTGCTTGAATGCTTAATTCAGAAACCGGCCCAATATCAATTCAAAAACAAAAATGTGCTTAATTAGTCCTTAAGTAGTCTTTGTGACAGACTCAACATGAAATTCTCAATTCAGAATCCGGCCGACAGTCAACTTTAGCTGATTATTATCAAATAGGGTCCAAACGTGATAGTTGAGCGCATACCTTAATTACATTTACATATTAAGTTTGCACTGACCCCTCTGATAGCATATGCATTGTCTGCAAACAATTTCAGAATGCTCTTTGACGATACGAGGGCTTAGAGAAACGTTACATATTAGACTACTAGATGATGCCCGCGGCTTCGTCCGCGTGGATTAAGGTTTTTTGATTACCGCGGGAACTCTTTAATTTATAATATAAATAAAATGAAATACAAAAAGTCGGGATAAAAGTCGCTGATGTCCTTCCTCTGGATGCAACCTATCTTTATAACAAATTTCATCAAAATCGTTTGAGAGATGGGCCGTTAAAGCGTAGCAGACAGACAGACTAGATAAAGTAAGTTTGCTTTATGCAATTAAGTATCACTATCTAGATTATGCCCGCGACTTCGTACACGTGGATTAAAAATTTTTGGTTCCCGCGGATATATACCCATAGGTTACTTTACGTAACCGACCTCTAAACCAAATTACATCAAAATCGGTTGAACAGAACGCCGTGAAAGCGTAGCAGACAGATAAACTGACACACTTTCGCATTTATAATTATAGTATGGATTGCTTTAATGGCGAAGAAAAACATTGTGAAACCTACATGCCTAATACGCTTCTATAATATACTCAAAAGTGAGTGAACACTACCAACCTACATTTCGCTAGCGTGGTGAACTATGGCCCAAACTCACTCCATTCTGAGATTGGAACAGCGCTCAGCAGTGGACCACCGATGAGAAGAGATAAAAATGATTAAACATCAAAGAGTTCAAATCATTTAAAAACATTATGTTCCTAATTCCTATGTCACATGATTAAACATAAATGAGTTAAAGACATCGAAATCATTTTAAAAACATTACGTTCCTATGTCACATCAAAGCACTTCTAATTCTACATCCAAAAAAAAGCAAACAAACGCAATCTTTATTAATTATACAATTTTTCGTGTCGTTCATATTTTAGTGTAGCCCGTGGCGATATCAAACGTTCTCAAAAAACGGAAAAACAGAGATGACATCAAAGATTAGTTATAATTAGGCAGATAGGCATCGATTCCTTTACGTTTTACTTACATAAAAATGTGCTTAATAATATAAGGCTGGTTACACATGAAGGCGAATTCTGCTACGTTGCTAATAAAGTCGCCTTTCATTGCCTGTTCTCTTTTTATTTGACTGATCAATTCAGTTAAAAAATAATTATGAATTAAAAAGTAAAATTCGTCTTGACCTAATGGAGAAATTTCATTATGTTGTGAATATCATATTTGACAAAACGGAAGTAAAATATAGATTAAAACTAATAAATCTGTGGTTTTTTTTAATCCATCAATAAATGACTGAGAAATGACGATTTAAAAGTTTAATTATTTAATGTACACCGATTGCTGTATCTAACTGGAATGAGAAATTTAGTGAGTGCGTTTTAATACCTAGCCGAGATTTAATACTTCAAAATTATCTTCACACACAAATTAAGTGCTTTTTACCCTCGACGAAGCGGAGACGGTATATGTGTTTGCCCTAAGAGGTTGTGTGTTTGTTTGTTTGTTTGTGCACTTTTTTGTCACCATTTTTCTCAAAAAGTACTGGGCCGATTGAGATGCGGTTTTTTGCATTAGATGTGTATAGCTTGTGAGAAGGTTCTTAGATATATTTTAGGACCATAGACAACAAAGCTGAGCTGTAGTCTATGATCTTAATTTTTCTATGTGTTAAAAATTTTCACAAAAAGTACTGGGCCGATTGAGATGCGGTTTTTTGCATTAGATATGTTTAGCTTGTGAGAAGGTTCTTAGTTATATTTTAGGACCATAGACAACAAAGCT
Organism: Erebia epiphron; assembly: GCA_963932025.1. Lineage (NCBI taxonomy): Eukaryota > Metazoa > Arthropoda > Insecta > Lepidoptera > Nymphalidae > Erebia > Erebia epiphron. Next base: position 27,380,548 of record OZ009947.1, on the reverse strand, counting down.
GAGCTGTAGTCTATGATTTTATTTTTTCAATATGTTACCATTTTTCACAAAAAGTACTGGGCCGATTGAGATGCGGTTTTTTGCATTAGATGTGTATAGCTTGTGAGAAGGTTCTTAAATATATTTTAGGACCATAGACAACAAAGCTGAGCTGTAGTCTATGATCTTAATTTTTCAACCACTGTTACCATTTTTCACAAAAAGTACTGGGCTGATTGAGATGCGGTTTATTGCATTTAGGACTTCGTGCGATTACAAAGCAGGAAACTGGTACCAAAATTTTAAAAATCAGCGCCATTTTGAAATTCTTTGTTAATTGACCGATTTCGTTCAAAATCTATATTTAGGGCTCCCTGGGGTCACAAAACAGGAAACTGGTACCAAAATTTAAAAAAATCAGCGCCATTTTGAAATTCTTTGTTAATTGATCGATTTCGTTCAAAATCTATATTTAGGACTCCCTGTGGTTACAAAACAGGAAACTGTTACCAAACTTTAAAAAAACAGCGCCATTTTGAAATTCTTTGTTAATTAACCGATTTTGTTCAAAATCGATATTTAGGGCTTCGTGGGATTACAAAACAGGAAACTGGTACCAAAATTTAAAAAAAATCAGCGCCATTTTGAAATTCTTTGTTAATTGACCGATTTCGTTCAAAATCGATATTTAGGGCTCCCTGGGGTCACAAAACAGGAAACAGGTACCAAAATTTTAAAAAATCAGCGCCATTTTGAAATTCTGTGTTAATTGACCGATTTCGTTCAAAATCGATATTTAGGGCTCCCCTGGGGTCACAAAACAGGAAACTGTTACCAAAATTTTAGAAATTCAGCGCCATTTTGAAATTCTTTGTTAATTGACCGATTTCGTTCAAAATCTATATTTAGGGCTCCTTGAGGTCACAAAACAGGAAACTGGTACCAAAATTTAAAAAATCAGCGCCATTTTGAAATTCCTTGTTAATTGATAGATTTCGTTCAAAATCGATATTTAGGACTCCCTGGGGTTACAGAACAGTAAACTGTTACCAAACTTTAAAAAACAGCGCCATTTTGAAATTCTTTGTTAATTAACCGATTTTGTTCAAAATCGATATTTAGGGCTTCGTGGGATTACAAAACAGGAAACTGGTACCAAAATTTTAAAAAAATCAGCGCCATTTTGAAATTCTTTGTTAATTGACCGATTTCGTTCAAAATCGATATTTAGGGCTCCCTGGGGTCACAAAACAGGAAACTGGTACCAAAATTTTAAAAAATCAGCGCCATTTTGAAATTCTGTGTTAATTGACCGATTTCGTTCAAAATCGATATTTAGGGCTCCCGGGGTCACAAAACAGGAAACTGTTACCAAAATTTTAGAAAATCAGCGCCATTTTGAAATTCTTTGTTAATTGACCGATTTCGTTCAAAATCTATATTTAGGGCTCCTTGGGGTCACAAAACAGGAAACTGGTACCAAAATTTAAAAAAATCAGCGCCATCAGATATATTTAGCTTGTACCTAGATGCTGCCGAGGGTATCATGATGGAGTCAGGAGGCGATCATGGGAACTCCTTAAATTCTCATCGTATACCCGTCGCGTTTGGACTCTTTTGATTTGTCCATTTGAAAAGGGTTTGGCCATAGTCCACCACACTGGTCAAAAAAACTACTGAGCTGTCAAAGATGCAGTTTTGTGTTTTAGATATTATGTAATATATACGTTTGCTACGTTCTAATTGTTGTTTCAAAGTTATAAAGGTCAAAGGTATAATGGAGCTCTGCAGTTCGTCGTGGGTTTTTTTAAATTTTTTAATTTTATTACTTGTAATTCAATTAAGTCATGTTAAGTCCATTTATTTCTTTTATTCAGCTTTATAAAGTCGGTTGATAGGGAATTGCAAGCGCAACTTTAAAGTTCCATAACTTTTTCATTTGTTGAGATATTTTAATGATTCTTTCATATTTTTGTTTTATTTTGTCTTAATCTGAAGATTTACCATATCTTTTTAATAACCCCAATACTCAATTATGGCCCAACCCGGGACTCGAACCCGGGACCTCGTCGGCCGCAGTCGAACATGCTAACCACTATACCTCATAGTAACTGGTGGGTGAAGCCGGTGGGTGCACGTTTCGCAACCCCCTTAATGTCGTCGTCATCAATGGACGTCCATTGATGGATAAAATGTTTAACTTTGGCATATTTTTATCCATACTTCATGAGTCCACTGTCCAAAATGTAAAATAGGCGTGAAATGAGACGAGCGGCTATTTAAATTTTGAATATGAATACTCAATTGAGTACGAAATTAGAAAATACGAACTAATCCAAACTATTTATATCCTTACTTTTGTATCTAAGTGCAGCGGGGCAATCTCGACAGCGGGAAATTTCAACTAATCTTAATAACTTCTACATTTTACTTTATTTGAATAAGTGCCATCTATGACCGGATAGCTCAAAAGCAATTTCATAATTTCTACATAGATGGCACTGCTAGACCCAATACTGTTTGATCGACACGGCTATTTTGTTTTCTTCTCTTTTTCTTGTTTGCACGTGCTAATTAGTGTCTCATATTTTTGCGAAAAAAAGTGGTAATTAATGGGTTTTTCGAAGATTTTCAAAGGTAAGACATTTAATTAAAGCCTATTTCATGTTTTTAGCTATTTTTTTCTGTTGTAACTTGCGTTTTAACAGCATTTTGGTGTGAGTTTGAATAACCCCACCTGGATTGTAATGGCGGCTAATTTCAACTATTTTGCAGTTGAAATTGCCCCACCAGATTTTATATGGAAATGAACAAACACTAGTGATGTGCATGCTTCGATATGTTTTGTCGATGTAAATACGTTACAAATATTTAACTTGTAGCTATATTATTGTAATCTTTCTATTAGCAGGATCGCAACACGATTCAAATCGATGAATTTCGAGGGATTTTTCAATTTCTTACTACTTTATTAATTTATTGCAGATGGTTCGCCACTATAGAAAAAAAACGGACAAGTCATACACAATGGCAGAATCGCAGCAAGCAGTGCAAGATGTCAAAAATAAAGTAATGACGAGTTACCAAGCTGAAGAAATATATGGCATTCCTAGATCAACCATTGTAACTAGAGTTTACAATAATCATATGAACGAAAACGTTGGAAGACCTTTAGCTCTCGGGGAAGATGTGGAAAGAAGAATTGCCCATAGCTTACATGTTATGGAAAATCATGGTTTCCCGTTAACTAGAAAAGAAGTAGCTGTTTTGGTATCTCAATATGTCCGCCAAAATGGAATCGACAATCCCTTCAAAAATGATTTGCCAGGAAAAGACTGGCTCCAGGCATTTCAGAAAAGGAACAGTCTCTCAATTAAAAAGCCTCAATCCGTTGAGATAGCTAGAAGAAAGGCTTGCGATCCTTTTATTGTTTATAGTTATTTCGATTTATTAGAAAAGGTATTGAAAGAACTGGAAGGTACAAATTTAAGAAGCGTTGTCTGAAAAAATTTCGATTGCAAAAATCTTTGTTTGTAATTGAATACATAATTAGTAGGTGCCTGCCAATTCGACCAGTACTTTTTAAGAATTCAAAGTTTAGTTTTAAGTTGATTACCTACTTTTTATTATGACTTTTGTAAGTTTTTATATTTGTTAGATTATTAATTGCTGTTTTAAAACTAAAAAAGATAGATGAATCTTGGTCCTAAATCATAAAATTGCGTAACGTTTATATGACCGATTGTAGATTTAGGACGAGGGGTGCTCTGGTTCTATTTTAAATACATAATATTCCTTTCTTAAAATAAAGTTTTGATTTATGATTAGTGAGTAGATATAGTACCTTTAGTAGATAGCAGACCAAAATTATTTATTGGTGTATCTATCGACTTATTTTTTATTACGTTCCCATCACTATTAACTATGGCGAGCAGTCGAAATTACCCCGCCTAAACCTTTAACGTGTTTTTATTCAAAAATGAGCCTAGCTGCATAAATGACAAGATTCAATTTAGATTACCATCCCTATAAAAAACTCTGCAACTGACTAACATCAAGCTAAGAGCTCTAGAAGAGAAATTATAATTAATAGTTGAAATTGCCCCACGGAGGGGGAATTACAACTATTTTTGCCTTTTTTGACAAAAACACATTTTTAAGCCTATCTATTGAATATTTTTCAATATGCGTTTGTAAAAATAATACACAGATAATCACTCTGGAGCGTCAATACATTACATTTTTAATAAAACTATATCATCTATTATTTTTATACCTTCAAAGTTGTGGTTTAGGTTTTACCAGTCGAGATTGCCCCGCTGCACTTTGAAAATAAATGCGAAATTATTTACTTACCTTGAGAGATAGGCTATTTTTAGCCTGTAAAATCACAAATATTTCAAACCCAAATCAAAGCACACGAAGTAGTGGACCTTATCTAATAGAAGATATGATATGAAATTATGAATAGCTGAATATTCCAGAGAGAAATTGATTTCGTGGAAGACCGGCTCGAGTAATTTGGATGGCTAGCACAATAAATTGACATGCACGGTAAACTAACTAATGGAAACTAGGCAAACCCTAGTCTAGACTAGGGTAGAAACTAGTATCTAGGTACATAGTATTTATGGTTATTTATAAAAAGCTAACTGACTACAGCTTTTTTGGTTTCTGTATAACGTAGACTGAGAAACTCTTCGAGATTTAAGTCATAAATGCGAACATATTATTATAATCTCTATCTAATGGGTAATACCTAGGTCAATCAATTTTATATAGATACTTTGATAGTTATCTTCTTCTCAGTCGTGCACTCTTGACAGAGTGGACGTAGCTGCTGTGATGATTCTGGTACGCTCGTCGTCGGTCTTCTTTAATTTGGGCCGCACCGCCTCCCGCGCGATGCTCCTCCACTTGTCTCGATTGGTAGCGTTGCGGGAGCACTCCACCACAGTTTTATGGGTCCACGGTGGCCACTGATTTTCCAGTGTGTTTCGCTGATTCCAGTTAATGTTACATTACAGCGATCGATTTCGCTTTCCAAAATGTGGAGTTTCCCATCATCTAAAAGTCCTCTTATGTTCCATGTACCATAGCCAAGGTAGGCCACCATAGCCATAGCTTTACGTAGGTTGATGCTTCTTCCAGTAGCATATTTTCCATGGGTTGCCTGGTTGCCTGCTACTCCATGGCCGGTAGCCAATTTCCCATCCTGAGCCCCGGAAAACTCAGGGCGCCGGTCGCTACGCGGGTTGCAAGGCAAACACTCTCTATTAACAACTTGTATATTCATCCTTACAACTCTCATGGGACAATAGTCGCAGTGGTTTCCCGTTGCCTTCTACGCCAGATATTTCTGGGATAATTTGTACCCCAAGGTCACTGTAACCTCTTCCAGCCGGTTGCCCAGCTGGGTGTATGGATATACCGCCATTGGTCGATTGCCAGAGCCTCGTCCGTTGTCCAGCAGGGGCACAGAATAATAACTATGGCAGGGGGCACCACTAGCAGGTGAGGTTGGCAGTTGGGGCCGACTAGATGTTGTTGTCGTTCTCCCCCTTACCCCCCTTTCATAATAAGTTATATATTACAGCAAAAGTGTGTCCGACTGTCACCTTTTCACTAACTAAGAAAAATGTGACGAAATTTGAAGCAGAAATATGTTGCATCGCAGAAATTAAATACTTAACCTACACTTTTTAAATAAAATGGTTTCATCACCATTTTTTTTACGCAGCGTCAAAACGCTTGGTGAGTATACAGCCTAAACCGAGATGTCTATCTTCAAAACGTCTGCCCGTGCACATAAATATGCCTCACTAATTAATTCCACTGAACCCAGAGAGGTAGCTGGAATGTTTGCCCTTTACTGTAACAAAAGGAAAAGGTTCTTTGATAAGACCGCTGGTCTAAAGGTAGCGTAGCTGATGCTATACTGACGACCTCTCGGGTGCAGTGTTGAGCGCTGTTGTCTTAGCGTGCAGAGGTACCGGGTTCGATATCCGGCAGGGTCAATTAGGGAATTTATAATTTCTGAATTTTCCCTGGTCTGGCCTGGTGGGAAGCTCGGCCGTGGCTAGTTACTACCCTACCGGCAAAGACGTGCCGCCAAGCGATTTAGCGTTCCGATACGATTTCGTGTAGAAACCGATTAGAGGTATGGGTTAATTAAAACTGCCATGCCCATAGCAGGTTAGCCTGCTACCATGTTAGACTGCAACATAACTTGCCATCAGGTGAGATCGCAGTCAAGGGCTAACTTGTAGTGGAATAAAAAAAATCGAATACTGGATATTATGAGAAATAAATACACGTAATATTATAAATGCTTATTTAATCGACCGATTTTGATGCAATGTAGTTAAGAGATAAGTTGCATCCCAGAGAAGGATATAGGCTACTTTTTATTACGACAAATATTTAGAGTTCCCACAGGAATTTCAGAAACCTGAATCTGCGATGTCTCTTTACGTTTCACGTAAAATAACAACTATCTAAAAACTAAAGTAAGTATTCAAGGCAAATGAGAATAGGCATCTACTAGGGCCTAAGCAAACGCATTTCAACCTAGACCTCGAGTAATATCAAACTGTCTATCTATAAATAATACCAATCCAACTTTATAAGAGGAGAACTACGAATTTCCAAGCTAAATCTAGCTATCGCCGCGCTCAGACTGTACGAATCAATCACAAAATCCATATTAAATATATGTATGATTTTTTCCTTCCCCGACATCCCAATGCATTCCCATTCGAGGCCCGCGATTCTTTGTTTCCCATATTTGTTATTTTTTTCTCGAAAATACCCCGAAAATTTTAATCGCCCGACGAAACCGGCCCGAATCCTAATTATTTATTATAGACGCCGGCTTTATGAATAAAATATTTTTACAATTCTTTTTTAATTCGGTATTCCTTTTATGTTCATCTTCATTTGTTTTATAGTCCATTCTTTATAAATATAACTATTCTATTTTGGCATGGTGATAACTGAGTTGTCCTTTTTTCGCCGACTACCGATTAAAGTACTAGCATATTCCAAATCCACCGCTCAATCGTTTCCTTTATGCACGTTAAAAATAAAAACCGTCGGTCCCGGTTGTTATCACTAACATCGGATAATAATTGTTAGTAACCTAAGAGTTGAAATAGTACTCTTAGTCGAGTCGTATGCTGAAGAACCTGGGAACCCACCTGGGAACATTATTATCCCAAGGAAAACCCTGCTCCTTAAATGATTAATGTAAGTCACGATCCTCAGCAATGAGGAGTACGATGCAGTAAATGGTAGTGTGTATGGCAGTTTGGAGGTCGTTCCAAACTGCCACACACGCTTAACCATTTACTGTCAAGAAATACTCGTAGCTCTATCCGAAAGAGCTGTAGCTGAGCTGAGCCATTTTTACAGTCTCAATCATCATTATTTTAATTGGTGGATTTTATTGTATTTTTTCTGCAACATAGAATTTTGGCCAGTAGCGAAAGTGAATTTGTACCTAAATCAGCCCCCCGATTGTGTAAGGAAATCTTCATCTTTATAGTTTTTCAAACGTATAATTCGATCTGTTAAAGGAGTTCATAGATGCCTGCACGTCAAAAGCATGTACGAACTCCTCAAACAGTCCGAGTAATACGTTTTAAGCTGTCAAATGATTACGATTTGCTTAGACAATTGGGCCTCAGAGCTAGAATTTTTTTAAGCTATTGCATACAACGACCTCAATTTACATAGACGGGCCCTGTCGAACAAAGAATGTGGACTTATGTTTAACAACGCCATCTAGTCTGAAAAGCGGAAACGTGCTTGCAACATATGCGCCATCTTGAAAACGTATGACTCGGTCATAGATTAGTACAGATGCGCTTTTCGAAAATAATACCTACATGAGAGACTACTCTCTGAGGTAAACGATAAATGGTAGTATGACGTTGTTATTTTTACCACTTTTTTGTTACCAGTTTCCTGATAAACCATTGAACAGATTATAATGCGATTTTTTGCATTAGATATATATAGCTTGTGAGAAGGTTCTTAGATATATTTAAAGGTCAAAGTCCACACAATGGGGTGCTGCAGTTCGTTGTGGGTTTTTTTAATTTAATTATTTGTTAATTGTTGATACTGAAGTTTTGTCGAAAAATTGACAGAAATAAAGTCATTTTTATGGTTGCGTACCAAAATGATAAGAAAACAACCCTTGTGGTGCGACATGACTGTCCTTCACACTTAGCATAATTCGGTAACTACTAATGCAAAAAACTTGAAAAAAATAATAACAGCTAAAACAGTTTAAAATAATCCTCGCCAAACCTTATTCCAAATGAAAGAATTCAAAAATAATTATTAGTACTATTATAATAAAAAGGGGTTGGAATGGGAGAGGTGAAAGAGTACTAATGGATCGAGTCACAGAAAAATACTTCATTTGAAATTATTTTATTTTATACATTTCTACTTGCCATCAAAAGAAATATTAAAAGTTATTTTGAGATAAATCACTTACAGAGTGTGCATTTAAAATTACGATTAAGTAATAAACACTTGTAAGTAGGTAGCTGTACATAATAGGTACTGAACAACTTTTGTTCAACGAAATAATAAAATTCTGAATTTTGAATTAACTATTTATTTTTCATCAAATATCAATCAATCAAATCAAAAATAATAATATATAATATAAATATTATAAATGCGAAAGTTTGGATGGATGGATGTATGGATGTATGGATGTTTGTTACTCAATCACGCCCCAACGGCTGAACGGATCGGGCTGAAATTTGGCACAGAGATAGATTATAGTCTGGAATAGCATATAGGCTACTTTTTATCCCGGAAAATTAAGGAGTTCCCGCGGGAATCAAAAATCCTCAAACCACACAGACGAAGTCGCGGGCATTCGCTAGTACAAAATAAAAATTATCAACTTTAATAAATAAAAACCCTTTATTTATTGAAGTTGGTTAAACATTAAACTCACGTCATTAACTAATTTTATCATATTATTACAATAGCATAATATTGCGTCTCGGAAGGTATTAATGCCTACTGTCCGTTCTGCCCATCTATGCATTAACTAATCTGGGTTGCATTTTTTTTATCGTACTGGACTGGACTATTCTAGGGCTGGAACCCAAAGCCGTAAGGCCAGTTAGTAAAAAAAAAATATCATACAGTTTGCCGCGGAAATTAAATGATTGCGAAATGGATAAAAATATTAAATAGGAAGATTAAATAACGTTTTCTTGGAAATGTATAATTGTGAATTGAAACAGTTACCTTAAAATAAAAATAATACAGTGCCAAACTAATAAGACTTTAGATGTTAACTTAATAACAAATTATCTACACGATGAGCGACCGTGATCGCGCTACGACGGGGACAAAGACAGGCTTATGACAGGTTATAGGAGCGCGCTCTCATAGTTGGTCGCACGCCATTTTTCTATGAAAGGGCCCATCTAGTACTTACATATATATCGATGATTGCATAGCTTCAATCGCGGGCCTTGAGCGTGGAGAGTGGAGACCGAATCCAGAAATTCCGTAACGAAAAAAACCTAACACTTTCGTTGCTATGACTACTTGTGTTGTTGACTTCAAGTTGTTGAAAATTAAAAGACTATTTTCATGAAAAGATGATTTTGGTTTCAAATGGGAATCAAAAAACCTCTATTGAGGTTTTTTGCTTCCCCTTGGACACCCGGACTATTGAAAACATACTCGTAATTCTTTAAAATTATTTCGCCTTTATATTTTCAACAACTTGAAGTCAACAACACAAGTAGTCATAGCAAGTTGATAAAAAATGCTATGCAATAGCTTTACCGCGGCAGTCTCCGAGTGCCACACGTCTTTTTTTTTTGTCATAAATCGAACGATCATATTATAATATAAGTTTTATAACATAACTATTTTTAGTTTTTTTTCGCTAAATTTTTGAATCCAGTACCAAAAACACGCCGAATGAACCGAGCGAAAAATTGACATTTTGACGTTGTGACGTCACAATGTTAATTTCTATTCATTGTGGCACACAGCTGATGCAGTGTTGACACTACTATTGTGAAATTGCTTTAACATTATGACGTCACAAACATGGCGACACGCAGTCACGTGGTTCTTTTTAAAATTTTACCAATTATTATTCATTTAAAAAAGTAAATTAAGGGTTTTTACGCTTCGACGATTTATGCAATTTGTGTTAAAGTTTTGAAATACATTAAAAAAACGATTTTTATTTTTCATTCAACAAACTTTACACTGTAGAACCAAATTTTACCGTAATAGAGCCCCTGATAGAGGTTAAAATTATAAACAAAAAAAAGTTTATAGACAGCTTAAAATTCGGTGAGTCTTTTATCTTTTTTTGAGACGTATTTTAATTTTGTGCGTGACAATTTAATTATAATTTATCTAGTGTTTTTGTGGTTAGCAATATTGTTTATGGATGCGATAAATATTGGAATAGGGACATAAATGGTTGTTTTAGTTTGATAGTTGATGATTTTTGTCGATAAGGGAAGTTATTAAGAAGGGATAAGGTTGAACGATCATATTTCATATGCTAGCTGATGCCGGCGACTTCGTCCGCGTGGATTGAGTTTTTTTGGTTCCTGCGGGAAGTCCTCAATTTTCCGGGATAAAAGTAACCTATGTGTTATTTCTAATATATTATAATCTATATATCTATACTAGTCTGGAATAACACATAAGCTACTTTTTATTCCGGCAAAATAAAGAGTTCCTGCGGGAACTTAAAAACCTCAATCCACGCGGACAAAGTCAGGACATCAGCTAGTTGACTATACCCTATCTCTGTGCCAAATTTCATACAGATCCGTTCAGCCGTTCTGGCGTTATTTGTTAACAAACGCTTCGCTTTTATTTATTTATTTATTTAGATATCTTTATTGCACTAAATATACAGTATACAGTTTAGAAGCAGTAGTAAAACTACATAGAAATGTGCCAAGGCGGTCTTATTGCTAAAGCTATCTCTTACAGACAACCTTTGGTGAAAGGACAAATAAACCGGAGCGAGGGATGGTGCTGCATTCAAAAATAAATAAATAAGTAATGCTAATGCATACACGATAAAGTACATAAATTTTAGACCAATAAATTGATATAAATATGTTATTAATAAGTATAATATAGTATAACACTTTCCAGAATGGTGACGTAGGGCGACATAAACTTGCAGAGTCCTAATAAAAACTGTTAAAGGACAAGATGACACATATTTATCATGACAAATACGAAATTACATTGTTGTCTATGCGGCGACACGATTGTATGTAAAATTGCTGTCCAATGTAGAACTCACTGTACGGACCGGTTTGATCCTTTTGTTTCATAAACTAGCTGATGCCTACGTCTTCGTCCGCGTGGTTTAAGTTTTTTTGATTCCCGCGGGAAAACCTTAATTTTCCGGGATAAAAAGTAGCCTATGTCACTCTCCAGGTCCTCTACTGTACCCATGCAAAAAATCACGTCGATCCGTTGTTCCGCTGCGGCGTGATTGAAGGACAAACCAACAAACAAACACACTTTCGCATTTATAAATATGATAAAATTTATAAATTATAATAATAATTATAATTATATAATAATAATTATTATATATTATATAATTTATAATTTTTATTTATTTATTTATTTATTTATTTATTTTATTTATTTATATTTATTTAATGATGTATTTATTTCACATAGAACCACTTGTGTCACTTATGATAATTCAAGACTCTACCACCGGTTCGGAAAACAGATTCTACTGAGAAGAGCCCGCAAGTAACTCAGCAGTCGCTCTTTCCATAAAAAGGAAAATGTAACAAAATGTAAATAATATACAATTCATACGTTACGTAACAATTAATACACTGATTTGTAAGGGAGTAATCTGAGGCCCAATCGTCTAAGCAAATCGTAATCATTTGACAGCTTTAACGTCTAACTCGAACTGTATAAGGAGTTCATACATGCTTTCTGACGTGCAGGCATTTATGAACTCCTTAAACCGGTCGAATTATCCGTTTGACAAACGATTTCGATTCCAATTTCCTCACACAATCGGGGGGCTGATTGATAATGTGATCATAACAAACTGTGCCACTGGTTCGGATGAAATTAGCTCACACAACCGACAAACTATTTAATTCTAACCAAAGTGATTCGGCCGAATACGAAACATTTAGAATTTAATCCATTTGTTCCGAATAGCAAATTGATTGTGAAATTAGATCTGTGTACCTATCTATACGAATATTATAAATGCGAAAGTTTGGATGGATTGATGAATAGACGGATGTTTGTTACTCAATTACGCCAGAACGGCTGAACGGATCTGGATAAAATTTGTCTCAGAGATAGGTTACATTTGCCTATGTGTCTTGAATAACACATTGTCACGAAAAACCTCAATCCACGCGGTCGAAGTCGCGGGCATCAGATGATACGAAATTTTTTGAATTTAATTTTGTTCTGAATAGCAAATTAATTGTGTAATTAGATAGTGCTGGTATGGTATTTCATTAATTAAATACCTACCTACACACAGTTTTAGTTTATTTTATTACGAAGTAGACGGGTTGACGACCTCACTGGCGCAGTGTTGAGCGCTGTTGTCTTTAAAGTGGAAGGGGAGGTCCCGGGTTCAAGTTACCGAAAATTTATAATTTCTGGATTTTCTCCGGTCTGGCCTTGTGGCAGCTTCGGCCGTGGTTAGTTACCACCCTACCGGTAAAGACGAGCCGCCAAGAGCGTTTGAGAAAATTATACAGAACCTTGTTCTCGCCAAAGGTTGTCTGGAAGAGATTGTTTTAGCAATAAGACCGCCTTTGCACCCTTCTGTTTTATCATTTAACCTTTTTGTTTAGGGTTAAGTGTGTGCAATAAAGAGTTTAATCTATCTATCTATCTAACCTTCGAACATACCTACTAGGCTAACACATATACAACTACGCATGTCATAACATTATAGTTCTCAAGTATGCGCACAAACACAGGTGAACTGTCTATTCCCTGATCCCTCACTCGGCACTCCCTTAATCCGATGGGACGCAAAGTGCACAGAGTTTGAAGCTAGGGTAGGCATTATTTAGTCAGAATACCTACCTATTTACTGACTGTCATTATGAAAAATGAGCATTGACGTATTTCCATTTGGGTAAGAAGTGCTTTTATACCTCTATGAACTGCACGCCGCTGCTCTCCCATAATCCGATGGGACGCAAAGCTTTTTAAATAACACGTCGAACTACATACGGGGACGTATGAACTCAATTCCATATAGTTATAACATGCGGAACAATACAAAACTAGTTACGGCTTGCATTAGAAAAGTTTTATTAGCATACACCGTTTCCATTATAGGTACTTGGAGTTGGACATTATTATAAAAATCTGTTTGGAAACCACGGAGATATGCGGTAACAAACATTGTAAAAAAAAATACGCGCCGGATTGAGAACCTCCTCCTTTTTTGGAAGTCGGTTAAAAACTAATCAAATAGCATCATTGTACCAATATGATACTTAATTAGATAGAAAAGAGTCGATATTTTTTATTTTACAAAAGCTGTATAAGATGACAGCAGCCTTACATGATAGGAGTATGTCACGTTTAACTGACTAAATAAACATTTATCAGCGCTAAATTATTCATATCACACAGAATATCAGATTTAGTTTTATTTCTGTTGATATTTTCAACTCATGTTTTAAATTTGCACGTCATTAATGACAAATTTGATCTTAGTCATTTTTACTGTGCAGCAAATAAACTATTTATTTATTTAATACCTACGTGTTTTCGATACGACATCGACGTTTCGCACGGATATTTTGTACTCTCTCCCTAGTGTGCCTTGTCCCTAGTGTCCTTTCGCCCTAAGGCTGCTAGAGGCGGCTGAGATGACAGCAGCCAATGTGCGCTTAGCTTTATGAGAACCTGCTATGCGGCGCTAAAATATTCAATGGAAATAGCGAACCCGATTGGATATCTACTCAGCTCTGATATAAAATTAAATCCGTTCCACCCAGCAGCCATACCATATAAATCATTACTAACACCTCCATTCTAGAATCTTAAACAAATTATTCAGAAACTAGACGGTACGGTCTCAATCAATCGATAACTCATTGCATATTCCCATTTTAAATCGTCCCCGTTTCCAGTATCCAATAAAACGCCGCCTAGACGTCTGTACGGCGACCGAGCGCGAACAATAGTGATAATGAAACATGCATTACACCGTCTTTTGTACTTCCTCCTCCTCTAACCGGCTGCCAATCACAACTCTGTAATGCTCTGTTCGGGAGTTAAACAAATTTTGAATTTCGAATTTCCGTCATAATAAATGCCTTCGAGGAAAAAGGTATTTTAGGGTGACGAATTTTTCGTTTGATCCGTTAACATACTCGTTTATTTTCAACCGTAACTTCAATGAATGAGGTGCAAAATTGCTTGGCATTTTATTTGATTTTTTGCACGGCAAATACGATTAGGATAACATAGTTATCGTAGTTAGATTAATTAGATCATTCTATATTAAGTATGTTTTTTTATACATATTTTACTCCTAGTTAATTGACTTCTGTTGTCGCTGTTATAGATAGAAATTCTTAGATATGCTAATGTAGATATTTCATTTTTATAGATTTTGAAACTAAGGTTACATACGCAGAACAACCGCCGAGTTACTTTTTTTTCACCACTACAAAATATTAGCCCTTGACTGCAATCTCACCTGATTGTAAGTGATGATGCTGCAGTCTAAGATGATAGCGGGCTAGCTTGTTGGTATATTAAACTATACCTCCTATCGGTTTCTACACGGCATTCAGCTAGTTCAATATAAGTTATAGACCTACTAGAGTACAGAGTATGATATGCCATAAGGAGTCAAAGGCATACAAATTGTATTTACATCACGTGTAGGCCGAGAGCTGGACAACGTGGAACGTACACATTACACAGTTTCAGGCAAAAATGTTTCTCAAGTTTCTTTTAATATGACGTAGCCTGTATGTCTACATTGTAAGCATTGAGAATCTCGTCGTGTAGACGCCTGGAGGGGTTATTAAGTATTTTTTAAAGGTCTAAATTAAATGAACACTGTCATACCTCTAAAAAGTTAGCCCGCTACCATCTTAGACTGCATCATCACTTAGTCAAGAGCTAACTTGTATTGAAATAAAAGAAAAACGCATATTACCCCGAAAAGTTATAGGGATCAAAGTTAAACCACCTACCATCCGAATAGTAAAGCCGGGCATCATAACCACTAGAATATGACAACAGCTTACGTATTAAAAAGACGTTGAACAATTGCTCCTCCAGTTCTCAGACTATAACCTACGAGTAACACGGACGTGTACCTTTTTATATATTTTGAAAGGAAAATCTCATTTTTGAAATGAATTTCTAAAGAATTTCTCATATTCGAACCAGATGCACACTGTCTGCGCGGATTTAAATTATTTTCATAATATTCTATTTCTAGTACTTACTTTATTCTGTATGAAAGGTATTCCATATTATTATGCGAGCGAATTTATTTCTACGAATATTATAAATAGATTATAATTAACTTATGCCCTGGGGTCAATTTCGTAAAACAATGACTATGCCAAAAGCTTCCATAATTAATATTGTTCTTTCATAAGTAAATTGGTATAAATATTGGGATGGAAATTCGTAACTTTATTTAAGTAACGTATGATTAGTTCTACCTTGATTCCAGCTTTCTCAGATTTTCTAAAGTTCTAGAACCATCGATATATATGTAGGTACTAGATGGGTCCTTTCATAGAAAAAAATTGGGCGTCCAACCTTTAGAGCACGCTCCTAACCTGTATAGCTCTGTCCTTGTCCCCGCCATAGCGCTGTCCCGCTTTTCAGACTAGATGGCGTTAGTAAAACAGGTCAACATTCTTTGTTTGACAGGGCCCGTCTATGTAAATTGAGGTCGTTGTCTAGAACAGGTTATTAGTTTTATTAATTAACCATATCTACTGTAGAACACATAGTCTTACAAGGAGAACTGACGCCTCTGCGGTGCTCTACCCCCTGATTGTGTAAGTAAATCGAAATCGTAATAGTTTTTCGGATAATTCGACCAGTTTGAGGAGTTCATAGATGCCTGCACGTCAAAAAGCATGTATGAACTCCTTCAACAGTTTGAGTAATACGCTTTGAGCTGTCAAATGATTACGATTCACATACAAAATTGCCAATTGGGCCTCTGGTCTAGGGTCTCCAACGAACAAATCATTTTAGGATTTTCCACGAGTCGAACTGCCCGCTATTGCAGATTTAAACCACAAGGCTTTGATTAACGGAATAAAATAAAAAACATACCTACTAGATGTTAATTATGACGCCATTGCGGTCTATGTCAGTGCAAGCCCTAACGAAGCAATTTGTGATAGTCCCTACGCCTTCGCCTGCGGTCATATTCAAATCTGCATCCACCACACTACACTATAAACGTAACAGGTACCATTACACGTGAGACTGGATTTGTGTACTTGCTTGAAGCTTGGAGCTAAGCAAGCCATGCATAAATGACAACCTTATGGAAATACTTCATTCACTATCCCATTCGGTGACACGCTTGGATCTAAAGGAATTCTGTTTCTACGATCAAGAATAATAAAACTTATTATAATTTTTCTTTTATAAATTTACACGTAAACACCACCCAGTCATCATGCAACTTCATCTCCTTACATATAGGTTGCCTGGAAGAGATCACTCGTTGTGATAAAGGTCGTCTTCATACCGTAACAAATTGTTAAAGTCACGATTCATGTAACATCTGTTCTGTTATTTGTTTGTACTTACTTAGTTTAAACAGCAATGTAGGTGTAACATGACGTTACAACTGAAATATTAGTCGTTGGGTAGACAGATATTATAGTCGTATAGAACAGGAAGGGTCTAGGCTGCCCGCATGATCTGGAGGTTTTCGTCGCCCGCCATATTGATTGTTATTTGTTAACCACACTGCATATGGATTCTTGGTGATTGATAGCTGACCGTAAGCCGTGATAGCCTAGTGATATAGAACCCCGACCTCCTATTCGGGAGTTCGATTCCCGAGCACACACCTATAATAACTAATTTTGCGGAGCTTGCTTTAGCGGTAAAAAAAAATTATGATGAAACCTGCATGTGCAAGAGTTCTTCTTAATGTTCCAAAGGCGTGGGAAGTCTGCTAATTTATAGTTGGCCAACGTGGTGGACTATGGCCAAACCCTGAGAAGCGTTTGGTCTTAGTCCACCACGCTGTCCAACTTGACACCCTTGAGCACATTATGAAGACCTCTCGGGCATTCAGGTTACATCACGATATTTTCCTTCACCAAATGAAGCATGTGATATTTAATTGCTCAAAAGGCACATACCTAACTCCGAAAAAATAAAGATCCGTGCCCAGGGATCGAACCCCCTACCACCCGAACACGAAGCCTGGCGTTTTAACCACTGAGCTATCACCACTTGAGTACGCGCCACTGGTTGCTGTCTATTAGATTACAGCTTCAAGGGTGGAATCATATCTACGTATTGTTATTACAAATAGGCCCGGGAATTATTCATGCCCGTGAAATTAATATCTTGGGTATTGCGGGTATATTCGTACATGATTTACGGTCGGCTGGGTTTGCTGTTCGATTCTTGTTTCGATAGTGACAATAGATACAAGTGTAGTTGGAAATGTAAACGCTTTAGAAAGGTACATAATACCTATCGCCGCCTTATATTCGATTAGCTTCGATCACCCGATCGAAGCTAATCGAATATAAGGCGGCGGTATTTTGTGAAAATCGTATTACCATATAGAAATTAGGTAAGTACCTATAGGTAAATTCCCAAATGGTCCAATCCAATCAATCAATCAATCAATATTTATTTATTCAAATTAGGGACACTGTACCTTTTTGACGTCCAATCAATCATCAATCAAATAAATATTATAAATGAGAAATTTTGGATGGATGGATGTATGGATGGATGTTTGTTACTCAATCACGCCGCAACGGCTGAACGGACCTGGCTGAAATTTGGCACAGAGATAGATTATAGTCTGGAATAGCACATAGGCTACTTTTTATCCCGGAAAATTAAGGAGTTCCCACGGGAACCAAAATAACCTCAAATGTATGTTTGTTACTCAATCACGCCAGAACGGCTGAACGGATCTGGATGAAACTTGGCACAGAGATAGATTATAGTCTGGACTAACTCATAGGCTACTTTTTATGCCGGAAAATTAAAGAGTTCCCGCGGGATCCACAAAACCTCGATCCACGCGTACGAAGTCGCGGGCATCAGCTAATAACTTATAAAACATGATGGTACCTATACCTATTCGTACATGATTTAGGTCGGCTGGGTTTGCTGTTAGATTCTTGTTTCGATAGTGACAATAATAGTTGGAAATGTAAACGCTTAAGATAACTACCTAGTACCTATCTACTAACCGATCCTCCCCTCCTTCAATCGGGTGTAATTTCTGAAATTGTGGGTGGAAATATCAAAAATCATCAAACACGTGTATGTTTAAGATTATTTTCAACTGATAGAACTGATATTTATTGAAATCTGTGGCCCTTCCTTCCTTCCAGTTTTAATAATTAGTGAGTACTAGCGTTTGCACGCGACTTCTTCGGCTTGGAATTAAGTAAGTTCTTAAAAAACGTATTTCAAAATACTGTGAAAAACATGAAATTCTATATTTTTCATCGAAAGCCTTAATGACCTCCTTAAGGGTGAAATTTCGAAAATGCCTTCCTTAGTGCTCATTTAGGGTGCTCAAGGAATATTCTCTCTGTTCTGTCTGTTCTGGTGGGAGGCTTCGACTGTGGCTGCTTACTAGGAACAGCGTGGCGCCAAGCGATTTCGCGTACCGGTACTATGGTCCGTAAAAACCTATTAGGGATGTAGGCCTAATATACATGCCCTACCTGGTAACCCTACCCAATACTTCCATACCCTTTTTAAATATATAGGCTAGCGCTTGGCTGCAATCAGCCTTCGTACATTTCGTACCTTACCTACCTTAGTACCTTACCTTACCTTACCTTATTTCGTATCAGAAACGTAGACTAAAACGGAAATCTTGAAGGTAAACTAAATTGTCAATACATTTCCAATCAGGTACCTACTTTAATGTTTGCCTCTGGAGATAAATCTAAAAAATCTCCATGATAAACAGCTTGTTTACCCCGTCTGTCTGTCTGAGCGAGGTGGATGTACCAATCACTTAACGGTATCCGGGGATCTCGCTTACGGTATGACTGAACGGCTGATAATAGGCGTCCTACATACTACACACAGATTGCAGCCAAGCGCTAGCCTACATATTTAAAAAAAAACACTACGTGATAAAAAGAGAATAATAAATGCAGTCTTTCGTTGTGAAAAAGTTAACTAGAAGTTCAAGAATATCAAGAAAAGATCTAAACCTCTAAGCTCATCTTAAAACTAACATCTGACTATATAACTTTATTCACAATTTTGATGTGATTTGAAAAAAAAACACTACAACGCAACATTGAAAGCAAATTTTTGCTTTACTCGTTCAACATTTTTATTCTAAATAACTATTGTAACTAAGCAAATAGTTATAAAAATATTTAGAACAAAGCTGGTGTAGGAATAAAAAAATACAAAATGTTAAAATAGTAAATATATTTTAATTAATACTGCATAAAACCCTTGTGAAGTTACACTAATTCAAAAGGGTGTGTGTGTGTGTGCATTCACAAACGGCAGAAGTGAAACTTCAGAAAAGTAGACTACGAGAGAATGAGATAAATATGACTTGTATACTATCTCATTCTCTTGCAGGCTAAATCCTATTATGAATATGTTTGTCTCTTTTTGGTGGCGCTTTTTCGTTTACTCGAATTTTCAATCACTACGATTCTAAAGAAGTTTCACTTCAAAAAATATGAAAACCTATGTTGATTTAAAAAAACTGAACACGAAACCCAACGCATTTTTAGGACATGTCTGGACGCGGCTTAAAGCCTTATCCCAGCAGTGTAGTGGATACAATAGACTCTCGTTCTCGAGAGGCTTTATTTAACCGTGGGAGCGGCAAAGACGACCTGTCTCAACGCAAAGCCTGAAGGAAATCTTTTAGAATCGCGGAATAAATAGCGCAATGCTGCCACCTCGGATTACGGCTCGCGCTTGACAGTTCCAGACTGTGGGTTTTGTGTACGCGGATCTTACGCTGAACGATTTAAATTTACTGTTTGTTGCGTTTGCAGAGATTGACGCAACGCCTTCTTGGAAACTTTTTTAATCCAATACAAGTTAGGCTAGCGCTTGGCTGCAATCAGCCTTCGTACATTTCGTACCTTACCTACCTTAGTACCTTACCTTACCTTACCTTATTTCGTATCAGAAACGTAGACTAAAACGGAAATCTTGAAGGTAAACTAAATTGTCAATACATTTCCAATCAGGCACCTACTTTAATGTTTGCCTCTGGAGATAAATCTAAAAAATCTCCATGATAAACAGCTTGTTTACCCCGTCTGTCTGTCTGAGCGAGGTGGATGTACCAATCACTTAACGGTATCCGGGGATCTCGCTTACGGTATGACTGAACGGCTGATAATAGGCGTCCTACATACTACACACAGATTGCAGCCAAGCGCTAGCCTACATATTTAAAAAAAAACACTACGTGATAAAAAGAGAATAATAAATGCAGTCTTTCGTTGTGAAAAAGTTAACTAGAAGTTCAAGAATATCAAGAAAAGATCTAAAACTCTAAGCTCATCTTAAAACTAACATCTGACTATATAACTTTATTCACAATTTTGATGTGATTTGAAAAAAAAACACTACAACGCAACATTGAAAGCAAATTTTTGCTTTACTCGTTCAACATTTTTATTCTAAATAACTATTGTAACTAAGCAAATAGTTATAAAAATATTTAGAACAAAGCTGGTGTAGGAATAAAAAAATACAAAATGTTAAAATAGTAAATATATTTTAATTAATACTGCATAAAACACTTGTGAAGTTACACTAATTCAAAAGGGTGTGTGTGTGTGTGTGTGCATTCACAAACGGCAGAAGTGTAACTTCAGAAAAGTAGACTACGAGAGAATGAGATAAATATGACTTGTATACTATCTCATTCTCTTGCAGGCTAAATCCTATTATGAATATGTTTGTCTCTTTTTGGTGGCGCTTTTTCGTTTACTCGAATTTTCAATCACTACGATTCTAAAGAAGTTTCACTTCAAAAAATATGAAAACCTATGTTGATTTAAAAAAACTGAACACGAAACCCAGCGCAATTTTAGGACATGTCTGGACGCGGCTTAAAGCCTTATCCCAGCAGTGTAGTGGATACAATAGACTCTCGTTCTCGAGAGGCTTTATTTAACCGTGGGAGCGGCAAAGACGACCTGTCTCAACGCAAAGCCTGAAGGAAATCTTTTAGAATCGCGGAATAAATAGCGCAATGCTGCCACCTCGGATTACGGCTCGCGCTTGACAGTTCCAGACTGTGGGTTTTGTGTACGCGGATCTTACGCTGAACGATTTAAATTTACTGTTTGTTGCGTTTGCAGAGATTGACGCAACGCCTTCTTGGAAACTTTTTTAATCCAATACAAGTTAGACCTTGACTGCGATCTCACCTGATGGTAAGTGGAGATGCAGTCTAAGATGGTAGCGGACTAACCTGTTAGGGGTATGGTAGTTATATAACCCGTAATCGGTTTCTACGGCATCGTGCCGGAACGCTAAATCGCTTGGCGGCACGTCTTTGCCAATAGGATGGTAAGATAACTAGCCACGGCCGCAGCCTACCACGGCCACCAGACCAGACCATAAAAAGATCAGAAATTATAAAATCAAATTGACCCTACCGGGAATCGAACCCGGGACCTCCCATGTTAAGATAAAAGCGTCATCTAAGTATGGTCGTAATCTAAACTTTTACAAGTGCTTTTGAATCGTCGAATGAATCTACCGCTGGTTCAGAATGCCATTCCTATACTACCGAATATGCAAATCTATTCTATTTTAGTTACAGTCTAAAACGAAATGTATCGTTCAATAATTAAAATCAATTTAAGGTATGCAACTTGTAAACTAACACTAAAACTAAAACTTCAATCTCTTTATAGTCAAATAAACATTTACAAGTGCTTGTGAATCGTCGAAATCTACCGCTGGTTCAGAATGGCATTCCTACCGAATATGAAATTCCACTCTATTGTATATTCTATAAAACGGAATGTATCGTTCAATAATTAAAATCAATTAAAACTTCGGATCCTATTAATGCTGCTAATTGAAATGGCCGGTTTCAGCTCCGCTCGTTTGCAATTTGCTAAGTGATTTGTGCGACCGAGGATTATTCTATGTAGTATCTACTCTATTCCAGTATCTCTATACATTTATACTGACAGGAAAATAGACCAACTACTATGTTTAAATTGGTAGGTATCATGACAAATTTCACGCACATCTGTCTGTTATTGTTACTTCGAATTTCATATAGTACTACTGTAATTAGTATTATACCTAGTACTAATATTCCGGAATAAAAAGTAGCCTATGTGCTATTCCAGACTATCCAGACTATAATATATCTCTGTGCCTAATTTCATGCAGATCTGTTCAGCTGTTCTGGCGTGATTGAGTAACAAACATCCATCCATCCAAACTTTCGTATTTATAGTATTAATATATCTACCGCACGGCCCTGTAGCCCTATTATCTTCGTATATCATCTAGTATTATATCAAGGTTTAAATAAATAAATAGTAAATTACCTGAATCACAGTAATTAGTAAGAATGTGAGAACCAACTATCTGATGACCTCTTTTGTGATTCATCGCATGACGACCTTTGTATTTAATTGTATGTGATCGAATGCTTGATATTGCTATATTCTTTACTAGTTAATGCCCACGAGTTCGTCCGCGTGAATTTCTTTATTTTTTATACAAATACCTTTTTCCCATATGTTGCTCCCTATATGATATTTTATATACCCTACCTAGATAGCTATATAAGACGTCCTAGTTCCCCCAAAATTTAAATTATTTTAAAACTAGATGATTCCCGCGACTTCGTCCGCGTGGATTTATGTTTTTTGATTCCCGCGGGAACTCTTCAATTTTCCGGGATAAAAAGTAAGTAGCCTATGTCCTTCCCCGGGATACAATCTGTCCTTGTACCAAATTTCATCAAAATCAGTTGAACAGATACATTTTTTGATTCCCGCGGGAACTCTTTAATTTTCCGGGATAAAAAGTAGCCTATGTCCTTCCCTGGGATGTAACCTAGTACCAAATTTCTTTAAAATCGGTTGTGGAGTTGGGCCGTGAAAGCGTAGCAGACAGACAGACACACTTTCGCATTTATAATATTAGTAAGGATATAGTAACTAGTAAGTAAGAAAGCATCGATTCGTAATCCCCGCAAAAATAAACTGATAACATGACAAAATAAATATAAATTAAAAAAACATTATCTATGACAACATTAGACTGTGCCCAATTAAAAATGAATTTCGGATCAATCGACGAAAGCGCTTTACCAAACTTAATTCTTCAATATTCCGCAGTCATTATGGTTTCCTAAGCCTGTTGGAGCTAGGCTTTATGTCGTTTTAGTTGACCGCGGAAGCCCTATACAGGGAGGTTGATTATGGCGTTTATCTACATACTTAGGGCGTTTATGATACCAATGCCGCAGTACAGTGCAGCGTAAATATTTCGTGAAGTGATAGATCAGTCAGTTAGTCACCTTTTCCTTTTACACAATAACTAGATGATGCCCGCGACTTCGTCCGCGTGGATTGTTTTTTTTATTCCCGCGGGAACTTTTCAATTTTCCGGGATAGCCTATGTCCTTCTTCGGGGTGTAACCTATCTCTGTACCAAATTTCAACAAAGTCGGCTGAGTAGTTGGGCCATGAAAGCGTAGCAGACAGACAGACAGACAGACACCATTGTTACAGTATCAATTGTTGTGATTGGCTGAATTTATTCTTGCTGCGTCAAGGGATTTTGTCCAATAGTGGAAGAGTGATAACAAATTGTGATCGTTACACTGTAGCTGTCATTTTTAGCCGGTCGCCCAGCAGATGCTATTATGATGACAGTTAGCCTTCTATCCTTTCCTCTCGATTCACTGAATTCATAAGAGGAAAAGAAATGAACTTATAATAAGACCAAATAATATCTGAGGGTCAATTATCTAAGCAAATCGTAATCATTTGACAGCTTAAAATGTATTACTCGGACTGTTTAAGGAGTTCATACATGCTTTTTGACGTGCAGGCATCTACGAACTCCTTAAATAGGTCGAATTATACGTTTGACAAACTATATTACGATTTCCTTACACAATCGAGGGGCTGGATTGGGTCAATAACTCGATAGAATGATAAAAACAGTCAACACGAAGGCAGAGTGAACGACGAAAGTTAGATATATTGTGACTTGTGAATCGCAAAGGGGGTCACAAGATAGCTGTTTCTCACGTGCTAATTATTTACCGTGATTCATGAACTTTACTATTATAATTGTTTTTCCTTGAAAATAACAAGGTTAGTGACCTAGCGATAAGAAATACTTTGTACTTTTGTTTACCTACATAAGTATGTTTGTATGTTTGACGACCTCCCTGGCGCAGTGTTGAGCGCTGTTCCCGGGTTCGATCCCCGGCAGGGTCAATTAGGGAATTTATAATTTCTGAATTTTCCCTAGTCTGGCCTAGTGGGAGGCTTCGGCCGTAGCTAGTTACCACCCTACCGGCAAAGACGTGCCGCCAAGCGATTTAGCGTTCCGGTACGATGCCGTGTAGAAACCGATTAGGGGTATGGGTTTGATTTAACTGTCATACCCCTAACAGGTTATCCCGCTACCATCTTAGACTGCATCATCACTTACTATCAGGTGAGATTGCAGTCAAGGGCTAACTTGTAGTTGATAAAAAAAAACCGGGCAAGTGCGAGTCGGACTCGCGCACGAAGGGTTCCGTACCATTATTAATAAATAATTGCCTTTGTTAATGAACCGCAAGACTAACTTTGTTTGTAGAGGTTTATTGTTAATATCAAAAAAACTATGCTAGTTAGAGCATTGGCTATAGTTTTCCTGTAAAATATACGTAAATTCCTATTAACCATAATTATTTCAAATTTTTCGATTGGTAAACTCCGGAAATAAGGGGGGGGGACCGGTATTTTTTTAGACATTTTCCCCGATAAATCAGAAACTATCATAACTAAAAATAATTAAAAATATGTTTTAGAATGTACAAAGTAAACCCTTTCATATGATACCCCACACAGTACAGTTATCTCACTTTTAAATTTCAACCCTCAGATTTTCCACCCTTTTTAAATAAGAACAAAAATAATTTCCAATTTTTTTTAATTCCAGTGTCTTTGGTATTTCTAATATACACAACTATTCCAAATTTCATGTCGATAGCTTCGGTAGTTACTGAAATAATCGAGTGTGACGGACGGACAGACGGACAGACGGACAGACAGACGGAGAAAGTCGCACCATAAGGGTTCCATTTTACCATTTTGGTACGGAACCCTAAAAAATGTGTCTGCTGGCTAGGTATGCTGCAAAGTACAGTACAGTAAATTACAGTATATAACTACCATCGCAGCAGTATTATTTTAAAATGACAGTTTTATGTCACGTACCTTGGACGTCCTTAAAATAAGGATTATAATTCTAAAACACAAACGTCAGCAATATTGAAACAATACGGATTTAAGCGACGCTAGTACGCCCCCAGAAGAATACAAACTATTTTTTTAAAGACTAATTTGAGGTTTTCGCTTGTTCCAGGTAAAGTAAACCAGATATAGCTGCGAGCGTTTACTACGATTCTTGTTCTAAGTATTTAGAAATAAGATTTTTAAGTGATCTACCAATTATTGATTGAATAACATTTAAGTCATAACCGCTGCCCATGAGCATTAAGCACCTGGAGAATGCTTTACCGGTTTTGGAGACTTGATACCGAGATTTGATAATCATGAAATTAATCATTATTTAACCTCGAAAATATTACTCACTCATTCATAGTCAATACAGTAAAGTAGTATAATAGTTATGTTCGCTTTTCATAAACTAGGTATTATTAATTCTTTGTTATTTTGTGGTTTTACTTTGCACGCCTAAAGAACCTGACATGTAGCGCGACCCTGTAGGATTACAATTTACAATAAGATTTAAAAGTTTAGATTAGATCAGTAGGTATTTCTTGTGATCTGTTTTGGTTGCCAAATAACTAAATAAATACCACCTCCATTATGAAGTCGGTTAAAAAACCACAAATCTCCATCTTACCTCTTTAACAGGATCAGGGAGCATACCACATACCATCGATTATGTGTAGGTACTAGATGGGCCCTTTCATAGAAAAAACTTGGGCGTCCGACTTGTAGGGCGTGCCCCTCACCTGTATAAGCCTGTCCTTGTCCCCGCCATAGCGCTGTCCCGCTTTTCAGACTAGATGGCGTTAGTAAAATAAATGCACATTCTTTGTTTGACAGGGCCCGTCTATGTAAATTAAGGTCCGTTGCCTAAGGCCGTATAATTTTTTTAATATTACCTTCGACCTTCGAGTTTGAAAATCATAATCCTTTTTTTATGGACGTCAAGCTACGTGACAAAAAGCTGTCATTTTGAAATAATACTGCCTTTAGCGATGGTGGTAGCCCCCAAGGGTAAACGACCCTTAATTATAAAAGTTAAATATAATACTCCGGCTCCAATTTTAACTTACGCACTTGGACCATTAAAATTCTGCGTGAATTATAAAAGAAAATTCACGTAGAAGAAACACGACAGGAATTTCTGAGGTCGACCTCAGGGAGGAGGGGGGAGTATTCAGAGGGGGAGGAATGCCTTTGAGTACCCCGCACGGAGTATTTGTACTACAATTACATTATGTATTTAAATGTTTTTCTATACCTAACTGATTTTACTTTCTTCCTGGTTTATTCTTCCGGTATAATTAACTGTGTTAAGTCGATTTGATGATTCAGTTAAAAGAAGAAAAAGGGAAAAAGCTTTGAAAAGCAAAAAAAACTAAAAAGCTAACTTGCAGCAAAAAAAAAAGAAAAAAGGAAAAAAAAACATAGTTCACCAAAGGTCATAACTTTATTATCCTCATTCAATTTTATTCGAATAAACTTTTACAAGTGCTTTTGAATCGTCAAGTGAATCTACCACTGGTTGGGAATGACATTCCTACCGAGAAGAATCAGCAAGAAACTCGGGGGTTACTCTTTTGCAAAAATTACAATAATATTTATGTGTTCTACCAGGGCATCCATGCTACAAAGGGTCTTATCCTATGTACTATTTTCAAGACACCGCGCCGTGTAGAAAACAGTATCCTAAAAGTGGTAAACAAGATTACATACAGTCAATATATTATTATAAACCCTACAATTTATCAAGCGAAGCCACGATCAAAAACTAGATAGAGGATTAAAAAAGTTTTTATTTAGTCATGGCCTTAGTTAGTTTTTAGAGTCGCAAAATAAAATTCCACTTTTGTCTTTTTTAAATCGCTCGAGTAAGCAGGCTCAGGTGTGGTCTACTGGTAAACGTCGATACTTCGTCCCGTCCTTATAACCGGGACGGCTAATATTTGAATCGAAAACAAACTAATTCTTGTCTGTATAGTAGATGAATACCTAAATAAACATACCTTGTTTGTTATCAGCGTACATTGAGTTAGAGCATGGAGCAGCAGACCTTAATCAGTCCCAATTGTCGAAGCAAATCGTAATTATTTGACTAAACTTTATTACTACAGAATAGTTAATAGTACAATGTAGATGTACTCGAACTGTTTAAGTAGTTTATACATGCTTTTTGACGTGCAGGCTTCTACGAACTAATTGAACAGGTCGAATTATGCGTTAGATAACCGATTACGAAATGTATGTACTTTATCGTGTATGTATTACTTATTATTTATTTTTAAATGCAGCACCATCCCGCGCTCCGGTTTATTTATCCTTTCACCAAAGGTTGTCTGTAAGAGATTGCTTTAGCAATAAGACCGCATTTGCACATTTCTCTGTAGTTTTAAAACTGCTTCTAAACTGTACCTATACTGTATATTTTGTGTGTGCAATAAAGATATCTAAATAAATAAATAAATACGATTTCCTTACACAATCGGGGGCGAAAGTTTTGATTAAGTATTCTGTATCAAACTGCGAGTTTAGTAATTATTATTATTATTATTGTAAGTGGTAGAATTTTATAGCATTTGTGTTAAAAAATGGTAATAGTAATACAATGATTAAAGACTTCGGCTTCCTTAGATTGGAGGAATCGTCCAAAAGTCCAACAGTCTGGCACGCATCTCTATCTACAAGTTGTCCCGTACAAGGCACTGTTTTGTTAGGCTGAAAATAAAAATATATGCAAGGCCTTACTGTCTCTATGCTTGTGGGCTCTAGTCTGGCAACACCGGTCGGGGACGCGATGATTTTATCTTTAAAATGGCGGTGCGACCGTGTTTGTGTGAATTGCTAAATTAAAATTATAGTTTATTTTGTAATTGTAATTTAGATACAATTAAAATATAATTATGTGGTTAACCAGTGTTTCTTTTAATCTTTTAATATCACATAAAATAAACATTTCATTTTTTAATTGCTCTTCTAGCAATGTGCCAACTCTGTGCCGGTGAATGTTTAGATAGGAATCTTTCCACGACCTCGTTTTGCTATTAGGATCATAAAAAACAAATCATTGTTGTCTTTGGAATTATTTTTTCGAAAATGATATGTTCGTCAATTATCTCATCATATGAAAGAAAACTGACTGACTAGGTATCAACGCACAACTCAGTACGACTGGATGGATCGGGTTGAAGTTTGGCATACAGCTACCATAAGAAAGGATTTTTGAATTTAACTCTTTAAGTATAGGTTAGACAAGGGTTTTGTAGTTAACCAATCTAAATAGAACAAAACCGCTGGCAACAGTTATCTTACAGTACAGTAGGTACAGTAACACATATTTATTACTAGATGATGCCCGCGACTTCGTCCGCGTGGATTGAGAATTTTTGGTTCCGGCGAGAACTCTTTAATTTTTCGGGATAAGAAGTAGCCTATGTGTGACTATCTATCTATCACTATCAATCGTTCTGGCGTGATTGAGTAACAAACATCCATCCATCCGTCCATACATCCGAACTTTCGCATATTATAATACATATTATTATAGACTTTAGTGAACTAGAACTTAAAAAGAACTAACTTTCAAGAATATATGCATTTGATCTCAGGCAAGCAGGTTTCCTCAGAAGTCATGACGTTGTTAATCACCTTAAAATGGAGGCCAGTTTTTATTTGTTATTCCAGACTATAATCTATCTCTGTGCCAAATTTCATCCAAATCCGTTAAGCCGTTCGGGCGTGATTGAGTAACAAACATCCATCCATACATCCGTACATCCATCCATCCAAAATTTCGCATTTGTATTATTTATTTTATTGATTTTAGTTACAACAATAAAAAAGATTTTTGCATAATGACCGCCAAACTTCGGTTTGAAGAAGGCACGCGATGATGAAGATGAACACAAGGACGGAGTCTCTTTCATCACTCACTAGACCAAGTGGTCATGACCCAAAGATAAAACTAGTAAAATAAATAGGTAACACATCATTCCTTACTTCTGTGTTCTGTGTGGCATGTTTATGCATAAACCTACATTATTCGCTAAAAGATCAGCGAAACATTAGTTAGTGCTATTTCTTAACTACTTTTATGGCACAGATTAAATAACATGCTCCTGTGTGGCAATTTCGCGGTAGAACCCTATATTATTTTCTCAAAGATCATCGTAACTTGAAGTCAATGCTATATCATTACCAACATGCATATTTTCAATTGTTAAAAACTCTAAATGGTAGTTCACATTACGTCAGCGCTGATGCATCAAAAAAGGACATATTTATGTTTGCAACCTGAGACTGAGATCATTAATTTTACCTGCGTGAGGTAGTCAAACCAAGCAATTCATTTGAATCCTTATTGCAAATCAATTGAGTTGAAATCACTTTGAAGATGCTTTTCGTAAGGAATTCAAACGTAACTACTAGTAATTTCAAACCTTATTGCAAATGAGTTGTGGTTCAAATTTTTTTGAAGCGGTTTTCTATAAAGTTTCTTAGAATTGATCGGGCGTTGATAACATCAGCGGGGCGATTAATTTGTTAACTTTTGTTAATTTGAGAACTTGAATTTTTGACGTATCGATGTATTGTTAATTCAATTTTTACTTTATTTTTTGCTCGGTCGACTTAACGGAACGGAAATAATTGAGTAGTTAGTCATATAGCTTCGTTATTTTTTACTTCTTATTTACGTCCCCGTTATTTGGATGCGTATCAATTAGGAAGGAAATTATTACCTAAGTATCTACGTCTAATTACGTTAAGTATTAGTTAGGTAAGTTAAGTATTTCTTAAATAAATTATTTAAATTTAGATTGAGATGCGTTATCTTTTTTTCAAGCGCTGAACAATGGAAATTATGGAGTCTTTAGTCCACACTCCACGTTTTCTGATATTTTTTAAGGCTTGAACGCCGACTATTAACTTGAGAAGAAAACAAACTTTAGTAAAAAGAGCTTTAGTTAAATAAAGTCTATTAAATTATTTTATTTTAAAAAAGAAACCTACCTTTTAAATCACTATTACCTAAATATTTAAAAGGAAAAGGTGACTGATTGACTGATCTATCAACGCAGAACTCAAACCACTGCACTGATCGGGGTAAAATTAGCTAGCTATGGAAGTAGACATCCGCTAAGATAGGATTTCTGAAAATTCGACCCCTAAGGGGGTAAAATGGGGGTTTGAATTTGTATAGTCCATGCGGAGGAAATCGCGTGCAAAACCTAGTAATACATAATTATTATGTATTTCAGTAATAAATAATTTAGTGAATCTTTAAAATTTGCTCCTAGATGGGTGGGTGCGTGGGATATCAAACAAAAGAAAAAGAGACCTTTTTTACCAAAGAGTAGCCATTGAAACCGTAAACCGATACAAAAACAGTGGTAATTCGATAGGGGGGGATACAGTAAAAACTGTAATCGGCTTACTACAGCGTTAAAGGGATTTGGGGAATGTAAAAGGGATCTTACCTAATGTAAGGGCAGCGTTTTGGATTAAAGGGTATTTTTATAAATAAAACCTTTTGATGTTTTAAAATGGATTATTTGAAACAAGACTGTTGGAAAATTAGTGCTACTATTAGGTTTTAATTGAGTTTAGATATTATGTTTTAGTAGAGACTATAGACTAGAGCATGATTTTATCCATTACGAGCCCCTTGACTAGTGGTATATTGTATGATGATGCAGCCTGAGATGGCAGTGCGGGCTTACCTACCTGTTTGGGATACCTATGGCATATCAAGTCCATTCTAAATATCCTGTAAGTATATATAACTGGTTTCTATACGGCATCGTGCCGGAACGCTAAATCGCTTTTTAACTAGCCGGTAGGGTGGTAACTAGCCAAGGCCCAAGTTCCCGACCAAACCAGACCAGAAACAAGTTAGAAATTATAAAAATCTAAATCGCCCCTGCCGGAGATCGAAAGTGGGACCTCCTACATTAAAGACCATAGCACCCACCAATAAAACCACAGCACTCACCACTGAGTCAGGGAGGTCGTCAAAAGCAGGGGCCTTACTACCATCGCTCAAAACAGTATTATTATAACTTTGTTGACCCTCCTGTTTCAGAGTTAGAAAACTTTTTTAGGGACTTCAAGGTATGTTACGAGTGTAAAACTGCAATGTTAAAACAACACTGCTTTAAGCGTAAGTCCACAGTGCTTTTATCTATTAAACTGCCATTTACTGATCTAGGTATAGGTATGTCAGCAAACACTCGAATAAGTAGCCTATTCCTGTATCGCGTCACAGTCAGCAAAATTCCAAACGTCACTGAAATGTTTGGCTTCAGTTTCTCAAGCACTGCTGTGCGATCGCCTATCGTTATTGATCACCAAGGCGGTCCAATTTGTTCTTGAATTGCATGTGAAATGTGAATAGCTTTCGAATAAGTACTTATTCCAAATTCGTTTAGGAAAAAGATCTCTGCGACTTCGGGTATATGTTATTGATTCCCGTGGGAACTCTTTAATTTTCCGGAATAAATCTGTACATTTATAATAATAGTAAGGATGTATTTAAATCTGTTTAAAATAATATCAAAACTAAATTAACGGTTCTAAATAGTGCTGTCATTTCCTGCAGGGAGTATTATGAAAGGCATAACAATATTATAATAATATTATTTTTATTATTTAGAGCTGTCATTTTAGTTTAGAGATTGTGATCAACATAGTTAACCTCAATTTTTCATTCTAAAAAAATCATAACCGGAAACTAAACCATACTGCCAACGTTTCAAGCCATATTGTTTCATTATTGTTAACTTTCGTGTTTTAGAATAACAATCCTTATTTTAGAAACGTTAAGGTATCAAACTGTCACTAACCGACTTCCAAAAAAGGAGGAGGTTCTCAATTCGGCGCGTATCTTTTTTTTTTTTTTTTAGAGTAATATTGCTTATGTATTGTTTTGAGCGTTGGCAGTATGGCCCCTGATAAAATAAAACTTGGTAGTGAAGGTAGAAAAATTACTCTAGACATTAGAGATGTCATCAAATCGAGGGAGGTGAATCGATCGATGTCGATAAAACCTTCCCTTCCATTGGACCGTGACAGTAGCTATAAGTACTTTTAGCGGGTAGATAGACAAAAGTTCGATCTCATTCGAGACAATCTGTCCGTTTGAGCGTGTCAAGTTAAATATTTGAACTACGGAAGTCGCTTCGAACTTTGCGAAGACGTGCCGCGTTTGGGCGCTTGCAAGTATAGCTGGCGCCAGTCATTTTGTCGTGAAGTTGACCGCAAGACGCGTCGCAATAGCATAATTTCATGCGTAGTATGGAACGGACTTCGACAGTTGTATAAACTGTGCAAACAAGACGGCTATTTGATTGGCGCTGACTATATCTGCCCATGAAGGAACTCGAAGTTTAATTCGCGATTAAAAAATAAAAAAAAAAATAAAAAAAAAAAAAATCTTTATTAGCAAAAGAGTTTTTGACAGTGTCGTTTACTAGTGGTCTCCAAACTAGGTAACCTGTATCGTGGCGACCGTGTATGTTTCCTAGTATGTTTTACAGGGGACTAGGAGTGTACCCTTTGCGATTATAATATTTTATAATAATAATATGTAGTTTCTAGAATCTAATACAACGTTGAGGTAAGGCGCAATAAATAAATAATAAATAAATAAATATATATGTGTATAGGTATATGTATATGTTGCATTTTTGATACTAATTATTTTAGTTTGTAAGACATTTTTGCCGTAAGTATTTCCTCTGTGTTCTTGTATGTTAATGTTTTCAGCCAGTTTGTGATAGTATGAGATGCCTGTTTTGTTGTGAGGTGTTTAAGGTTATAGGACTTTGCAACAAAGTTGTAGATTTTAGCGTCAACATAAGGTATAAAGCGTTTAGCAAAGGCTGTTCTCGCGACTGGTAAATAGACTTTAACTACTCTTCTCTTAAAAGTATCGTTCACATTTGGAGATTGGAGTAGCCGTCTATGTCTCATCAGGGCTGCTTTCAGTATAAAGAGCTGACGAACTGTAAGCACTCCACTGTCTTTATAAAGTAGTACAGTTGAGTACCTGAAAGGTTTTTTTAGCATTACTTTTAAGACTGAGCGTTGGGCTCTCTCTAATTCTATTAAAGTTGTCTTTGCTGCACTTCCCTAGGATAGAATACCATAATTGAGTAGCGACTGACATAATGATACGTATGCTTATTTTAATGTTGATATCTTCGCCACGTCACGTAGTTTTTCATTATACCAATGACCTTTCACACTCGTCCTGAGAGGAAGGCGATGTGGGATCTAAATGATAAATTGTGGTCCACCTGAATCCCAAGATATTTAATGACGTCGACCATGCCGATTTCATCACAATTACACTGAGCCGTTGTGGAACTATTTGCACTGGTCATGCTGCACCTATGAATCTTCAGGCAATGGGTTCTATTTGGGGCGGACGCAGCAGTTTTATGAAAGAGAAGGTATTTGGTTTTGGCTATATTCAGCGTCAGTAAATTTCTGTTAAGCCAGTTCGATAGCACTGAGACTCCCTGCTGAGCATTTAGGTATACTTCATCCCAAGTCTGGCCATGGAATATTATGGCAGTGTCATCGGCATAACAGATGATGTCAGCGTTTTTGAGTGGCAAATTATGTATGTCGTTAATGTATAATATAAACAGCGTAGGCCCAATTATGCTGCCCTGAGGTACCCCAAAATTAATATTCTGCATTTCACTTTTTAAATTTGATACTTTCGTACACTGCTTTCTGTTTGACAAATAACTACTGAACCACTGAAGTGGTATGCCTCTGATACCAGTGCATTCAAGTTTCCTTAGCAGTACCGCTGTAGAGACGGTATCAAATGCCTTTGCAAGGTCCAGGAATAGACCTATACAACCCTTCTTTTGGTCCAGGTGGGTTGACACTATAGACGTCAAGAGTAGAACTGCGTCTTCCGCTTATTATCCGCGACAATAGGTAAATCTATGTGGTAAGTACAGTGTGTATCCCGCACATATAGCCCGCGATATTCACCACACCACAGAAATCTTCCAAATTACTCTCAACGTACGTTTCACTCCGATACCGGAGCATCTTCAGGAGATGTTGATACGACAATGCACGATTGTCGAGTCAAACTTCTAGTTCCTTCATTATCATGGACTTCCGCAAAGTAACGCCTGCATCTATCCACTATATCTGGCCAGTTTAGATTTTTGTGACTCATAATTATATCAAACTAGCTGATGCCCGCGACTTCGTCCGCGTGGAATATGTTTATTAAATTAACACGGGAACTCCTTAATTTTCCGGGATAAAAAGTAGCCTATGTCACTCTCCAGGTCCTCAACTATACCCATGCCAAAAACCACGTTGACCCGTTGCTCCGTTGCAGCGTGATTGAAGGACAAACCAACAAACACACTTTCGCATTTATAATTTTAGTATGACGAACTAGAATAAAATCCATCACGCCAAGTACGTATTTTTTTACGAAAAATATGGTTTTCGGGAACTATCTTGATGAAACCAGGCAAGCGGTTCAAACGCAGCATGCAGGTTAGCCAAGCAAGGCCTTTGGTAGTTCGTACTTCGTGTGAATTCATGCCCCACTAATAGAAGCTGATCTTAAGGTCGCTCTTAAGAACTTACCGAACTTTCTGAGGCTTGACAGCGTTCTAAATAGTTCCGTAATTATTGGTTTCGGTTCGTTACATTTTATTCAAAAAACATTCATGTATTATAAATTCGAAAGTGTGTCTGTCTTTCACGGCCCAAATACTCAACTGATTTTGATGAAATTTGGTACAGAGATGGGTTACATCCCGGGGAAGGACATAGGCTACTTTTTATCCCGGAATATTAAATAGTTCCCACGGGAATCAAAAAACATTAATCCACGCGGACGAAGTCTAGGGCATGATATAGATTCAAAATTCTTACTCATTATATTATTATTTTACATGTTTGCTAAATCGTATTTGTTTTAAATTAATTAATATTTTCTTCATCCATGTCTTGCTAAAGGAAACAAAGGTAAGATTATTTAATTTATTTGACTTTACGCTTGTCCTCTGTTGAGCACAAGTTTCCCTCAGAATGAAAAGGGTTAGATTTGGTTTTAGAACTTTAGGCCGGCCATACACGGACTGCTCGAGCAGTTAGCCAACATACACGGACCACTCTTGCAGTCATAATCAACAGCTTGAAGCTACCATTGATAACTGCTCGAGTGGTTCCATGTATGTGTGTACGTAGAAGACTGTAGTTTACAATGCAGTCGCAGTCAGGATGGACAGCTTGAGCAGCAGTCCATCCTGACTGCTTCAAGCTGTCCGTGTATGGTCGACTTTAGAGTGTAGTCCACTTTGCTGGTCATGTGCGGATTGGCAGACTTCATGTAATATCTTGGAGATAGAGAACATTGTTTTGTTGTTTGAGTTGAAACTCTGTAAGGACTTTTCAGGTAAAAAGAACGGATTATGACGAAGTTTATGAACATGAGGGAACATAAAAAAAACCGGCCAAGTGCGAGTCGGACTCGCGCACCGAGGGTTCCGTACAAACCTGCAGATATATAAGTAAAAGTTATGGTATTTTTACTGCTAAATGAAATCCATAACATTAGTAAGTTTAAAATTATTAAAAATATTTTTACTATATAATGTAACTAAAAATGTATGCTTTTCGCAATTTTTCCTTCATTTGTGCTATAGGACGTTGCTTCGTACCAAATTTCAAGATTCTGAATACACGGGAAGTGCCCTATAGCTTTTGATTCCGTTGCGAGTGTCGAAAATTTGCATAAAAATATTTTTATTATATGATGTAAATAAAATATATGCTTTTCGCCATTTTTCCTTTATCTGTGCTATAATACGTTGCTTTGTACAAAATTTCAAGATTCTGAGTTCACGGGAAGTACCGTGTAGGTTTTGATTCCCTTGCGAGTGTCGAAAATTTGCAGCATAAACGGCTGTATCTTTTGATTGCGTTGGCTTAGAAGTTTGACTTTTTCACAGCTCCAAGGGATAGTAGACCGAAGTATTTGATATGAATTTTTGCTTGATACAGCTGAGAAAAATGGTCTTGACACACAGACGGACGGACAACAAAGTGATCCTATAAGGGTTCCGTTTTTATTTCCTTTTGAGGCATGGAACCCTAAAATAGCGAATATCAAATGTGTTTAGTTTAATGTTATCTATTAATGACGTTGCAAATTTTTAAACCCTCATCATGCAGCACAACTAAATAATATCCTTTCAAACCAACAAACCCCACACTTTGCTCTTATCATAATAGACAAGTCACACATATGGCACCGTTGGCAAAACCGCTGAATCATTACCACAAATACGTATCACTCCAAAGGGCAAACCTGCAACATTTGATGGGGAGACGCTATACCAACGTACTCACTGGCAAAGTGACCGCTTGGTCAATTAATGGAAGTTTCATAGAAGTGTGTCACGATACTGCTGAATCTTACCATGACTAGGTATGACCCCAGAGAGCAGTCTACTCGTAGAGGGGAGACGCTATACACTGCG
This sequence comes from Erebia epiphron, assembly GCA_963932025.1. NCBI lineage: Eukaryota > Metazoa > Arthropoda > Insecta > Lepidoptera > Nymphalidae > Erebia > Erebia epiphron. The sequence continues at coordinate 27,343,296 of OZ009947.1, read as the reverse complement.
TCTGGACCTTTCCACTGACAAAGTGACTATAAATGGTTGAATAAGTTTAATAGAAGTGTGCGTGAATTATGTATTTGTGTATGAGTAAGAATGTGTCCTGTTTTAATGTGAATTTCTCAACGGTGGATATCACTAAGCCAAGTATACCTTTATCGAGGAGCAATTGAAAACTACTATAAATAATATTTATAAAAAATATATGTCGTCCAAAATGTGACCGTTAATGGGCATGGTGCCCAAAATATTGGCACTATTACCACGCTGAATTGCCAGGCTAAATAAGCGCCAGCTCTTTCATCAACTTTTGGGGCACGACATTGATAAAATTGTCCGTGTCGATTATAGTTAGTGTATTGTTTTTATTTTGGTGTTAACATGTACTATTACCCATTCTGTGGTGGTAACGTTATTTGTCGTCTCTCACGCATGTTACTTGATGCTTTTTCCTGATTTATTTCGGGCCTTTCGGGCTGATTCATTATTTTTGACCCTTGATTTAATTATAAAATTAAGGGGAGGCGATATAGTTAGTTCTGTTTAACTATACAATGACATGCTATTTTGTTTGTTAATGTTATTATGCTAGTTCTCCTTTATGGTTCTATCTTATCTTATCTTATCTCATCCAGCTAGAACTATCCCACGGTGGGCTAAAGGCCTGCGTGCGTACGAGTACCTACGTATATACTAAATAAAACAAATGTATGTATTTTACATGCATAATTTTATTATTATCATGACTTTTCGATTGATTTTCTATTCCGTCAGCCGTCAAAAAGTCCTAAAAATAGATATACTAAGCGGTATATTAAAATCTGTAATTAAAGTAAATTAGACATCATATTATATTACTACTTAGTACTTACCTATTTATTTACTCTAAATAATCATTTTTTGTTCAGAAATGTGGCTCTTTTAATAAGTAGAAGACACATTTACTAACTGTTTGTTTCAAGATATATTTCAAAATTACCTATAGTATTTATAAACTTATTATCTATCTTATTTTTATCTTGACATTTTCCTAAATACTGCCGAGAATTAAAAAAAAAAGACGAGTAGCACTCGGAGACTGCCGCGGTAAAGCTATTGCATAGCATTTTTTATCAACTTGCTATGACTACTTGTGTTGTTGACTTCAAGTTGTTGAAAATATAAAGGCGAAATAATGTTAAAGAATTATGTTTTCAATAGTCCGGGTGTCCAAAGGGAATCAAAAAACCTCTTTGTTGAGGTTTTTTGATTTATATTTTCAACAACTTGAAGTCAACAACACAAGTAGTCATAGCAACCAAAATCATCTTTTCATAAAAATAGTCTTTTTATTTTCAACAAATTGAAGTCAACAACACAAGTAGTCATAGCAACCAAAGTGTTAGGTTTTTTTTCGTTACGGAATTTCTGGATTCGGTCTCCACGCTCAAGGCCCGCGATAGAAGCAATAGCTTAAAAATATCCTGCTTAAGTATAACAAAAACTTTTGCGACTCTAAAAAAGAGGCCTTTGGTGTCCTTTTCAGAACTTGCGAATATTTCTTTCAGACCGCTATCAAACGTATAACGAAACGAGTTTTGGAGAATTTTTTCAATGGAATACTACCTGGGTACTTGTTTTGACGACTTTGTGAGGGTAAAATTTTCACTGCATTTTTCTCGGTGGGAACACTTTTGTGAGGATTTATGTGTGCTAACTTTTTGAAAAATACCTAGTTTTGGGCACAATCACGCCAGAACGGCTAAACGGATCTGGATGAAATTTGGCACATAGATCGATTATTTATAGTCTGGAATAACGCATAGGCTACTTTTCATCCCGGAAAATTAATGAGTTTCCACGGGAACCAATGAAACCTCAATCCACGCGGACGAAGTCGCGGGCATCAGCTAACTATCTTATCTTATATATATAAAAAAACCGGCCAAGTGCGAGTCGGACTCGCGCACCGAGGGTTTCGTACAAACCTGTAGTAAGTTTTAAATAAAAAAACCGGCCAAGTGCGAGTCGGACTCGCGCACCGAGGGTTCCGTACAAACCTGTAGTAAGTTTTAAATTAAATGTTTTTTTTAAATATTTGAGTTGATTGAATGAAAGGTAAATTGCGATTTACGATTAATGACGTATTAAAAAAAAACTACTTACTTGATCTCGTTCAAACCAATTTTCGGTGGTAGTTTGCATGGTAATGTACAACATATATTTTTTTTAGTTTTATCATTCTCTTATTTTAGAAGTTACGGGGGGGGGGACACACATTTTACCACTTTGGAAGTGTCTCTCGCGCAAACTATTCAGTTTAGAAAAAAATGATATTACAAACCTCAATATCATTTTTGAAGACCTATCCATAGATACCCCACACCTATGGGTTAGATGAAAAAAAATTTTTTGAGTTTCAGTTCTAAGTATGGGGAACCCCAAAATTTAAATTTTTTTTTCTATTTTTGTAAGAAAATCTTAATGCGGTTTACATAATACATCTACTTACCAAGTTTCAACAGTATAGCTCTTATAGTTTCGGAAAAAAGTGGCTGTGACATACAGACGGACAGACAGACAGTCAGACAGACAGACAGACAGACAGACAGACAGACAGACAGACATGACGAATCTATAAGGGTTCCGTTTTTGCCAAATTTGGCTACGGAACCCTAAAAATGAATCCCTATTTCCCTTGGTCACGGCATCACGCGTAACGGCTGGACCAATTTCGCTAATTCTTTTTTTGTTGTATAGGTGAGGACCTGGAGAGTGACATAGGGTACTTTTTATCCCGGAAAATTAAGGAGTTCCCGCGGGTATAACAAAATACTTAAACCACGCGGACGAAGTCGCGGGCATCAGCTAACTATAATATTATAAAAAACAATCTGAGTCCGACTTTTTAATGTTGTTTGCTATCGCCCTTACCTTCATTTTTTTACATTAGCTAACAGACGCATTCTCAGGCATTTGAATTTCCATTTCCAAGTTCGATATTTGAAACACGCGGGATTTTAAACAAGATAAAAGTCATTCATTCGATTTCATTCTACTTTTCACTTTTCTAACTGAATAACAATATAATAAAAACCAAATTCTTGAGTCTATTTTGAACTTTAAATGAATATGTGTAAGAAACATTATTGTAAGATGATACGTAAGTTCAGGATATATTTGAACTTGTTAGGGTTCCGTACCTCAAAAGGAAAAAACGGAACCCTTATAGGATCACTTCGTTGTCCGTCCGTCTGTGTGTCAAGACCCTTTTTCTCAGAAACGCATGGAGGTATCAAGCTGAAATTCATATCACATACTCAGGTCTACGGTTCCTTGGAGTGGAGCTGTTAAAAAATCAAGCTTCTAAGCCAACGCAATCAAAAGATACAGCCGTTTATGCTGCAAATTTTCGAATTTTCTAGCACTCGCAAGGGAATCAAAACCTACAGGGTACTTCCCTAAAAATATTTCTAATAATTCTCTAAAAATATTTTTAATAATTTTAAACTTAGTCCTACTACCCCTTTCAGCCTGAACGCGTAGAGGTATTAAATTGAAATTAAAATAGATAAGTGGAATAAAAATACTATAACTTTCAATTATATACCTACAGGTTTGTACGGAACCCTCGGTGCGCGAGTCCGACTCGCACTTGGCCGGTTTTTTTTTTTCAACCCTATTTTCAAAGCTATTTATGTATTATTTCGCACTATCACACGGTTACTCCCAATTTGTAGAGATACTTCTTGTATTGTAGAGATATAATATATCAACTGTTGTTTTTGATTGTATTTTATTATACTCATTTTAATAAAAATTATAAATGCAATCGTAATTGTCTCGAATTGAATTAAATTAAATGCACGGGTTCGCATTTTGATATCGAAGGTCTAACTGAATTTAAAATGAAAAATGTCCTTTTTCGAATTTTGCAGTTTTAATTGGATATTGATTCTATTATGTTATTAAATCATAAGAGTTTGTCGATAAAACCTGTATATTGGGTTTTATCTAAGTATTAATTTTAGTCTGAATGTCGATGTCAATGATGCAATTTTTACAAGATGGACCTATTTCTGGACCATGAATTGTTAAAAAAACACGCAGGTACTTTCGTTAAATTATTAGGTCTATTAAAGCATAAATAGGCCACTTTTATGGTATTAACACGCCAGTTATTATATTAATAAGCGGTTTAGTTTAAAAATAGATAACTAAACGCTGCAAGCGTACATTAGTAGTCATTATCTACATGTAGTATAGGTAGGTATACAATAAAAGCTAAGTACATATTTTTCAACCGTGTTTAAAATTATGCAGCCGCGTACACACTGCATGTATTCATATAAAAACTAAAAATAGCCTTTATCTACTCCAGCATCGAAAAGTTCCAATTTCGAATTTGACAACTATATCGAATTGAACCCTCTTTCGTGTTTGCTTCTCATAACGATACAGTTCGTTGTATGGGAGCTGTATCGTTATGAGTCGTAGCTGTATCGATATGGTTATCTTCATAAATAGGATACCTATAGCTTAGCGGCTCTGAGTTCTGGCACTTTTGGTTTTTATTAATTTATAAAGTAAAAAATTATAAAGACGTCCTTGTCGTAGATAAAATCTTGTATGCAACTGTACGTAATTAGTCATTTTAATTCTCGTACTATCCTATTTTGATACTCGGCAAGCCTCGTATCAAAAAACAGCACTCGAATTAAAATGACCCTCATTACGATACAGTTGCATAAATAGCTATTGTCACTTTCCAGGTCTTCAATTACGCCCGTGCCAAAAATCACGTCGGTCCGTTGCTCCGTTGCGGCGTGATTGAAGGCCAAACCAACAAACAAACACACTGCATTTACAGCACTACGAGTGTAATGCGTTCTGATCTAAGAACAAACCTGCAACACCTTACCTTCCCTTTCTTACCTTACCTTCAAATATTATAAATACGGTAGTCTGTTTGTTGGTTTGTCCTTCAATCACGCTGCAACTGAGCCGCGGTTTGACGTGATTTTTGCATGAGTAAGAAAGTCGCATGGGCTACTTCTTATCCCGGAAAATTAAGTAGTTCTCGTGGAAATCCGTTCTCGGCTGAAGCCTCCCACCAGATTGAAAATCTAACTAAATGATTACTTTAAAAAGAAGGACCCATTTCTGGTGTATCGGATAGTGTTTTTCGTTCCCGTTTTAGACAATGCTACACTCTAATGGTAACGTGTGAGCGTCGGGAGGATTTTTGTTTTGTTGGCTTTTAAATAGAAACCAGTAAATCTTATTAGACCGGGACGCGCCAAGAAAAGTATACCCCTTTCCTTATTCGGACGTCTATTAACGTTAAAAGGTCTTTGTCGAAAGGAATAAGTATATTTAGTGCATAATAAGGACGATATAATGCTGGTAGTGCCAGTTTCAATAATACCAAAGCCAAAGTGACGTTTGGATGGCACACAATGTTATTTTATTAGTGTAGAGTCAAAGGCGGAAGACGAAATCCTTTAGTGAAAATAATATAAGTATCGTATCGATTTAGCATTTAAATTATAGATAGATAGATGACGTCTGTGACTTAATTCCCGTGAATTTCGATTGTTTGAAGCTATACTTTTTTTGTCGCGATCAGGAAAAATTGTCAGAGTAAATTTTTACGAGGCGCGCGCACATTGACTCCCAAATTCGACATCCTGAAGTTAGTTGGTCAACCTAAAAGTCTTGCAGAAAAAGGCCTCCCAACAAAATAAAAATAAATACATTTACCTACTGTATGTTGGGTGAGAACTGATAATTACTATGTTCAAGATATTTATTATTTGCTATCAAAAAGTATAACTTCTTGCGTGCGTAGGTACATATAAGTAGGTACACAGACACTTGTTTTTTTTAATAACTGTGGGAATTTCTTGATTTTCTGGAATTATAAATTGCTTATAATATAATATTATGTTCTTCCCCAAGATGCAGCCTATGTCTGTACAAAATTTCACCTAAATTGGTTGAATAGAGTGGCCGTCAAAATGTATTAAACGGACAGACAAACTTTCACAATTATATGTATCAAACTGGATGATGCCCGCGACTTCGTCCGTGTGGATTAAGGATTTTCAATTGCCGTGTGAACTCCTTAATATTTCGGGATTAAGTAGCCTATGTCCATCCCGGGGATGCAAGTGCAACCTACCTTTGTACCAAAATTACATCAAAATCGGTTGAAAAGAAAAGCCGTTAAAGTGTAGCACACAGACAGACAGACACACTTTTGCATTTATAGTATTAGTATGGATAAAGTGTAGATTTCTGGCGATTTACAATTGCTATACTTATATTAAATTTAAATATTTGCATGCCAAAATAGAAGAATAAATCGAATTGTATCTATAAATACTCATACTTATTCGAGATATTTATCTTATTTCTTTCTCTTACTATGTATTTCTTAGATACCACTCATAGAAATATAAATATCATACCTATATTCAAGCTCCAATTTATGTTATTTCACAAGTGTGAGGAATGAACGCTATTCGCAGTGTTGTTGCGATGCTGAGTGGTGATTCATAGGTGATTTTGCATTGCATTTCATGTTCAATTTAGGTTTCTTGCAATGAATTGTTCATTTTACTTTGGAGGTTATATTTTGGCAACATTGAGTGTTGCAGGATGCAGAGTTTATTTTGATTGATGCTAAGTAATTTAATCACCAATCGTAGCTTTTCAATATATAGGCTGTAATCATGACAGCCAATCACAAAAATTCAGGAGAATGTTGGTGGGTCGGTAACAGAAAAATAATATAAAGGTGAGAGAAAATGGCGTCGGGAGTTCAGTCTGTATTAAAATTTTGAGGAGTTATTACAAGTGGATAAAGTGTATATTATTATTGATTGTATTGGTGAAGATTAGGGTGAATTACTGCATTTTGCTGAGATAAGTATAAATTATAATTACATACTATTTTAAGAGGTTATGTTAGGTTATCATTATCGATTTCTAAACAATTGGCTTTTGGAATATTTTGAGACAGATCTTGTAGTGAAATTTATTAAAATCAATATAATTGTAAAATCAACTTTAATAGTTCATCGTTTTTATATAATATTATGTTTTAATATCATTGGCTGTTCAATAATTTTTAAAGAGCAACTATACCAGTTTCTTGCAGTTTCTTCTGGATAGAATGTGATTCTAACATACACAACAAACTGGAATGAACAGAAATTAAAATCTATTCATGGTTATCTTTGTGTTACTTTTAACCTACTAGCAGTGTGGTCTAATGTCTTTGACACAAAACAAGAATGTTATTTTGGTATCTGTATGTTTTAGCTCATATTTATACGATTTTAATAGGTGGTACTCAAGACTTACCTACTCTTTTCATGGAAAATAATTCTATCGCATTTAGATAATTTCGTAAAAACTGTTATATTTTCATGTTATAAGTGAAAATTTTATTGAAACTAGATGATTCCCGCAACTTAGTCCGCGTGGACTAAGCTTTTTCGATTCCCGCGGGAACTCCTTAATTTTCCGGCACATAAAGTAGCCTATGTCCTTCCGCGGGATATAACCTATCCCTGTAATTTTAGGCTTCCCTTGGAATAGGTGGGCCGTGAAAGCGTAGCAGACAGACAGACACACGCATTTATAATATTAGTATGGATAGCTAGCATGTTGCTTATAAGTTATAGCTGAACTGCCATGTTTATTTTTTTGGAAAAAAGGGGATGATGACAACTCAATCAAATTATATCAACTCTTTATCAAACTTAAAAACGCGCTTCTCGTTCTAGTATGGAAGTTTGTATAAAATACCTAGTTGTGACGTCATCACTTTTTCTGTAATCTATAATTTAAAATGGTTAACAAACTTAAAACTTACCGAGGATCAGAATTTTAGGTCTTTTGGAAGACCCTCTATCTATACTATTATTATAAATCCGAAAGTTTGGATGGATGTATGGATGTTTGTTACTCAATCACGTCACAACGGCTGAACGGATCTGAATGAAAGGCACAGAGATAGATTATAGTCTGGAATGGCACATAGGCTACAGACAGACGCAGTCAGACGCAGGCGCGGACGCAGTCGCGGGCATCAGCTAGTTTAATAATAATTGCAGTAAGAAATTTCCTAAATATGCTAGAAATATTCTATAGCCGGCAGCCAACGTGCTCGCGTCTTTGAAAAAACGGTTCAAATTCGAGTAAGTAGGTATAGTTAACATTTATTATTATTTATGTAGAAAAAAGTTAAGTGATTTCGTAAACCCTAATGCACGATAGTTATATCAGATAATGAATTCTCCATCGCACATATAATTAAAACGAACAGACCCTGATTTAAATCCGGAAACTGCTGGGTCAGAGGAGACCGGGGAAACTTTTAATCAAATTAGTTCTTGTTACCGAAATTCTAACCAATAGCCTGCGACGTAAACCGGCTAGTCATTATTTAGGCGATAATAATAATACTACAGAAACAGCACGTAACAAAAAATTGGCATATATTATATTGGTACTAAACAATTGTTATTCTATCTTGATTAAGATCCAAGCAATGAGGTCACCAAATTACTATCGATAAATCGATAGACACAATTAGCTGGCAATTCTGGTTTCTACATTATTATTTTTGGTCCTTTAGTTCCAATAGCGAATGCCAGTAGACATATACGTGATGAAATGTTTAACGGTATAAAAAGTACCTATTTGAACTAAAAAGAACAACGAAAACATACCAAAATTCAGCATCGTCAAGTCAACACGACGCGCGTTGGCGCACTACTAACCACTGGTATATAAGTATGTTTCCTAGCAAAGTCTTTTTTGTTTGCGATTTTATGATCGATTTCATGTGTGAACCTGGAGAAGTAAGAGTACCTTACTGACATTTCACGGTTTCATGAATCACGAAAGAGTGTCGATAAATAAAACAAAACCTTAACACAAACGAATTAATTTAAAAAGTCTTAAGACACGAAAGTACAGCTGTTTCACGCACGATTATTTAGCGCTTGTCGTGCCAACCAAATATAACATCGATATCGGAGTTTCCCATCTCTACCGAGTCTTTTGACTGCGATCAAGATTACGAGAAACTAAAGTCGCTTAAAAATCTTACAATTAATGAAATAATATGTTAAATAATACTTAATATAGTATCATTATTGATACAGAAGAACTGCACTATGTTAACTATGCCACTAGCTACACAATGGAAGTCTCATGCCAATTTATCCCGCTAGGTGTCGCATCGTCGCTGGTGTTGTTTACCTGTCAAACACCATACATTTTTTACGCCATAGTTTAATTTTCTTAGATTAATTCATTAAAATGCCTAAATGTTGCGCATTCAAAGGTGATAATAGAGGCGCACACCGTTTTCTTGCTGATGAGTAAAGAAGACTATGGTACAAAGCCTTGCGCCAACAAAATTGGAAACCTAGTTCATAGGCTAGGTTATGTATCGCTCACTTTAGACCTGATAATTTTTATGGCGAGAGCACATATTATATTGATTTTTTTACCAGATTCAATTCAAATAGGACACCTAATTACCTCAAATATGTACGCAAATGAACCTGACAGTTACCAGCGAGGGTGGCGCCACCTGAGATTAGCTTTGCCTGTCCCTCCCTATTCAGACCAGCTTATAGCTACTGGCTTCCAACTAGGGGGCTGATTCCTACTTCCTTACTTAATATACTCGTAGTTCTTAACCGCAATCTTTAGCATCGATGTTTGCCAGCTGCTGTTATTTTAATTTAGCTAATTATTAACATCCTATTTGCCAAGACGTGCCGCCAAGATTTAGCACTACATTACGAAGTCTGCGTATGTTAGCTAAGGGTAATGGGTTTACTATGACCCCCCCCCCCCCCCCACCAGATTCCATCCTTCCAGCCTTCTACCATCGTAGACTTGATCATTACTTACGACCATGCATTCCAGGGCTAACTTGTACTTGTAAAAAAGGAACATAAAATACTTAATCAAACAATAACAAATTTTCTCAACATCATCAACCCACAACTCAGCAAGACCCAATCTAAATAATCAAATTAATTACAACTCTTAAAACACGAATGAGATAATTTAACGCTTGTCGTGACAACCGAACATAACATCGATATCACCGTTTCGCATCACTACGTGTCCCGGCCACGGGTGAGATTTCGAAGTAATCGGAGAATATTTTGGCCAACGGCATCATTAAGAGCTATGCGTTAAAATAAATGCACAGCATTTATTATGCAAGCAATGTAAGGCTGTGTACTCAAAGAATACCTATGAGTTTTTATTATGTTATATACCACCGAATCCATCTCATATATGTACTAATATTATAAATGCGAAAGTCACTTTGTTTGTTGGTTTGTTGGTTTCTTGGTTTGTTGGTTTGTCCTTCAATCACGCCGCAACGGAGCAACGGATCGACGTGATTCTTGCCATGGGTATAGTTGAGGACCTGGAGAGTGACATAGGCTACTTTTTATCCCGGAAAATTTAAGAGTTCCCGCGGGAATCAAAAAAACTTAATCCACGCGGACGAAGTCGCGGGAATCATCTAGTAGGTAATAATAATATCCTCCCGACCGAATTTCGAGAGATTAGCCATCTGCGCGGGATATATTATAGTGCACAAGTGTGTGCGCATACACAGGTGCACTCTCTTTTCCTTTACTCTCATAGCCCGATGGGACGGAAATCCGACACGACCAGAGAGAGAGGTCAGGCGCAGGACCGACGGCTTTACGTGCTCTCCGAGGCACGGGGGTGAAACACCGCCAACTTCCTAACTCCGGGCTAGTACTGAGAATTTCTTGCCAGAAAAACCCAATACTCGAACCCGGGACCTCGTCGGTCGCAGTCGAACATGCTAACCACTAGACCAACGAGGTAGTTAGGTAATAGTACAGCTGTACGATAACGCTTGCCTGCTATCAAATTTAATTTCAAAAATTGAATTTCAAATCCAAATAAACTTCTACAAGCGCTTTTGAATCGTCGAGTGAATCTACCACTGTGCACTGGTTCGGAATGCCATTTCTACCTAGAAGAACCAACAAGAAACTCGGTGGTTGCTCTTTTGAAAAAAAATATGTACAATTTCATAAATGTGTAGAATCTACACTGTAGATACATAATTATGTAACAGCTGTCCTTAGCATTGCTGGAGCGAGTCAAATCCATGCTCTTTTGTCTTACGTAATCTTCAACAGTATAATAATCTTTTTTCAGCTATATGCTATCCAGACCTACATGCAATTTATGATGCAGCCTAAGGTGGAGCTTTCTTGCTTTAGAAGATGCCTTAGATTCTCTCTTTGAATGTACCTTTAAACTTTAAACAAGTTGTTAATAATAAATAATCTCAGCAATTATTATCACTAAATAAATTTTAAAAACTACACAAAAAAATATAATTGATTGATTGTATGAAGAAATGTAAAATGCATCTTTACACGTTTGATTTTTATGAAATTTTCGAATATAATATTATGTGTGTTAACAGCTTTACAGATACAAAATACCCTCAATCTTTTAATACATGCATTGTGCATATCGGATTGCTTTTGTGAATTCTTTAAAATAAAAATAGTAAAAAAAAGTATGCTTATCCAATATTTAAATATTCCGGTGAAAAAGATAAAAAAGGCTTTTCTCTTTTCGGGGAAATATTTATTGACAGAGGAAATATTTTTGGATATACGAGTAACATTATTTTGTACTCTCCTTTAAATATTCAGCTTCTAGGTTTTTTATGGACAGTTGTTCTTACTTAAACATGTGTTCATTAATAAATTAAATTTTAATAATTTACTTAGTGCTGTTTAGTGTTTTACAAAAGTTTTTGAAGTGAAACTTCTTTAGAATCGTTGTGATTTGAAAATTCAACGAAACGAAAAAGCGACACCAAAAAGAGAAACATATTCATAAATATGATTTAGCCTGGGAGAGAATGAGATAGAATACAAGTTATACATTTATCTCATTCTCTCGTAGGCTACTTTTCTGAAGTTTCACTTCTGCCGTGTGTGAATTTCACACACACTTTTTTTTAAAAGGAGGTTTTGCATTCGACCCGTATGTAGCCTAATCGATCAGAATTCACCAATTCGGGGATCCGGGGTCCGAATCCGTGCAAGCACCCCTTATGCAATCAAATATCACTTGCTTTATCGGTAAAGAAAAGTTTTTATTTTTATTGCGTGATAGGCTTGCGCTTGACGACAATCATGCTTAGTGCAAAGCAATGATGAGGTCTAGGTTGGAACGCGCTTGCCTAGAAGATGCCTGTTCGCTCTTGCCTTGAAGGTACTTAAGATAAATGTGGCGGGAAACATGTGCGCTGGGAGGGTGTTCCACACATAGACCAGCGGTTCGTATCAGAAACGTCGAGCAAAACGCTTCGAGCAAATTGGACGTCAACCACATTAATTATTCTGCGATAATATTGCAAAAGTCGAAATTAGGTCTCTAAACCACAACGCAACAAAATTACTAGAAGTTATTTCATTGTGATCAACAAAATCTGTTTTTTTCTCCTTGACATAAAATAAAATCTGTCCTTAGAGCGTTAGAGTAAGATTAAACAGAAAAAGGCGCGTAATCTAGAAAAAAAATAGATCTCTCTAATTCCCTTTATTCAGGGTACAGTAATGGAAATCTGAAACTCTCTGAGTCAGGATTTAAATAGTTCGTGTTACTTATTAAAAATTAGAAAAAAATGCGAATAGCGAATCCGTTTTCGTTTGGTCATGTGGGTAAAACAGGTGTACCATAATATAATACCTAGGTCTAACATAGCTCAGCCACTATAGTACTAATATTATAAATGTGAAAGTGTGTTTGTTTGTTGGTTTGTCTTTCAATCACGCTGCAACGGAGCAACGAATCGACGTGATTTTTGGCATGGGTATAGTTGAGGACCTGGAGAGTAATATAACAACATAATATGTTATGCTTAAATGTCTTCTTCCATTACCCCTAATGCAACGTTGAAAGGCTCTGTAAAGAAAAAGTCTGTTACACAACATTTAAAAAAAACAGATAGCTAGGTTAGGTAGGTACCTACTCTTGTATTATTATGATGTAAGTATAGTCACAGTTCAAGAAATATTTCACGCTGGAATGAACCCTGCACTCATTTTAATCTCGCAACCGACGGAACCTATGAAACCTTTAATCGCTCAACTTTTTAGTTTTTACTGTTTTCATAATATTTCTCAAACATGGGTCAAGTCGGAGAGATATCATAAATTACTAGAGCGTGCACACACCAAATCTCAGTTATATTTCTTACTTCAGTTTCCATACATTTGCCTGATTATTCTATTATAATCTATTTCGATACTATGTCATAAATACCGCTCTATCTCTCTATCTTTCTTTGCCCGAAAATTATAAATTTGGTAAAATTACATTCATTTTCAGTTTTTTTTTCCTTCAACTTCTTTTTCATGGCATTTATGAGCGCAAAATTACCCCAACATTAATATTCTCGAGCGCTTAGATTTCAAAAATATTCATAGGAATTCGGCCCATTATATTCATAACTTGACACTTTAGATAGGTAAGATTGGGATCTGAGATTTATTTGCTGTCAAAATTGTTTTTTTTGTCAAAATTCAAATGCTTTACAAGTTTCAATATGGGATGCGGTATTTTTTTTATCTGCTACAAGTGAGCCCTTGATTGGGATCTCACTTGATGGTAAGTGATAATGCAGTCTAAGATATTAGCGGGCTAACCTGTTAGGGGCATGGTAGTTAAATTAAACCTTAATATGGGTTTAATTAAACCCATACCCATAATCAGTTTCTACACGGTTTCGTACCGGAACGCTAAATCGTTTAGCGGCACGTCTTTGCGAGTAGAGTGGTAACTAGCCACGTCCGAAACCAGGAAGAAGAAAAAAATGGCTAATGGCACAACGCCAAAGTTTGCAATCCCATTTGTTGCTCCATAATAATGTGACAGTCATCTCCACGGGTCAAAGTCTTGCGAAGTCGCCTTAATCAAGAAAAAATCTTTCGGCTGATCGCTTTTTAATGTAGTTTCTTTACGATCTAACTCGAGATTATGGAGATATCGAAGGTCTTTTATTTATGGGTGTCATTGTCGGCCATTATTTTAGTTTTGATGAGGGCAAATTTTATTGCGACATTGCGTTTTGACCTTATTTTTTTACCCAAATATTTTTTGCCGGTCAAACACAACAATCGAACTTTTTTTTAAATCCACTACAAGTTAGCCCTTTTCTGCGATCTCAGCTTATGGTAAGTGATAATGCAGACTAAATTTTTTCAGCTACCCCATTTTTCAGGAGGTACCCTGAAAATTATTAATATTCAAAATTTTAATCGGTATCTCTGTAGCGGTTACCGCTTACCCAAATGTACCAAATTTTAATTGTACAGCCCTTATTTATTTATATTTATTCATATTATGCAAATAAAGTATCTAAATCTGAATCCTGTATTTGCGAATCCGCTCATGTTAAGTTCGATTTAGATTAGTGAATTTCAAACCCTATTTTACCCCTTTAGGGGTTGAATTTACAAAAAACCCTTTCTTAGCGGATGCCTATTGCCTACGTCATAGTACCTAGCTATCTATAAGCCAAATAACCGAATCCGTCCAGTGGTTATTATTTTGATTTTTACATTGCCTCTAACACGGGTGGATAAACGGACTGGACGAAACAATAAGGATGTTTCACAACGGAACCCTAAAACCTTGGCCCAAGCCTTGATCCAATATTGGAGCCAACGTCCTTTGTAAAAGACATTAACAGTCGTTACGCTATAATACGTAATAAATGATTTATGGCAGAGGAACGTGTTTCAGAACGTTGAATGTTATTTTTTTGTGGACCGTATTTTGACCGTACTCCAGTTTTTTCACTTAGTTTTTACGAGTTGCTTATGTTTTTATATTTTTATATGAAGCACCGTTTGGAGGTCTAACTAGTGTTGACACACTTTAATAACAAATAACAAATAATGATAATACATAATAATAACTATTATTATTTACTAGCTGATGCCCGCGACTACGTCCGCGTGGATTGAGGTTTTTTGCTTCCCGCGGGAACTTCTTAATTTTCCGGGATAAAAAGTAGCCTATGTGCTATTCCAGACTATAATCTATCTCAGTGCGAAATTTCAGCCAGATCCGTTCAGCCGTTGGGGCGTGATTGAGTAACAAACATCCATACATATATTTCATCCATCCATATATATATAAAAATACAATATATATATATATATATATATATATATATATATATATATATATATATATATATATATATATATATATATATATATATATATTGTATTTTTATATTATTTTTATTCAGGTACATTTACTACCTTAATATTAAGTATCATATTTTTTATTAGTAAGTTTATTATATTTTTTGGTGTATATCTTGCTATGTATTTTGACTTAAATTCTTTATTCAAGCCATTTACTAAATTGCTTAATAAATTACCATACCTCACTTTATTACCTACTACCTCTCTATGTTTCTTCTTACTCTAACTTTTTCTCTTTATATTGTACGCACTGTGATCTCAACCCTGTCCCCACTACCAAAGGTTAACTGGAAGAGAATACCTCTAGGTATTAAGTTCGCCTTTGTACATTTGTTTTACTTTTGTGCAATAAAGAATTTAAAACAAACAAACAAACATACATCCATCCGTCCAAACTTTCGCATTTATAATATTTATTTGATTGATGATTGATTGATTGATAATGTTTACCTAATACAAAATTCAGTGTTTACCCACTGTAATATTTAATTAATCACAAAATAGAGTTCTTTTATTTTCCGGTAACCTATCAACTGCATGCCAATAAGTATGTATGAACTCCGTAAACAGTTCGAGTAATACGTTTTATGCTCTCAAATGTTTACGGTTTACTTTACAACCGGTTGGTAACAGTTGGCATCCACAAAGTTAATTAAATAATTATAATAAACTTCCTCCTCCATGCGTCGTCATCCTCACTTCTGAGGGTCGTGACCTTTGCCACGGAGTATCTCTTCTTTTACGATGCTACGCCATCTTGGTCTGTCCGTACTCCTTGGCATGGTGCAGAGCAACGCGGACAGGTGTGCCGAGTGTGGTGCTTATTTGGTCAGCCAAACGCATAGGCCTACGCCCTCTTGGCCTCTATTCTTCCACTTTGCCCATTAGCAGCAGTTTCTTCAGGTTTTCAGGGTTTCTGCGGGCAATAATGTTAATATTATATCAAGTTTATCGTTAATTCGTTATTCGTTATTCGTTATTCGTTATTCGTTATCGATAACGTTATCGTTATTTTATTATTATTATTTATTATATGCGATATATTATAAATGCGAAAGTTTGGATGGATAGATGTATGGATGGAATGGATGGATGTTTTTTACTCAATCATGACTCAACGGCTGAACGGATCTGGCTGAAATTTGGCACAGAGATAGATTATAGTCTGGAATAACACATACTTTTTATCTCGGAAAACTAAGGAGTTCCCACGGGAATCAAATAAACTTAAACCACGCGGACGAAGTCACGGGCATTAGCTGGTTATAATTAACTTTGTGAAATTGTCAGCCCTATTATAAAAATACACGTATACATATTATGCTTGATTAACCGGCCAGTACACGGCGTCATTAAACAGTTAACAAGAACAAATCCCGCTCGCGACGCTCGGCGGTTTATTATCAAGATTAATGACGTGCTTATTAAATTCACTCCGTTCCGATACACCTCGTACACCTGCGAGAGGCTTCGTTCATTATGTAAATTAGTGAAAACACACTTAGATTTACGGAAATAAAGGCCAGGGCTATAGCATTGTGGTTCAGCCCCGACCTTATAAACGGGGTTGCGGATTCCAACCCCGAGCACGCAACTCTGACTTTCAAGAAATAAAATAATATCATTGCTTCAAACGGTGAAAGAAAATATTTTTAGGTTAATAATGTGCTTGAAGGTGTGTGAAGTCTACCAATGCTCACTTGGTCAGCGTGGTCGACTATTGTCAAACCGTTCTCATTCCGAGAGAAGAGCCGTTCTCGTGATGGTCATGATGGTGATGAAGGCCAAGGACCTACGATATTTTGTTTAGTTGAATCGTCATTACCAGGGACAGTACTTAATTTCTAGCGCATTTCAGAACGACATAACAATTAACGTGAGTACAATCAGGCCAATTGTGTTGCACACTAAAATGACACTCTATTTTTATTGCTATCCTTTTCTTAATACTCCCTGTGGAAAGGGGCAGAAGTAGATTTAGAACTGTCATTTATATTAATTTAGAGATTGTGTTAAACAGAATTTTAAAACATCTTATTGGTAAACAACTTGTAGTGGAACTCTTGCCAAATCTTTCATTTTATTCAGTCTTACATGGAAGCGAGCTAACCTAGGTTAGGAAGAGGTGTGGCATTTTTATTATATTAAACTCAAACATTCAATCGGTAACACTTCACACAGTTTCAACTTTCAAGACTCTTACATACCTTGTGCTTGTGAAATCCGTCCGTTTACGATTTTGCTATACGGAACTCTATTTTAATGTTGGGTTGTTCTTTCAAAATGGTAATCATAATGTTAAGAGATCAAAGATAATTTCTGAAAAATATTCGGCGTCTTTACATCATTATCTTAATTCTTTATCATTACTTCAGCGGTCCCGCGTGCAATTTACCCCCGTGTATTTCCAATATCAACCCTACAATCAGGGTTGCCCATTTCGCAATTTCACACTTGGCGCGTCATTCCTGACAGCTGCATGCGAACCCGCCCTACGAATTAGCATCTTTCAACTAATTATGACCCCGTACGTACATACATGATTTTATCTGTCAATCAAAGTATTACGTGGCGCTGTACGTATGGTGGCTAATTATTATACATGATTTTATCTGTCAATCAAAATACGTACTTACGTGTTTTTGTGGTATATGAAAGAAAAGTTTTGTAAGGTTCCCTCACCTTATAATTATTTATTTTCTGTATAGGAAATTTGGCATACAAGTATCACGAATTCAATAATTTTTAACTAAAAATAGTGAATACCGAGCTTAAGTCTCTTCTCAGAATGAGAGGGGTTTGGCCATAGTCCACCAAGCTGGCCACGTGCCGATCGGCAGACTTCACACACCTTTCATTGGCATACAAGTATTACAAATTACAACAATTTTTAACTCATATAAGAGTGAATACCGAGGTTAAATCTCTTCTCAGAATGAGAGTGGTTAGGCCATAGTCCACCACGCTGGCCAAGTGCCGATCGGCAGACTTCACACACCTATAAGAACTCTCAGGCATGCAGGATTCCTCACGATCACGGTGAAAGAAAACTTCACCGTTAAAGCATATTGTGATACTGATAAGTATTTAAGTGCTTAAAACGCACTTATCTCTGATTAATTAAAAGCTATAGCATTTCACGTGTGATCAGTAGCGTGCACGACATAGAGACATAAAAGCACTGCTCACCCTATCGTTAAAAAAGCTCGATGCTTTTTTGCATCATTTGCCTTAAGATAGTACTTAACCAGTAACCTACCCTGGCTCCGAACTCTGTACACACCACTGCGTATGATTTTTCACTAAACTAAAACTCCTTTAATTAGGTTTTCCGATTTCTATGTTGTTGAAGTTGAAGAAGTCAATGATCTCAATTTTTGCTACATTATTAGGTCTTTCTAGAATGTTTACTTATTTTCTTTCATTGAGAATTGAACACACTGACCTTTTGATGCGAACACATAAAGGCTTGGACATAGTGAAAGCGCTACGACAGCGATGCATGGCGAGAAGTAACTGCATGATGGAAACTCACACTAATGACTAAACATGCGTCGTAAGATTTATAATACAAGTTCCTACCTTATCCATACTAAAATTATAATTTCAAAAGTATTTGACTGCAACCGTGACTGTGATTAGGAAAGCCAATGATCTCTATCAGTCAAAGGTCAATTGAAAATAACGGTTTGTAAGAAAAATACTACAAATTGACATATTTATTGGAAAAATACAAAAACCAACCAAATATTTCCAGCCAAGACATCACTCTCTCTGCTTTGTGTTCCTCATTGCTTAGGGTCGTGATCCTTTTCCATTAATCATATAATGGTAAGATAGTTTTCTTGGGATCATGCGGTGGGTTTCCAGGTCCATCCGCATACACATAACAATATGGTGGAAATTCATCTATATTATATATATAAAAATGAATCCCTATTTCCCTTGGTCACGGCATCACGCGTGATCGGCTAGACCAATTTCGCTAATTCTTTTTTGTTGTGTTTGTTTGGACCCTGTAATGGTTTATATTCACAATTAGACCCGGTAGGGGGCGCTGCAATCGGGTTCGAGGTTCAGGGCAGGACAAAATTAGCAGAAAAACATTTGCTGTCATGAGCTCGCTGCGCCGATTGCGCAATATTTTGCCAATTCCAACCAAAGTTATGTTAGCACAATCTCTCCTTCTCTCTATTCTCGATTATGGTGATGCAAGCTTTCTTAATTTGACCCAGGACCAACTTAACAAACTTGAGCGACTTCAAAATCTCGCTATTCGGTTCATATTTGGCTTACGCAAATATGACCACGTATCTGAATTCCGCCAAAAGCTCAAGTGGCTCCCTATTCGCCGTCGCCGGGATATGCATGTTCTCTCTCTTCTGTACTGTGTTTTATTTCACCTAAAAACTCCTTCTTATCTTAAAGAGAAGTTTCAATTTATTGGGGTGCAGTCAGACATGAGAACTTGTCGAACGCTTACTCTGAAAATGCCTTCACATAAAACCAAATTTTTTGGAAATTCGTTCACTGTGCAGGCAATTGAACTGTGGAATGCACTCCCACTGAATATAAGACAGTCGAAATCGCTGGGCGTGTTCAAAAATGCTCTTAGGACGTATTACCTTGCTAATTGAAGACGACTTTAGTTTATATTTAATTTTATTGTATGTATATGTATGTAATTGTATATTTAAGTTCATATTATGGTATTTATATGTATAATAATATTTGTTAGTTTATAATATATGAATGCTTTGTATGTATTAAGATATTTGTGTATTGTTGTCTATGTATTGTTATATAATATTTTTTTTTTTTTTTGTATGTAGTATTAGTATAATTTTGCGCCACCTGCAGTCTTGTTTCCTTGTGTTCTCCTAATAAGGTTGCCTGGAAGAAATTGCTACTTAGCAATAAGGCCGCCCTTTGTACTTCTTTGTTTTATTTTATATTTTCTGTATTTTACTTTTGTTATGTGTGGTACAAATAAAGAGTTTAATAATAATAATAAAGTCTGCCGGGCCCACTAGTGCATTATAATGAACCTGTAGAAGCCAGCCGCATTGGACAAGGTCTCATTTCTCGTCAGTCGTCACTACTGTATCGCGTTATGTGTGACCAAGCTTTTAGTAAATAACGGGTCTTATCAAAATGTCAAACGTTAGTCTTCCTTGATATAGTAAAGTAGGTAAACAAATCAATAAATAATATACTTGCATTAATTATAACTTTAGGTATTTCACATGCATTCATTTATTATCTAGGTCGGCCACATACCTACTACAAGTCTGAATTAATGTATCTGGACGATGTTTTAAAAAAAACTTGCACTTGCCCACGACTTCCCTCATGCTATGGTTAATTTTGATAAGTAATTTTCACTACCTCGTTGGTCTAGTGGTTAGCATGTTCGACTGCGGCCGACGAGGTCCCGGGTTCGAGTCCCGGGCCGAGCCATAATTAATTATGGGGTTTTTCTGTCTAGAAATTCTCAGTACTAGCCCGGAGTAAGGAAGTTGGTTGTGTTTCACCCCCGTGCTTCGGAGAGCACGTTAAGCCGTCGGTCCCGGTTATTATCACTAACATGATATTAGTCCTTAGTCCCACATTGGAGCAGCGTGGTGGGTCTAAGCTCTAATTCCCTCTCTCCCATGAGAGTGGAGGCCTGTGCCCAGCAATGGGACGTTAATGGGCTGTAGTGGTGGTGGTAATTTTCAAACCCCAAATTTACCCACTATTAACGAGAGCCGCTGGATCCATGCGACGTAAGACCCATACTGCATAATATGGAAGCCCTTGCAAGAGTCTATGTCCTTCAGTGGACGTCTATCAGTTGACGAAGACTACGTTATCTCTACCCACCCACCAAGAGTCTGCAGGTTACTTTGTTGTGTCTATTTGAAGAGTCTATTTATCTAAGTTCATAGGTTATCTTAAACACAGATGAAATAACAGCCTACCGTACTAGATTCACCTAATGTCTTGAAATGAAATCATATTTTATTTCAAATAGGACAACTCGTGCCACTTATGAAATGGAATGACTCTACCACCGGTTCGGAAAGCAGTTCTACTGAGAAGAACCGGCAAGAAACATCAATCACTGTTTTTAAAAAGGCAAAATAATGTTACAATATGTAGCTAACTAATACACAATACATGTATGTAATGTAACAAGAAAATTTACACTGACTTGTGGGTCGAATGCGAAGCCAATTTCTTCCATGCTTTGTGATTAAGATATTAATCAATAGTAGATAGATAATTATAACACTTGGATTAACTTTTATGACTTTCAACAAAAAAAAATGTAAGTAGGAAGTACCTATTGCACATTTTGTTTGTTAATAAAAGATCAAATGAAATAGCAAAAACTTATCTCAACTAAATCAAAATCGGTTCATCCATTTGGGAGTTACGATGCCACAGACAGATACGCAAATAGACCTATTATACACGTTAAAGTTAAACACCCCTTTGATTGCATCGGGGTTGGAAAACTGATGCAAACCTTAATTTAATTAATTCAAGTCAAATAAGTTATTCAGTTTGTATTCAGATAGAGTAGTCGAAACGGTAAACTTTTAGTATTCAATAGGTTTCATTGAGAGATGTGCAAGTTGCTACGAAGTAAACAACTAAATCTACACTAATATTGTAAATCTGAAAGTTTGGTTGGATGGATGGATGGATGGATGGATGTATGTTTGGTATTTAATCACGCCAGAACGTTGAACGGATCTGGATGAAATTTGGCACAGAGAAACATTGTAGACTGAAATAATACATAGGCTACTTTTAACCGGAATAATTACCTAAAGAGTAAACCAAAAAAACCTCAATCCAAGCGGACAAAGTCGCGGGTATCAAGTAGTCCAAATTAATAAAAGGAAAAGGCGACTGACTGACTGACTGATCCATCAACGCAGAGCTCAAACTGGATCGGGCTGAAATCTGGCAAAAATATAGATATTATCAAGTTGGCATCCGCTAAGAAATGAAAGGGTGAAATAAGAATTTAAATTTGCATGAAAATAGAATGCGAGCGAAGCTGCGGGCTAAAGCTAGTCAAATAAATATTATAAATGCGAAAGTTTGGATGGATGTCTGGATGGATGTGTGGATGGATGCATGGATGGATGTTTGTTACTCGATCACGCCCCAACGGCTGAACGGATCTGGCTGAAATTTAGCACATAGATAGATTATAGTCTGGAATAGCACATACTTTTTATGAACTAAAAAACTTAAGTTTTTTGGTTCCCGCGGGAACCAAAAAACCTCAAATGGATGTTTGTTACTCAATCACGCATGAACGGCTGAACGGATCTGGCTGAAATTTGGCACAGAGATAGATTATAGTCTGGACTAACACATAGGCTACTTTTTATCCCGGAAAATTCAAGATTTCCCGCGGGAACAACAAAACCTCGATCCACGCGTACGAAGTCGCGGGCATCAGCTAGTTAAAACATAGATTTAAGGTGCGTTTTCACTGAAGCGGAGACATTTTCACAACATGAACGGAATCCACCATACAAAGTTGTTTTATCCCAAATAGTAGGTAAGTACTAAGTTCCGATTGAAAAATGAACTTTCAGAAAAAAAGAAAAACAACTACGGTTCAGCCGATTTCGATCCAAATTGTTATCAGACACATTTATCTGAGGCAAAACAATTTCGTTACAAAATAAAATGTGTTCCGGGTTACCGCTACAATGGCTTATAGTTAACGATTAGAAATATAAACCTGTTTCACTTTTTTTCTGTTTTAGAGATGGGAGTATGAGACAGCCAAGAGTAGAATTACACCGTAGGGATCCGTATACTATTTTTCTATTAGGTTGGATATTATCAGGCATCTTACTTATACAGTATAAGGGTCCACAAGAAAGAAATACTTAAAAAGCGGGTCATCTAGATCCAAACGACGAAAGTGTGAAAAGACTTTATTGTAAACCAAACTAGATACAAAACAGAAGAACTTAGACATATACATAAAGGGAAGAAGCTGTTGTTGCAGCGGTTCGTGCTTCGTTCCACAGAATGGGCGTAGGGAATCTTGAAGAAAAGTATTCTTGATTTGTATGACTTTATGATATATTAAATTAAATAATGTACAATAAACTAAGCGGAGCGAAATGTTGAAAGTGATTTTTGGTAAGTAAGATTGAAGTGTCAAAAGTGACGTTAAAATTTATCTTGTCTCTGTTACAATTTTATATTTTTCTAATGTCGATGCCCGGATGGGCGGCTCCGGGTTCTTATTGGTCTATTGCCAGTGGCGCCATCAGCTGTATAATAGGCGGCCTTATCGCTAAGAAGCGATCTCTTCCAGGCAACCTAGATAGGAAAATACAATAATAGTGTGTCTATCTGCTACGCTTTCATGGCCCATCTTTTCAACCGATTTTGATAAAATTTGTTACAGAGATAGATCGTAGCCCCGAGAATTATGTAGGCTACTTTTTATCCCGGGTTTATACATAATTAAAGGGTTCGCGCGGAAACCACAAAACTTTTATCCACGCGGACGAAGTCGCGAACACATCATCTAGTCACAAATATAGGCCTTTTAATAATGTTATACGTTGATATTTTTTTTAATAATTTGTTGATCCGCACCTTGAATACCTCCAAATTGGTAAGTATTCCTTATATATTTCCCTACTCAGCGGTTATCCCAAATTCTCCCAGTATAAATTTTGAACTTTCCTATATCAGGGACGAGGGAACCCTAAAAGCCGCAACAATGGCAGGTAGCCCGAGTGCGGACACCTAAAGCCAAACAAATTGAATATCGGAATCGTTATTCGTAGCCGATGTTATATTTTGGTACTTTTAACGTGCATAAAATTAACATGGGGCCGGAGTGAACCGTGTTAAATTGTTAAACCATGCTTTAGTGGCAAATGGCAGTGACTGGCGTATAATGTGGTAATAAATTGTCATAAGTTCATGACAATCACTACTGAATAGTTCTAGTTATTAGGTTGGTACTGACGACCTCCCTGGCGCAGTGTTGAGCGCTGTTGTCTTAACGTGCAGAGGTCCCGGGTTCGATCCCCGGCAGGTTTAATTTAGGAATTTATAATTTCTGAATTTTCCCTGGTCTGGCCTTGTGGCAGGCTTCGGCCGTGGCTAGTTACCACCCTACCGACAAATACGTGCCGGTAAACTAAGCGATTTAGCGTTCCGGTACGACACCGATTGGAAACCGAAGAGGGGTATTGGTTTAATATATCTCCCATGCCCTTAACAGGTTAGCCCGCTACCATCTTAGACTGCATCATCACTTACCATCAGGTAAGATCGCAGTCAAGGGCTAACTTGTAGTGGATAAAAAAAAACTTACTAACTTTCACTTATTATAGGTACCTAATACCTATTAAGTAGGATGGGTACCTAGTGAATGGTGATAGATAGATAGAAGATTTATAAAGGTCTGTGTACAGAGCTTCGTACCGGATTGCTAAATCGCTTGGTTTTAAATGTATCGTTGTTATCGATAGCGCAACAATAGAATGTTATCGATAGGACAATAGTCACAAATCGTACCTAGGGTTGTATCGACTATCAGTGTCGATAAATTGTCCCGTGAGACGGGTTGACCTGTTTCGTATAATGCTATGAGTATACAGGCTGCTTAATTTTTTTGTTTGTTTTTTTTTTTTAATTTCTATCCACTACAAGTTACTACTGCGATCTCATCTGGAGGTAAGTTGTGCTAAGATGGTACCTAGCTAATCGGTTAACGGTATGGCAGTTAAAGGTATGAAACTCATACTTACCCCTAATCGATTTTTACACGGCATCGTACCGGAACGCTAAATCGCTAAACCAAAAAAAAAACAGAATTTCAAAATTCCCAAACTGACCCTGCCGGGGATCGAACCCGGGACCTCCGGTTCATAAGACAACAAGCGCTCACAAGCGCAAGAGAGGCCGTCGGTTTGTCACATTCCGGCTAATTCTGTTGCACAAATCATCCAAACTTAGGAACTAAATTGACAGATTTGAGTCAAGTGCTGACAATTTTAAACTATTGTAATACACCGCGATAAAAGATGGCGGCCTAAAAACAGCTGTTTTGTTTAGTTGGACAAACTAACAAACTTGTAGGGGTAACAATTAATTATCATATAGAGTCTACAGATATATAGTTATGTAAAAATAACGGAAGAACCCCAGAACGTAATGTTTTTTACTCCATTCTGAGCTAAAAAATAACTTTTGCTCGTCGACGGTTAAGGGACAATTTTTTGTACTTACCTTGGAACCCAAATGGTCCCATCAAAGTAGGGTGACCAAACGGCCGTGTTTGGGATACTCTTTTTTTTGTCTTGCATAGTGCAAGTTCTCTCTTGCGAAGTGTAAGAAATTATAAAAACTATGAGTTTTAGATTTTTCTTAAGTCTATTATAAATTAGTACTTGGTTTCTCAAATAGCTTATCCTGCCTACCTATTTCCTACAAATAACTAGGTACTGATTTAGTATAGAGGTCGCATTAATTATATTTAAATTAAATTTGGAACTAGATAAAATCAATAATAGCTAAAGAAAACTAAATATCCTGCTGTACAAGCTCTGTCTAAATCAGTAAAGCGAATGGGCTGATGAAAAGGAAACAAAAAATAGACAGACACACAGCCGCAATAATATTAGTATGGATCTAGAGCAAAAACAATAAATGAAACAGAGAAAACAAAAATTTTGTAAGTCGTGCTCTTATTATTTTGGTACAGCTAAATAGTTTTCGTTTTCTACAAAACAAAAACTAAAAACTTAACTCCAGTATTCCTTCCGTTTTATCCTTTCGAAGAAGATCTTGTTAAATTCAAATATTCTCGTAGTTTTCTCCTGCTTTTTAACATTCTAAGGTGGCAACTCTACATTAAACGGCCCGTTTTAAGGGTCCGTATTCTCGCCCGCCCAACTGCGCGCTCAGCCTATTTTGGAATCTGTAGGTATACCGCACAGTAAGACCGTTAGCTGCACTCACACATAGACGGCATAGGCCGATAAAGATACTTTGATACTTTGCGTAGTCAAATTCGTAATATTCTCACCATGTTAATAAAATTTCATAATCCTAGATATTACTTAAATATTATTTTCCCTATTAATAATTAATGTTTATTTGGCATACATATACTTTTATAAAATATACTTACACACGGGTATATGTAAGACCAAAAACTAGATGCACCTACATGTTTTTCATTTATTTACTTATCATTAAAATTGATGATTTTTTAAGTTTTATCTGAAAGTTACTAATAATTAGGGTACACGATTATTGACCAAGTTTTACTACATGGGTCATTAGAGTAATTAGGTTGTCTCGAAAACACTATTGTTATTTTGAAAACAACTCACAGATAAGCGATTGGTATTGTGTATTGCGCAGGTGTAGTTAGCACGTGCAAAGGATTAGTCATAAATAATATCACAGACACGCGGACCCTCTCAGGTATACCTGATACCTGTACCTGAATGTAACATACTTCAAGCGGACTATGACTTCCAGTTGGATAATGCTATAAATAAAAACTTTATGAGCATTATTTACCTTACTCAAAGTAAGTTTGAATAACAAAATATATTGTGTCAAAATATGTCTAGCAAAACATACCTTATGCTGTTTATGAAAAAGTACAATTTAAATTGTAATCATGATTAGTTAAAAGATATAATTATAAACTATTTTCAATTCGCAAATTGACCACTGCAAGGTCAATTCCGGAATTTGCAATTTCCGAATATTGGCTGGTCCAGGTCTAGTTGAAGACTTCGGCCGTGCCTATTTATCACCCTATCGGCAAAGATGTGCCGCCAAGGGATTTAGCATTCCAGTACGATATCGTTTATCGTGGTTATGGGTTATAACCGATTAGAGTTTGACACCACACCCCTAACGGGTTAGCCCGCTACCATCTTAGACTGTATAATCACTTAACATACTACAATGTTTTAGTGGAATAAAAAAAGCTAAGGACAGTAAGGTTTTTTTATGTAGATATTGTATATTCCAATAGTAATTTATGTAGCTCTTAGATAATTGCTATATAGAAGACGTATATGATATAATTCGTTTTATCTTTAGCCATGACTTCGTTAAATTTGGGCTCTATTGAATCTCTTGTCTAATTTGATCCAATTGCATAGTTTAGTTTTAGTAAAATTGTACCGCCAAGCAATTTAGCGTTCCGGTACGATGGCGAATGTCCCATTTTTATCTGGTGACTGCATCATCCTTCACCACTAGGTGACATCGCAGTGAAGGGCTAACTTTTAGAGAGGTAGAGGAATAAAAAAGAATTTAAAAACCCAAAAGCAATATTGGTAATATTTATTTTAAATATGATTCTTATATAAAATATTTTTGTCATAAAACAGTGTCTCTGAGAGGCATACATCTTGCTTTTCGGGAATCCAATATTTCTGGAAGTAAACAATTATAATAAAATTTTACTAATTTATCTTCCATGTTTTTTTTCCAAAAATCTAAATCTCTTTCAATTACTTCGATTTTTAGATTATGCTCAGGGCCAGTCCACACGGCAAATAAACATCTAGGTTTTTGAGTTATGTGTAACTGGCCCTGAATTTGGTAATACCAATCATGGTTCTTGTTTAGAGTCATTGATTGTTTTTCTGATTTCCACATTTTTATTTTTTTTGCTTTTACGGCTTCCTCAGGATCCATTCCAAATGCAGACTGCGGACATTTTATTTCTATTATTCCTTTGCTATACAAAGCATCTGGAGTGGCACCCAAAAAAAAAAATTCAGAGTCTATGTAAAGGCCGCATCTTTCAATTTTGATGTTTTCTTGTTTAGCCAGCTGTTCCAAAGCAGCAGCTTCGTTTTCTCTGCCATGTTGTATAGCTGAAATGTTATCTAGAGAGTAGCTGTACAACATCGCCTTGACAAGAGGTGCCGAGCTAATGTTTCCCCGTCTTTTGCATACTTTGGCATAATTTGATGCCGTTATAAGACATCGCCGTAGCTCTAACCATAGAGCGCTTTCAGCCTGTAAAACGGTTTCCCTCTCTATAGCATCTTTTTTTTCTAACTGCTTTTTTAGATGTTCCAAGTAAAGGATCTAAAACAAAGATTAAAAAAATAATTGCATGAACTAGACAACTAACGGGGAAAAAATGATTTCAGTTAGAAAGAATGAAAGATAGAAGTGAACACAAATTGCAATGCAACAATACGTTAATTGTTTGATGATTTACAATAAATATAAAGAACCCTAACCTTTGCTCTCTCATATTCCTCTCCAGTCATATCAGGTTTCTGGCACGATTCACCATAGTCTGCATTTTGAGAGGTAAAATTGAGTCGACGTTTTGGCTTCCATACTTTTTTTCTAGTATTTTTCAATCGTTTACGTGTTTCAAACTTTTTTGTTGCAACGGAAGGACTGCTCTGCGCTATAGTTTTGTGCAATGTTGTAATGGGAGCGCCCGTATTATGTGCAACTACAGCCACATAACATCTAAGGGTGTATGAATTTTTGAGAGCATAATTTATGCGTTTACCCCCAACATACTTGGCTACAATAGCATTGAATTGCTCTGCCCGGTTATTATTTAAATTATGCAGAAGACTTTGAGCATGATTTGATAAAGAAGTGGCGTGCATCATTAATTTTAACATTAATTCATTTATGTGTGGGACATTGTTATACTCAAGTTTCTTTTCTGGTGTACAATAATAGTCTTCACAGTTTTGATGGTCACCGAAAACATGTTTTGGGCTATTAAGAATATCATCTCTCAGTTTTATAACTGTCTGGTGGTTTGGTAAATTTTGTGCTTTTCTAAATCTAACAGCTGCTTTTATTGCAACACGTAGACGATTGATGCGATCTGTGTTCAATAACTTACGTTGGACTATTGGTATAGAAGTGTCTTTAGTTAATTTTAGATTTTTGCCATTATAATTACGCATCAAATGATTAGAACACTCTATCTTTTGAACGGTAACATTTGGGTATGGCCGACTCTCTAAAATATTTTTGAATGTGCTCGCATCTCCATCTGCTACGAGGTGAGAATATATTAAATTTTGTTCTTTTTCAGATTTCTGAAAACCCTCTACAATTGCAGTTTGTTCCATACTAGTCGATGAACCTCGGTGATTAATATTGCATTCATGTGGTGGTATCAAATTGTTTTTACTTTTCGAACACGCCATGCAGTATTTATTTTTTACACTTATGTGTAAAACTTTTCCACTATTTAATCCTACTATTGCACCTACTCCTGCTAGTGAAGAATAATTATTTTTGTACGATCGCTTAGACCAACAAGCATCTGCTGTTACAGCTATCATAGGTATTCCAGTTGCACTTTTTTCAGTAGCTTTTTCGGCTTCTTCAGCAGCTGCGTCTTTCATAGTCGCTTCCGCGGTTGTTTTCCACCATTCGTAACAATTATTATGGCACTTAGAGTATAACTTTTGGCTTAATGTTGGTAAGTTCATTGATGTAGCAAGTTCATTGAAATTAGTTAGTCCACATCCGATGAGAATTGATCCCGAAACCGCGGAATGGTTAACATCCTTTACAGATTCTTCTTCATCGTGTGATGTGTTAAGCTTAAATTGACTTCCACACAGAGAGCAATTCATCTCAAATGTAGACTGAAGTCCATGACGTTTTTCATCAACTATTTTCAAATAATCAAGGCTACATCCGAATCTCTCGCCATGCTTCGATATTTGTATGAATTGATCGATCAGGAATTGAAAATCAACTATTCTCCTACCTTCTACAAGTAATGGGATATCCAATGTGTGCTGCAAAATATGAAAATAAATTAATAATTCCTGCTTCTTATTTCCATCCTTATTGTAATGTAATTGTTATGATACAGGTACTTACTTGATCTAATATAGTTGTGTCTTTTTCAATACAGAACTCAGTATCATTTATTGCACTGATGTCAACAACCTGCCTATTTGGATTTGTATTACTCAGATCATTCTGAACTTCAAATCTATAAATTTAAAAAATATGTTCAGAAAACTGAATTTAATAATAATTATTAATATGTCAATTAATGTTGTTTTAAATACCCAGAATCTCCTTTACGTTTTACATTGTTTATCAACGTTTTTTTCCTTTTGACACGACCGAAGATTTTACGTTTTACAGTTTTAGCCATTATAACTACTTGGTAGCTAGGCGAAAGCTGAAAGCATAATGGCGCTATTAGTACGATTTTATTAAAATGGAAAGCATTTAATATTATAACAAAATAGTGTACAGTCATTAGATAGAAGAATTGTACGACAAGATAGATAATGATCGGTTAAAAAGATAAATTTTTTGATTCCCACGGGAACCTTTGAATCCGGGATAAAAAGTAGCCTATATCCTTCCCTGGGATACAACCTATCCCTGTACCAAATTTCATCAAAATCGGTTGAACAGGTGGGCCGTGAAAGCGTAGCAGACAGACAGACAGACAGACACACTTTCGCATTTATAAATATTATTAGTATGGATTCTTACCTTGTGATATATAAAACAAGTAAAATCCAATCCAGAAGCGATTACTCCAATCCAAAAACAAAGCAAGGGTCCAAATATTATTTGCACTGATTTCACAAGTCAATATAGAGATGCCAAGGTAAGAAAAACAAAATCACTAAACTTTTATGGTTTTTTTGGAAGCAGGTGAGCAGAGCAGAGTACCTCAATGATCGCAAGCGACTAGAAAAGTGACAGTAAGAGGTTTGAGTGTTTTAAATAATGTAAAAATATAGGCATCCCTACTATTTGCAATTAAGTTGTCTTGGAAATACATTCTAATTTTGATAAACAACGAAAACAACTTTCAAGTAATCGATAAATAGGTTTACTCGTGTATTACGCAGGTGCAATCTGCACGTGCATAGGATTAGGTCATAAATAAGCGACCCTTAGAAGTATCTGGTAATAAAAAAATACCATACTTCACACGGGCCATGCAATTGGATCAATTTAGGAAAGAGACCAAGACAACTAAAAGTCATAAAAGTGTGACATATTTGTTTATATAACACTTCAAATAAAATCCTCACCAGAAACTAAAAGTAAAAAAAACTTCGAGTAGATTTCAGTTACAAAATGTAGATATTCATACAAACTCATCTTGTTTACCGCAAACGAAACAATATGTTATAAATAAAAACTTTATGACCATTGAGCTTTTTACTCAAAGTAAATTTGAAAAAGAAATAATATTGTAATAAAATGTGTATTGCAATATATACCTTATGCAGCTTACGATAAAGTACAAATTAAATTGCATTTATGATGAGCTTCTTCGTTTTAGAATTTCAAATTGTTGCGGTAATATTTTATAACTTATAATATTGTTTAGTATTTTGATCGAAAGGCATTGCTATTACGTTGCTATTGTCGAAAGGTAAAAGAATAAATTAAATCTATGCTAACAATTTTTGATATTGGAATCCATGGATATTTGAAACCATTTTATGATAGGTACCTTTTATTGACCCGTGATAAGTAGTATAGTTTACGATCAATATTTGGGAGTTTATAATTTCTGATTTTTTCTGGTCTGCGGATCCGGGAGGTTTTGGCCGTAGCTGATTATTACCACCCTACCGGCAAAGACGTGCCACCAAGCCACTTAGTGCTCCAGTAAAATGCCGCGTAGAATAGAAATCATCACCTACCATCAGGTGAGATCGCAATCAAGGGGTAACTAAGCTTGTAATGGATAAAAAAATCAATAAAAGTAATACTATAGATTTAGATTTAGGATTTTAAAGAAAATATAATGTTTCAGGAAAGTAAATTCAAAACCCATATAAACCCATAAATTTACGAAAAAAACTGTATGAGATTATAATATTATATAGTACAACATTATTTAATAGTCATAAAAAAATGATACTTATTAATTAATAATTAAATACGTATCACGCATTCATTCAATATCGATCGGATCAAGAACCATTCATTCCCTGCTCATCAAACTAAGGCAGTCGCGCTATGTATTGTTAGCAACACGTTTTTACAAAGGCTTGTGAGAGAGCTCACGCACACATACAAAAGAGCTCGTCCGGCAACACGTCCTCCCTCGAAGAGCGCTGGGCTCGGTATGCCGGTCGTGCGGTGTGCAGTACCATTTTACACGTGAAATTTATGTGATTTTGATATTTTTTATTGGTCATATAGGTATTTTATAGAACTTTATTTTTTTACAATTTATATTATTTAAATACTAAGCATTCATAGAAAATTTTATTTTATCAGTAAATACGCCAAACTTTTAAGAAATACAGGTTATTGTGACGCGTAAATTTTGATAAATCGTGCACATTGATTTGTTTTTTTTATTAACTTATTTTGTATAGAACGTATAAAAACTAATTGCAACAGTCCAATTTTAAGAGTCTGTTTATAATTTTAGTATTTTTTATAAGTCATTTATTATAATTTTTCGTGGATTTATATGGGTCAAAAGTGTCGCCTAAAATAGTAAAAATGGTAATCGTATTCCGCAAGAATGAGAATTTCACTATTATATTTTAATAAAATTTATATTTTTTTTGCAACAGTCTACTCAGGAGGGATTTATCTTTAATTTTTTAATTTGCTTTTTGTTATAATACTAATATCTCATGCACAAAGCTGATCAAAAGTTCTTAAAATTTCGGTTAGCGGGGATACGGATTCTTAAGTTTTATCTTAAACTTTTTTCGGCTGAGATCGCCTATAAAGCTTTTAGGACTTCTGTCTTCGGCCGTTGTTTAACAGATTACATACTTTCGTGCAATTTTATATTTAAACTTGCCCGCAGCTTCGCTCTGCGTTGCAAACCCTTATTTTGACCACTTTAGGGGTTGAATTTTCAAAAATGCTTTATAGCGGATGCCTACATCATAAAAGATATCTGTATGCCTTTCAGTCCGATGCGTTCAGTGGTTTGAGCTGGGAGTTGATAGATCAGTCAGTCACCTTATACTTTTATTTAGAAGATTAATAATTGAACCCATAAAAGTGACATAACAGACTGACGTACAATTTTTCGTATTAATAATTTAATAAATATACTCTTACTAGCGAATGCCCGCGACTTCGTCTGCGTGGTTTGAGGTTTTTTGGTTCCCGCGGGAATTCTTTAATTTTCCGGGATAAAAAGTAGCCTATGTGCTATTCCAGACTATAATCTATCTCTGTGCCAAATTTCAGCCAGATCCGTTCAGCCGTTGGGGCGTGATTGAGTAACAAACATCCATACATCCATACATCCATCCAAACTTTCGCATTTATAATATTTATTTGATTTGATGTATTTACAAAAAAAATTGAAGAGTTTGAAAACTGTGAATAAAATTATTAGATAATATTATCTGGTCAAAAAAAAGCTTTGGTACGAAATTGTTATGATCGGTATATTTTAACTAAATAAAATAGTGATGCGCCGCTGTTGCATTTATACTCGAACTTCGGTGAACGAATTTTTATTTTTTAAACTCATTATTATTATCGATTGTCAATAAAGACATTACTTATTATCAAAGAAAGCTCTATTGACCAAACCGAGCAGATAAATTATGCAGGACAATTTACACAACGATAGCCAGCGTTGTATAATTATTTACAATATAATTGGGTTATTTAATATACGGTGTGCTAATTATCAGAATTTATCGTCGCCGTTGACAGAATCAAATGTATATTTTACTACTTTGATATATTATTACGATTAATTATTAAAATTACACGTACAATTTCGTCAAATTAATTAATTAATTATTTTAATGAAAGGTTATTGCTATGTATTGAATTAAATTTAGTTTTTTTGTCGATAATTATTTTGTTAAGCATGTTTTTTACCTATATTAATTTGTTTATGGTGTAGCTGCTGGCAGTTTCAGTTTAGTAAAGATTATAAACTTATTTCAATAATAGGTAGGTAGTGTACCTATCTGTTATTTTATAGAAATACTGCACACCTAAATTGTACCACGTTATTATTTTAATTATTCATCCTATTAAGAATCATAAAGCCAATGCCGGCCTCAAAACAGAACAATGACCTTTCGCATTGAATTGCAATGCAATTTTACACCTGCGAATTCCAGATTGGCCCTAAGCTACAGGGCAATCTAGCAAGTTTATAAAAGCTCCAAAATGGAGCGTGTTATTTTCCCTTTAAAAAAAACTTACCTACCTATTCGATGTTTGAAAATATTTCTAAACTAAATCGAACTGTGTGTCGAGGGCGTCGCATCGGCGCGTTTACCTGTTTTTTTAGCCAACGCATGCAAGAAAGAGACGGAAACTAGAATTGTTGTTTGAATGCGTTTCGACAATGCGTTCCTACCTACCTACGGAACGAAAGCGGCCAAGACCGAGGGCGACGATACAGACAATGCACGACTGTCTATCTGGTTATATTACCCAACTATGTGCAGGAGACGTCACTTTACTTTCCATGAGCGCAGTTCACACAACTTTCCTTTTTGGGTGGTTAGCCACCCGAGCGTGGCCGGTGAGGCAACCATGCGCCGCGCATTCTTGATTCTTCACCAATCCTAACCAACTTCACGCCAGTTGCGTCCCGACCATCGTCGAGGGCGAACCTGTGCCGCTCGTTGCGATAAAATTATCGTACAATACAACACTTAAACATTTCTAAGTGACTTCAATCGTATA
Organism: Erebia epiphron; assembly: GCA_963932025.1. NCBI lineage: Eukaryota > Metazoa > Arthropoda > Insecta > Lepidoptera > Nymphalidae > Erebia > Erebia epiphron. Next base: position 27,308,293 of record OZ009947.1, on the reverse strand, counting down.
AAAATTACGTTAATAGTCTCGAATTAGTCCAAAATAGTGATGGGACACGCTTCGGACCGAAGGAACGATTTTCACCTCATACGATGACCGAAAGTTTGAGTTCGAAAAAAGTTGTGGTCCGAATGCACTCAACAAAAAATATTATGTGCTGGTAATAGTGATGGCTTGATGGGATCGCAGTGTGACCAAAATTGTGTAGATAGTGATGTGAACTGTGATATAATTTGGCGATCGCGTAGATGATTGCCACTTTTGTGTGTGATAATATTAGTTTATTAGTTACCAAAGATTCCTGATGATCTTATACATTAGTTTGTGCTTTATATTGGTAGTTTTAGGTAAGTTGATCATTATTATTATAGTGATAGTAGTGGTATTATGTTCACGATTTATGACCAGAATCATATTTTATACTATAGGAACCACGAAGATAACATTGATATTTATGAGAAATGCTCTGTGTAATAACTGACAATGCGGTTTTTGTAACCAATGAATCATTTATCAATCCAGCAATGTACATAGGTGCATAATAATACTCTTATGCGACAAAATGTATCGAATTACCTACCACAACAATGTCCAAACTCGGAATATCAACATTAACATAATATTCAACATTGATAAAATACTAAGCTTTGATTTTAATTCGGAATACAATGGTAAAAACAAATATTGTTTGAGATAAATCTTTTATGAACGACACAAAAATTAATATAACTTGCCAATATTTTTCTAGACAAAGCAAGAAAAAACTATCCAGGGCAGTAAATAAAGTTTTAGTGAAATGAAAAACTAAAGATAAGCCGACAGGCAATAAATAGCTTAGTCAAAATATTTATCTCACCCCGTACAATTAACTTAGCGCCCGCATTGATACAAATGATAAATGTAAACATTTGAAACTATCCGTGACTTGGATAAATTTAGTCAGTTAAACTAAATTTAGTACAATTTATTCGGTCCTATATATTTGCCATCCGATCCGACTGATGGACCAATATTTACGATTTCAATTAGTAAATCAGACAGTTTAATGCTGTGGAAATAATCGAGTATTACCATTTATAAAGGCAATATTTAAATATCTCTACCAAAATGTTTCTTATATTTCGTGTCCCAAAATGTCCGGCCGTATTACGTGACGATTATTGTAATAGAGGCTCGAGGTTAATATAGAGGTTTCCATATTTGAAGTATTCCACTTATTTGCTTTTGATGTGTTATCTTAATAAAGAGCTTTTGTAGATAAGATTGAGTATCATGATGGTGAATTATTTTTTATCCTGTACCTGTAATTAAAACCTGTACTATCTTCGTTATTATGTTTTAGTTATTGTTTTGATATAAAAAAATTTCATTGGTAATTATTGAGATCAGTACTTAATTTTAAAATGCTTAAGTACACGCCAAATTTTCTTTTAACATCACTGTACTATATATAAGTACTATAATGCTTTTAAACGGCTTCTACGAAATGCAATATCAATATTTAAAATGCATGGACAAATATTATTAAGTAAACAGAAAAATATTTGACGAGAAGCCAAAAAATCGAATGTATGATAAACACTACACTAATATATGCAAAATATGTCGAATAGAATTTAAATGTGAGCATCACGGCATCCGAAAATCTAAGAACCGTTAGAATATGAAAAGCATATCATAGTTAAGTACATGAGTAGTTTTCTTGAGATTGTAAGATATTATGCAAATGTGAGGTAAGTTGGAGATATAAATCGCTTTATTACGTAAAATTAATTAAGTTTACAGATTGATTAGAAATTCATTTACATAATTATAATTATTTATGGCGCGAATACCTTTTTTATTACTTTTTTACGATGGGCCCTAACGACTTAAGTGCTCTGCTAATTTTTTAACGGATTAAAACCGCGCGTTTTATAGTTAATTGCGTTATTTATCGTCATGAAATTATCTTCCAATTTTGTGAAAGTTGCTACTCATTATTCTTTTTGTCGATTGATTTCGTAAAATGTGATAACGTTATTTGGCTTCTTGGAAAACCGGAGAGGATTTAATGGCCTTTTGAGTTTGTTTCAAGTAACTCTACAAATAGATCTAATCGCCGAATCTTCCTACAAATCTCCAGTAAATCTTAATACCGACTCGTTAGATACTATCTTCAATTAATCTCAATAGACTTAGTTAGCTTTTGTGCGTTAAGTCATTAGTTAGCAGATAACGGCCGCCTTACCGAGGTATAATAATATATATTTAATATTCAGCGAAGTAACGAAATATTTTGTTTATGTTTATTAAACCCTTACGTACCAATTAAGTAATTAAGAACGTCGATGTTTTGGTACGAAACTTGTCACATCACTATTTTATGACTTTTTTCTTAAAATCTACAGAAAAGCTTTTTAAAGAGTTTGTCGCTTATGACTTAGAGCCTTAAATGGAAATCATTTTGATATTGTATTGAATTGTAGAACAATAATAAAATTATAGGTTCATATTGAGTAATTAAAAATAATTTCTGTTGGAATTTTATTATTTTTCTTCATACTTAAGTAATTAATTTAAAATCGCCAGTCAGTTTAATTATAATTTGTTAAATAAAACGATTGTTTTATAAACCGAGAAAAAAGAAATGTTTCCCAATCATCGCATTGTCATTTTAAAAGGATTAAAGAAAATTTTTGAAATCAAATAAGTAGTTAATTATTGTACTATAACTAACTCACAAAAATAGCGTAAACGCGTTGTTTTAGAAGAGAGATTTGCAACTTGAGATTATGCATATTTTCTGTTTTAGGTACCTACCTAAGAAAGATTTTCCAAAAAGTTCACCTAACCAAAGCCAGACGCGTCAGCTAGTTAACTTATGTATTCCAGACATAAGAACAAATATTAAAACGGAATAGTCTTTTTCTTCCGTAATTAAAAACGCATATTAGGTAGGTATCTCACCAAATTTTAAGCAACAAAATCGAAATGTTCCACTAGGTATTTTCAATTGGAATTTTTCGGAAGTGTTCAGGCAAACCGAGGCAAACGAAATTAAGTGGACGTGATCAGCTAGCACGATTTCTGTCCCTGTTAAGTCTACTTTTTTTATTATATCAGAGACGTGTCTAGCGTATTAGGTCCCAGTATTGGTCTGGTTTCAGTGACTTTTATTTTTGATCTTTTAATAATATTTTGCAGCGCTTAAGTCCTTGAGACAACTTTTATTTTATTCGCTGTTTGTGGTCTGACTTAGGTATCATTTAGGGTTCAGAATTCGGATTCTGAAGTTTAATTGGTTTTTTTTTCACTAAATAAATTCGAGGGGGACCTTTTAAGATAAATGCGATTTGAATTACTAAACCTTAAATAGGTTTTTGGTTAAAAAGAAGCAATGCGTGCAACCTATATTTGCACCAAATTTCATCAAAATCTGTTGATTAGATGTGTCGTGAAAATTTAGCAAACAGACAGACAAATACATTTTCGTATTTGTATTATCATGGAATGAATATTAATCAGTTATTTGAGATTAAATCTCAGAATTGGACAGGCAAAGCTAACCATACACAGCCTAGTCAACTAAGTACTTAGTCTTTATTACGAAAGTTTGGATGGATGGATGGATATGTCACCGTAAGATTGTAAAAACCGTAAGATTGTAATCTATCGCTTTTTTTTCGATAGATTGTAAACAGTCGAAAGATTGTGAACCGTTCAATGTTATAAGTGTCAATTTTTGAAATATTCATTGTATTTACGTTTTCTTGTCTCTTTCTTGTAGGTTAGGTTAGGGTTCGACATAAATAATCAAGTAGTGCACTACTTGATTATTTATGTATGTTATTTAGGTTCTATCGGGTTAATAAACCTAACAGATCACAATCTACCGAAAAATAATCCGTTATATTGTAATCATTCGACAGTTTACAATTTCGCGAGTTAGATTATAATCTAACGGTTTTTACAATCTTACGGTGACAGATACATGGATATTGGACGTTTGTTATTCAATTACGCCAGAATGGCTGAACGGATCTGGGTGTAATTTGGCACAGAGATTATATTCTGGAATAATAATTAGGCTAATTTTTATCCCGGAAAATTAACAAAACCAAAAAACCTCAATCCATGCAGACAAAGTCGCGGGCATCAGCTATAAAATTAACCTATAAAATTGAACCTGTTTAATATACTAGAAAATGTCGTTTAATAACCCTTAGCCAGCATATTAATAGTTAGCACGTGACTATACCTAGCGATCCTAAAATTCCTAAATATTTTAATAGTTAGCCAAAAGCACGGTTTTCTGCAAGCGTGGTATTTTCGCATACACATAAACGATCGGGGAAGCTTAAGCGGACTCACTCCTTTGCAAGCCAAAAAAACATGGTATTTCTGAACCTCAAATCAATCAATCAATCAATCAAATCATTTATTCAATATAGGTACACTGTAGGTACACTTATTGACGTTAAAAATTACTTATTATAAAACGTGATGGTGATAATCGTGGTGATAAGAATATCATTATGAGGTTCAGTAATATCATGTTACCACGAAATACAACGTACCAGATGCTAAATTCATTCTTGTTAGAAGTGACGTCTTGTTGTTCTTGATGAATTCAGACCTTTAATATAGGGCTTGATAATTTCCATTTACTTACTTAAGTTCAAATTTATCATTGAGTAAGTACTTACTTAATTAAGAAAAATGAATTTAGGGTTTTTAATTTGTATTGGTATTTTACCCAGCTTTGGAATAAGCGTGTTCTTAAGTAGTATTAGAATTAGAATATATGTACTATAGTCAAATTCGATACACTTTACACTTTTTGAACGAAAAGAGACAGAAGAGAATAATATAAGGTAAGTTAAGACGTGATGGTAATAATTAATAACAGTATCTCAAAAATAAAAACTAAAGCTACGAGGTTTCCAAACCCTGGTCTAATAAGAGCCCACGACTCAAGTTATATTACGATACTCAAAATTCTTCGACTTTTTCTGTCGTGCCGTGAGTGTCATCTTAACCTCAACCAGGGAGGGGCCTACCTGTGTTGGACCGTGGAGCGATTTTGAAAATTCGCTTAATTAATTCCTGTCTATTACACGTTATAATATATTTTGCAGAATTGCCGGAATTGGTAATTGGAATTACAGGGGTTTATCCATCCTGTTATCCTGCTAGCGATATTGTAAACTGCCGACGGATTGTGAACCGTTCAATGTTCCGAGCCTCGTTGGTCGTTGGGCGTTGCCTCGTTGGTCTAGCGGTTAGCGTAGTCGACTGCGGATCACGAGGTCCTGGGTTCGATTCCCGGTCGGGCGTAGAAATTGTTAGGTATTGGGTTTTTCAATTAAGAAATTCTCAGTGCCAGCCCGGAGTTGGAAGTTGGCGGTGTTTCACCCCCGTGCCTCGGAGAGCACGTTAAGCCGTCGGTCCCGGTTATTATCACTAACATGATAATAGTCGTTAAAGCCCGCCAACCCGCATTGGAGCAGCGTGGTGGGTCTAAGCTCTATTTCCCTCTCTCCTATGGGAGTGGAGGCCTGTGCCCAGCAGTGGGACGTTATTAGGCTGTAGTGGTGATGGTGGTGGAATGTTCCGAGTGTCAATTTTTGAAATATTCATTGTATTTACGTTTTCTTGCCTCTTTCTTGTAGGTTAGGTTAGGGTTCGAAACTAACTGATTTTATTTAGGTTTTATCGGGTTAATATACCTAACAGATTACAATATACCGAAAAATAATGCGTAAAATTGTAATCTGTCGACAGTTTACAATATCGCTAGTTAGATTACAATCCAACGGCCTTTGCAATCTTACGGTGACATATATAAATAATCCAAGTGTGTATGTCATTGTTTTACCCAACCTATGAATTTTCGACAATGAGAAAAAATCTGAAGTATTTAAATGTTTTAATGGCTTCTTATCGTTTTTAAAGTATACTTAGGCTCACAAAATGTTTGACTGCGATCTCTGAGTTGAAAAAGATGTAGTTCTCAATTATCAAAAGGTGTCTCAAGTCCCTGTATACGACCTCTCTACCGTAGTGGTGATCGCTGTGATCTTATAAGTGGGAGGTCCCGGGTTCGATCCCCAGCTGGGTCAATCCGGGAAGTTATAATGCGCCAGGCCTGGTCTGGCCTAGCGCGCGTCTTCGACCGTGGCTATTTAGCATCCCTACCGGCAAAGCCGGAAGCCGGATTTAGCGTTCCGGTATATGATGCCGTGTAGAAAACGATTGGGGGTATGGGTTTAATATAACATGTAACTGCCATACGTCCCCAACAGGTTAGCCCGTTACCATCTTAGACGCATCATTACTTACCATCAGGACAGGTGCAGTCAAGGGCTAACCTGTAGTGGCGTAAAAATACAGCGGATAACAGACGGAATATATAATACTAGGTAGGTAGTAGTACTATACCTACCTATACATAGAGCAGAGTTTAAGATTTTTGGAAATACCGTGGGAACTCTTATATTTTCCAGCATTAAAAGCAGCCTAAGACTGACTTTGACTTCAGCCCGTATCTGGTGTGCAAGTTACCTTTCTTCTCGAAAAAGTTTACTTGGTTGGGCCGTGTAAGACAGTTAAATACTTAGGTTGAGATCAGCGTACTTTGACTTGGCTCAGACTTAACTTCGAGTTAAGTCTGAAAGTCGTAAGTCTGAGAGTCGTTCGTAGAAAACGATTGGGGGTATGGGTTTAATATAACATGTAACTGCCATACGTCCCCAACAGGTTAGCCCGTTACCATCTTAGACGCATCATTACTTACCATCAGGACAGGTGCAGTCAAGGGCTAACCTGTAGTGGCGTAAAAATACAGCGGATAACAGACGGAATATATAATACTAGGTAGGTAGTAGTACTATACCTACCTATACATAGAGCAGAGTTTAAGATTTTTGGAAATACCGTGGGAACTCTTATATTTTCCAGCATTAAAAGCAGCCTAAGACTGACTTTGACTTCAGCCCGTATCTGGTGTGCAAGTTACCTTTCTTCTCGAAAAAGTTTACTTGGTTGGGCCGTGTAAGACAGTTAAATACTTAGGTTGAGATCAGCGTACTTTGACTTGGCTCAGACTTAACTTCGAGTTAAAACGAGATGGACAGTATGTGAGCCAAGTCAAAGTACGCTCTATAGATCTTAGCCTCAGACAGATAAACTCCATTTACTTAGTCTGATAAAATCCATATTTGCAATATACTTAAGTATGGCTTGTATTGGAACGTGGTAAAATTTTTAAAATTGGAAAAATTAATCCCCGTCTATTAAAACCTAAAACGCCTTTCTCAGAATTTTATTGTGAAAATTATAAAAGGACTTTCGTATAATCCGTCCGTTGGCACGTCGAGCGTTGAGAATCGCGTTAATTTTTTAAATTATGAACGGTTACTACACAGCTTTGAAGAAGACGAGAACTATTATTAAATAGTGTTTAATTTGAAATGTTGCGCAAAAGCTCTTTCTACATATTTTCTGACAATAATCGTGTTGCTATAGGTACCTATAACAAACATTATACTTACTTTAAATGGAATGAAATGGTGTCTGGCCGAATCCTGGATTATTTGCGTAGAATATGGGTAAGAAAGAGTAAAGATATTTCTTACCAGTTTAGGGATTACTGATATTATGGGTTTAACCAATTACTAGACCCCATGACCCATGCATTTAAGACTACTCCTTACACCATGAGTCAAAAATATCTTCAAATAAAAAAACGTACCTACTGCATGAGGCGAGTACCTACATAATTATTAACTACTTAACTAAAAGGTTAATAATGATAGTTAAGTAATTATAGTTTCCTGAAACTATTCAATACAACCAGGATTTCATTCATCCGATCCGGTCATTGTACATGTCATTGGCAGTATTCCTACAACGGACACAATAGGTACCTACTTGCCTATTATATCAGAAATGTAGTTACTACTTACTAGTTACCTACTTTACCTAGTTCGGTTTTCCGAACCAGTGGTAGAGTCATAACATAACCTAACACGTCCTACTTGAAATAAATCAATTAAGTAATTTACTTAAATTCATTATTATCAGAATATTAGTTAATCCTATTAATCCGTACTACTTTGGTATGTAATATTATAATAAGGTAGATGAAAGTGTGTCGGTCTGTGTTTTATTTTATCTAGACCTATCTTATATAACTAGGTAGGTATATCTATTCCATTTAACCAATTTTGGAGGTAGGTATATATCCCGGGGATAGACCTAGGGGATTTTAAAATTCCTCTTACTAAGTCCCACGGGAATTTTAAAACCCTATACTTAGTAATTAGCTCACCTGATCAATATTTATTACACTGGTAAATATTTATTACTTGCTAGTTGCTGTTTTTAATTGTTCTATTAAACCAATTAGGTATGAAAAGTCTTCTATTTTCAAAAACGATTTGTGACGTAAAGAAATACCTAAATAGCACACAATAGGTTAGGTAGGTTGCATATAATATGTATGTTACCTTTATATGCACACATAAAATCTCAAACCATTCACCTAGTTAATTTAAAACACATTCCCACATTTCTATTTCCTCTTTCAGTTAAAATAAAGACATTATTGTTAAGCTAACGCGAACACCTAGCCGGGTATGAATAAAAACGACGCAGGTATGAAATATTTTTTCACTGCTAACAGGATATTCTTGTTCGAAACTATATAATGCACAAAGAACACAATTTACGCACGATTGACCGCAAACTCGTTTTATAAAAACGCTGGTATTTTTTAGTCTGTGGTGGCAACGTTCGATACCATTGGCGCCATCTATTATCGAGTAGCGGTAAACCTTTATTATAATTAAGAACTTTTTGATTCATGAACGAGTTGATGATTCTTTTAAAATTTTTTTTTACAGCCTTGGATGCGAGTCAATTACTTAATAATATTACTTTCCTTGTTGCGTCTTTTACACATTTGGGAAAATAAAAGAGTAGGTAAGATTGCGTAGAACTAGATAATTAAATGAAAATATGGATTTAAGTAAGAAAGTGACCTGAATATAATTACTTACTTATTTTTTTATAAACGACCAACGAGGCAGTTTAATTTTAGACTATTCTATTAGTACCTACTTCTAGCCAAGCTGGGTAAAAAGGGGAGAGTAGGCGAGTACAATGGTATTCATTATTTACGCTGCCAAAGTACATCCTGGCATTAGGCTTGGCTTTAATAGTTTTAAGGAAGCCATATAACTTTTATCGGTACTACGATACGATTTACGAACGTACCTATCTAGATAAAATAATTTTTATTTTATCGACTAGGGACCACACAGTGCGTGTTAAGATATTAAATTCTTTATTGGTTTTACAAACCTAGTGGATGCCTGCCATTTTGTTCATAATAGGTATACCTAGCAATAAGCATATTCTCGCGAGTCGCGAATTCGCCCGCAAGGCAATATTTAAACTAGATTCTAGACTTCGTCTAGCTTGTCCTTCCCCGGCATGTAGCTTCGCGTATACCAAACTTTATCAAAATCGGTTGAAAAAGCGTAGCAGACAGACAGACACACTTTCGCATTTATTAAGTAGGTATGTAAGTTAAGTAGTGTAAGTAGTATGGATTTAAATTTGAGACTGGCATAGCGTTTGAAAGTATAAGGTAACGAGTTCGATTCTCGGGGTTTGGTTTAGCTATGTAATATAGTAATGTTTGTGGTACGAGGTCCCTATATTGTAAACTAGATGATGCCCGCGACTTCGTCCGCGTAGATTAAGGTTTTTGATTCCCGCGGGTACTCTCGAATTTTCCAGGATAAAAAGTAGCCTATGTCCTTCCCCGGGATACAATCTATCCCTGTACCAAATTTCATCAAAATCGGTTGAATAGATGGGCCGTGAAAGCGTAGCAGACAGACAGACAGACAGACAGACAGACACACTTTCGCATTTATAATATTAGTATGGATACGAAAGCGTGTCCGTCTGTCTACTACGCTTTAAAACGTCCCACTTGTTCAACCGATTTTGACATGGTAACTGGTAAGTAAGTAAAGAGATTACATAATATAGACTGCTTGTTTATACCTTTTTTAATTAAACCAATCAGTAACTCATTTTATATGGGCATTTATTATTTAAAAAAAAGATCTGCCAACTATATGGAAACACTTCCGCATTCAAATAAGAACTTCTCAATATTCCGGTGGTCTGTTTCAACTTCGCTTTAAAGTAAACATTTACAAAATACGAAGCCACAAATAACTTCCCGTAACAAAAAAAAAATATCGTTTCAACTGGGCAATAAATTTTTATGTATCACGAAACAATACTTAACGGCGCTTCCAAAACAAGCAGCACATGTTTAACCCGTAGTTAATCTTGCAGTTTAAATTTAAACCTCGTACTGTTACGGTAATGAGTACCCTACCTATAATAAATGCAGCTTACGAACTCGGCGTGAACATAAATTAGCATTACGTAAAACGATATTAAATTACAAAAGTAATCTACGTAGTCCACAACAATTAATATTCATAACATAATTTATTGTAATATTAGTTATTCAGAAGATAATATTCAGTCATAATATTTTACTTAGTGAATATAAAAAATTTAGTCATAAAAATACTTAGTATTCAGTATCATAAAATTTTTGTAGAGGTTGCAAGTTTTCTGAAATAAAATTGAAAGGTTCCAATTCCAATTTATTAGGTACTAATAAATTGGAAATTTTTTATTCCCGCGGGAATAAAAAAAATAATAAGGAATTATCCGGGGTAAAAAATAGCCTTTGTCACTCTCCAGGTCTTAAAATATACCCGTGTCAAAAATCACGTCGATCTCCGTCCGTCCAGTTCCGTTGCGGCATGACTGAAATACAAACAAACAAACACTCTTTCGCATTTATTATATAAGTATGATATAATGATACGAATCACTAAACGTAAATGCAAAATTGTGTTTGTGTAGTAATAAGTCTATTAACGGAAAATTAAAGAGTTAAAGTGGAAAAAAAAAACTTATTCCACGCGGACGAAGTCGAGAGCATCAGCTAGTGTTCTGTGTTTCATAAACTAATGCGTACTTGTGAATAAAGTTAAGTATCATTATCAAGTTGAAGTAAGTAATTATTTACCTACTTACTTCATCGCTAGTTTTTTAAGTAATTAACTTTTCCTCATTCTTCATTCGTTTTTCTCAAAGTTAAATAAGTAAATGAATAAATCCGATCCGCCGCCCAGAGGCGAAAGTTACTGCCAACAAAAATATATTGTTCCCAAAGTTCTATCAGATCTTTGTAAAATAAATTACTCGAGATTCCCTAACGACTGAAACTTAATACGGACATAATTTACTCCGAAAAGTGTCACCCAACGTAAAATAATCAACTTGAATCCCCTACCACTTATCCAAAAGGAAGAAAGTCAACTACGCTTCCTTTAGGCTTAGTTCCACTGTCCGCCGAGTTCCTAGAACTTCCCGGACCGTCTTAACTCTTAATAGAACTAGCTCAATAGCTGAGCTATAAATAAAATTAATTGTTGTGATTGGCTGAATTTATGGTATTCTTTCTACGACAATATATTTTAGCAAAAGCCCAAAAGCGACAGAGTACCTATTAGCAAATCAGGGATGATAGCGATCATTAGTATCACTGCACTGTAGTAATCATTTTACCATTATAAGGCCCAATATCAATTCAGAAACAAAAATTTGCTTAATTAGTCCTTAAGTAGTCTTTGAGACAGACTCAACATGTAGTTAATTCTCAATTCAGAAACCGGCCATAAGTTTATTATGCCAGTAAGCGGTAACTGTCAATAACTATAATATGGGTCCGAGGATCATGTACATTTTTTTTTTGGCTGCCGCATAATTACATGTTAATAATGAAAAAAGCTTTCATGTGCAATAGTTATAAACCCAAAAGTAATTTATGGAGCTATCCAAGTTTAATTAATTAAGTATCCAAGTTTTGTTATGGAAGCAACAAATTGGTGGATCCTCTGGTTTAAGTGGCCACATTTGTTCAGACCACAAATAAATCTGTTCAAATTAAAATGAAACCCGAAAACTTAACGTTTTTGTAGAAGCATTTCTTTTTTTCTGACGGATAAATCTTAGAGGCACGGTAGGCACGTCACGTGACAAAACCATGACGGACATCTTGGCATAGTGGAAACACGCACTAATACTTACTCTAAAAATAACGCATAAGTTATGTTCATCCGGGACATAAGAGGTTGAGATTAGAAACTTTTGCCCTGGAACTAATAAACAAAAAACAGTTTCTCTTGCTTTTAAAACTTTTTTGATGTATAGCGTGCGGAAGACGCGGACGAAAAGTTATGAAAGTTGTTTTTAAAAACATCTAATACTTAAACCAAGAAAATAAAATAAAAGCTACGCTCTGAATCGAAATTAAATCTCAGAAAGACAAGACAAGTTTTTTACAGACTATAAAATAGTGCAGTATCTAATAATATGATGGACTGGCAGGTAATAAAACTAAAACTTGGTAGGATTTTACAGAAATAAAAATATCACCACAGAAAAAAGTTAGTTATTCCATTAGGTGATTAGAAAGTAGAAACCTTTTTACTTAATTCAAATAAACTTTGCTTTTAAGTGAATCTACCGCTACTTTTAATTTATGTTATAGTCCAAAGCCGAATTGGGGTCGCATCTCGAATTGCCTAGGAAATCCTAAAGCGATTGGTCCAAAGCTGAATTGGTGAGATAGGGTTCGTGATTGGACTAGACAATTCCTGAGTTACGTTTTTGAGTGATCAGACTAGTAGATTAATTATAGATAAAGATTTGGATTTTCATGTCCTCTAATGCCTTTTCCTCACAATTGGTACATACCTACTACACGAAGTACTTACGAACATTACTTAAACCATTTGCAGTACAGCAAACAGCTGCAAATATCAAAGTTTATTATGGAAGTGGGGAAAGCGGGACAATTTCTTACCCCTAATAGCAAAATCCTGTTAAGTGGGCCCAGAAGGACTACGTACGCTTGAGAAAGAAAACAAACCAAGAACAAACTGTTCCTCCTTAAGCGTCTTCACACGTACCGACAAATCAGCTGATACCAACACGCTTCAAACGTTAGTTAAAAATAACAGCTAGCTTCAATATAAAATGGTATTATTTTAAATGCTGAAAAAATGTGATTTAACTTGATGGCATCCGTTTGCCTACATGCACCCACAGCTGGATATCCTTAAGAACGTGTCTCAAAACACAGTCCTCCGCCTCCCTCATCCACTTGCTTTCTTCAAAATTGATTTATGCTAATTTTATCGAGTCACCTGTCAGTACGGCGGCGTGTGTAGTTTGGCGAGAAACATAATTTTTGTATTTGTTTGTGCAATTTTTAAAATAAAATACAAAAAAGGGTATCCGATTAGTCCGCCAAACACATCTTCGCTCCGCTCCACTTCAGTAGACAGGCAGCCTGACGCCACCTACCTGAGGTCATCGGTCCATAATTATTATAGTGAAGCAATAAATTATGGGCTACTTTGGGTCGAGTAGCCAATTAACCTACATAGCGACGTGCAAATCTTTCGTTGCCGATACGCTCGAAGCACGAAATATAAATAACTATACCGCAGACGTGTTAAAAAAATCGCCCATCATAAGTTTATAATGGTAGGTAAGGTCTCAAACTAGCAAGCCAAATGACCTAGTTACTACCATCGATGTACTAGATGGGCCCTTTCATAGAAAAAAGTTGGGCGTCTGACTTGTAGGGCATGCGTCTGACCTGTATAAGCCTGTCCTTGTCCCCGCCATAGCGCTGTCCCGCTTTTCAGACTAGATGGCGTTAGTGAAATAAGTCCACATTCTTTGTTTGACAGGGCCCGTCTATGTAAATTGAGGTCGTTGGTTACTACAGACGTTCTAAAATGACCGCTTCCAACATAGGTTGAGTTTGAAGATGGCATGTCTATAGATTCTTTATGAAATAAAACAGAACCCAAGGAGCAAGTTGTTTATCTTTCCCTGCCGATGTCAAGTACAAAAGTGCTTTAATAAATACACCAGTCGGAAAAATATAGCGAGAGACCGATGGAAATTAAGAAAAAAGGGAAATATATTGCGAATCAAAAAGGTTGGAGTATTGGATCCCAAAAGGCGCAGTCATGGCGAATATTTTGTTGCGATGAGTGAATATCATTTGTATATTTTAATTTACAGTAACGTTCTTTAATTGAAACAAGCTTTGATTCCCGCGGGAACTCTTATTTTTAAGCGACTTCCAAAAAGGAGCAGGTTCTCAATTCGGCGCGTATTTTTTTTTTAATGTACCTATGTCGGTGCATAATATCTCCGTGGTTTCTGAACCGATTTGATTTTTTTTTCTTTCAGTCGTTAGAGGAAGCTCTCGAGGTGGTCCCATAAAAAATTCTGACTCCAAATCCTCAACCCTGACACTAAAAAGTTAAAAATAAAAATTTATCGTAGACAGACGGGTATAACAAGTATACCTAAGCAAAGTTGACGCATCAGACTCGCCCGACTTCAACATAGTGGGTAGAAATCAAAATTATTTTGTACTTTACAGTGGCGTTGGAAGTCGGTTTATTGGGAAGAATTTTTTCCGGGATAAAATGGTGTACCTATAAGCTAGCTCCTCTCCAAATTGCAAACAAATTATTGGTTCTTTCCAAGGAAGGAGTACCAACAAATATCCAAACGTTCACATTTTTGTAATAGTACGTGAATTAGTATGGATTGTGTGCGTGGAATTTAGAATAAGTCATTATGATTTGCTAATTTGAATTTAGAACTCTTGTGATTTTTTAAATTAAAATGGCAATATCCGCAACACATAAATACTATTGTAAGTAAATCCCTCCATCAAAGCTCCACAATGAAAACACCAATGCTGTAGGTACTCTTCAATATTATTTTCCGTAAACAATTACTAACAGTTTGATATATGGAACCATCTGTCCCTGACGCGTGCTTCAGATAGTAACAGAGGTAGACAAACCAATATTGTAATTATTTTCTACACTAATCCCACATAATCAATCGATTCCCGGCATAAATTTATCTGTCATTGTTTTTGCGTTGACCATAGAGTCCAGCCTATCTTTTTTTTAAACATAAACCACGACCTGGATCCAAGTTGTTAATTTTATATTCAATCAATAATCAAACGAGTAGCAAATAACTCGAAACCTAACACTATAATAGAAGCCGATAATGTCATCAGAATATTTGATCACAATATTTGTTTATTATAATTTACTCTGTGCTAATAATATTTAAATATTCAAATTCTCGCCTTTGCACAATACATTATTCGAGAATATATTGGATATTTTCTGCGATATTAAACGCAATATTCTTATAAACAAAGGGAGCTGCTAAATCAATCAAGTGTGTTATGAATATTGTATTATGTATCACTGTGTAGCAATCATACAGTAGGTTTTACACAAAGTTTTGTTAACATCTCCGCTGGATTTCATATCATAGTACTAGCGAATGCCCGCGACTTCGTCTGCGTGGTTTGAGGTTTTTTGGTTCCCGCGGAACTCTTTAATTTTCCGGGATAAAATGCTAGCCTATGTGCTATTCCAGACTATAATCTATCTCTGTGCCAAATTTCAGCCAGATCCGTTTACCCGTTGGAGCGTGATTAAGTAACAAACATCCATACATCCATCCAAACTTACGCATTATAATATTAGTAAGATTTAGTCAGTAGATATTTCATGGAATAAATAGATAAAATATTATGGATCGGGCGGTGGGTAAATCGAGGACGTTCTAGTTGATGCGAGGAAGTGCCGATAAATTCTGTTGTGCTTCAAAAGGTAGAAACAGAAACAAAAAAAAGTAGAAGGTTACAGTTTATAGAATCTCTGTCGATCAGCAAATTTGGCATCTCCACTTTTAGCGCGAAAACACACGGGCAAAACGTCAGTATAAATTACTTTTTCTGACTAAACATCGTTCTCCTCCAAAGCGAACGTTTCGGGCTATCATTTTGTCCGATCCGTTCCTTGTATTTGGTTACTATCGTAATTTTGCATACATTCGTAGTTCAACTGTAGGATTGCTAAACCGTGGCATTATCATGTCACTGTTTCATTGTGAAACAAATTATATTTCGCGAAATAGGTCAGGCCTGTTTGAAATGTTACTTCTTTTACAATATCATTTTAATACCGGTGTATTTATAAATTAATAATAATATTGTTAAATTTATAAGTAAGTAAGATTAAGTAATTCACAGAAACTGTATTTTCGCTTTAATTGTTTCGATATTCATTATTTAACGTGATTGTTACGTTTTATTCTTTCGTTGTAGTTACTCGTACATTAATTCGAAAATTATTTATTAAGTTATTATTAATTCATTTAAAACAACTAAGTAAATAATTATGTTAAAACTCTTTAAATATTGGTTGGATTCAACTTTTATATATGTCACCGTAAGATTGTGACAACCGTTAGATTGTAATCTATCTGGCGAAATTGTAAACTGTCGAAAGATTACAATTTAACGCATTATTTTTCGGTAGACTGTAATCTCTTAGGTATATTAACCCAAGAGAACCTAAGTGCCCTACCTGCGCTAAGGGCTCTAGCTGATCATTTATGTCGAACCCTAACCTAACCTACAAGAAAGAGACAAGATAACGTAAATAAAATGAATATTTCAAAAATTGACACTCAGAACGGTTCACAATCTGTCGACAGTTTACAATCTATCGAAATAAAAAGCATTAGATTGCAATCTGACGGTTTTCACAATCTTACGGTGACATTATATATATACCATTATTCAGATTTTAGTGTTATGTAACTAATAATATTTGGCAAAAACATTTTTTACTTGATCAAAAAAATGAGTTTAACTTCCTTTTTTTAAGACCCATGATATTATATTATAAGTATCAGTTCTTTCTGTTATTATTATAATAAACAAGCTGATGCCTGCGACTTCGTCCCCGTGGATTGAGCTTTTTCGTTTCTCGCGGGAACTCTTTCATTTTCCGGGATAAGAAGTAGCCTATGTGTTATTCCAGACTGTATTCATCTATCTCTGTGCCAAATTTCATCCAGATCCGTTTAGCCGATCCATCCATCCATCCAACCCAACTTTCGCATTCATATCACTTTCCGTTTTCGGGATAAAAAGTTCCCAGGGATGCCAAACCAAAACCAACCAAACTCTATACCAAAATCTATCTAATGAATCTATTCAACCGAATCACCCGAATCGGTTGAATCAGGTGAAAGCGTAGTGCAGATAGAAAGATAGACAAGCAGACAGATACCCCATTTCATTTACAATATTAGGTAGGTATTTATTATTTAAATATGGTTTAAGATTTTCAGTAACCTATTTAAATGCATGACGTATAAACTCTAGAAAATAGGGTACAGAAAAATATTCAGCGATCCTCTGAGAGCATTAAGTCCTAGAAAAAGTCACAAATTATTTATGGCCGGTTCTCACTGTAGCAAATAGGCTACGAATATTTCATCAGATGACGTCCTGCCGTAGGGATGTTCCGCATCTGAAATATGGGATGTCGATGTTTTTTAAACAAAATTTATCGATAAAAATAAAGATGTATTACAGATTATATTATAAAATTGATTATACGTATTACAAAGTTAAATTATGTCCCCGCTAGTGTTGTGGCATGATTGAATGTAGCATATTTGTTAGCGGAGCGGGGTAAACTAATAAAAAATAATACACAAAGTAAGTATATATATTGTACTTTGAAACACGAATATGATGATCTATCGGTAGAAAGTATACAGAATGATTATTCAATAAATGAGTACCTCAATGAACCGATTTAATAAATTAATTTTAGACTAAACTGATAACTTATGACATGATTTAACTGACATTACTGTACTAGGTATAGGTATTATATTAATTTCTTCGTGTTTGTGAATTCTGTGACAAATGTTTATTATAATTAACATTTTAATTTTTAAATTTGACTTTTTTTCTTTTTTTTTTCTTTGACATGGTTGCTACTTTTTATCTTTTATTTGACATAATATTAAAAAGGTACCTAGATATTAATAATATTTTAATTTTCATAGTATTTTGCTGAATTCGACGTAAAGGCTTTTCTTATCTGTAATAATCAAGAAATATTACTTACTTATATTCTATGGTTTTACTTAATATAAGTTAGGCACTCCCGTCAGACTCCAAAGCGGCGTTTAAAAAGGTATAATACGGTGTGTTATAATTAATTAATAAGGTTGTTATACAATTGTGTATGATAGTATAGTAGTGTAATCATCAAGTTTAATAATTATTATTTAATATGATCTAATTAGGACAATTTATATAGTAATTTTAATTTTAAAATATTTGTACACCACACTGTGGTAGAATAGTAGCACTTTTATACTGATTTCCACCTCAAATGTACTACACTATTCACAAATAAATAAATAAATTGAATAAATTGATTTGTTAATATGATTGACATGAGATATATTCACTTACTAGCGGACGCCCGCGACTTCGTTCGCGTGGCATAAGTTTTTTAATTCCCATAGGCATTCCTTAATTTCCGGGATAAAAAGAACCCATGAAAAAAAACCCGTCGATCCGTTGCTCTGTTGCGGCGTGATTGAAGGACTATTTAACGTCCTTTGGGATAGAATTTATAAAAACTGTGGATTATGTATTTCATAATTTAAACCGGTAGCCCAAATATCAAGTTTCACGGCTATTTAACTTGAAAAACGTCGGCCTTTTACACCAACTTACTACCCCCATTTTACCCGTTTGGGGGTGGAATTTTGAAAAACAGTTACACACGTACTTCTTTATACTATACCGAAAGCCAAAATACAAAGTTTCGTTGTTATAACTTGAAAAATATGTTGATAAATGAAGGACAATCATCCCCTATTTCACCCCTTTGGGGGTCGAATTTTCAAAAATGGTGAAACACGTAGGTACGTCTGCATATCTAACTGAAAGCCCAAATGCTAAGTTTCATCACTATAACTTGGGAAATCAAGGGCTTTCATACAAACTTTCAAACCCTATTTTCCCCCGTAAGGGGTGGAATTTTGAAAAACTGTGAAACACGTATTTCTTTATTTTTTACCGATAACTCATATACTAAGTTTCATGGATATAACTCCGAAATCCCAGCGAAGGTGGCCATCCGTGGCCTCCCCCTCGATACCCCAGTGGACGAGCTGGTTGCCGCGCTGCGCGAACTCGGCTTCCCCGCCGAGGCGGCGCGAGCCATCCCACCGCCCCGAGGACGACATGGACGACATGGCTGCACCTACTTCGTGCGGTTGGCGCACATGACGAAGGAGGAACTACGCCAACTCTACCAAGTTAAAGAAATCCTGCTCATGCCGCAAATCACTGTTGAGGCGTGGCGTGGAGGATCGAAACCGCCCCAGTGCCACCGATGCCAGACTTACGGCCATAATTCGGCCAATTGCCATAGACCCTTCCGCTGTGTCCGCTGTGCCGGTGAACACAGCGTGAAGGACTGCCCACGACCCCGAGATGCTGAGCCCACATGTGCTAACTGTGGGCAAAAGCACTCGGCGAACGACCGCCGTTGCAGCCTCTATAAACGCGAGGCGAGAAAGCGAGGCATTAACCTGCCGCCGCCACCTCGCGTGTCCGCCCGACAAAAACAGCGGGGCGCGGCCACAAGCCCCGCAACCACCGCCGCTCCATCAACCGCACAAACCCCTGCACCACCAACCACAACGCAGCCGCCCACTGTCACACAGTCGGTGATGACCGACACGCGACCTGTATCGGCACCACGAACCACGCAACCTGCGGCCGCTGAGAGTGCTACGACTCTGGCAGCGGCCGCAAACCCGCCCACCGAACGGGGCCAGCCGGTGCGAGCGAGAAGACGCCGCCGAAACAGCCGGAGCCCGCCGCTGGCCGACGATCACCCGCCGAGGCCACAAGCCAGGTGCCACCCACCCGCCTATCAACCGTACCACTAGCTACTCGCACGCGTCAGGCTGCACCAAGCCCGACACAATCCGACGCTCCGCGTCCCTGCCAGGCCGCAGCTGCACGCCCGGCCAGCCAACCCGCCCCACAATCGTCAATCTCCGCTAACGCCCGCCCTGCAAACCAACCGGCCCAACAAGAAGCGCAGACCGACCCGGACATTGTGGCTATAGTCCGGGCCGTGATCGAGGCGCTCACGACTGGGCTGACGGCGTACCTGCAGGGCCAGGGCGCAACACAAGCCCTCACAGCAGGCATGGCGGTGCTTACGCGCCTCCATGCCTAAAAAGAAGAAACGGGTCCCGCACGCGGTGACGATGACGTCACCCGCAGTGCGGACCCACTAAACACCAAACTTTAGGGCCCGTAGCCTCCCAGGCAGGCCCAAGCCGTCGTTACGGCTTAAAGCCATTCACCGGGGCACAGAGTTGCCCCGCGCCCCGCCCGGGTAAGGAGGCTCAGCCTCGAGGCCCGTACCCCCGCTTGGCCCTCACGGGCCAAACGGAGAAGACCCACTGACGGATATAACTTGAGAAATGACGGACTTTCATACAAACTTTCATCACCTATTTCACCCCCTTAGGGGTGGAATTTTGAAAAATCCTTCCTTAGTGAGTGCCTACGTTACAAAAGGAAGCTACTGTCAAAATTTCAAGTCTCTAACCCTAGCCGTTTAGGCTGTGCGTTGATATATAAGTCAGTCAGTCAGTCAGTCAGTCAGGACTTTGAATTTTATATATATAAATAGATTATTTTTTTAAACGTTGCATATTTGTATCATGCGCAGTCTGTTTATGTCATACAAATAGAACGACTTACTTACCTAATTATTTTAATGTTATATGTCTACGTATACAAAGTTATACTTTACCATTTACTAAACTCTACTCTAAAGAAAGTTATTTCATAGTTTCATTATGCTAAGTCAAATGTTATGGTTACAGAGACGCTCCTTAAAAAAGGAGACGTGTGCACATGGAATTATGCAGCAGTTAAATATCGATAATATCGATAGAAAGTATACAACCGTTCCCTCAGAGTTCCGATTCATCGATTACTCTTGTTAAGTTACACCATCACTATACTCAAGGTCACACGGAATTTGAATTTGGAATTCCTTCCAAAGTTATTTATTTACTTTTGCGCCGAAGAGTGAAAACAACGTTTTCTTTTTTATATATCGTTTATTATTCGGTTCATTTTTTATAACGTCGTGTCGAATTGGTTACTTAATCTTGTTTAGTCAGGATTCGGGGCTCGGGAGGTTCATTTTTTACATTCAAATTTATTGAGAGAGCAGTCTTGAGTGACACTTTCATAAGGATTCTTTTTCATCTAGAGCGGAAAAGCGTCGGTGAAAAACTGTGTGGGTTGGTCTGAGGAAAATTTTATCTGTAATGTTAGAAATCTTTATTCTAGGTTTTACTTGACGGAATTTGAATTTAGTTTAAGTATATATAAGTTGAAATATATCTAAATATTTTTAAACTGTGTCAGTTTAGTAATTTTTTATCATTTACTGTTTTTTTATCCACTACAAGTTAGCCCTTGACTGCGATCTCACCTAATTTAGTGATGATGCAGGCTAACCTGTTAGCCTGCATCATCATAGCATGGCAGTTTTAATACGAAACTCATTCGGTTTCTGCTGGCATCGTACTGGAACGCCGCTTGGTAGAACGTCTTTGCCGGTAGGGTGGTAACTAGCCACGGCAGAAACCTCCCCCCAGGCCAGACCAGGGAAAATTTAGAAATTATAAATTCCTGAATTGTCCCTGCTGAGGATCGAACCCGGGACCTCTGCACGTTAAGACACAGCGCTCAACACTGCGCCACGGAGGCCGTCAATAGGACCGATGGTTTTTATATAAATTCAGCAAGATTAATATATAACAGTCAGGGATCACTATTATAAATTCAAAAGTGTGTTTATTTGTCCACCTGTTTGTTTACGTGCTCATTCCTTGGCTAACAACGCTTGTAGGTTCTAGTTATAACTTATAGTAACTCGTTAGTGGCACCTACTGGCACAGTTGTGCCGCCAATCAATTAACCGTTCACGTACGATGCCGGATAGAAACCGAGTATGGTCTAACAATTCATCCATTCATCTTCCAGGTCAGCCCGCTTCACTGCATCAACAATAATTCATCAATTATTATAGGAATTGATGAATTATTATGACAATGTTTCAATCAAGGGCCAAATTGTTTTCGTTGATTTTTCTTTTTGTAAAGTTTCAATATATGTACTTACAATACTTGTCTATAAATATAATATTATAAAGAGGAAAGATTTGTTTGTTTGTAATGGATAAACTAAAAAACTACACAACCAATTTTAAAAATTCTTTCACCTATAGAAAGCTACATTATCAGCGAGTAACATAGGCTATATTTTATTTTGAAAAAAATTGGAGATCCTTACGAAAATTGCAATAATGTCAACGAATTCGGAAAAAATCGTCTCTTATAAGAGCTTACGAGGCGTGCGCTGACTAAATGAAAAACAACAGGTTTGGTGAGGACGGGGACGGACGTACTCTTCCAATGTAATATTAAAATGTAAAACCTGCCTACTGCCCACTGGCTACATTGGGTATAGACTATTAGGATTATTAGTGCTACCCGTGCGAAGCCGGGGCGGATCGCTAGTCAATAATATTGTTAAGAATTTAATGTAATTTTGAATCAAATCAAATAAATATTATAAAAGTGAAAGTTTGGATGGATGGATGTATGGATGGATGTTTGTTACTCAATTACGCCCGAACGGCTGAACGGATCAGGATGAAATTTGGCACAGAGGCAGATTATAGTCTGGAATAACACCACCACCACCACTACAGCCCATTAACGTCCCACTGCTGGGCACAGGCCTCCACTCTCATAGGAGAGAGGGCATTAGAGCTTAGACCCACCACGCTGCTCCAATGCAGGTTGGCGGGCTTAACACATAGGCTGGAATAACACATAGGCTACTTTTTATCCCGGAAAACTAAGGAGTTCCCGCGGGAACCAAAAACCTCAATCAACGCGGACGAAGTCGCGGGCATCAGCTAGTGGTAATATAATAATAATGGTAGTATTACCTACTACTTATGTACTTATAAGTTTTGAATGACGAGTGGCGAAGCTGTCATAAGCATAACGTATTATATAAAAATATATTAAAGTCGATTGCGATGGTTAAGCAACGTCGACCCAAGTCGGTAACCGTATGGGTGACCGAATCTGGAGGTTCAATTTTGGCCTTTTCGTTTCCTCCGTGCCTCGGAAATCACGTTAAGCCGGTCGTTCCCGGTTAATATCACTATTATCTGATAATAATCGTTGAAACTTACAAACCTAAGAGTTTACTCTTGTTCGTGTGAGTACTGAGTCGTAGCGACTTACTCTTACGTACTCGTAGTCGAGTCGTGCGGAAGGACCTGGGAATCTACTGCTATACTTACTATAAAAAAAAACTATCATTACTGTGATTAATAAAAAGGGGTCACGACCCTCGGTAATGAGAAAAAAGTCGCAGATGGAGAGAGAGAGAGATAATTTTCTATATAGCGTCACGATGTAACAACATATGCAGTCCCCGATCTGCATGCGAGTACAATTTTAATAGCCATTAAAATCAATCAAAGAAATCCCTCCGCCTCTCGAGTCTCTTTATTGAAGTGCTTGGGTGCAGACAGATGCGATACGGGTTTTAAACTTTTTAGGGTTCCGTACCAAAATGGTAAAATGGAACCCTTATGGTGCGACTTTCTCCGTCTGTCTGTCCGTCTGTCCGTCCGTCACACTCGATTATTTCAGTAACTACCGAAGCTATCGACATGAAATTTGGAATAGTTATATAAATTAGTGGCCCAAAGACACTGGAATTAAAAAAAATTGGAAATTATTTTTGTTCTTATTTAAAAAGGGGGGAAAATCGGAGGGTTGAAATTTAAAAGTGAGATAACTGTACTGTGTGGGGTATCATATGAAAGGGTTTACTTTGTACATTCTAAAACAGATTTTTAATTATTTTTAGTCATGATAGTTTTTGATTTATCGGGGAAAAAGTCTGAAAAAATACCGTTCCCCCCCCCTTATCTCCGGAGTTTACCAATCGAAAAATCTGAAATAATTATGGTCAATAGGAATTTATGTATATTTTACAGGAAAACTATAACCAATGCTCTAACTAGCATAGTTTTTTTGATATTAACAGTAAACCTCGTACTCGTCGTCAAATAAACATATTGGTTTTTGCCTGATTGTTTTGCTTCAGTACCTACTTCTTGAGTACGGAACCCTCGGTGCGCGAGTCCGACTCGCACTTGGCCGGTTTTTTTTATATATTTATAGATAATAATGTGCGCCAACTCTAAAGGCGCTTAAATTATTAATTATTCAAAGTGAAGTTGTTTGACAAATTCACTCTTCATTTTATTACAATTAAAACAATTTATTGTTGTTTTTAAAGGAAGCTAGCGTAACAAAGCCGTGAAAGACAAATATAAAATAAAGATTTTTATTTATTCATAACTGTTGGATGATTTTTTAAAGTGAAAAATAATATTCTTTGCTTTTGAGATATCTACTGTTAATTTCTGGAGTTTTTGATTAGTTTCTAAAGATCGTGGTCTTGATTAGATTCAAGATCTTGGCTAGATCACTTTTTTGTTGTCTTCTATTCTCTATTGGTTACACTTACTTACAACTAGGGCTTCCAATACCGGGATCCCGGTACTGGTGAGTGGTGACACTATAAACGAAACAGTGGTTACTGCATATATTACTTGGTACATGCCAATGTTTTTATTCGGTTAAGTTTAAAACTTGTATAAGCACATTAGCTCAATATGAGCACCTTTATTGCTTAAAACCAGTGAAGAAAAGTCATTTTAGATCACTCAGAGGGAAAAATTAGTGTTTGAATTTAGAACCATTTCTATTTCATTGACTCATGATTCATGAAACGTTCAGAAATCTGTTTTTTATCCAATGCAATTTTTTTTATTATAATTTATTTTCTTTTAAAAAATAACTATTGAATTTTTACTTAATTTATGTTTTGACTAAACGATGTATTTTTACGAGTAAAAAAAATGGCATTTCTTCATTGAATTTAAGCAGAAAAGTGCTCTTTTGGAGTAAATGTGGTGAAAAAATATTTTTTATGGAAAACTTATGGTGCAGTTTCCTTCAGATAATACTAGTTTTAAGTTAAAAACAATCTATCTAATTTTAAGTTTTTCCTTCTAAAAAATCTTTCTGGTATTAATACCGGTATTCGAAAGCCCTACTTACAACTCACCACACGTTATCGATAGAATTTATAATATTAAATAAGTATACCATGTAGGTTATTAATAATTTATTATATTGCAAAATAAATAACTACTTACTTAAGAATTTACTATCTACGTTGTTATTAAATTATTAGTAATTCACAAAATATTTTTTGTACCGATGTGGCACGTAAGTGGTATTATATTAAGTTCTTTTTCCGGTTAATGTTAATTGTTAAAAAGAAAATAAATTATCTATGTTACCTACTCAGTACGAAGTCATTGACACCCACTCAACTCTTCATTTTGTTACTAATCAAAAACAAAACGACAGAACACAATAGCACAAGAATAATTATTGGTAAATATAAATGACGAGGTTAAACAATAATTTGTCTTACAACAATTTTAGGTAGATATAACTCTGTAGCTACCGAAAATTAATCATTTTCCTACCGAGACAATCAACTGCATAAATTGAGTTGCTCAAATTTTAAATTAAATCGCGTGGAACTTCAAAGCATCGCCTCGGAGCATAAAACCATAATCGGACCGTAATCGTTAATGGAATTATCGTGAAAAAAAAAGGAACGAAGTAATTGAATGCGGTTAACGGATGACTCGACGGTGCCGCGCTCTTCGGTGACTGAGTCACGACTGTGAATCAATTATTATAGTATCGAATATCGTTATTGAACGAATACCGAAATCGATTTTATCGAAATAGCTGTTATGTCCATGTAGCCGGTTCCGCCCGCATGTAATTAGATATCAAATATCGGTTGAGTTGTTGTTGGGTCGCGATGATTAATCAAAATAGCTGTATCGGTATATTAAATGTACCGCACTATGGAATTTGGAAGTTACCATCATTGTGGTGTCAGGATGGTAACTTCACCCTACCGGCAAAGACGTATGGCCAAGCTATTTAGCGTTCCGGTACGATGCCACGGATAGAACCTGATTAGGGGTAAGTACTAAGTAGGTATGGGTTTAATCTATATATATAAAATTCAAAGTCCTGACTGACTGACTGACTTATATATCAACGCACAGCCTAAACCGCTAGGGTTAGAGACTTGAAATTTTGACAGTAGCTTCCTTTTGTAACGTAGGCGCTCACTAAGGCAGGATTTTTCAAAATTCCACCCCTAAGGGGGTGAAATAGGGGTTGAAAGTTTGTATGAAAGTCCGTAATTTATCAAGTTATATCCATGAAACTTAGTATATGAGTTATCGGTAAAAAATAAAGAAATACGTGTTACACAGTTTTCGAAAATTCTACCCCCGAAAGGGTGAAATAGGGGATGAAAGTTTATATGAAAGTCCTTCATTTCTCAAGATATTTCTCAAGTTGTATCAACGAAACTTGGTATTTTGGCTTTACGTAATAAATAAAGAAGTATGTGTGACACAGTTTTTCAAAATTCCATCCCTAAAAGGGTAAAATAGGGGTTGAAAGTTTGTATAAAAGTCCTTTATTTTACAAGATATTTTTCAAGTTAAATCTACGAAACTTGGTATTTTGGCTTTCAGTAAGAAATAAAGAAGATTGTCTGTCACAATTTTTAAAAATTTCAGCCCTAAAGGGATTAAATAGGGGTTGAAAGTTTGTATGAAAGTCCGTCGTTTTTCAAGCTATAGCCGTGAAACTTGATATTTAGGCTTCTGGTTTAAAATGCTGAAATTATACGGATTTCACAGTTATTGAAGTTTCAATCCCCAAGGACGTCAAACAGAGAGTTTGTTCTTCAATCACGCTGCAACAGAGCAACGGATCGACGCGATTTTGTATAGATGAGTACCTACCTGAAGAGTGACGTATGGGCTTCTTTCATCCCGGAAAATTAAGTAGTGCCTGTGGGAATTAAAAAAACTTATGCCACGCGAACGAAGTCGCGGGCGTCCGCTAGTATTATATAACTGCCGTATCTCTAACAGGTTAGTCTATAGACTGCATCATGACTTACCATCAGGTGAGATAGCAGTCAAGGGCTAAGTTGTAGTGGATTATAAGGTTTATTTTTGTTTGTAAAATTCTTAAATTTATTATTTGAATGCTTTATTTTATCTAATACTAGTCGATGCCCGCGACTCCGTCCGCGTGGAGATATGAAAAATAGAACAGTAGCCGATCCTCCGACCTACTGAATATGCATATTAAAATATTTCATAAAAATCGGTCAAGCCGTTTCGGAGGCGTATGTTAACTAACATTGTGACACGAGAAAGAGAAGAAGATTAAGTACTTGATAGGTATTGTTAATGCCTATAATATGGTGGTAACCTAACTAGCCACGACTGAAGTCTCCCACCAGATCAATATAATAATAATACGGGTTCGAGTCCCTGGTCGAGCCATAATTAAGTACTTACATATTGGTTTTTTCTGACTAGAAATTTTTAGTACTAACCCGAAGTTAGGAAGTTGGCGGTGCTTCACTCCCGTGCCTCGGAGAGCACGTTAAGCAGTCGGTCCCGGTCCAACCCGCATTGGAGCAACGTGGTGGGTCTAAGCTTTAATTCCCTCTCTCCCATGAGAGTGGAGGCCTGTGCCCAGCATTGGGACGTTAAATGGGCTGTGGTCGTGGATATTATTACCTGTATACAGAAGACGCATAATATTTAACATTGTTTCCTATGCTTATTCAAATTATCGCACCATTTTCCCTGGGAAGTAATTTTCTTAAGGCCCATAAAACGTAATGCAGACGCTAGGCAGCCTCATAAGAAATAGAAAATAAAGACCCTTCTGAAAATATGAATGCAATAAAAACAACCTCTAGTTATTAAAGTATTAAGCTCATTCCTCGATTTATTTTTCCCTGCACTGAATTTGTAGAAAATGTTTGTGGATTTGTTCTTTATAAATGTTCGTAATATACTGAATAGCATTCCATTAGGAACCATCCATCATTCAATAAGAACCTAGGTAGCTATTACCTTTAAAATGGACATAACTACAGGACTTGAGTTTGTATGCGTATTTTTTTTTTACGCAAGTCAGCCCTTGACTGCAATCCTACCTGATGGTAAGTGATGATGCTGTCTAAGATGGTAGCGGGCTGACCTGTAAGGGCATGGCAGTTAGATTAAACCCATATCCCTAGTCGATTGCTACTTTCCACACGACATAGTACCGGAACGCTAAATCGCTTGGCGGGGTACGTTTTGTCGGTAGGGTGGTAACTAGACACGGCCGCAGCCTCCCACCAAACCAGACCAGAGTAAATTCAGAAATTATAAATTCCCAAATGGGCCCTGCCGGGAATCGAACCCGGGACCTTCCACGTTAAGACAACAGCGCTCAACACTGCGCCAGGGAGGTCGTCAAACGTAATAACGTTTAAAATTTACTACTGTGTCTAAGATTAAAATTGTAACTATACGTATCTTACTATTCAGTGGAAAATAGGTAATTATTTTAAAAAAAAAAAAAAAAAAATTATATTATATTATAATAATAAAATAATAGTAAAGTAATATTAAAACGATAATAGAATGGTAGTATAGTATGGGTGTATATGATCACGCGACTACAAGCTTACGGAGAAGTTTCCCGTCGTTCCGACCGCTCGCCAAGGGTGGGTATGGCGGTGGTGTAGGAGGGAGTGAGCGCTGTCAACATCTTGTTGTGTTTGCGCGTGGTGCGATACATAAAATTAATATATTGAGCAGGTATATTTGCAATAGATCGTTTGAATGCACTGTGTTGTTGGATGCTATCTAATGTGAGGACCCTTAGCGGACCTAGCTTGAGAGCATCCGACGAAATCTTATCTGCCTCTGGTGGATTTATATACATATCATAACTACAACATATTTACACGTATATTACTAAACAATTATTATCGCAGGTCGGGTCAGGCTGTGGGGCGTAACGGTGTCTCGCTTCAGCGATGCCTCAGCACGGCTGGTTCTGTCTGGATGTCTACCTAGTTGGACGTTCAGATGGGATTGGCTTGTTGTTGAATCAGAGAGCTTGCTTTCTGAGCGCAGTGCAGTTCGAGTATACTTCTACGTTCCGCAAAACGTCTGACTTTACCTTGCGATCTACTTATCTAAATTACGTACGTCGTTCGCAATACTCGAACGATAACTGACCATGGTTGGAAGGACGCTGTTTATTATTGCCGAAGGTTGGATTATGCGTACGTTGCGCCTGATATCTTACTACATTTTGCACTACGCTTGATCAGCCTCGACACTTCATAGTTTCATGGATTCACAAACCATGTTACTTGTAAAAGCATAGCTTCACGACCTATGCTGCGGCACATTGGCTAAAAACCATGTTACGCACAAACGACATTCTATCACCCATGGTGGTTCCGCGTTGTATTTGGTATAACATACTATTATTGAAGGGTGCATCACGCCTGTGGCTCTGTTACGTTGCGACGAACGACCCTGCAGTGCGTCCGGTGTATCCTTGAAACCTATTACAGGTATATGTGGGAGTGCACCACTCTAAAAATGCAATTATCCAGCTATACGCTGACATAAGTGGAACGCACCACTCTAAAGTATGCTCGTACATACGTTGCGCTGGCCTTCGCGATTGATGACCAAGTGGTTAAAGGGGGGGGGGCTGTTGACTTTTGGTATTCTTAGAGATGTATTAGTCCATGTATTAATGTGCCTCTTGGGGTACCGAAGGAGGGAAGAAGCCTACCGTTGGTGGCGGGGAGGAGCCAGCCAGCCATCATTTATTTTTTAGAAATATAAATGATGCCATACAAAGCATCTTCCTTTTCTTTATAAAAGGTTATAAAAGGAAGGTGCTACCACTTGGGTTAGTTCGTAAATATCCCGAAGAGATTTATCTCTTCGCGATCACGTTACTTAATGCCTGTTTTAAGTTAACTGAATTACATCTAAAATCTGTATATAACTTAGTCGTTGGGTTGATTGAATTCGAGGCTTCCGAAACTCTAAAAGATCTTGGTTTGTTATGGACACAGCAATGTTGTGAGGGTCTTACTGCTAGATGTATCACGTGCCATTTTAAAGAAATATTGAATTTTATAAGTAGAGAGAGGTGTAGATGCTTAGGGACCCCGTCAGGTTGGTTACAATATGGTGCCGTGACCAGGATACTTGTTTCAAAGCAAGTATCTCATGGGTCCCGGTTAAAGTAAATAAGATAGGTTAACATAGTCGTAGGCGAAAGCCTACAATATGTTTTCCGTGAAATGGAAAGAGTCAGAGGAAGCTTTCGAGTTCAAGTAGACCTAACGACACAGGAGGATGTGTAGAAGTTGGTATTAAGCAACACAAGAAGAGAGTGTGTAAACGTCTTATGGACGGGGGGTTGTGGTATCTATGTAGATGTGAGATATAACAAGTACAACTTAAAAATTGGGAGAGTGTGTCTGTTAAGCGTCGAAGAATAATAATTAGAGGGAATATGTGTAAGACGAGTAAACGGTTCGATTACAAAAGATTTGAAGAATGCTTACTTCCAGATACCTATTGGTGAGGAGTGTAGGAAGTATACAGCATTTGTTTTAACGGAAAGCCTATGTATACAATGTATTACCGTGAGGATTAAAAACTGCTGTGGGAAGTTTTAGTCGTGCGGTTTTATAGTGAAAGCTTTGAAGGGGACTTAGTTGATCTGAACAGCTGCAGAACAATAGTTCTTTGCAGTAATTAGTAGTATTTGCGAGGTTTAAAGGTAGTTATAAAAACAGATCGTAAAGCTTTATTATTTGGAAATAGCATGGAAATTGGTTAATAGTAGAGTCACACGTTGGCTATTATATTTAGAACAATTTGATTTGAAATAGAATATACTCGTATATCAGGCAAGGATAATTTGGTTGCTGATATCTTATCCTGATATCCGCCAGATTGTAATAAAATGCAAGGAGAGAAATCTATTCTGCTAGGAAGTTATTACTTAAGTAAAGTAAATAACGTGCTTAATTCAAAGCTTAAGAACTTGCCTCAATTGCAAAAGGAAGATATAGAAATACCAAGATGTTGTTAGTGGACATAATAACCGTTATAAAAATAGAAATCATATAAATAATGACATATTGTATTTTAGAACTAACCTGGGAGATAGAATATATTTGCAAAATGGGTAACAAGAAGAGGTTGTTAAACAAACTTCTATAGAAATGGGTCATCCAGGTGCTTACAAAATAATTAAATATATAAAGCACAGAATGTTTCGGGGAGATTTAACAAGTAAAGTGAAGGCTTTTGGGAAAAGTCATATTTGTCAACTTGCTAAAAATGACAATGTAAAATATGTAGGATCTTGTCAATATAATAAAAGATGACGTAGGTGAAATTGTTATGGCTGTCTTGTACGGACCATTACCAGCAGGATCATTGGGATTTACATACATTCTAGTAGTACAAGACTCTTTTAGTAAATTTATAAAATTATTTGCATTACGAAAAACGACAATCAATAGTGTCTAACAAAACTAAAGCATTTTAATTATATCATTAAAATGGAAGTTATTACGATTTACGACTAATAATAATGGTTCTCAATTCATCAGTAGGAAATAAAAGGAAGGTCATAAGGCTCTGGGATTAAGACAACATACACCACAGTGTGGAAACCACGGTTTTATACACGGAACGAGTTAAAAGGAGTTAGGAAGATTGTTTAGAACTTATTGCCATAAAAATCATAACACTTGGGTAAGGTTTTCCCTAAGAAAAAAGAATCATATAATAATGCGTAACATGATAGTATAGGTTATACACTGAATGAAGGTCTAAACGAGAAAAGCACAAAATTGAACAATTGATAGATGTTTGAATCAGGCACTAATTAACACGAATATAGAAAATATACGTAGACAAGTTAGGTTAAAATTAAAAGTAAAGCAAAAAAATTGTGAAACGGAAAATATGATATGCATAATAAAATTATTAATTATAATAGGAGATTTAGTGAAAATAGGAAAATGTAATAAATCTAAAGAGCAAAGGTGATGGTGCTAACAACGTGAATGTATGTATTTTGGTTGGAAGTTGAAAGAGGAAATAAATGGAGACACACAGAGAAAGACGAAGGAAAAGATGGAGTGTTCGCGCATACTCAGGTATGCCAGAACAAAAGCGAGGGTGTTCGCGTATACTCAAGTCTGTCAGAACAAAAGCGAGGGTGTTCGCGTATACACAGGTCTGTTAGAACAAAAACGAGGGTGTTCGCGCATACTCAGGTATGCCAGAACAAAAGCGAGGGTGTTCGCGTATAGTCAAGTCTGTCAGAACAAAAGCGAGGGTGTTCGCGTATACACAGGTCTGTCAGAACAATAACGAGGGTGTTCGCGTATACTCAGGTATGTTAGTACAAAAGCGAGGGCGTTCGCGTATACTCAGGTCTGCTTAACATAAAAAGGGAGCAAGTTCTGGACTTAGTGAGAGGAACGCGGTGCAATTAGGCGTGTTTGATGGTAAAGACACATAATTATGTTATAAGATTATATCATCGGAGGGTGGACGATGATTTTCTAGTAGCTAGGATCCTACGTGGTCATATTTTGTTTAATAAATTAAAATGAAGATGCAATATAATTAGAGATGGAATAGTTAGAAGTGATGGTTACATATGAGATAAAGGGTTAGCAGGTTTGGAAGTGTAATGAATGTGTTAAATTTGTCAACGAAAAGCTGTATTTACGTCATAAAATCATAACATCGGGGGGTTGCCGATGTTTGTATAATGATAAGTCTATATGAAGGGACGTGATTAAATACTTTAAGACGTAAAGAAATAGGGAAACAGTAAGGAATACCAATTTTAGCTTTAGAACAACATTAGGTGTGAATGTAAAAGGTGAATGGAAAGAGCAAGATGCGAGAATTAAAGGAAGGATAGGGTAGGTAGGAGCTATGCTGCGAAGGCTATTGGTGTGATTATGACATGGGTAAGCAGAGAAAATTAGTTGGTAATCACAATATACGTCGATTGTAGAAGGAAAACCAGGAACTAAAGTAGTCGTGGAAATTGTAGGTTATAAAAGGCACAAAGGTAGGATAGGTTTGCATCTGTTATAAAATCGTAGACGCTGGGGTTTGCGTAGGTATAAAATATTTCAAATAGTTCCTTAGCATAGTAAATTCTGTTCTGCATGCTGCATAGCATAACTATTTGCACACATCACAGAATTTAGGGGGTTGAATGTAACTATACGTATCTTACTATTCAGTGGAAAATAGGTAATTATTTAAAAAAAAAAAAAAAAAAAAAATTATATTATATTATAATAATAAAATAATAGTAAAGTAATATTAAAACGATAATAGAATGGTAGTATAGTATGGGTGTATATGATCACGCGACTACAAGCTTACGGAGAAGTTTCCCGTCGTTCCGACCGCTCGCCAAGGGTGGGTATGGCGGTGGTGTAGGAGGGAGTGAGCGCTGTCAACATCTTGTTGTGTTTGCGCGTGGTGCGATACATAAAATTAATATATTGAGCAGGTATATTTGCAATAGATCGTTTGAATGCACTGTGTTGTTGGATGCTATCTAATGTGAGGACCCTTAGCGGACCTAGCTTGAGAGCATCCGACGAAATCTTATCTGCCTCTGGTGGATTTATATACATATCATAACTACAACATATTTACACGTATATTACTAAACAATTATTATCGCAGGTCGGGTCAGGCTGTGGGGCGTAACGGTGTCTCGCTTCAGCGATGCCTCAGCACGGCTGGTTCTGTCTGGATGTCTACCTAGTTGGACGTTCAGATGGGATTGGCTTGTTGTTGAATCAGAGAGCTTGCTTTCTGAGCGCAGTGCAGTTCGAGTATACTTCTACGTTCCGCAAAACGTCTGACTTTACCTTGCGATCTACTTATCTAAATTACGTACGTCGTTCGCAATACTCGAACGATAACTGACCATGGTTGGAAGGACGCTGTTTATTATTGCCGAAGGTTGGATTATGCGTACGTTGCGCCTGATATCTTACTACATTTTGCACTACGCTTGATCAGCCTCGACACTTTATAGTTTCATGGATTCACAAACCATGTTACTTGTAAAA
The DNA here is from genome assembly GCA_963932025.1 of Erebia epiphron. Taxonomy (NCBI): domain Eukaryota; kingdom Metazoa; phylum Arthropoda; class Insecta; order Lepidoptera; family Nymphalidae; genus Erebia; species Erebia epiphron. Next base: position 27,274,002 of record OZ009947.1, on the reverse strand, counting down.
GCATAGCTTCACGACCTATGCTGCGGCACATTGGCTAAAAACCATGTTACGCACAAACGACATTCTATCACCCATGGTGGTTCCGCGTTGTATTTGGTATAACATACTATTATTGAAGGGTGCATCACGCCTGTGGCTCTGTTACGTTGCGACGAACGACCCTGCAGTGCGTCCGGTGTATCCTTGAAACCTATTACAGGTATATGTGGGAGTGCACCACTCTAAAAATGCAATTATCCAGCTATACGCTGACATAAGTGGAACGCACCACTCTAAAGTATGCTCGTACATACGTTGCGCTGGCCTTCGCGATTGATGACCAAGTGGTTAAAGGGGGGGGGGGCTGTTGACTTTTGGTATTCTTATAGATGTATTAGTCCATGTATTAATGTGCCTCTTGGGGTACCGAAGGAGGGAAGAAGCCTACCGTTGGTGGCGGGGAGGAGCCAGCCAGCCATCATTTATTTTTTAGAAATATAAATGATGCCATACAAAGCATCTTCCTTTTCTTTATAAAAGGTTATAAAAGGAAGGTGCTACCACTTGGGTTAGTTCGTAAATATCCCGAAGAGATTTATCTCTTCGCGATCACGTTACTTAATGCCTGTTTTAAGTTAACTGAATTACATCTAAAATCTGTATATAACTTAGTCGTTGGGTTGATTGAATTCGAGGCTTCCGAAACTCTAAAAGATCTTGGTTTGTTATGGACACAGCAATGTTGTGAGGGTCTTACTGCTAGATGTATCACGTGCCATTTTAAAGAAATATTGAATTTTATAAGTAGAGAGAGGTGTAGATGCTTAGGGACCCCGTCAGGTTGGTTACAAAATTAAGTACCTAGTTGTAAAAAAAACGGTCTACTCTACTGCGATGGTATGCGTCGGCCCTAACACTATAAAAATGCCATACCAAAAAAAAGCAACAATTAAATAGCATGGCGTAAGAAACATCGAAACCTACAGCTTTCTAATTAACACCGGTTTTTTCCCCAACAAATAACTAATATTATCTGGTAATAACGTTTTTGAGATCAGAGTCCATCGCAGAAATGCAATTAACGAAAATAGAGCCACTCTCACCTCGGGCCTGCCTACTGTACATACCAATTATTAGTAGCAAGCGATTTTGAAACTTATTACGTGTGAGTAACAACCAAATTCCCAGGCACAAATCATGAGTGTTAGGATCCGGCCACATTAGCCGATAACGGAGCTTGTATTGTTATTTATATTTTTGGCCAAAAAAAAAACGGCAACGCGTGGCTTTTTTAGGTTCTATAGTAATATAGGAGAGAGGGAATTAGAGCTTAGACATGTCCTATGAGAGTGGAGGCCTGTGCCCAGCAGTGAGACGTTAATGGGCTGTAGTGGAATAGTGGAATAGTAATATAATACTTTAAATAAGTGTAGACGGAAAATAAGCTGACTTTCTCTCTTCTATATTTTTATTTATTTATTTATCCTAAAGATTTATTTATTTTATATTTTCCTTAGAGATAAACAAATCGCAGAAACCTTCGGCTTCGCCCACGTTAAGTTCGATTTTCATACAAATTGCAAATCCCTATTTTACGCCCTTAGGGGTGAATATTTTCCAAAACTCTTTGTTACAGACGCTACGACATAATTATTCTATATTATTAAGATCTGTCAGTCTCCTTTTCCTTTCATACTAAAAATTCGACGAAATATCAATAAGTAAATAATAAACGTTGAATTGTTTATAACTCTCAGCACACTGTTTATATTTAGATTAAAAATAACACTAACAATTCACAATATCTCTCTATCATTTTATCTTATAAGCACGTTGAAACTAGAGCCTAAACACCAACAAATACTCGGAACTAAATCTGCTTGTTTAGACGAGGCATTGGGTGACACTACAGACGTTTTGTTTTAAAACATTTTGTCTTATCGCCAATTATAATAGACAATAGACATATAAGTTTATAATGTAACAGTTAATCGGGGACACCAGGAAAGCCCCAAACAGGAAATTTTGGTCGTTCGCTGCAATTTTTTTTCTGTGTGTGTAATCCGAATTCGACACGCACGCTAAGAATTTTCAAGCGATTCGAGCTCGATATAACTTTCAAAAGTGTCACAAAAAAATTCTGTTACTAAAATTGTGTATTATTTTAACCAGTAATAAAACTAGCATTCAAAGTTTATACTTTAAGCACATTATTTTCATTCCAGTGCAACCCCGTTTTTGCTGGTTCTTCTCGGATACTCCAAAACGGTGACAGTTCATCTAATTATTAAAAAGTGCAGTGCATGCAGTGCAGTTCATCTAATTATTAAAAAATTCAAATTGAATTGAAAACTTCCTGCTCATTAGTAAATGGGCAAGTTGAACCTAGCCAGTTACTTAACTATTTGTCGTGCGACATGTCGCTAGTGTACATCTACTCATCCTTACTCTAAACATCGACTATAATCAGAACTAGGTCGGCTAACAAAGACGTTGTTTATGAATTCCGTACATCAAGTAACGCAACACTATTGACGTGTACAATAAGTACGTGTTTGAATACTCGACAACGTTTATAGTTTTCGAATTTCGAGTATCGAATCACTACAACGTGAACGTAAAAATACCTAAATTGAAGGACACTTAACAATCATCATCTATTCTCAAATCTCAATATATATTTTGTTTAGGTGTAACGCAATGATTAATTTTTGTGTTATGACTTATGATCCTTGAAAAATTCTATATTTTGTTTATCTCGTTGCTGAACCAACAACGTGAAGCCGTGCTTTATTTTTACAAATACCTATGATAACAACTATTATTTCATCTGTGGTTATAGTGTTTTGATGCTCGAAATCTGTCATCGTTGTCGAGAATCGAGAACTACATACTTGTACTAAGGATGCTGATGTTTTATAAGAACAATGCCCTTTATCTTTCGCCTCGACTGTGGAGTTCCGAATTTGATAACTCGTGAGAAAGCTGAATACGATACGCTTTTATTGTTCCTAAAGTGCAAATGTAAAAGGCTTCCTAGACTGTTTGATGTGAACGCGCAGTTTTTTCAATGGTTACAATAATTATATCGGTCATAGAGCTAACATAGAGTTGAAAAAACACACTATCACAAAAATAGCACTGAAAATTCAAGTAAGTAATTTGTCTCCGACTTTTAATATTAATATTTTTCGTAAACTGTATAATTTTAAGTACTGAATCATTCGCTAGTTTATGATAAGCAGCGATAATATTATCACTTAGTCAAAATCTTCTTAGTCAAAATAATCACGGAGCTTAAAACAGCTTTAAAGTTTAAAAGCATGACGTAACTAAGTAAATCATTGTTTTATTTATATTTACTTGTAGTTTTTGTTTTGTATTTGTTTTACTTATAAGTACTTGTAAACATTAATTTTAATTTTCGTTAAATAATAATTGTAGCTACGTCTTAAAATATTGGTTGTATTCAATTTACTTTGAATATCGTATCTATATTCTACAATGTACCTACTAACCTATGTTTAAAAAGTCTTTTTTCAAAAGTATTAACTATTGCTTCGGTGAAGATTTAATCCCCTGTTCTGTTCCCTAAACATCTTGCGTCAAAAATAAACCCTACCTACAATTTATTTCCCATTACAATTTATTTTTAGAGCAAGCATTAGAACCCCTTCAATTCAAGTTTTAGCCGCAATTAATCAAAACTACACATCACGTCGTTCAACGCACATGTTATTAAAACGCGCGTTCAATAAATCTAGTCTGTTAGAGTTCTTAAAACAATACTGTTACATGTTTGAAATACTTCATTTAAATGCTTATTTTAAGCTATCAATCATTCTAGGAACAACCGGAGGGTTCTTTCGTTATTTCCGGGAACATGTTAACCAGTTGTTGGCTCAGATTTGACGGAAATTGTGAGCTTCGCTACGCCGTACGTACTCTACGGCAAATGGAAAATACATAATGTACACAATAATTTATCGGCAAACGTGATATCCACACTTGATCTGTATTTTATTGAATAAGTATAAAAAAATCGGCCAAGTGCGAGTCGGACTCGCGCACCGAGGGTTCCGTACTCAAGAAGTAGGTATAATTACCTTTGTTAATGAACCGCAAAACTAACTTTGTTTGTAGAGGTTTACTGTTAATATCAAAAAATTACGTTTGTTGTATGGGAGCCCCCCTTTAATATTTACTTTATTGATATTTAATTATTTATTTTGAAAGGTAATATACAAGTTAATATTCTGTGAAAATTTGAACCGTCTACCTGTTACCGTTTTTAATATTGAGCAAAAAAATACGAAAAAAACACGTTTATTGTATGGGGACCCCCCTTAATATATACTTACATTTTTTTAATTTTTAGTATTTGTTGTTATAGCGGCAACGGAAATACATCATTTGTGAAAATTTCAGCATTCTAGCTATCACGGTCTATGAGATACAGCCTGGAGACAGACAGACAGACAGACAGACAGACAGACAGCGGAGTCTTAGTAATAGGGTCCCGTTTTTACCCTTTGGGTACGGAACCCTAAAAAATAGAAGTTCATATCAAATAACAAATGTTCATGAAAGTGTCAGGATACTATTTATATAAGTATAGCGAAAGTGTTCATAGTTCATACCTATAACTAATTACGTGACTACCTAGAATTATTTATTTAAAAAAACTTGAAAACGAAATGAAAGAACTACTTAATGAATATTATTATCCACACTTGGTCTGCGAGGCGGATTATGGCACCCGTGCTCGGTGCTCGTATTGAATGGGGAGAAATTGATAATAATTTATATTTTGTCACCGTAAGATTGCAAAAACCGTTAGATTGTAATCTTACGCTTTTTATCTCGTAAGATTGTAAACTGTCGAAAGATTGTGAACCGTTCAATGTTCAATTTTTGAAATATTCGTTGTATTTACGTTTTCTTGTCTCTTTCTTGTAGGTTAGGTTAGGGTTCGACATAAACAATCAGGTATTATCGGGTAAATAATATAACCTAACACATTACAATCTACCGAAAAATAATGCGTTAAATTGTAATCTTTCGCCAGTTTACAATTTCGCGAGTTAGATTATAATCTAACGGTTTTTACAATCTTCCGGTGACATATTCATTCCACTACATAATATTAGCCCTTGACTGCAATCTCACCTGATGGTAAGTGATGATGCAGTCTAAGATGGTAGCGGGCCAACCTGTTAGGGGTATGGCAGTTATATTAAACCCATACCCATAGTCGGTCTCTACACGGCTTAGGTACTAAAATTATGCATCAATGACGGCTTCGTACCGGAACGCTAAATCGCTTGGTGATTGGTGGAGCTGGGAACCCGGGGCTTCCCAACATATATTGACGACGACGCATTGATAAAAAACACCTATTTTTAACTATTAAATAAAACCATGTTATATTACTATATACTAGACATAAATACTTATACTTAGTATGGTACATAATATGTACAGAGTCAAGGCATATATTATGTAGTTGTATAGATTACATATCTTTATCTAAGATAGAATCTGTTAACCTGGATAAAGTATCGCAGTTATGCAGCCGTAACTACCTCCAAATGGCTTTTATACGGCGTCATATAATAGCTTTAAATCACTTAGGGGTAACCCAAAATTGTATTCCAAATATACCTAACGATTTTTATAGCTTTTATTTATTTGTTTACTAGCTTCCAGTCCAGTCTTTCCAGTCCATACTTAATGTGTGATAGTGATTATTTAAAAAAATCCAGTTTTTTTAAATAATCACGTGGGAACTATATAACTTTCTGGGATATTTGAAGAAAACTACAACAAACAATTATACACTCTCGCATTCATTTTATCAAGCAGTAGAACTATTTAATTATCGTTATTTTTCCTTGTTACAGCGGACCCTTTACCCGGCAAGCATGTACCACTTGAGAGCTACGAAAGCGAACTGGAACGAGAGCACGCGCTGCCGACGTCTGTCCCCAACGCAGACATACTCAAGACTAACAGTAATCCAACCTATCACAAGCCCAGGTAAGCTAGGTGCAATGCTACCAACATTAAATTATATACAGAAACTGAAAAAAAACGATTTGCGACCAAATAGGTTTTTTCCTTGCGACATAATAACTAGAATTATATGCGCGACTGCACCGTGAATTCAGGTTTAAAAATCACAGGGAACACTTTTATTTTGCGGGAAAGTAGCCTATGTCACTCTCCAGCCTTCGCATCCTCAACTACACCTGTCACGCCGATCCGTGCACTGTTGCGGCGTGATTGAAAGACAAACCAACAAAAAAAACACTTTCGCATTTATAATATTAGTGAAGATTGTTAGAAAGTTGCCATGTCAATTATGTGATTGATTTTCCGTATGTTTTTTTTTTATAGCAACATGCTTTGTTAATTAAGCCTCCCATTTATAAAGCCACTAGCTGATGCCCGCGACTACGTCCGCGTGGATTGAGGTTTCTTTTCCCGCGGGAACTCCTTAATTTTCCGGGATAAAAGGTAGCCTATGTGCTATTCCAGACTATAATCTATCTCTGTGCCAAATTTCAGCCAGATCCGTTCAGTCGTTGGGGCGTGATGGAGTAACAAACATCCATACATACATCCATCCATCCAAACTTTCGCATTTATAATATTAGTAAGATTAAGTAAGATAAGATGGAACACACCACTGAGGAAATCAGTCGTCATGAAATAAAATCAACCGGGATTCCTTTTAAAACAGTTTCAAAGCAGATTTTAAATCTCAAAGCGAATCCATTAAGTATCTGCATTAATATGAAGCGCTTTGCAAATGAATTGGATTCCGCGTAAAGCTGCTATTACGGATGTTCTCGATAATTCCTGATAAATTAAAAAAAAAACTTATCTGTATAAATTACTAGCTGGTGCCCACGACTTCGTCCGCGTGGATTGAGGTTTTTTGGTTCCCGCGGGAACTCTTTTAATTAACTCCTTTAATTTCCCATTAACTTTTATACTACGTGTTAGTCCAGACTAAAATCCATAATCAATCAAACAAACAAATCATTTATTCAATATAGGTACACTGTAGGTACACTTATTGACGTTAGAAATTACTTACTTATAAAACGTGATGGTGATAATCGGTTACGATATCTTAAAACAAAAGCTACGAGGGTTCCAAACGCGCCCTGGTCTGAGAAGAGCCCACAACAAACTCAGCCGGGTTTTTTTTTTATTATCACCATCTCACAAATCTTAAGTAATCTATACTTAAGTATATCTCTGTACCTTTCATCCAGATCTATTCATTCGTTCTGGCGCGATTGAAACTTGAGTAACAAACATCCATCCATCCATCCAAACTATCCTATTTGTAATCGTAGTAAATAAGTAATGATGCAGTCATCTACCGAGGCTTCACTCGGGTGATATTTCTGAAAATCCTTCTTTTTGAAGGTCTACCTTATTTATAGAGAATGTAGGCAAACTACATGTTTTTAGCACCTCGCTAGCAGCAGTGGTGAGTAGCTGAGCTTGTAAGTAGGAGCTCCCGGGTTCGATCCCTGGCAGGGTCAATTTGAGAATTAAGAATTTCAGAATTTTCTCTAAACTGGTGGAAGGCCGTGCGTGGCTTACCACTCTACCAGCAAAGCGATTTAGCGAACGGTGTAGTGTAGATAATATAAAAAATTCTTTTTAAACAACCGACTTCAAACTCCCGCGCCAACTTTACAACAACAAGCACACGCTATACAAAGTACTTATTTTATTGTTGATATTTTAAAAACCGCTCTACCGATTTCGATAAAATTTATATGGGACCACTTGGGAAGTATGCCCTTTCAAATAAAAAAAGAATCATCCAAATCGGTCCACTCAGTCAAAAGTTCTGAGGTAACCAACATAAAAATAAAAAAAAAACCGTCGAATTGAGAACCTCCTCCTTTTTTTGAAGTCGGTTGAAAACTAGAAACTGATTTTGGTATGGTATTTCATCTGTGGTACGGATTTAATAGAACTGATATAATTGTTAACTGTGGGACTGAGTGGTCTAGATCCGACGACGGATATCAATCGATTGCATTGAGCAACGTTGACCAAACTCGGTTACTGGATGGGTGACCGAATTTGGGCTTTTCGTTTCCTCCGTGCCTCGGAGAACACGTTGCCGTCGGCCTCGGTCATACAAATATACAAAGACATTATAGGGTTGCCAAAACAAAGTTGATACAACTCAGTTTTATGAGGACATCTTTATTAATTCTATAAGGAAGTGAGTGACGGGGCTAGTCCGGCCATGTAATCCAATGCATGGTAACATTTCCAAATCTATAATGGCACCATCACTTTGGGAAGGGCTGATGACCCAGATGAGGTCGCAATGCCCAATAAAAAAATTAGAGTCGTACAAATATACAGAGACATTATAGGGTTGCCAAAACAAAGTTTACCGCCTTGTTGGTCTAATGGTTAGCATGACGAGGTCCTAGTTTCGAGTCCTGGGTCGGGCCATAACAAGCATTGGGTTTTTCTGACAATCTCATTACTACAATTCTCAGTACTAGCCCGGAGTTAGGAAGTTGGCGGTGTTTCACCCCCGTGCCTCGGAGAGCACGTTAAGCAGTCGGTCCTGCGCCTGATCTCTCTCCAGTCGCGTCGGATTTTCCGTCGGTTCCCATCGGGCTACGAGTGTAGGTGAAGGAAAAGAGATTGCGCAGATGGCTAATCTCTCTGGAGATTGGCCATCGTGGCCGATATTCGGTCGGGAGGACATTAATACAACTCAGTTTTATGAGGACATCTTTATTAATTCTATATAAGGAAGTGAGCGACGGGCTAGTCCGCCCATTTATTCCAATGCATGGTGACATTTCCCGAAGCCATATTTCCCGTTGTGCCGGCTGCTATACCGTTTGTCAAGATTTACTATATTCGCGCAACTGTATCAATATTTGTCGAGAGCAAAAGCTGCTTTCATGGTTCCTTATTTTACATAGAGGGTAAAATTTTCTTTAAAAATAGTAATATCTACAGGTATTACTTTTTTAAAGTAGATGCTATAATGCATGACTAACCAAAATTATTTTAAAAAAATCTGATTAAAAAAAACCATACAAAAATAAAAGACATACCTACTACTGTAATATTATAACAGCAAAACATAAGATAACAGTGTGTTTGTTTGTACGCCGCAACGGAGCAACGAATCGACATGATTTTTGGCACGGGCATAGTTAAGGAACTGGAGAGTGATATTGGCTTTTTATCCCAGAAAATTAAGGAGTTCCCGCGGAAATAAAAAAATCTTAAACCACGCGGACGAAAGTCGCGGGCTAGTATTTAATTAACTGGCTGTTCTTACACTCTAAGATTTTACTATCCCAAGACTATATATATCCCGTAGCCATTATGTGATTAATGGAAAGGGTTCACGACCCTCAGCAATGAGGAATACGACGCAGAGAGAAGTCGCCGTTATTCTACGCGACGTGTTTTTGATCGACTACTGCCGAGTTTCTTCTGGTTCTTCTCGGTAGGAATGTCATTCAGAACCAGTGGTAGATTCACTCGACTATTTAAAAGCACTTGTCAAAGTCTACTTGTATAAAAAATATTTATATGTGCCTATTCCAAACTCCGAGCGAGTTTACAGCGAAAATATTTTTAAAAAAATTTGGTGAATAGATTTATTAGTTGTGTTTTCAATAGGTCCCTACTTTGTAAAGAAGTTGCCTTATTAAGTTTATCTTACTTATATTATAAATGCGAAAGTTTGGATGGATGTATGGATGGATGTTTGTTACTTAATCAAACCCCAACGGCTGCACGGATCTGGCTGAAATTTGGCACAGAGATAGATTATAGTCTGGAATAGCACATAGGCTACTTTTCATCCCGGAAAATTAAGGAGTTCCCGTGGGAACCAAAAAACCTCAACCACGCAGACGAAGTCACGGGCATTCGCTAGTTTTATTTAAATTAAAAGTTTTTTTTTTTAAGAGAGATTTTTAGAGAGAATTAGAGCCGGGTTAAAGTGAGTAAGACACCAATGAATAAGTCTTTACAGTCCCACCCTTTGTTACATTATTTATTTACGTCGTTTACAGCCATTCCCCGAAATTCCAGGAAGAAATTAAATCATTACCGTAAATTGGGGTTAGTGCTACTTAAAGTTAAATATCGTTTACGAAGCGTAAAAGTTTCATCCCTTCCGAGCCATTTAATCCATTCAAGACGTAAAAACTCCGGGATGGTATCCGTTCGCACCTAAATATAAAATGCCTAGATTATGCCCGCGACTTCGTCTGAGTGGACTTGTGATCCCGTGGGAACTCTGAATGAAATGTTTTTGTTTATTCAAATAAACTTTTACAAGTACATTTGAATCGTCAAGTGAATCTACCTTTGGTTCGGAATACAATTCCTACCGAGAAGAACCAGCAAGAAACTCGGTGGTTGCTCTTTTTAAATAATTCAGTAAGTATATACACAGTATATAAACAGTATAATAAGCTTTTTTTAGGAGCATACTTTTAATGGATTTCTTACATTTGTGTATAGGCAAGTTTAAAATAGGTTGTGGAATTTTGTTATAGAAAAGAATGCTCATTCCCACGAATGACCTTCTGATTTTTTTGAGGCGGAGCGATGGAGTCACGAGCCTATTACGGCCTCTAGTTTGCCTATAGCGTGCAGATCGCATTTTTCTTTTGTAATTATGAATGTGCTGTTTTACAAAAATTATATTATTGTAAATATATTGCGAGGCGACAGTTAAAATACCAATTTCTTTAAATTTCTCTTTAAGAGAATCACGCGGTTTTAAATTATAAATTGCACGTATTGCCCTTTTTTGTAGTACAGTAGTAGAGTGACATAGGCTACTTTTTTCCAAATAAAAAGTAGCCTATGTCGCTCTCCAGATTCGCAACTTACTATGGGTGTGGAAAAGTACGTTGATCCGTGGCAACTACAAAATAAAAAAAATAAACTTACAAACACACTTCTTTACTTAATAATAATATTATAAATGCGAAAGTTCGGATGGATGGATGTTTGTTACTCGATCACGCCGGAACGGCTTAACGGATTTAGATGAAACTTGGCGAAGAGATAGATTATAGTCTGGAATAACACGTAGGCTACTTTTTAACCTCAATCCACGCGGACGATGTCGCGGGCATCAGCTAGTTGTAGCATTAGTTTCCCGGTGGGAGGCTTCGGTCGTGGCTAGTTACCACTCTACCGGCAAAGACGTGCCGCCAAGGGATTTAGCGTTCCGGTACGCTGCCGTGAAAAAACCGAATAGGGGTATGGGTTTAATATAACTGCCATGCCAGCTACCATCTTAGACTGCATCATCACTTACCATCAGGTGAGATCGCAGTCAAGGGCTAACTTGTAGTCGATTAATAAAAAAAAAGGAGCTGAGAGTAGTGCTATGAAGACAGTGGCCTTAGATCCGTCGTTGTCGTCGTTAAACGATAGATGTCCACTACTGAATACATAATATAATATAGGTAACCACTAGAGTCTAGACCAACGACTGCAATGTTCGACTGCGGCCGACGAGGTCCCGGGTTCGATTCCTGGGTCGGACCATAGCAATTATTGGGTTTTTCTGACAAGAAATTCTCAGTAGGTACTAGCCCGGAGTAAGGAAGTTGACGGTGTTTCACCCCCGTACCTCGGAGAGCACGTAAAGCCGTCGGTCCTGCGCCTGATCTCGCTCCGGTCGTGTCGGATTTTTTTTCCCATCGGGTTATGAGAGTAAAGGAACAGAGAGTGCCATGTGTATGCGCACACACTTGTGCACTATAATATCTCCCGCGTAGATGGCTAATCTCTCTGGAGATAGGTCGCCGTGGCCGAAATTCGGTCGGGAGGACATTATAGCATAGGTAGGTTAGGTTAGGTAGGTTAGGTAGGTTAGGTACCTTTATTGTAGGCACTACCGCTAAAAATAAAATATGGTCCAATCCAAATGGTAACCAAACGTTTTTAATGGTTATTCCTTGCTAGTTATTGGTGTATTTCATTGGATTTATTCGAAAGTGAAACTAAATCGAGCTTCAATACAGGATTCAATTGATTTGCGAAGCGAACGTTGGATTTAATTTCAGTAATTGAATCGCTTTTGAGTTGCAGTACCGCGTTTTAAAGAGTTGGAATAGACTGGTCACGTCTGCGCTTCAGTTGGGGGTATCAGTTTTTCTTAGGACATTTAGGGTGGTAACTAGCCACGGCTGAAACCTCCCACCAAGCCAGACTATCAATAATCAGTCCAGTGGCATGCACGACATAGAGGCATAAAGGCACTGCTTACCCTAGTTGAAAAGCTCAATGCATAATTTTCATCATTCCCTGCCTGAAAGTAGGTATCTACGTAACCAATGCCTACCCGGGCTCAGAATACTGTGCACGCCACTGAATTAATCACATGAAAGGATAAAAACAATAGGTACATATTATACCTAACCTAATTACAATAATATAAATCATACCCACGTGGAATGGTGGCAAGAATGCTGGCTGCATTTCTGCGCCGACAGCCAGGCTGATCCTTGCGCAAAAAATATGCCAATCCTTTAAAATGTAGGTCACAGGAACATAACCCTCGTACGTAATAATAAATAGCCTCTAAATCTCGGATTTTTTTATGAAAAAAAAAATCGCCAAGTCATCACCCCACCATCAATTCGTAGACTCAATCAATCACGGCGAACAAGTTTGAGCTGAGTGTCGAAAGAGAAAATTCATTATTTAAGATGAAACTCGCTCGTACTCGGGGATTGTTGAAATTGAGTGTGGGTTAGATAGATTTAAAATCGGTTCGGTGATTTAACAAAAATGATCAAGGGCTTAGCTACAACGACCTCAATTTACATAGACGGGTCCTGTCAAACAAAGATTGTGGACTTCCTTTACTAACGCCATCTAGTCTGAAAAGCGGGACAGCGCTATGGCGGGGACAAGGACAGGCTTATACAGTTGAGGGGCATGCCCTACAAGTCGGAAGCCCAACTTTTTTCTGTGAAAGGGCCCATCTGGTACCTACATATATAGTATATCAACTATAGCTGATGCCCGCGACTTCGTCCGCTTGGTTTAAAATTCCCCCGGAAACTCCTTAATTTTCCGGGATAAAAAGTGGCCTATCTACTGGTTCTCAACTTTACCCATGCCAAAAATCACGTCGATCCGTTGCTCCGTTGCGGCGTGATTGAAGGACAAACCAATAAATCAACAAACAAACACACTTTCGCATTTATAATATTAGTATGATAATTCGCAGACTCAATCAATCACGGCGAACATGTTTGAGCTGGTGTCGAAAGCGAAATTCATTATATAAGATGAAACTCGGGAATTGTTGAAATTGAGTATGGGTTAGACGGATTTAAAATCGGTTCGGTGATTTGACAAAAATGAAGGCTTAGTTAAAGTCTGTCCCAATAGGGTTGATCCATTTTTTTAACTTCTTTAACGTCTGATCACGTAATCTTATCAGCCATCTTATGAGTATTTTATTACTAACTAATTTTACTACTAAGTTTTTTCGTATCCCGCGGGGACTCCTTAATTTTCCGGGATAAAATGTAGTATGTCCTTCCAAGGGATATAACATATAGCTGTACCAAAATTCATCAAAATCGGTCGAATAGGTGGGCCGTGAAAGCGTAGAAGACAGAGAGACAGCCACACTTTCGCATTATAATATTAGTAAGATGATAATAATCATTGTATAACTTTGTAATGGATATTACAATTGTAGGTTAATTAACATAATCTGTGGGTAGAATAGATAAGGTTTATCATTTACCTAAATCTGGCCAGGATTATGAATGTACATTATATAGCAGTAGTTAAATAATTATTTTCGTGACCAGGTAAATGAGTCATAACTCATGAGTCATTGAGCAATCATCCATAGGCTATGCAAGAATCTTTTTATGTAGAGATCCTGGAGACAAAGGATACCTAGGTAGGTACTTTTATTCGAGGAAATTAAAGAAATTCCACAGGAATAACTTAATAAAAGTAGGTAATTAAAAGTTTAAAACCCGCGCGGGCGAAATAACTAGTTCATAAGTAATAATCGACGCGTGCGTACTTTTTTTTAACTAAAACTTATCCAAGCTTTCACGACAAATAAAAAAAAAACTGTTTTACACTTGCTGATGCCTGCGACTTAAGTTTTTATCTTTATTTTTGGAAGTCCTTAATTTTCCGGGAGAAAAACCTATGTCGCTCTCCAGGACCTCAACTATGGCCATGCCAAAAATTACGTCGATCCGTTGCTCCGTTGCGGCGTGATTCAAGGACAAACCAACAAACAAACCCACGTTTTCATATTAGTTTGATTGTATGATGAACGTATTAATTTAAATTATAAATGTAAACGTTTTAATAATTTTAATACTTCAGGTACAAGTAAATTTACTTACCACACTTCAAAATATACCAGCTACCAACGTTCTAAAGATTTAACATAACTAAGTCCAAGAGCGGTCCCAACCGGTGAAAAATCTGTCCGAAAGTGTAGTTGTACATCAGAAAAGTTTTTAATTAAACAGTAAAAAACCACCAACGTCACCCGCTGCGCTCGGCAGTCGTGGTGAACTCGTGATGTGCAATTCGTTTGCATAATCGCCGACTGAATCCTGACTCACGAAAATTATGTTAAGTCGGTTCCTACGCTAATGTAGCTTGTTTTTTTTTTGTTAGGTTCGGGACAAAGAACTTGAAATGAGGTACTTAATAGAAATAGTATTGTACCAATATATTATTCTATTTCAATAAAAAAAAAGCGAACACCGAAAACTAAACGCTGATATTATATCGGGATTCAAAATTCAAAATTCAAATGATTTTTATTCAAATAGACTTTTACAAGTAGGTACTTTTGAATCGTCGAGTGAATCTACCACTGGTTCGGAATGCCATTGGGAACGGCGTGTCGCCTATTTCGAACAATTCATAATTACCAAAATATATCGAGCCGTACTGCTGGGCACAGGCCTTCACTCTCATAGGAGAGGGAACTAGAGCTTAGACGCACCACGCTGCTCCAATGCGGGTTGGCGGGCTTTAACGACTATTATCATGTTATAGATAAAATAATCGGGGGTGACTCTGAAAACTGTGACTGTGACTGGCACTGAGAATTTCTAAACTGAAAAACCCAATACCTAACAATTTTTATGCCCGACCGCTAATCGAACCCATGTACCCCATGATCAACGAGGCAGTTAGATAGGTATAGTAATTGTTTAACTGTCCCGACCCTGGGCCCCG
Organism: Erebia epiphron; assembly: GCA_963932025.1. Classification (NCBI taxonomy): domain Eukaryota; kingdom Metazoa; phylum Arthropoda; class Insecta; order Lepidoptera; family Nymphalidae; genus Erebia; species Erebia epiphron. The sequence goes on along the minus strand of OZ009947.1, from coordinate 27,258,738 downwards.
TTCACTCCTAGAGTTCCAGTGTGAACTTCTCTTCTGCGCTTCATTTTTTATTCAAACACTTTGAATTTTTCAAGATGTGCACTCGCTTAAAATTTATAAACAGCTCACAGTGAAAAACTCGAGGAATTCACAGCGAAATTTTTTTCCCTACCAGAAAATGAGTGAGAAAACCGTGAATTTTTTCCAAGGCTTTATCTCTTTAACGAGTGGTAGTTAGTCAAGTTGAAAGACCAGATATTGCCTTTTTAAGTTCACCAAGTTGGTCTTTAAGTAAGAAGTAAGCCTACCTACTAGGCCTAGCCTACATACTATAAAGGATTATTTGAATGATAGGAAGGTGACCTATCATTTCATAAAAAACAAATGACAAATTTTCATTTCACAAACTACGTTTGGCAAAAATAAGAATCAAAAATTCATTTTATACAAACAACTGGTTCTATAAATGATTTTTTTGTCATTTTTTTGCAGACAATTTTTAATTTTACATGCACCAATTACATAATGCGTTAAGTATATTAAGTAGGTATAAGAAAAAAATAGTCGGCATATAAGTGTTCATAGAGGAAAATACCACTGATAAGAAATATAACTATTATCGCTAATTTAGACGTAACGAGACAAGTAACCATGTTATCTTCGGTAGACAAACAGAGCTAGCGAGTAGACATAATTTTACTCGTTGTGCGCATGCTAGCCCTAAGGACCGTAATAGACCAAATGATGCCATGCCGGTTCAAACTTAACGATTTGACGGCGAGACATATTATATTACGTATTTGATTAATAATTACCATACTTATTTAATATTAATTCAAACATCAACCCAATCCGAATATTCTCCAAAAATATCCAACCCCTACCCGGGGAAGCTAATATTAATCAAATACTCTTTTATTCGCAACTAAGCTCGCTTTGTTGCAATGCACCCCAAGTTTCTTTTATTATATTCAAAACCCTTACCTATCTTCATTTCAATTTCACCCCTTTTGTAAAAGTGATGAAGGCATATTGTTATTTTACCCTATAATGCTATTACCTACTACCAAGGACTTTAATTTAGGGAGATTGCGACTTTCATAGTCATTAATTAATTCATAAATATTATAGAATATAAAAATTGAAAAGAGCATTTTCTTTCCGTCCGTTAAAGCCATACCAAGTAACTCCTGGCGCCATCTAGCGTCGAATAGCAATACTAACAATTTTTATTTTATTAACAATAAATAATTTGAATTAGCGAAATGGACGTTGCATTATTGTTCATTTCGCTATTAATTATGTTGTTATTGCAAATAAAGTTTCATGTTTATTGTCTCCTCGCAAATACAATAAAAGTTCTGACTGAATTGACATATAATAGTTTGCACTGCCATCTTTATGTGAGTAGTAGTACTAAAAACTTGGAAATTCTGCCAAGAACAGCAATAAAATTCACGAGTTGCATCCCTCGCCACAACAATGTTACAAATACTGAAACAAATTGTTTCGACTTCTAAACGTATAATGTAAGTAGTTTAGAATGTAATAAAAAAATAGTTTCCCGCCGGTCGTAGACCTCATAATGTACCCAAGTCGCCCTTATAGGAATGCACGTTACCATTTTAGGGAAAAGTTTCGTGAGGTTTCTCACTAGCATTTGTCTTCCCTTCTACAGTAATAAAAATTCTCAAGTTCCTATTTTGTTGACAAAATAGAGTTGTAAATTATTGTTCTGCTTCTTTTTAAAACAAGTACTTAGTTTTAACACCTACTTACCAGACATTACAGTTTTAAACTTTAATGAGTTGATTAATTTCATATTTCAGAACGACTTACCTATAGAAAATTTAAACTATAATGTATGTAGATTTTAACTACTGATCAGTTCACAAGACTGTACAAGTGATACAACCAAATCAGTTCTCAAAAAAGTACTTATCTAAATAGTTTTTACAGAAAATAAAGAATTGTGAGTCATGAATTGGACTGACTATAGGAGGCATAATTGCTTTAATATTGTGAGAAGGATTACTTAATAATATTACTTACCTATAACAAAACTTTTAATTAATAAAATGGACCTGTATTTACATTATTTTGTGTTTAAATTTTAATGTCTTTTGATGCATGGCGCTAAGAAATTAAATCTACAGTTACTCGTATTACGGCTGGTTTCTGAATTGAGAATTTCATGTTGAGTCTGTCTCGAAGCCTAAGGACTAAATAAGCAAATTTTTGTTTCTGAATTGATATTGGGCCGGTTTCTGAACTAAGCATTCAAGCAAAAACAGCAAGTTCCAACTCTCAAACCTTACACAATATCAATTCAGAAACAAAAATTTGCTTACTTACGGCTGGTTTCTGAATTGAGAATTTCATGTTGAGTCTGTCTCAAAGACTACTTAGGGACTAATTAAGCAAATTTTTGTTGTAGTCTCTGAGACAGACTCAACATGAAATTCTCAATTCAGAAACCGGCCGATACTCAAATAACAATTAATTCAGACGATTAACTAGCATAACAAGATACTATACCTAAAAAGATATAATACCTACTTTCACTCGCGAATATTGCACAAATGTACTGAATATAAATTAGATAATTTCTTAATGACGTTGTCATGCAAAGCCGACAAAATTACCAGAGCGTGGAAGCATTGTAATTCTTTAATGCGCCATGTGGACAGTAAATGTCATTTCGTAATTTTTTAATTCGCTTGACAGGAGCGGTAGCATGTTGACTTTCAGCTAATTATTTTCATTCCAATGGATATTAAGTACTAGTGAATGCCCGCGACTACGTCCGCGTGGTTTAAGTTTTTTATTGCCGCGAGAACTCCTTAATTTTCCGGGATAAAAAGGAGCCTATGTCACTCTCCAGGTCCTCAACTCTACCCATGGCAAAAATCACGTCTATCCGTTGCTCCGTTGAGGTTTGATTGAAGGACGAACCAAAAAAACACTTGCATTTATAATATTAGTATGGATCTTTCTCTATTACAATAATAATATTATTATATTTTTATCGCGTGATTGTAAATCAATGGGACCGACACGGCGTTACCCAATATCCTTTCTATGTCAATTTATTACATGTAATAAATGAGACCTAGTTCGGAGGCCTATATCCATCAATTACGTTGGTGAAGCAATTAATATTAAGGTCATGAATGGTGAACCAAAGCGCGCGCGTACACGTGGTAGATTATAAAATCAGTGCTCAGATTCCTGGCGCAGTCAGGATCAGCCGACTTAACGTGCGGAGGCCCGGATTCGATTCCCGGCAGGGTCAATTTGGCAATTTATAATTTCTGTAATTTCTTAGGTCTGGCCTGGTGGGAGGCTTCGGCCGTGTCTGGTTACCACCTTACCGGCAAAGGCGTGCCAAGCGATTTAGCGTTCCGGTACGATGCCGTGTAGACAGTATAGAAACCGATTAGGGGTATGGGTTTAATTTTACTGCCATACCCCTAACAGGTTAACCCGCTACCATCTTAGACTGCATCATCACTTACCATCAGGTGAGATCGTATTTAAGGCCTAACTTGTAGTACTTAGATTAAAAACTTCACAACCTTGTTCCTCTTTCACCGTTCTTATATATCACATCGGGATCCGAGAACGTTGGTGTTCTTATGTGGTCAGCGTCCAATCTACTCGCACGAGAGGTAACTATCTGCCTAACGTGTTTTTTTTACCTAATTTTCTTCCGGTATCCGTGTTTCCTGCCACGTTCAACGTAAGTTCTTCCAGACAAGAATGAATCTAGACTTACTTCTAGAATTTGCCTAATATATTTTAGACAAAGTCTAGAAGCCGCGTTAGCAATTTTTGGTCGGGTTTCGTAAATAAGACGTTGATAACTTGATACCAAGAAATAAGGATGAAATCGTGAAAAACTTAACTCAAGAATGTCTGTCTGAAAAGCGTCTACGCGTTTTTCCAAGGGTTCTTTTAAGTTTCAGAAAACTAAATTTAGTGTCGATTTGTTTTCCTTTGATATCTTTCTTAGAGCTGCTTAAAAAGCCAAATAGAGAAAGATCTTAAAAAGAAATAGTGAGTGGGATAATATCTCAAAGGATAAGATTTGAAACCATGACCTTTCGTATTATAATAAGCCTCTAGGGCCTAAGTAGGCAATCCTTTGAGCTTTGAGGCTTGAATAATATGAAAATAGAAAATGTACCTACTTCGTTTATATTTACAATTAGTTTGAAAGATGATTAAGAATATGTGTAAAACCTAGTGATAGTGCAGGCCTATTCCGCAATTTAAAAAAACGTTAAAGGAATGTGAAATCGTGAGAAAAAATAAGTAGTCTCGAAAACCCGATCGCAATTCTAGTTTCTGGCTGCGACGCATCGCTCCAATAAATACTGGCATTACACACAAACATACATGTGCATACATCGCGCGGAATTCATTAAAATGCGGTTAAAGCGGTGATAATACGGCGAATAGAATGGCGGAGCGGGCACCATGCCAATTTTTAGATTAAAACACCATTTAGGTAAACCCGGACAACCTTTAGATCAGTATGGCGTGGCGGACCGAAATACGGTGGACGGTAACAGGTCACTGACATTCGCTAAACTTGTACTCCGAAGAGAAATCTGTTTAGAACTAGTTACTCTTTGACTGCGGCTAGTTCTTTTTTTTTATTTACGTCTAAAATACATGTAGTGGTGTGCTCGTCTTTCATTCAAGATTTCTAATGGCTGTGTAGAAATGCGGTCCTAATTCTAGAAAGGCGAAATTCCAAGAGTTTAATTGGATTTACAAGATACAATTTATTTTGATAAAGTAATAACAAAAGTTTCACCAAAATTGAACATGATGAGAATTTATGATAAAAGTTCTACAATACCACAACAAAGATAATAAGTAAGTTTAAGTACATAGGAATTAAAGTAAAATGAAGTATGCAATCAATCCCTGAAACTATTATGAGCATAGAAATAAGAAATATTATGTTTGTAATATTTAGTACGAATATAGTAAAAATTGGTAACAAATAAAACAATAGACAAAAATAAGACAAAAAATGCCATATCATAATTATGAGATCATATATAAAATCGTCAAATAGGTATACCTACTCATAATGATGTTTATAGGCCCCAGCGCTTTCAATTTAATTTCAACCTGTAGATCAGGGATTCCTATAGTGGTCGAAATCGGGTTCCCAGGGGTCGACATAAACGAAAACTGATTTTGGGGGTCGACCAGGTCTAAAAATCGACCCCTATTTTTATGTATTTCCAAAAAATAATTACCTATCTACTTACGTATTTTTACGTCATTTCTATTAATAATTATTAATTAAGTAGACTTGATATTTATTGAATTTTATGCCTATTTATTTTGCTATGAGAAAATTATGACAAATTTACACACATAACTAACCGCAAAGTTTTTAATTTGCTAGTATTTTGATTGGAAAAGGGGTCTCTTGTCCAAAATAGTTTGGGAATCCTTACTATAAATTATTAGGCACAAAATATCTACGTAGTATGTATAATATGTATTTGTTTATTGTAATTTGAATGTAGATTATTTGTACAAACATGGATAGTGTTCCAATCATTCCTACAGGCATATTCTGCAATAATCACTGTGAGACGGATCAATACTAGATAATTAATCATCACCCTAATCACTGAACCGAATTTGCCACACAATTATCATATTATTATTATTATAATACACTCCAGGTTTACCTTTGTGCCAGTGATCTAATTCCCAGACTGATATTATGCTAGAATAACTAAATTATTATGTATGACTGTGTAATTTGTATTATGTGATTTCGCTTAATATTATAGCATAAGATATTTATTTAATTAATAATTCATAGTATTAAGTCCAAACATTGGTTATTCACTCCAATAATATTTATTGCTTATTTTATATCACAAATACACGGCCGGTTTCTGAATTGAGAATTTCATGTTGAGTCTGTCTCAAAGACTACTTAAGGACTAATTAAGCAAATTTTTGTTTCTGAATTGATATTGTGTAAGGTTTGAGAGTTGGAGCTTGCTGTTTTTGCTTGAATGCTTAGTTCAGAATATCAATGTAGAAACAAAAATTTGCTTAATTAGTCCTTAAGTAGTCTTTGAGACAGACTCAATATGAAATTCTCAATTCAGAAACCGGCCGACAGTGGCCATTTTTAGACATCATGAATAGCTTCCCCAACCAGTGTTGCCACACTACAAAACTATAGTACCTAGTGATAATGGTATCACTACTATAGTTTTGTAGTGTGGCAACACTGTACTTAAGGATGTAGACCTTGTTAAAGGACTTGTCCAAGATTGGGCCTTGAACATGAACCAAGATGATTTTAATACACGTTAATAGAGATCCTAAAATATGGCTTAAAGAATAATTTACACATTTTTAAAGGACCCCATTTTGGAGAAAAATATTGTTTTATTTTGTGGCTTTTTTAGATCTTTGCCTGAATCTTAACAACAGTAAAAAAAAAAACTTGATTGTCTTTGTCATTTATGTCATAGAATGATTGTCAAATGTCAATGTCAGTTTTGTATGACATTAAAGTGACAGTAACAGGTGCCAGATTTGTTATACATCTAGGGTGCGTTCCACTAAGCGTTCACAACGATCACGCTCACGACCGCAGTTATTCCCGTTCTTTTTTCGTTACTGTCGTAAACTCAAGTGGTATGGATAAGAGAGCGTTTTGAGCGTGGAGGTAAATAATACAAACGGCGATTTAGGAAAAAGAAAGCAAAATATTTAAGAGGCTAAAGGAGCATTTTGATCGCTGTGGGCGCTTAGTGGAACGCACTGTAGAAAAAGTTTTAGTGTTGCCATCCATTGAAATATATTTTCTACAAACGATATTTTTCATAATTAATTTTAAAAAAAAGGGTTTTCTAAAATTATTATTTAAATGGAGTTTAATGTTATATTTTTTTCTCTTTCACGTGATGGCAGTTTGGTTCTGGTTCATTAACCCTCTGAATAAAAAACCACCCTCCATACTGAACTGGGACATGTCATTTCCGTCTAACAATATTAAGTATTTCAAAATACCAAAACCACTACTTGACATAATTACTAATTAGTACTAAATATAATATATGTATAGTATGGTAAATGTACCAGGCGAAGTTTAAAAAAAATTTTAGTTGGTACCAATGGGTTGAGATTGTATGAATATGTGAGTACTATGTACCTTACCTTACCTTCTTAAGTAACTTTAGAACAATAAAATCCTTGCGAGAGTTTTCACGTAATATCGTGATTTCGTTTAAAGCTGTTCGTGTTGATTTCTCATCGAGACTAGAAATCACGATGTTTTCGCAAACGAGCTTAAATGAAATGACAAATTGCGAAATTGACCAAGCGTGAGACAAAACGAAATACGGAACTACCTACTTAATAGGTACCTATTAGTTATTCTACCGTCCTACAGACCGAATTTCGGCCACGTCGGCCTATCTCCAGAGAGATTAACCATCTGCGCGGGAGATATTATAGTGCACAAGTGTGTGCACAAACACAGCTGCACTCTCTGTTCCTTTACTCTCATAGACCGATGTGACGGAAAATCCGGCACGACCCGAGAGAGATCACGCGCAGGACCGACGGTATATCGTTCTCTCCGAGGCCCGAGGGTGATACACCGCCAACTTCCTAACTCCTAGCTAGTACTGAGAGTTTCTTGTCTGAAAACCCCAATAAGTACCTACCTACCTACTTTTTAGGGGCATGACCTGGGGGCTGGGACTCGAACCCGGGACCTCGTCGGCCGCAGTCGAACATGCTAACATGCTAAAGTCACTTATTAGTCATATCTAGGTAACTACTAGCTAATTTTTACATTTCTGCAGTCAAAAGAATTAACTCTTGGAGTCGCACTGACAGATACTAGATTATAACCGCGACTTCGTCGGAGTGGAGTAAGTTTGTTTGAATTTCGACGGGAACTTAATTTTTCCGGGATAAAAAGTAGCCCGTTGATCCCGTGCATCTTTTAAACACAGGAAATGTACTTAACTACATTATTAATGTCTGTGGTTACATAGATTTGTATGGGTACGAACATAAATCTGACTTTACAGCTTCATATTGAATTGTAAACACAAATAAACAAGTTAGCAACAAACATAAACGAATAATAAACAATAAACGCTATTTAAAGGCGTAGCGTATTCACTCTAACAATGCTATGCTAGGCGGTAAATCGCGACCCTGTGGTGAATGCAAAACTTATTACAATAATAGTGTAGGAGGCAGCCGACTTATTATCGAGGCAAAATAAAACTTTTTCAGAGTTGAAATCAAAACAACAAAGATTCATTAAAACGACTTTGTAGCAAAGTTGAAACTAATCCATGCTACGTAATTTCAAAAAATACTAGATGTTGCTCGCGACTGCGATTTAAGGTTGAAAAGATGGCGTAAGCGTAACAGAAGGATACATTTTCACATTTATAATATTTTTATGGATAATAATATTCGAAAGTCTATTTTACCACGCTACACTTTCACGGCCCATCTTTTCAACCGATTTTGAAGATATTTGGTACGGGAAGGAAGAAATACCCAAGATTTAAAAAAAATCTATCTAAGCAATTCGCGGGCGCCATCTATTATTTATTAATTAGTAGACCTACCTAATAATGTTTTTAAAGTCGCAAGCTTGTAAATGTGTTTTGACGGAATACTCTTACTTACGGTTGTAAAAATACTTATTATATAAATAGAAGTTCTAACCTTGAGACATGGTCTCTTAGACTACAATGGCCATTGCTCACACGGCATCACAGTTAGCTGGAAGGGACGCGCCCAGAATTCTAAAGTTCCACCAGTTTTGAGAAATCCCAACCATGGAATGTCATCTTAACACCGTGGATAATAAGTTCCTGGAGAGTTTATTATTCTTGAAATAAGGAAGACAGTGTACGTACATTGGTATTTGGTACGTACTTGATCGTGCCTCATACAAATGAAGTTTTATATTTTTTAACTGACTTCCAAAAAAGGAGGAGGGTCTCAATTCGGCGCGTATTTTTTTAAATATTGCAGTCACATTCTAGGGACTTACTTAAATGGCTGCGAATATGAGCGTAGAAGACCCACTTTTAAAGAACGAAGGACTGGCTTCCCATAGCACAGGGAATAGTTTGGGGGCCAGGAACCTTATCTAGACCCTATTTTTGTTATTTTTTTTATAGCTACCTACCACTATTACTTAATATTCACACTATTATGTTACGTTTAACTTTGTACTTGTACCATATTTCCTTTTAAACAACAGTGTATATCTATGTGAGTTTTTCACGAATAAATAAATAAATAGTACGAGTAAATGAAAGAACTAGAAGTTTAATTCGCTGTAATCCGCCACAATATGTAAATCTATGTGGTACAGTGTGTATCTTGCACTTGTAATTTGCGATGTTCACCACACCACACAAATCTTCCAAGTTATTCTCAACGTATAGCGTTTCAAATTTCAATGCGTAAGATCTGCACCCTCGCAGTCGAAATTCCGCGGGCTCGTACGAAGCGATTTGCTTCCTCGTTTCTAAGTCGAACCGCTAGGATATGGAGTGCCCTTCCGGCTTTCGTTTTCCCCTCCTCTTTTAATATAACCAATTTAATTAACCTTCAAATCAAGAGTGAATAGGCATCTTCTAGACAAGCGCGCTCCATCTTAGTCTGCAGCACCACTTGCATGCAAGTCTGATTGCAGCCAAGCGCCTATATATTTAAAAAAAAAACTCCGATACCGGAGCTTCTTCTGGAGATGTCGACTCGACAATGCTCGATTGTGAAATTAAAATTAAGTAAAGTGAAGTAAATGTTATATTTTCAACCAACTTAAAAAAAGGAGGAGGTTCTCAATTCGACTGTTTTTTTTTTAAATGTTTGTTACCTCAGAACTTTTGACTGGGTAGACCGATTTGGATGATTCTTTTTTTATTTGAAAGGGCATACTTCCCATGTGGTCCCATATAAATTTTATCGAAATCGGTCGAGGGGGTTTTAAAATATCAACAATAAAATAAGTACTTTGTATAGCGTGTGCTTGTTGTTGTAAAGTTGGCGTTGTTGGCGGAGTTTGAAGTCGGTTGTTTATATCTACTCGCTTGCTTCGTGCAACGATCGTTTCCAAACTAAGAACGTCGAGCCTTGCTTTTGGCAACGATCGTTGCCAAAATTTATTTTCTATTAATCGACTTTGAACTCTGTTTTATACTGTGTAAGGTTCTCTAAAAACGTTTCTAAAGCATACCACCATAGATAATCTAACATCCGAATGCAAGTTTGCAACTTTGTAGAACGAAATATTTTATACAGTTGGTATCTAAAGTTTGAAGTAGCCACTTTGTGAATTTTTGTGCTCAGCGTCATTGTGTCTCCACGAAAAAATGCCAGTATTCTCATTTATTAGTTTTTATTATTTATGAGGTACCAAATTAATCTAGAATACCTGTTCTATGATATTTTAATATTTTATTCAATGATACTTTATATAAAATGTGCTAAAATTGAAAGAATTGTCCGCATCTGTGTTGACGTTGTTTGTATACGTATTTAAAGTGGTAATATTTATCGCAATTTCTCAAAACTGCGTGATATTATGTGTGAAATAATAAAGATTAGACATTATTTTAATCATAAAAGGTAAAGTAGTCATATAATATATTTTATCTACTCCAGCATCGAAAAGTTCCAATTTCGAATTTGACAACTATATCGAATTGAACCCTCTTTCGTGTTTGCTTCTCATAACGATACAGTTTGTTGTATGGGAGCTGTATCGTTATGAGTCGTAGCTGTATCGATATGGTTATCTTCATAAATAGGATATATAGCTATAGCCTATAGCTTAGCGGCTCTGGGTTCTGGCACTTGATTGATTTGACTTTTTTATTAATTTATAAAGTAAAAAATTAAAAAGACGTCCTTGTCGTAGATAAAATCTTGTATGCAACTGTACGTAATTAGTCATTTTAATTCTCGTACTATCCTATTTTGATACTTGGCAAGCCTCGTATCAAAAAACAGCACTCGAATTAAAATGACCCTCATTACGATACAGTTGCATAAATAGCTAGTATATGTGCTGGATTATATGAATATTTACGACAAGTGAGTAAGTTGTATCGAAATATTGCTCTGGCAACAATCGCTACCAGAAAGCAAAGTAAGTTTCACTGTCAGGGTCGGCACTTAGCATGCGGCTTTTTTAAGCAGATGTGATTGATGGGATGTAGGTATTGGTTGGTGACTTGGTTTTGGGTGGTTTTGTGGTTTTTAAGAAAATTACATTGAGCCTACATCCCTCTTTTATTTATTTATTTTAAATTGTGTTTTTAATACATTCTCATGAAGCAGTTGGCAATGCACTTGGATTCGAGTTCGGTCCGGAGTTCGATTCCCTGCACGAGCCCACTTTGGAATTTTATAAATTCTACGTAATTTCTAAATTGGCTCAGGTCTGGTGGGAGGTCGCAACTGGTTATTCCCTTACCAGCAAAGACGCACCGCCAAGCAAATTAGCGTTCCGGTGCGATGCTGCGTAACAACCAGTAGGGAATTAGTCAGTCAGTTCACACAGTTCAGTTCAGTGAGTCAGACAGTGAATGGGCGGGTGACTCAGTGAGTGAGTGAGTGAGTCACTTTTATTTTTTTCGCAAATGTATTAAAATATCTAGAAGTCGGTGGCAAAATACTCAGAATTTTAACTTAGAGACACCTGAATTCGGACTTTTTTTTATTTATAAAGTTTTTTTTTTACTATAAGATCTTATAAAACTCAATACGTAATGTTAATAGAATATATAGATACGTCTTTATATTTTTTGAAGTTTTATTCAAACCCGGTATCATTGCCTTACGGTATGTTAAATATATTACTTGGTCAGAGGCAACCCTAGCTTCTACCGCCGCCATCTTGCTACTCTTCGCTCATTCGAGGTTGTTGCGAGTTTTTATGTTGAAACTCGTCGTAAGTTTAAGCTTTCAAATTACTAAAATTCTAAAGCTACTTAGTAGTTTTTTGCCATAAATATAAACACTTGTATTAGACCTATTTATAACATGGTTGAAATTGGTTAAAGGAGGCATAGTATCGTCGTAATTATAGTTTGAAATCACTATCTTTTTCTTTTAAAAAAATCTTTCTTTGGGATTTTTGTTACTTATTTCAGGAGATTATAGACTTATGGGTTACTTTTTATATTTTTATTAAAGTTAATAAACTGGCCTTTATCAACAAATTTATATTTTTGTTCTAGGATTTATAGTTTTTGTGTAAATCGGCTATGATTGTCAGCCTAGTTTTAGTGGCGAATTGCGCAACTGTGAGCAAACTGCGCGTGGATTCTTTAATTTTTTTAAGCACACTTTCTATCACAATAAATATTGTTTATTGTTAAATAGTACAAATAACTATTCTAGTTTACAAAAATCGTGATAAACTATATACCTATCGCGCAAGTTTTTTCACAATTTCACGTTATTCGCCTTAAACCGGCAAAATATGCTCGACCTTAACTTTAGTCTGAATATATAATGTTATACACACAACTTATATCAAAATAACTAACGTTCTTTTGTTTCTTATGTTATCGTCTACACGAAAAAGTAAACAAAAATACGCTAAGCCACTTCAATCCATTGTAAATCAAGTTATAATGAGGGTGGACGCGCCGAGTGCGTAGTACTAAATTTCAAATTTCATTTTTTATATTAAATTTTGTGTTGTCATCAGGCCGCCCGCCCACCACGGCGCGGCGCTGCTGGCGGGCGTGGGCGCGGTGCCGTCGTACGCGCCGCCCGGCCGCGCGTTCTTCACGCCGCCGCTGCCGCCCGAGTACCGCAACCCCTTCGCTGATAAGCCGACACTCAGAGGTGAGTTGCTTGCCTTTACACAAGTTTAAGAAGTCCATTAAAGGATATGCTTCTGAAAAAAGCTTCTTATACTGTTGAAGATTACGTAAATGACAAAAAGCATGGATTTGACTCGCTCCAGCAATGCTAAGGACAGCTGTTATGAATGAAATCGTAAATTAGGTATTTGTTTCAAAATAGCAACCGCCGAGTTTCTTGCTGGTTCTTCTCGGTAGGAATAACATTCCGAACCAGTGGTAGATTCACTCGTCGATTCAAAAGAACTTGTAAAAGTTTATTTGAATCAAAAGCATTTGCATTTTTGAATTAAGCTGTTTTCAGGAAATGCTATAGCTGTACTCATAGTTCAATCTGTACAATTTACCCGTCATCATTCACCATCATTCAGTACTTTACATTATACATTTAATTTAGTAATACAACAGCACGTAACATCACGTGTTTATCAGTCACATTAGTAATCATTAAACTACTTCTAGAATTTCTATCATTTCACTCGTCGATATTCACTCGACGTTTCAAAAGCTCTTGTAAAAGTTAATTTGAATAAAAAACATTGTTTTTTTTTTTTATTTTACGGTCGAAGACTAAACCCTAGTTCTCTGATATTGCGAGGGGATTCATAGAGCGCCGCCAAAGCCCTGTAATAAAGCCATATTATATCCATTGATATATGATTGTTTTAGTCTCTTTATGGTGTACAATAAAGTACTTTACTTTAAAGCAAGGCAGCATAACGATCTTGGTGACTGATCTTGGTCATGAAGATGTAAAGAGATATGAGATAAATTTCCCCCTACAACACGATCGCAGGTTGCGTTGGTGAGGTATACCTAAGTTAGCGCGACCCGCTCGCAATTGCTGGTCGCACCGCTCGACTCGCTCCGTGTTTGGTGTGCCAAAGCCCTAAGACTGTTTTATAATAGTGAAGGAGTATCCATTAAAACCATAAGAGCGAAAACACACTAGAAAGCGGACACGACTAAAAAACGCCGTGATGGACACGACATTTCGTCCTGTCGCGCTAGTGCGCGCGCTCCATATAAAAGTCAGTGACGCAGAAATTTTATTGTTCCTAGTTTGCTTTCGCTCTAATGCACTTGTATGCATTAAGCAATGTTTAGTTTAGTAGTTTGCAACGTTCTTAAATCTCTATTTTGAATTGCTCTATCAATTGCTCGATGATATCTGTCATACTCTATTACTTAGGTATAGTAACTTTAACTGCCTCATTGGTCTAATGGTTAGCATAGTCGACTGCGGATCACGAGATCCTGGGTTCGATTCCCGGTCGGGCATAAAAGTTAGGTATTGGGTTTTTCAATTAAGAAATTCTCAGTGCCAGCCCGGAGTTGGAAGTTGGCGGTGTTTCACCCCCGTGCTTCGGAGAGCACGTTAAGCCGTCGGTCCCGGTTATTATCACTAACATGATAATAATCGTTAAAGCCCGCCAACCCGCATTGGAGCAGCGTGGTGGGTCTAAGCTCTAATTCCCGCTCTCCTATGAGGGTGGAGGCCTGTGCCCAACAGTGGGACGTTAATAGGCTGTAGTGAGTGAGTGAGAGTAACTTTAACAGAAGTAACCTACGAGGTGTCGGCCGTGGCTAGTACCTACCCTACCGGCAAAGACGTACCGCCAAGCGATTTAGCGTTCCCGTAAAATATCGTGTAGAAATCGACAATGGGTATGGGTTTAATATAACTGCCATACCCCTAACAGGTTAGCTTGTTACCATCTTAGACTGCATCGTCACTTACCATCAGGTGAGATCGCAGTCAAGGGCTAACTTGACTTGTAGTGTAATAAAAAAAGTACTTAGTAACATAAGATAATCTCCATGGTTACAGGCACTAACACAGATGGGAACAGCTACCTCAACCGGCGGCCTATCCCCCCTCCTTCCCTCGGGCCTGGCCACGAGAGGATCCCCATCAGACCCCCTGGACAGGTAAACATCATTTTATTATTATTACTGTCTCAATCCACCAACCCACATCGGATCAGCGTGGTGGGTCTAAGCTCTAATTCCCTATCTCCTTTGAGAGCGGAGGCCTGTGCCCAGCTGTGGGACATTAATGGGTTGTAGTGGTACTGCATCAAACACATTTAGGGTCCAATGAGATAGAAAACTAAACCCGCACTGGAAAGCTCATCTTAGACTGCATCATCACTTACCATCAGGTGCGTTCACAGTCAAGGGCTGATTTGTAGTGTATACATAAAAAAGCGCAGCGCTGGTAGGTATACGGACACTCGGTGGACGGACGACATCCTGAGGAGTTCTCTCGCTGTTTTTATTGGATTGCTATAAGTACCAATGGACTGTGAACGTAAGGCGATCCTTGGTTCAATAAGATCTCAAAATCATTGACTTCAGCCTTCAGGGCAGATGTCAATAAAGTCTAATTAGCACTAGATGTCTCCGCAAAGTCACGAAGCCGAATGCAGGATAACCATTAAAAAAACCTATAAAACAGATCATTCCGTTTTATTCCTTTAATTCGGCTAAACGAGTCACAATTCACGCCATAAAGTGCTGAAAGTCTGGGAACCGAATTTAAAATTTCCGCAGAATAAAACTAACACTACAAACATGTCCAATTGCCACCGAAATCCACTCAAACGGCGAATTTCCCAATTTCCAGGAAACCTCCTCTCCACAAGTGCCTGCGCCCCCGCCCGCGCCCCCCTTGCCGCCTGTGGGACTCGAGCCGCAGAAGAAAAAGGCACTCAACACTCCTAGTTATAAGGTACAGTATCCTTTGATAGATTTTCGTTCAAAACTAGGGCAACCAACGTCTGCATATTAGTTTTGGGATCTAGAATGTCTTTTGTCATCCATTTTACGATTCCAAGGTTGGCATACGCTGGATACGCTTGGTTAGTAATTTATCTGATAATAAGTCAATTTGCAGACTAAGATGGCGCAGATCTGGAACGTCATATCTTGCATTTATAAGATACTTAGCTGTTATCAAATTCATAAGCTAAAGTGACTTAAAAACCATATTCAAATCTGTTTGAGATGTACGCCATAGACAGTAACACAGACCGGCAGACACTCACATACCTATCCCGAATCCTGATAAAGCGGTCAAACATATACTAAATGAACCTTTTTTGTCAGGTTAACCCCTGATTAAAACAAAAAGTATCCTGGACATATTATCCTGAATTATTATCCTGGACATAAAATTCATATGCTCACCCCGAATCGTAACAATTGCCAACTTGTCTCCAAAAATTCTCGAACTGCAAACAAAAAACCCCAATTTTTCTTTCCGAAGATACAATATGCTGAATTATATCTAAAATTGCCAGCCAAAAATGTCAGGGCAGAAAATTCCAGTTTCCAGATTATCTGATTTAACCATCGGGACACATAAAATCTATGAAATGTGTGTTCGATATTGTTCGGAACATGAAAGATACACATTTATTTTTATACAATGAGAGTTCTATTTATATTGCTATCCCTTTCATAATATTCCCCAGCGAATAGGGACAGCACTAGATTTAAAAATGTAATTTTAGTTTTTAGTCCATCAAACCCCGGTGACTACCAAAAACTAAACAGGCATAAAAATTTGTTCCAATTTTGGCCACCGGGTCAGATAAGTTTTTGGGATTGTGTTAAACAGAATTGGAATTTCGTCAAATAAAATAAGACAGCAATGGTTTTAATCATAGTTAGTTAGTTACTTACATAATTTTTTTTTAATTTTCAGCCTGACGAATTAGACGACAAGCACGGCACAGATCAAGCTAACTTCACTGACTTCGTGCCTAATTCCCTCAACATACCGACAATTTCGAGGATACTCTCCGGTTCCAACGGGAGAAAAGAGGACATACCAGATGTCCTCCTCAGAACAGTCACTGCTAAGCCGCATCACAACCAAGAGAAGACTTCAAAAAGTGATATATACGTTACTAAGGACGCTGGTGTTACTCTCAGTGATTCAAATGGAAACAGGGACACGTCTACTGAAGGTGCTTTAGCAGTGCTGGATCCCGAAATGAACAATTTAGATAGGCCTCTCATCATAGATCAAAATGGAGAAACGAACACGAGAAGAAACCTACAGTACGCGACGAATAAACAACCAGACAGAAATGATAGCAGAAGAGATGAATACATGCCGGCGACGACAGTCGGCTTCGAGCTGAGCGATCCAGAAATGTCTACTGAAAGATATCATAATTTAGCGAATGTTAATTCTGATAAGAAGATCCTTATAATTAAACCCGATGGCAAAAACAACGGCCCGGTGCAAAGACCGGGAGTCACTTGGCCATTTGCTTGGAATGTTCACATTTATTCAGCCACCGGCATGTTCACACTCCTGGCTGTATTCTCCATCTTCAAGATAATCCGCTACAATAAGTTCACTCATCTCTTCACGCAGTACTATTTCATCATTCTCCATTTGATCCTAGTGTTCGTCTGTCTCATGAGAATATTCTACATGTGCTACGATCCTTACAATATAAACAATTCTCTACCAGTATTCATCAGCGAGATTCTTCTCCACGTTCCGGAGATATTCCTGAGCATAGCTTTCGCTGCAACGATACTGTTCCTCCTCACGAATAGCATTAATTTTAAGACCACCTGTTGTGCGTTTCTATTTCGTTCTAGAACGATCATAATAGGTGGTAGCTTGCACCTCTTGTCCTGTGTAATGTTGCATATCCTCGAGAATAGTAATACAATTATTAGGACTTCGCAGGGAGTCGAAAAAAGGGTACTAGGTCTAACTTGTCAAATTATATTTATCATGGCGTGCCTCACCCTCGGGCTGTGCTATCTTTACGTGTACAAAATGCTCAAAGCGGTGCTTCAGAAGAAGAGTCACACGTATATACATGGGTTCCAAAACTTGTATCAAGCTATTCACATAAACTTAGCCACGGCGTTGCTATTCGTTCTCATGGCGACACTACAAATTTATGGAATCTTTGGCATCAATCAGGTCAACATGACCAAATTCGATTGGCTACAATGGGGCTACCAGTTCTCGCTGCGATTGATCGAGATCAGCGTGATAGCTCTTATTTCCTGGGTGATAAGCTTGAAAGTTGGTATCGTAGCTTCTTTACAACACGAAAAGGCTGACGGGCAAAAAATATCTGGATTGGGACTTTTCCCTTGCGCAGCAGGGTCTAGTAATGAGCAATTCGAATCGGATTATCCAGCTATTTGTAACACAAATACCAATCTCCATACTTACACGTTAAGAACTGGTAAGCCTATATACGAAACCGCTGGTCATCATCCGAATATACCAGAGCAGTGTTGTGTTGGACCAGTGGATCATCAGAGATTCCAACTGAACACGTTAGCTGCGAACTGTGATACCAACTCGGGAACTGAGAACTACTCTGGGCACAGCTCCATCGCAAACGCTGGCCACAGCAGTTCCACGGAATCGAGTAATGCCACATCGAGCCAAGGCGTGACCAACCATTTGATAAAGCATCATCCCAATCACGCGTATAATGGCATCGAATCCGCATCGGATGACCACTATTCTAACTGCGATCCCGCCATGCAATCCTTGCAAGGGGACGATCCATTAGACCATGAATATAACGTCATCCAATACGGCAGCAATAGTGACTTCATCCGGGACATCAAAAACCAGAACTACAACGCTGGTTCTAATCGAAGTTCGCACAACTTCAAACACATGTCCTACGACCGAGTGTCTTCTAGAACGAATAGCAACCCTCGGAAAAAGCACCGAGCGAAGAACAAGAACGTGCAAAATTGCATGACTATGGGCTACGACCCTTCAATAAGTCACCACTACCACCAGCCTCATATACCGGATGAGTACGGCAATTATAATGCCGAAAACTCATCCTACCATGCGACAGGGATACAGACTCTGAACCCCAACAGAAGTTACGACGGTCCCTGTCAGCAGATAAGGACTTCGCAGCGTCGAAACTCACCTTCCACGTCGGTGGTGAATTCGAGCGGAAGCCAGAAGCGTGGTAAGGGAAGCGGGTTCCCTGATAGGCCTAAGTCAACAGACTTGTACGGTTTTACGGAAGACCCTAATGAGAGGAACTATCCTTGCGCTTTGGGGACTCCCCAACCAGCGCCAAGGAACTGTAATTTCGAGGCGTCGTACTCCCAGCCACAGGATGAAATCAATCCTAGCGAAACAGGGGGTAGTATGTTAGTAGCGCAGGACGGTTTCGTGAGATTTAGACCTTTGGAAGACGGTCCATCGCAAACCTGATTCACCATTAATCTGTCGTCCGCGGCAGAAGATCTAAGCTTTTAAACAATGGCAGGTGCCGTCGTGTGACCATTGCTTTTTACAGGGCACGCATACCGATGGAATTTGGACGTACGTTTCTATTTCTTAGTATAGAATGTAATTATTTTAATTACAGTCTGTTTATTATTCTGAACCGATACAGTTTATGTCTAGTGAAAGATGAGTGCAAAATGGCGGGTTTTAAAAATTAGGTCGGGTGGGGTACCTAATGTAGGTTTTTTTTTAAATTTAGCCTTGGGATTTGTATAAGCCAGTGTTGCCAGTATCCAAATATCGGACTCTCATCTCACACTCGATAGACTTGGTTGGCAATAATTTAAAAGACTAATTAATAACTATGAAAATTATCACAAAACACTTTTATCTGGCATCTTTAGTTTATTGAAAAAGGGACCGTTTGTCCCTTTTCTTGAAATTGAATCTTGAAAAATTCACAAACACATTATACAAAAAGAATTCCAAATTAAGTAAATTAATATCTGTAGCATCCGAAACAACTTAAATTTTATCGTAGCGCTATGTTAATAAGTCTCCCATCATCCCATCAATACGGCGACAATCTCGTGGTTCTTTTGCACTTTTTTCCGATTTTTATGGTAAGGGTTATTGAACGTGCGTCCAAAATCGATGTAGTAGGTATATTATGCAAGTCCTCAGTGTTGCACGTCTCATGTTGTATATTGTAAATGTATAGCTAGGTATAAACGATGTTATATCGTACGGCCTCTTGTACATAGCTTTCTTTCTTTTTGTACTATATAAGTTTTATAAAATCTCTGAATAGAGATGACGCCATTTTTTTAATAACTTGAATCATGTGTACGTATAGTGTATACCTTTACCTTTATTTAATGACTATATTGGTACGATTGGTTAATAATAGTACTAACATTTCTGATGTACCTACACAAAACTTAATTTACCTAACTAAATTGACATTAATAAAGTGCCATCCTTTTAAAAATATTCTCTCCTGAAAAGGAAAGTTTAATTTTTTAGTCCGTTTTCAATTATATTAAGTTTTGTATACTTACTCATTATAGAATCTGTACTATAAATACTTAATCATCAAAATGTAATTTCCATCTGTATTGAAATTGACCGTTAAGTGTTGCCATTTTATCAATTAAACTTGTGTCTAAACAATTCTGTTATACACATAGTATCAATAATTTTACTTTTCACGAATTTAAATAGTTGCTATAATTATAAATTATACAGTGCGTAAATATTGTAAAATACCTACATAAATTGGAATTGTTTGAGACACAATACATAAATGTGAGTTTATAATCAGAGTCATTCATAATTAAATGACAAATTAAATATAAATGTGATAATTATCGATATAATTTTGTTTTAATAACTCTGTCCATAATTACTGTAAGGAATATAATATCAAAATGTATAAAATCTATAGACCTGCCAATAAGATTAACTTGGGAACTGTGTAGCTAAATTAAAGGTGACAGTTTTCAATTTTATCATCAATAATTAAATTATTTTGTATTGGTGAGTTTATAGAGTTTTAAGTAGTTTAATGTCCGGTTAGCTTACTGTTTTACAGTTTCCATTGAATTTTATATCAATAGATTTAGGTATGTTGTGTTTTCAGTCACATTTACAATATGTTAGATATTATTTAAAAAAACATTTTAAAAGTTCAAAGCAAGTACTTATAAATGTTTTCGTCACTGTTGGCAGAAAAACTTTAAATTAATAACAGTTTTACTTTCACTATTTATTATGGACCGAATGGTTTCGGTATATTTCCAAACCCTAGTCACGTTTAAAAAATCCTGCCTGAGTAGAATTGATGTTATTACTTAATCATTTTTAAAGAATGATAAGTTAAAGCGGTCATTGCATCAGACATTCACAGAATTTATCATATTATGTAACAGACACAGATGTTAATTATACATCGTAGGTATAAATAAATGTATGGACATATTATACATTAAGTAAAAAATGTCGCATGTAAGTGTTGGCATTACAAAATATAGATAGGTAATAAATAATTGTGTAAAAAATTAAAAATTAGAAAATAAAATCATCAAAAAATATTTATAATCGGATGATCCATGTTGATTTTGTGGCGTAACTAAGCAGTGCTCATATTAATATAAAATTCCTATGTAAATAAATAAATAAAATAATTATAGGTATGGTAAGTATATCAAATTACCATTTAACAATGCCACTTATTATTTCATTTTTAAGGTGATCGCATATTAGACGGAGAGCCGCACGCATCAAAATATGCTATACCTATGTTTGTCAGGGGACCTAGTGTATCCTTTATCTAACTTTGTTTAAATCTGCCATGTGCTAAAAATGTAAATGACGTCATTCACGTTTTCGGTACAGTACCCCTAATTTTATAGTGTTTCGTTAAAATAAATTCAGAGTATAATTTCTCTATGTTTAGGGAAAGTTTCATAGTCATAAATAGATATTATAAAATATATGGTACTTACCTACTACCGATTATTATTTCATAAAGTTTGTTTTCACTATAGAGTCGACGTTGGCTAGTGGAGTCTAAGGGTTATAGAATGTATGTAGATGAAAGAAGGAACTCTGCTTTCCAAATTCGTGTAAAAATCGTACTATGGGTAGTAGGCACAGAGTATATTATTTTTTGTTTTTGCTGCGTGCGAATTTTCATGTAATGTGTAATCAACATTAATCGTAAGTTTTTGTACATAAAAGGTACATGAAGTACCCAATTTGAAATTGTGACGTACGTTAGCGTTTTTTTTAGTTTTTTTTTTGTTGTAAATTATATAATTATTATTTTTTTAAATAATTTCAAGACTGTACCTACTTTAACATTTAACAAACGACAACTGACATTTACTATATATAAATAAATAAAAAAGGTATTAAAATGTATGTGGTTTTATTTATTAATAAACTCTTTTGACCGAGCGAAGCGAAGCGAAGTCAACTTGAGTGAATTTGCACTTGTCCGTCCGTCCGTCTGTCAGAGCCTTATAACTTCTGAATTACTGAACGTAATTACTTCAAATTTGAATATTATGTATATAAACCGATGGCCTCCAGCCGAAAATGGCTTAAAAAGTTATAAAAATCTTTATTTCATAGAAGCGAATGCGAAGTAAAATATTTTTTATAGCGTGACATAGGGTTGCGGTATATCAATTTAAAGATAATTAGGAATAGAGTCCAAAAATATATATTTTTAGGGTTCCGTACCCAAAGGGTAAAAACGGGACCCTATTACTAAGACTCCGCTGTCTGTCTGTCTGTCTATCTGTCTGTCTGTCTCCAGGCTGTATCTCATAGACCGTGATAGCTAGAAAGCTGAAATTTTCACAAATGATGTATTTCCGTTGCCGCTATAACAACAAATACTAAAAATTAAAAAAATATATATATTAAGGGAGGTCCCATACAATAAACGTGTTTTTTTCGTATTTTTTTGCTCAATATTAAAAACGGTAACAGGTAGACGGTTCAAATTTTCACAGAATTTCGGGCTCCCATACAACAAACGTAATTTTTTGATATTAACAGTAAACCTCTACAAACAAAGTTAGTTTTGCGGTTCATTAACAAAGGTAATTATACCTACTTCTTGAGTACGGAACCCTCGGTGCGCGAGTCCGACTCGCACTTGGCCGGTTTTTTTATTATTCCCCTCAAAAGTGACGGTTTCAAAGTGGAGATTTTCTAACGTCCAAAGTTGACCTCAGAACTCTCAATTTTCTGAAACGCTGAGCCTGAAACTTGATCAATTATTTGAATTATATCCTGTACTTGAACAACAAATACTAAAATTAGATAAATATTAAAATAAGGAAACGAAATTATTTAATTTTTAATGAGCTTCAGTATTTTTAACAGAACCTGACTATGATGTCAATAGATGGCGCTAATGCTATTTACAATATGCCGCGAGGTCTCAGTTCGGGGCGAACCACTAGTTTAGTTAGAAAAAAAAGCAATAAAATATCAGATCCATGCATCAGCATTCACAGAAGTTAAATCCGAAATACCTGTTCAGAGCTCGTGGTATGATTTCTTGCTCGTGCATTGTAGAAAACCTTATTCAGGTACAATAAGCTCGCAACTGCAGGCTGTACACTCCATTTTAAGTATAATCAGACAGGCCGAAAAGATTAACAGACCCCCTATTATGGTATGCGACACATTGTACTTCACAATATTATAAGTCCAAGTCCAATCGACTATGCTTAGTGCTAAGTGCATAAGGAGAAAAAATAACTCATCTCTATTGGAACAGACTACAATATTTATATACCTAATAGGTACCTACTTACTCAGGAATTACGACAAACGCTACTCGAACGTTGTGACGCGTTAGTGTCAAATATCGGTTGATCATGCACGTGGCCTACGTTGTCCCTTAGATAAATCTGACTTTTCTATGGAGACTTATCGCGTCGTCGCTCATCCGTTGTCATAAGTGAGCGACAGAAGCGACACCATACGAAATGGCAGACGTATCTACGGGACAACGAAACGTCATTTTCTATAGCGTCGCGTCGCTTCTACCTCTTAAAAATTCCCCCCTCCTAGCCCCCCCGTAAAATGTCTCCCTGACCGCGGTATTTTATAATTTTCTCAAAATATATTAGAGCTAGAAATAACTTTCTACAGCGAAAATTATCTTCATAACAGTCTCGATTAGAGAGCATGTGAGCAAAGACGTGATGTTTCATCCCGCAAGCGCGCAACCGGTCGTTGGGGGCCGGGCGCTAGTTCTAACCGAAGGCGCGCTCGCGCGCAAGCGGTCGTTGGGGGCCGGGCCGGTCCAGACCATTATAAACGGTTTTATCTTAATTATAGAGTTTATTACTGTTTGAACAACTTTAGCCCATAGAGAAGTTTATTAAGTCATCTTTACACGACACCACTAAATCGTCAAGTGCGAAAAAAAAAAAAAAAATATAGCTATGGTAAAAAGTCATTTGAATCTGTGCCAAAATTTTGGGTTTTTTCTGTGTTATTTATTGATTGTTATGACAAGTGGTGACAAATACAAATAAAAACTCAATACATTACGTTTTTATATGTAATTTAGTGCAGTGTAGAGATGGACATTTAAAATATACATCGATGTTTTTTCCGATGTAATGCATCGATCGGTTGCATCGATGTTAATACGATGTATTGATAAATACATCGATGTTTCTAAAACATCGATTGTTTTCGTACTTACATGTTTAGACCTTAAAGAAAACTAGGTAAGTACAAGAAAAAATATTTATTAAAATGCACAATTACACAGCCAAGTGCCAACACAATCTTTACATATTCCAATATTTATATTGAATACTATGTTATAACAAATGTTCAGACTTCAGTGTTACCAACACTCGAAAATATTTGTCCCTAAAACTCAAGACAAAAAGCCCTAAAAAGTCCCAATTTTTTTTTTGCCGTACTTTCAAAATTAAGATTCATATTGAATGATTTATATTTTTGCTGAAGAAAATCTTAATTTTGGAATAACGGCTTTCTTATTGGTCGTAAGACTACAGTATTTTCTTTCAGTAAGCATAGACAACGTAACCACGGACCACCATTCACCACATTCACCAGTCTCCATAGTTGTAATATAACGCGTCCTATGTTTATGTTTATGGTAAACTCTATGGTGACTTGTTATTCATTCAACTACGCATTCTTAGTAATAAGAATTGTAAATACATGATAGATCTAAGAATTAATAAAAAATAGGTAAAAAATATAAGAAGACAAAAATCCCTAAAAATATGAGGGCCCTAAAAGAAGCCCTTCGTCTTTGTTTAAGCCCTAAATTTGGGACCAAAAGACCCTAAGTTGGCAACCATGTTTTGGTTATAATTTTGCTATGCCGGCTCCGCGGCAAAGGAAACAACCTACCTATTCAGAAACCGATAAATCATTGGCGTGTTATATTGGCAGAACTGATTATAACGTTCCGTTTAACGAAACGTCGTGAAAGTCACTGCAGTTGTCACTTGTCAGTTGTCAGTTGAGTATTCGATGCATCGAATGAAAAACATCGATATATATTCGATGCTGAAGTATTAACAATACATCGGTTCAATACGATGCATCGTTACTATACATCGAGTGTTTAAAATACATCGATGTATATCGTCCATCCTTAGTGCAGTGTTAGACTGGATTATCACTGAAATGTAATATCTTTATCGGGAAAATATATTTTTGAAAAATCGCGATCGTTATCGCGGTCGTTGACGCATTCTTTCCGTTTATATGTAATTGTTTGTAAACATCAGCTTCTATAAATCATACCTTCATAAAGATGTATTATAGATAAAGCCAATGCCGTTTACAGAACCATGATAAGTGGCCTGGGTATTTTTTTGTAGGAGTGTTTATGAAACGTGATACCTGCGGGGTGCGCGAGGGGCGCGCGGATGGTTCGCGGATTCGCGAGGTGCACTGTGCAAAAAACACAAGGTCAAGTTCTTCTTGATCTAAAGGGTTAAATCCTGAATTAATTAACCCCTTCTATGATACCTTTTGCTATCATCAGTATACGGTACTTCTCAGACCTCAAGGAACATTTGTGCCAAAAATCAGCTTTACATTTTTTCTTTTAGGGTTCCCATACAAAGCTTGCATAAGTAGCCTGAGCTAAACCTAAGACAACGGATCAGGTATCGTCCTACATGAACGACAAACGCGACCACGCGCCTCGATACGTATCGCGTCGTGATTCTTTCGTCGTTTCGTACTCCTCTGTCTAGTAGGTAATCATGTTTTCCATGAGATATGAAACGTATTATATTCGTATTTCAATGGTTTACGCAATATCCATGTAGAGAAATAAAAACGTATTTGTTTGTAATAATCAAAATATTTTATGTTATAAAAGTCAGACATACAGTTACGCATACGAAATCATAATATTAATAATCACAAACATCCAATATTTTAACAATTTCATTAAATAATAATATTATTTAAGAATGTTTACACTAATTATACAAATTATAAATAAATTATAATTATACAGATTGTATAATAGTTACATTAAAATAAACTTATAGACAAACAGTTAATTATTTCATTGAATGCGTTAAAATCATATAAATTATATAATATTTTACAAAATATTCAGAATTATCCTAGTTGTATTATTATACAAATTGCTTGTAGCCGGTACAATTTTCGTAAAATATTTACACATATCAAAAATTATAGCATATCTAGTGAAATCTATCCCTGGATGAACTAGAAATAAATCACTGAATATCACTCACGTTTAGATCGTCTTGTATTACCAGTATAAAAAATTGATAAATAATCCAGTCAGTTTTCACTACACAGACTATAAATTATTAACAGTTATATTATAACATCGACAAATAAGTGTATAACTTACCTTACAAAAATCTTTATCAAGATTTATCTTCACTAGCAAAAGTATGTAGAAAAAATAACAAATATTATAGAGGTTTAGAGGTGCCTAACGCGCGCTAAACTCAACATTTTTAGCTAAATAATTATGATTAGAATTTTTTCCCCTATATTTATTGCTCTATGTCAGTCACCACCACAGAATAAATAAAATCTATGGAAGATTCCTATTTCTGTGTCAGTCACAAATGCATTGATATAATCACAAATTAATTTGTTTTCTTTTATTTTACCGAAAAGTCAACATTTCCTAACAGGGCTATGGAAGATTCCTATTTCTGTGTCAGTCACAAATGCATTGATATAATCACAAATTAATTTGTTTTCTTTTATTTTACCGAAAAGTCAACATTTCCTAACAGGGTTGCCCCACCTACACAAGGACTCTTTTTATTCAGTTATTGTTTTAATGCTATCACTCTCTGGCAACTGTAATATGCTTTGCCAAAAAGAGATAGCATTTCAAAATTTAACTAAATTGATTTAAATTTCAATGCAAGTGGCCCATAGTCATTGAAATTATATTATACGTACTACAGGCTTTATCATACCTATAACAAAAGTTTTATCACTTTTTGTGATTCGTAGATTCTTTAACATACATTTTGTACAGTTTTCTAGACCTAGTCATCCAAGTTTTTGTAATTGAATTAAATTTGTCAAACATTGTGGAGCTTTCAGACTTTTCATCGCCATTTTTGTTTCGTTCTCGTCTTTTTTTTTAGATTTCAAACAAAATGTCACAAACATGAGCACATTACACTATTATTGAGTATTTATTATCCGAAAAAATCCGACATTGAATGGCTCGAACATGTAATCAAACCCAGGAAGTCGTAATCTGCAGTAGAACATACTAGCCACCAGACTAAAGGTGCAGTTGTGGTATATGTACACATGTTCTAACTTTGTGGAGCATTTTCATAGACTGTTTTATGATTTTTTATAAAATCATAATATTATGATTGTAAGGTACTTTAACGTACATTTTATACAAATTGTCACATTATGTTAATGAAAATTTTCATTTTCATTTTCAGTCGCTAAGTACTCAAATCATCTAAATTGTCATCGCTACTACTTATCCTAACTTCTTGTTTCTTGGTTTTCTTGGCCGAAAACTGTTCGCCGAGCAGTTTCATGACTTGCGCGTGGGTTCTGCCTGTTTTCAGGGTTCCGTAGTTCTCTTTCACATAAAGCGCGAAACCGTTGGGGCCCGCTTTCCTAGCGGGCGTGGATACCACGACGCCATCTTTGTTTTTCCTGTTGACAATGATCTCGAATGTCCCACGGCAGTAGCCGCAACACTTTTTCGTTACGTCTATCGATTTCGAGTGGCGTTTTATACTGAAATATAAATTGAAAAGGATTTGTAATTAACTAGCTGATGCCCGCGATCACGTCCGCGTGGATTAAGATTTTTGATTCCCGCGGGAACTCGAAATTTTCCGGGATAAAATGTACCTATGTCCTTCCTCGGGATATCTACCCCCTACCAATCTACCCCTTTACCAAATTTCATCAAAATCAGTTGAACAGCTGATGGGCCGTACAAGCGTAGCAGACAGACAGACGACAGCCGTCTAGGCACACTTTCGCATTTATAATATTAGTATAGATTTATTGGCATTTTATAAACTGATCATACAGCATTACCATGCAACTATCGATTCCAAGTTCTATGAGAGTAATAATCGATAATAATCGAATAGGTTCATTGACGATTATAAACTACCTAGTCCCTACTTTGAGCTGCCATAATTAGTAATTGTGACTATGCATTGTCTAATTTCGGATGTTAATTGTCAATTACAATTCTAAATTTGACGACCTCCGTGGCGCAGTGTGTAGCGCTGTTGCCTTAAAGTGCGGAGGTCCCGGGTTCGATCCCCGGCGGGGTCAATTTGGGAATTTATAATTTCTGAATTTTCCTTGGTCTGGCCTGGTGGGAGGCTTCGGCCGTGGCTAATTACCACCCTGCTGCAAAGACGTGCCGCCAAGCGATTTAGCGTTCCGGTACGATGCCGTGTAGAAACCGAATAGGGGTATGGGTTTAATATAACTGCCATGCCCCTAACAGTTTAGCCCGCTACCATCTTAGACTGCATCATTACTTAACATCAGGTGAGATCACAGTCAAGGGCTAACTTGTAGTGGATATAAAAAAAAAAGTAAAGTCCCACAAACTTATCTGGCCCGGTGGTAAAAATTGGAATTAACCTTTATGGCTGTTTGGTTTTTGTTTTCATATGTAGACTACGCTGTCACCGGGAAAGATAAGTTTGTGGGACTATTTATGTACCAACGCGGTCAATGTGGCCAATTCTGTATAGCACAATCTCTAAACCAAACAAAAACCGGCCAAGTGCGAGTCGGACTCGCGCACCGAGGGTTCCGTACAAACCTGTAGTAAGTTTTAAATTAAATGTTTTTTTAAATATTTGAGTTGATTGAATGAAAGATAAATTGCGGTTTTCGATTTATGACGTATTAAAAAAAAACTACTTACTAGATCTCGTTCAAACCAATTTTCGGTGGAAGTTTGCATGGTAATGTACAACATATATTTTTTTTAGTTTTATCATTCTCTTATTTTAGAAGTTACGGGGGGGGGGGGACACACATTTTACCACTTTGGAAGTGTCTCTCGCGCAAACTATTCAGTTTAGAAAGAAATGATATTACAAACCTCAATATCATTTTTGAAGACCTATCCATAGATACCCCACACCTATGGGTTAGATGAAAAAAAAAATTTTGAGTTTCAGTTCTAAGTATGGGGACCCCCAAAATTTATTGTTTTTTTTCTATTTTTGTAAGAAAATCTTAATGCGGTTTACAGAATACATCTACTTACCAAGTTTCAACAGTATAGCTCTTATAGTTTCGGATAAAAGTGGCTGTGACATACTGACGGACAGACAGACAGACAGACAGACAGACAGACAGACAGACAGACAGACAGACATGACGAATCTATAAGGGTTCCGTTTTTGCCAAATTTGGCTACGGAACCCTAAAAATGACAGCTTTCAATCTAGTTTTGTCCCTTTCCGCAGGGAATATATACATTTGTTTTTAAATCCACTACAAGTTAGCCCTTGACTGCGATCTCACCTGATGGTAGGTGATGATGTATTTTAAGATGATAGCGGGCTAGGCATGGCAGTTATGTTAAACCCATACCCCTATTCGTTTTCTACACGGCATCGTACCGGAACGCTAGATCGCTAGGCGGCACGTCGTTGCCGGTAGGGCAGTAACTAGCCACGGCCGAAGCCTCCCACCAGGCCAGACCAGGTAAAGTTATAAATTCTCAAATCGACCCTGCCGGGAATCGAACCCGGCACCTCCACACGTTAAGACAACAGCGCTCATCACTGCGCCATGGAGGTCGTCATTAAAGGGTTAGCAATATTTTTAATGATGTCATTTTAGTTTAGTTTAGAGATTATGTACAACAGAATCAGCCCCATTATCAGGAACGGCATTCCGAACCAGTGATAGATTCATTCGACTACTCACAAGCACTTGTAAATGGTCTAGTTGAATAAAAAACTTGAATTTGAATTGTCGTTTTAAAATTGAAACAAATAACGTACCTGTACCCACACTTGGTACATTTGTAGCAATACTTGTAATGTATTTCCATGTCGTGGCAACGAGATATCTCGCCTAGCTCGGGGAACTTGCGGAGAGCTCGAGTCGCCCTGGAAATATATTATATAAAAAAATTATGTTACTGGATATGTATGTAATCATAAAAAATAACAAAGTTGAATGGAAGAAACCGGCTTTGCATCCACTATCCAGCAACCCACAAGATAGTGTAATACTTTTCACGTATCGTATCAACTGTATATTATTTACATTTTGTAAAACAAATCATTTTGTGAAAAAAAACCACTGCTGAGTGAGTGTCTTGCCGGTTTTTTTTAGTGGATCACTTACCGAACCGGTAGTAGAGTCAAGTCAAGACTCTATTACCGGTTTTAAGTGACACAAGTTGTCCTACGTGAAATAAATAAATCATTTATCATATTTTGTATTATGTGACCGTAAGATTGCAAAAACCGTTAGATTATAATCCAAGTAGCGATATTGTACACTGTCGACGGATTGTGAACCGTTCAATGTTCCTAGTGTCAATTTTTTAAATATTCATTGTATTTACGTTTTCTTGTCTCTTTCTTGTGGGTTAGGTTAGGGTTCGACATAAATGATCAGGTATAGGCACTTAGGTTTAATTGGGTTAAGATACCTAACAGATTACAATCTACCGAAAAATAGTGAGTTAAATTGTAATCTGTCGACAGTTTACAATATCGCTAGTTACATTACAATCCAACGGCCTTTGCAATCTTACGGTGACATATACACAACTAAAATCGTAAGGAAATGTGTAAAACGAACATAATTACACACATTTCTTACGAATTGAATATCCTATAAATTACCAGACAGCTAACGATCTGGGTGCTCAAGTAAGTATATCTGGGTGGTTCGAAACGTAGTTAATACGAAACTAGAAGTTTTCTTCGCCAATTTTGTCTAGCAAAAACTAGATGGGTAAGTAGGTAAGTATATTAAAATTAAAATATTGCGATTTCTGTGAGAATTTAATGAACGAGAGAAAGGGAAACTCAGGTTACCCCGCCGCCTTATAAGGTCATTAATGTAAAGATTGAACAGATCCGGAGAGTTTAGCCTTCCCTGACGCGTACCAAATTTTTCTCTAAGTTCATTAGATATTGTATCGACTATCGATCTAACGCATAGCGTTCGCTTTGTTGCCAGTATCTTATTATTTCGACGTTTGTAGCTCGCACTTTTCTTAATAGTAATAATATTATGTATATTATTACTATTAAGAAAAATAACAAGATCAAATGGGCGACTCAGATCCAGGAATGTCGCGCAGTAAACCAACATGTTTACTTATAAGTGTGTATATCTCACCATTTCTTCCAAACGGGGCCGTGTCCCGCTCTCAGCTCCCCATCTATGAGCCAAGTGGCGGCGTGGCACATCTCGTGTATCAGCGTGTCGCGTAGCCGCTGAGCCGCGTCCACCACTTTGACGGAAAGCTTTATACTAGAAGTTCTGATGCGATCGCCATTCGAGGTTTTTATCAGACGATTCGTTGTTGTGCTGTAATAGCATTAAATTAAATTAAAAAAAGTGTGTGTTCACACACGGCAGAAGTAAAACTTCAGAAAAGTAGCCTACGAGAGAATGAGATAAATATAACTTGTATTCCATCTCATTTTCTCTCAGGCTAAATACATACATGTTTGTCTCTTTTTGGTGTCGCTTTTTAGTTTCATTGAATTTTCAAATCCCAATGATTCTAAAGAAGTTTCACTTCAAAAACCAACACAAAAACTTCTTATATCTTCTTCTTATTCTTAGGTTATAACCTATTCATTGTGATTCATAAGTTCTCAGCGATAAGCTCGTAAGGAGTTCACTCTCTCTCTGCGTCGTATTCCCCATTGCTGAGGGTCTTGACTCCGTTCCATTAATCACATAACGGCAGGGGGTCTCTTGGAATAATAATGCGATGGGTTCCCAGGTCCTTCCGCATACGACTCGACTAAAGAGTACTATTTCAACTCTTAGGTTACTAACGATTATTATCAGATGTTAGTGATAATAACTGGGAAACAGAGGAAACGACTTGGACTTGGGTCTACGTTGCTTAACAATCGCAATCGACTGATGTGCGTTGTCGCAACTAGGTCATTCATCCCTCAAGTTAAAAGACTAGCCTAGATATTATACTTTATATAGATATAAAGTTTAGTTTGGGGACATAGTTGTTGACATCAGGTATACCCCAAATCAGTGGGGTCCTGGTCCAGGCCAAATCTCTATAATTTTCTAAACCCCCCACTAAGTCCACTAATTCAGCGTGGTGGACAGTAGCCTTAAGCCTTGTCGATCTGAAAGCTCTGGAGTGGTCCGGTGATGAGTTGAGATGTCTATTAAATTTTTTAAAACAAGCTAGTCTAAAATCAAAAGGGTCAAAACTTACATTAATATATTATCATGCCCATTTTAAGATTCCTGTATGTGATAAGGGATAAATAAAACTATTATTTACTGAAATTACTTTTATTTGTACCACACTTTTAATCATAATAAAATAAACCAAAAGACTTGTCACTTTTAATCAAACAATCAATTACAAACTGTTTTAAGAAGTATGGTCCCAAGAGACCACCCGCATAGTCCAACACTTAAGTATACATTTTTGAGTGTATCTCAAATTTTTAAAGCAGCCATAAGTCACCTCAATGTTAACAAAGATGAAACATATTATATTATCCAATACCTGGCCTAGTCTTACTATCAAACCAGATATCAAAATAGCCTAATATCCAGAAGATATAAAATTATGCGAAAAATATTAATGTCAATAAATCAACACAATCGATCGTTTAATGAAATCAAAGCAGTAAAAAAAATATGCTTGCTCAAAAATCAAGAAAATCAAGATTAAGCAATGGCAAAATTAGCTCCAGAAATAGTTTTTTTTACTTACAGCTTGCCATATCCAGCTGCTGTATACAGTTGCTGTACATCAAAATAGTTTTAAAAAAAATTTGTATACTTCCTCAAAAATCAAAATTAAACAATGGCAATATAATGTAATCAATGACAAAAATGGCTTCAGAAATAGTTTTTCAATTTCTAGCTTGCCATATCCAGCTGCTGGATACAGTTGCTGTACACAATCAGTAAAAGATTAAACAAAAAAGATTAATACTTACTTAAAAATCAAAAATAAACAATGGCAAAATAATACATAAAATAATCAATGACAAAAAAGCTCCAGAAATAGCTTTTTTTTAGTTTTTATCTTGCCATATCCAGGCTGCTATATAAAAATTTAAATAAAAAATAATTTTATACTCTCTCAAAAAATTAAATTAAAAAATTACAATTGAATGTACCTAATCAATGACATACCCCTTCTTTTTTTAAACTGTTGAATAAAATTGCTGTACAGGTCTTCACACATTTTACAGACTTTATACTGATTCTGCACTGTCTCAATACTCAGTAAAGCATGCAAATGTGATTTTTATATTGTGTTTCTTAAGGTAGAATATTTAACATTATAACAAACAGGTAGAAGGCCATAAGTATTCAACACTTTAAGTTATAAATGTTTAAAATTCCACCTTATGGAGCACTTTAACTATCACATTATCAGTAAGAATTAATAAGTTATTTTTGGCATCATCCCTATTATTATTATTATTGATAAGCTGTCTATAAGTTGAACATCTAAAAGAAACATTTTATAGTTAAAATAAAATAAATTATGAGACCCATTCAGGCATAAAAAGAATTATTACCCATTTTAATTTTTTCAAATTTTAAATCATCCACACTTGAAATTATACTAAATATATCGTCGATTTGTGGACCAGTAAAATCACTGTATGGTGCTTCCAAATCCCCCCAGGCCCCAAGTTTCAAATGATACTTGCATACTTGTGCACCCAATGGTATATAGACTTGGCAGTGTAGCAACACAATCTTTTTTACATACATGGGAACCTTTACACAGTTTTCGTTTAAACAATTTGTGAATATACATAGATTTTTTTGAATAAATGTATCCGCAACTCTTTTAAATCGTTTAGATATTATTCTTGCAACTGTGGAATCCTCAGTCTGTGGTGCTGTATATTCCTTATTTACTTCAGGATTCGAAGAACTTGACTTGGATTCCTTTGAGGTAATTGCTTGCGAGCTAATTGCAACTGCAGGTTCATTTTCAGTTTGTGGTATTGGTGGATCTAAATGTTCATCTATCAATTCTTGTGACATATTTCCTGAGCTAGACAAATTTTTATCTGCATTTTGATAATTTGACAAGGGTTTTCTAGAGGAAGACATTGCAATAGGAGCATTTCTTTTGTGTGGTGTCAATTGCCTAATATACTCAACTTTCACTTTCTTGCCCATATTGCAAGAATTTGAAGAGGATTTTGGCAAGGTATTTTTTGCAATATTTTCCTTTTCCATTTCTAGTAACTCAGGATGAACTATACATTCATTTTCTTCTTCAGTATCTGTGGGATATAGGCCCCGCTTTTTCGCTATCGTCTGAGCATCAAAAAAGCATGGGTAACATACTTTTTCTATTTTGTCAACCTGAAAATCATAAGTTAGGTATGAATTTTAAAATACTTGGTGCTATAGCAATAAAAATAACTTCCAACTCTTCTTCTAAGATATTAAATGGAAACTAGACTACATGATATTGACTTACCAGATGTGGAAGCGTCCATTCTTTGATAATGTCTAGTTCAGGCTGACCTACAAGGACAGTGGAATCTTTCTTGAATGCCAACAAAGATCGCCCACAGCCAAAGCAAACACGGTGCCCCTGCGATGGTTTATCTACCGGTGAAGAAAAGTGGAGTAATTTGTAACACTCCAAACATGCAGAATCACCAACAGATATCTGCAAAATAAAACATTGTAAAGCAAATTTTAGAAGCAAATTTTCAAGATGAGGCAGGCTGAGGCAGAAATGGTAGGCCTTCAAGGCGGAGACATTTATTGCTTGGAGGGTTTTTTTTAGCTGGTAGGTAGTCTGACACTATCCGATTTGGAGTCCATGAGGATTTTCCCATCCTACCTACATGAAAATGGCAAATTTTGGGCAAAATACAAAGCCTTTGATCTAAGTTTCAATTCCCGCGGGAACTCCTTAATTTTCCGGGCTGAAACGGAGCCTATATCCTTCCCCAGGATACAAGCTATCCCTGTACCAAATTTCATCAAATTCGGTTGAACAGCCGGGCTGTAAAAGCGTAGCAGACAGACAGACAAACTTTCGCATTTATATTAGTATGGATGCTTGTATCAAAATATTTGCCGGGCTAAGATGTGACAATATCGCGGAAAGTGGTTATTCTATGTTTTTACGGATAATTATTGTACAAAGGTAAAAAACTTGACTTACCTGCGCGGGCGATATCCAACGCCTTAAAACGTTTTTTAAATTCCCATCTACGTGATCTAACACAATACGACTATTGCGATACAATTTGAGCCCACAATTTATACACCTTGGAAACTGTTTTTGTTTGTGGAATGGCATTTTAATTTTTACAATAATTAAAAATTTGAAAACGCGGCAACAGCGGCAATAAATAAAAATTAAAATACATTTTGACAAGTTAATGAAAATGACACTGACAAGTGAGAGTGACAGCTGACTAGTGAAGTGACATGCGACGAGCGTTCAAAATCACAGATTAAAAATCCTTGTTTAATCTGTGACATGAGCGAGACAGTTCCAAGTTGTTGACTGAGGCTATAGCAGTCTTTCACAAAGTGGGCGATGACGCCCCCTTGTGGGCGTTGGAGGTCCCTTGGGGGGTGTTAAGGGGCCCAGAAAAAAATTGGAGGCGTTGGCGTCGTTTAGGGGGGCGATGGTTGATTTGTAATTTCATTTAGATACTTTAAAATTTAAAATCTACTAAAATTAAAATCTACCTACTACTCAATATCGAATAATTCGTTTTAGATTTAGTCCAGTCATTTGCTCAAAAAGAAGAGGGTCACCTGGAAAGTTTCTCGGGAGTTTTGAAAATGGGCGTATTTTATAGATTTCGACGTGCACTTTCCGAATTTTCACTTTGCCACCTCGTATCATTGCCGCTCGCGCCACCATATCGGAAAAATGGCGCCCAAAAACAGTTTCTTGACAATAACTCCTTTCGGACTAATTTTACGATAAAATACTTATGTAATAAATAATTAAACTAGAGAAAATTTCCTACAATTTATGTAACTTGTAACTTAACTGTAACTTTTTTTTGTAAAATCAATAGTTTCATCGTACGAGAGCTGCAAACCAAAACCTAAATTCACCTTCCACAGTTCAAATAAATTTGTATTGTGGGTGTTTTACAAGAAGAAAAAGATAGCATCACTAGATTTAGTCATGTCAATCTAATTTACTTACTTTAAAGATCTTGTAAAAAAATTGGGGGCGCTGAAAAATTATTGATTTTCAAAGGGGGCGGTAAATGAAATAAGTTTGATAATCACTGCTATAGAGTCCATAATAAGTGTTGGGTTTTTCTGACTAGAAATTCTCAGTACTAGCCCGGAGTTAAGAAGTTGGCGGTGTTTCACCCCTGTGCCTCGGCGACCGAGGGCTTTATTATCACTTTGACAGCTTCTGTACCAATTGCTGTACTTTATTTTTAACAGGCTCCCAAAATAGTAGGTTTTCAATCGGCGCGTACCTTTTTATTGAATGATGATTCCTCTGCCGAGTTCGGCAACAGCGACTGATTCTCTGCTAGGTATTTGAATTTGAATAAGGGCTTCGCTCATGTGCCCTGATGTGACTAATGTACCCTATTTTAGCACGAAATAAACGCGCGCAGTGAGGACATGACAGGGTACCATCAACATAGTTATAAGTAATATTGGAGGGTGGTCTACTTTTAAGTTGGTCACGGTAAATGTCCAGATCTAGCCTCCTTTTAGTCTCGAAATCGGTGATATTCTGCTGAACCAAGTGCCTCCAATCCCCTCGGTTTTTAGCCAGACTTTCCCAACGAAAGAAGTCGATCTTGCATCTAGTCATATGCCTCTTTTGCACATCTTTGTATCTAAAGAACTGACCGCCTTGTTTCCGCTTTCCGTCCTTGAGTTCAGAATAAAAGATGCGCTTGGCTAGTCTTTCGTTGGGCATTCTCACAACATGTCCGCACCGACGCAATTGTCGCCGCATAAGGTATGCCTCAATGCCACTGACTTTTGCCCGCCGCAGCACGTCTGTGCTTCTAATGCGATCAGACCATTTGATGTTTAGGATATCACGAAGACATTTGAGGTGAAACATGTCCAGAACACGAATATGCTTGCGATAAAGCGTCCAAGTCTCAGCGGAATAAAGAAGATTCGGTAATACTATCGCCATGTACACATAGACTTTCGTGCTCAGCTTAATACCGTGCGATCGGAATACCTTCTCTCGGAGTTTACCAAATGCTGCTGAGGCAGCACAAATCCTACTTGTTAACTCCGAGTCTATGTCCCCTTTAGATGATAAGGTGCTTCCGAGATATTTAAATTTACTAACATGCTTAAGCTCTGTATCTTGAAGCGATACCCTCAGTGGAGCTTCCACCGAATCCACTGTGTTCATTGCCATTACTTCTGTTTACCTTTTTATTATAAGTACTATAAAGTACTAGCGAATGCCCGCGACTTCGTCCGCGTGGTTTGAGGTTTTTTGGTTCCCGCGGGAACTCTTTAATTTTCCGGGATAAAAAGTAGCCTATGTGCTATTCCAGACTATAATCTATCTCTGTGCCATTTCAGCCAGATCCGTTCAGCCGTTGGGGCGTGATTGAGTAACAAACATCCATCCATACATCCATCCAGACATCCACCCAAACTTTCGCATTTATAATATTTATTTGATAAATAATACAGGGCTTAAACAACCTCGTATTGTTTTATACATCTTAATATTCGCCTCATAAAACGAGTGCTTGTTATACGCCCAATTCACATTTAAAGACGACCGTAATGAACTCGACGTAATGACGTCTCGACAGCAATTCTTTTAAAAAATATTTTATTTTGTTTTGCATAATAATTATATGAGGCATTAATTAATAACCTCGTATTCGCGCCGTAGAAAGCGCCATTATGTTAGTATGTACTTACCCAGCCGTACTTCTGAGTGTAGTATCCCATATGATATCCCATCTGAGTGTAGTAGCACATATCAGCGTCCATCGCGTCATTAAAGATTACCGTAATGAACTCAACTTAAAGACGTCTCGACAACTGTTCTTTTATAAAGAACTAGATGATTCCCGCGACTTCGTCCGCGTGGATTAAGTTTTTTAGATTCCCGCGGGAACTCTTAAATTTTCCGGGATAAAAAGTAGCCTATGTCCTTCCCCGGGATACAACCTATCCCTGTACTAAATTTCATCAAAATCGGTTGAACAGATGGGCCGTGAAAGCGTAGCAGACAGACAGACAGACTTTCGCATTT
Source organism: Erebia epiphron (assembly GCA_963932025.1). NCBI lineage: Eukaryota > Metazoa > Arthropoda > Insecta > Lepidoptera > Nymphalidae > Erebia > Erebia epiphron. The sequence continues at coordinate 27,220,073 of OZ009947.1, read as the reverse complement.
ATATTTTACTAGATGATTCCCGCGACTTCGTCCGCGTGGATTGATGTTTTTGGATTCCCGCGGGAACTCTTGAATTTTCCGGGATAAAAAGCAGCCTATGTCCTTCCCCGGGATACAATCTACCCCTGTACCAAATTTCATCAAAATCGGTTGAGAAGATGGGCCGTGAAAGCGTAGCAGACAGACAGACAGACAGACAGACACACTTTCGCATTTATAATATTTATTTGATAAATAATACAGGGCTTAAACAACCTCGTATTGTTTTATACATCTTAATATTCGCCTCATAAAACGAGTGCTTGTTATACGCCCAATTCACATTTAAAGACGACCGTAATGAACTCGACGTAATGACGTCTCGACAGCAATTCTTTTAAAAAATATTTTATTTTGTTTTGCATAATAATTATATGAGGCATTAATTAATAACCTTGTATTCGCGCCGTAGAAAGCGCCATTATGTTAGTATGTACTTACCCAGCCGTACTTCTGAGTGTAGTATCCCATATGATATCCCATCTGAGTGTAGTAGCACATATCAGCGTCCATCGCGTCATTAAAGATTACCGTAATGAACTCAACTTAAAGACGTCTCGACAACTGTTCTTTTATAAAGAACTAGATGATTCCCGCGACTTCGTCCGCGTGGATTAAGTTTTTTAGATTCCCGCGGGAACTCTTAAATTTTCCGGGATAAAAAGTAGCCTATGTCCTTCCCCGGGATACAACCTATCCCTGTACTAAATTTCATCAAAATCGGTTGAACAGATGGGCCGTGAAAGCGTAGCAGACAGACAGACAGACTTTCGCATTTATATTTTACTAGATGATTCCCGCGACTTCGTCCGCGTGGATTGATGTTTTTGGATTCCCGCGGGAACTCTTGAATTTTCCGGGATAAAAAGCAGCCTATGTCCTTCCCCGGGATACAATCTACCCCTGTACCAAATTTCATCAAAATCGGTTGAGAAGATGGGCCGTGAAAGCGTAGCAGACAGACAGACAGACAGACAGACACACTTTCGCATTTATAATATTAGTATGGATGGATTTTGTGTAACATAAATAATTTGGGGCATAAACAACCTCGTATTCGCGCCGTAGAAAGCGCCATTTTGATTTTGATTTGATTTATTTATTTATTTCACGTAGGACAACTTGCGTCACTTATGATATGTTAAGACTACCACCGGTTTGGAAAGCTGTTCTACTGAGAAGAGCCGGCATTACGTTACATTAGTATTACGTTAGTACTTACCCAGCCGTGCTCCTGAGTTTAGTATCCCATATGATACACATATCGGCGTCCATCGCATCGTCAAAGACCACCTTATTGAACTCGATGTAAAGACGTCTCGACAGTTGTTCTTTTAGTGTTTTGTAGTTGTCGTGGTACTGTAATGCTTCGGGGTGACAACGCCAGGATGGGACATTGTCTAAAATAAGAATAAATAAAAGCCATTAACTTATATTAAATCAAATAAAAAGAAAGATGATGCCGCCCGTGACTTTCGTAGATAAAAAGTCTCCAGGATGGAAGCTATTTTTGTCCCAAATTTCACTGATGATAATGAAAAGATATCAGACAGACAAACACTCCCGACTTGAGTCAACATTATGCAAGTAGTTTGCATTAAATACAGGTAAAACCATAAATACCAGCCAACGATCCAATGAAACTAAGCCTTTTAACATCATCAGTCTTAGCTGTGACCGTAACACTTTGAACTTTCCTCGTCAAACTATCTACATCATTTTGCATAGACCTCACAAGTTCCGTTACAGTCATATCTTTCCGTTTCTTTGTCGTCGTTTTCACATCCCTATTGACTTTTACAGATTTCTGTTTAGGCAAATCAGGTGTGCTTGTAGTTTTTAAGTCTTTGTTGAATTTTATCGGTTTTGGTTTTGGCGGTTCTGGTGTACTGGGAACTTTTTCAGTGTACAACTTCTTTTTGGATTTCCTTTCAATGTCGCTGAAGTCACCTTAAGATAAAAAGATAAATAAGAAAAATTAAACTTGACATGTTACAGCCATTTGACATGCAAAATGCTAAGAAAAAGCCAAAAAATAAACTAATAAATTCAGCAATGGAATGACCAAATTGTAAAAACGAAAGGATATATTTGACAGACAGAAAGGTTTTATATTGGGCTTTCTGTGTAAAATTATTAGGTTGTTTTAAAAAAAGAATTCAAATCAAATTACCTTTTTTGTTTTTCAAATCAGACCCAGTCAAGTACAACTCCTTATTTTGTTTCAAAACGTGTCTAATATTCTCCTTATCACTTTCATCATCTTCAAAGTGCAACTTTTTGGATATTCCATTAAAGTTGTCATGATTCCGTCGAAGAGATTTTAGTAACGACGGAATAGATTTCCATGTCTCTCCATATAGATCGCTTAACAGTTTATGATGTGATTGTTGTATCTTTTTTATGGAGCATTGTTCGGATGATTCGTTAGCTTCATCTTTTGGTGTGGTTGGTACAGGTTTGGTTCTTGGAGTGGCGCATAGTATGTTCTGGCCGGGTGACCACCCTCCTATACTGGGTCTATTGTTTGTATTATTGATAGGTGATGTTAAATCTTTTATTGAGGACATAGACACCTAGAAGAAATAATCTTATAAATTAGGCTAGCAATTTAATTGATCTATTGTAAATGTTACATTTTTATTAATCTATACTTAAATAACAAATATATGAAATGCGAAAGTTTGGATGGATGTTTGTTACTCAATGATGAAATTTGGCACAGAGATGGATTATAGTCTGGAATAACACATAGGCTACTTTTTTTATATATTAGTACTTACATTACCACATTTACTTGGTTCTTTATTTGTCATACCATCATCTTCAGTTGTGTTCAGAGAGTCATTGATAACAATAGGTGAATATATTTTTGGCTTGGACGGAATCTGCAAAATTGAAAATCCAAATATTACAAGGCAGGTTAAGGGTGCTCACGCAGCATGCCAGCGATATCATGCGACTTACAGCGACGAATCACAGTGCAAAGGGGAACCACTGGCCACCAACCAAACCAATGACGCGCGATATCACTGGCACGCTAAACGAGCCTTACCATGCATGTCGGCAACCTTGACAGCTATTATATTAAGTGAACATCTGGTGTGTAAACCACAAGGGATTAAAGCAAGTGAGAGGTATCTTTTTTTTTTACTTTAAATTAAACTTTAACTTTTTTACTTAAACTTTCTTAGATTTTTATCTCAAAAGTACATAGTTACATAGTTTCCGTCTAATTTTGATAGCATTCAATTTAATTCATGATTTTATAGCAGTTATACCAAAATTTTTACAATTCACTGCACCAACAAATGGAAAAGACACGCTTTGTAATTAATTAGAATAATAAGTTTATGTACACAGACAGACTTTTGCACTCAAAAAAGGGAATGATAGGTTGGACTTGGAGTATTAAGGTACCTATGATCCTATAAGGTACCTAAGAGATTAGAAAGGTATGATAAGCTTACAGTCTTTTGGTATTCTGAGATCAATTTGTCGAAAGATTCGTCAATAATCATAATATCAGAACTGCGGTTTAGTTTCTTCGTTTCATAGTTTGTTTTCACTCTGTTCTTCTTTAGAGATAGCTTCAAAAAGCCTGAAATAGAGGAAACAATTTTAGTAAGTAAATAGATCGGGGGATTGTTTTAAAAGCAAACTTTTGTTTATATAATACGTACGGTTTTGTGGTTTACTTTGTCCTTGTTTTAAGTCCATGTTTAATTGATTTTGTAAAAAATTAAATACGTTTAGCGTACTAGTTAGCCATTCTGATTTTTAAAAAAATATTAGAACCTGTAACCGTTACGCGCGCGTCTGACACTGCGTTGACTTGTTAAATTGACATTTGACAGTTGACACTGACAGTAACAGCTGACTGCTGAGTTTTTTAACGACTTTACGGCTCCGGGTTTCTTCTCTTTTGTCGCCTTCATTTTGTCTCTTTTTCATAGATCATAGGCCCGTAGAGTTGAGACAAAGGAATCGGTAGTAAATATAAACTTTTAAATTATAAATATTTTTAAGGAGAAAATTGATTGTTTGTTTGTAATGGATAAATTCAAAAACTACTCAACTAATTGTAAAAAATCTTTCACATGAAAGCTACCTACTCAGCGAGTAACAACTAAATTAAAAACTAAAAACTAAACATTAAAAATATCATCTATCCCGCTGCAATGAGGCAGTGTGCCCAGAACGCTGGCTGCGTTACCCCGCTGAATAGTGAATAGCCAAACTTATATTATGTTGGCCGAGGTAACTGCCAGCCCTCCGGTCACCTGTGGACTCTGTGAGACGAGAAGATAGATCCTTAAAAAAGGGGGTTCAACACCAAAAGGCACAAAAATGAAATTATTTTCAATAATTTCATACTTGCGCCTCTTGGCTCTTTCTGCATTAGTGGCCGCCGCCCCCGCTGACATGGAAGACGCCTGCAAGTGGGATAGCGCTAGCGTATCCACGCATGTGGCAACCCAAACAAGCGACCTTCCTTGCTTCCACGGAACAAGAGTCATCAGTGGGTCTTCTCCGTTTGGCCCGTGAGGGCCAAGCGGGGGTACGGGCCTCGAGGCTTAGCCTCCTTACCCGGGCGGGGCGCGGGGCAACTCTGTGCCCCGGTGGATATCTTTAAGCCGGGTATAACCGGCTAGGGCCTGCCTTGTAGGCTACGGGCGCCTAGGTCGGGTGTCACGTCCGGTGTTGGGTCCGCACTGTGGGTGACGTCGTCACCTCCGCGTGCGGGGCCCGTGTCTCGTCCAGGAATCACGGCGCTGCGGGCAGTAGGGTCGCTCTCGCGCGCCGAGATGGTGTCAAAATCGGTGGACTCCGCGTCGTGGGCGATAAGGTCGCCGCTGCGCGCGGAGTCGGTGTCAAATCCGGTATGGGTCGCGTCGTCGTCGTCGCTACGGTCGCCTGCGTGCCGCGCAGGTGATGGCGATCGTAGGAGCTCACGAGGTAGTGGACGCCCGGTCGGAGGTCGGGTGGTCGGCGGTGCGATCCCGTGGAGGTGTTCGTACGGTCCGTTGTCCGCGCGCGCAAACATGCGCCGCGCGAGTGTACGGACGTACCCCTCCACGGTGGGCGTCTTGAGGTCGCGATGGATCACGTCGTTCCTCACGTACCTCGGAGCTCCCACGATTTGGCGCAGGCACTTGTTCTGCCGGACCTGTAGGCGGCTCTTCTGGTATGCAGAACACAGCGCATACCAGGCAGGAGCCGCGTACGTCAGCCGTGAGCGGACATAGGCTCCGTAGATCCGGAGCTTGGTCTTCGGTGAGAGGCTTGAGGTGAGGACCTGGTGCAGCATCGACGCGGCAGCCGTGGCGTGGTTCACAACATGATCAATCATGGGAACCATGGCCAGGCCGGCGTCAATGTGGCACCCCAAGTAGCGCACCGAAGTCTGCCACTCTATGTCCTGTCCTCGCAGTTGGAGCTGACGCATGTGCTTCCGGGCGCCGAACAGAATGGCGGCCGTCTTCCCCACGTTGACGGCCATTCTCCACTTGTCCAGCCATTCCGGAAGCAAGTCCAGCAGACGTTGCATGCGGTTTGTAGCGACGATTTGGTGGTACGACGACGCGAAGTACGCGCTGTCGTCGGCGTAAAGCGACAACAGCACGTCTTCCTCTCCCTCGCGCAGGTGGTCGGCGAGGGTAGGGATATCATCCGTGTACACCGCGTAGAGACACGGGGACAGGCAGCTGCCTTGGGGTACTCCGGCCCGTATCGGACGCGGCTGGGAGTCCGCGCCCTCAACGGCCACTCGGAAGGACCTGCCTTCCAGGAATGAGGCTACCAGCCGCACGATCGCGGGTGGTAGGGTGGTCGAGAGGAGTTTCGCCAGGAGTCCATCGTGCCACACACGGTCGAAGGCCTTCTCGATATCGAGGAAGACCCCGACGATGAATTGGCCACGATTCCTCTCACTGGCGATATAGTGCAGTCCTCTCGCCAGCTGGAGCGTCGTTGAGTGGTTGCTGCGAAAACCGAACTGCTCAGCACGCGGATGAAGGTGCGGGGCAAGTCTTCGCAGCAACAAACGCTCAAACAGCTTGGCGATGTGCGGCAGGAGGGTGATGGGGCGGTAGCTTCCTGGTAGGCGGCGGTCCTTTCCCGGTTTGGGGATAGTAATAACTTTCCCCAATTTCCATGACTCCGGGAAATGAGTGGTACGGAGTACGCCGTTGAAGAGTCTCGCTATTGCAACGAGAGCTCTTCTCGGCAGCTGCTGTAGGGCGGCGATCGGGATCCCGTCGTAGCCCGGTGCCTTCCTTTTAGGAAGTCGGAAGACGGCCTTCCTCAGCTCGGACGGGGAGATGAAGTCGTCCCCCCGGAGCGGAGGAATCGGGCTCGACAGGAAATCCTCTATCTGTTGTACGATCGCCGCGTGGTGTCTGGTCACGGTGTCGTCGGTGGTCGGTGGGTTGGGGGTAAACTGTTTTTCCATATACTCCGCCATGATCTCAGCTCGATCCATGGCGGGGTATCTTCGTCTACCCTGTCCGTCAAGTAGAGGGTAGACGGGTGAGTCGGAGCCGGTGAGGGTCTTGCACAGGTGGTACAGTGATGTTTCGGACTCGGACGCCGCGTCGATGGTCTTCTCCCAGTCGTCATCTTCGCGGGCGCCGAGTGCTTGCGACACTTCCTGTGCAAGACGATTGAGGTCACGCTTGACCCTCGGACAGCGAGTGCGCGCCCATAGCTTACGTAGGGCGCGCTTCTTCTCAAGCTTGTCCCGGAGCGAGCTCGAGAGCAGGTCCCGTCGTCCAGCATGCGGCATAATGGTAGTGGCCTCGCTTTTGGCCTGTTGGATGGCCGCCGTGATAGAGCTGGCGGCTCTATCCACGTCGGCTGGGGTCGAGATGGGTCCTGCGAGCTCAAGCTCCGACAGCGCGGCTGCATACGTCTCCCAGTTGGTGTTGGTTCTGGGAGGACGTGGGATTGTGAAGTCGCGCTGGAGGTTGAGTGTGACCAATATCGGTAGGTGTTCGGTGTCAAGGTCATATAGTGGTTCAACACTAATAGGGTGGTCAATCCGGTGATGCAACACGATGTCCAAGACGTCGGGTGCAGAGCTGGGATTAGTCGGCACATTGGTCGGTGCACCCGGGCCCAGTATGCCGTAGTTATGGCGTTCGCTATCTTCGAAAAGCGTGCGGCCGGTCGTGTTGCTGACTCGCGAGCCCCAGGCTTGGTGCTTCGCATTTATATCCCCCACGACCAGTGTTGGAATTTGCGGCTCGAGGAGTGTTTGGACATCGGTGCTGTAAAAGTTCGTGTTCGGTGGTTTGTAGGCGGCATATATGTTGAGCTCCTTTTCCCCGGCATGGACACGCACTCCCTGCGTACGCAAGGATCTGTAAGGTGCGTGTTCCAGTTCCTCGTGTACTAGGTCTCTCCGCACCAAGGCCGCCGTTCCTCTGTAGGCGTAACCTCGGGGTGAGACCTCGTCGCGACGGTACACGAAGAAGTTCGGTACTCGGAGCTCTAAGTGGGCGGCGAGCTTGGTTTCGCCCAGGAGGATGACGTGGACATCCTGCGACTGGGCGAGTGTGGCAAGCTCGCGAATACGACCCCTAATGCCGCCTGGGTTCCAGTATAATATTCTTAGTGAGAATAGCTGCGTGTGAGCACAGCCATTCCCACTACTAGGGCTTGGATTGCGCCCTGGCCCTGCAGGTACGCCGTCAGCCCGGTGTTGAGCGCCTCGATCACAACCCGGACTATGGCCATGATGTCCGGGTTGGTCAGCGCTTCCCCCTGGGCTGGTTGGCTTTCAGGGCGGACGTTGGTTGGAGCTTGGGCAGGTTGGGCAGGTTGGCGAGCCGGGCGTGGCGCTGCGGCCCGGCGAGGGCGCGGCGCGTCTGCCTGCGCCGAGCTAGGAGCAGCCTGTTGCATGTGAGGCCGCTCTGTAGTCGGCGCCGGCGCCTCGGTCGGTGCGGTCGAGGTGGTGACTGGTGGAGCGGTTTGTTGGTTCGTGGTTGGTGCCTGGCGTGTGGGTTCAGCCGGTGGCTGTCGGCCGGCGGCGGGCTCCGGCCTCTGTTGTCTTGGCTGCGGAGTCGAGGCCGCCGTCGGTTCCGTGCGGCGCGGGCGAGGCGCTCGGTTGCGGCGGCGCCTTCTTGTCCGCACCGGTTGTCCACGATCAGTCGGAGGGTTGGCGGCCGCTGCCAGGGTTGTTGTCCTTGGGGCGGCCGCTGGTTGTGTGGCGCGAGGCTGGGTGGCACGAGGTGCCGTCGTGGGTCGCGTACCGGTAGGTGCCGACGAAGACGCAGGTACAGATGGTACAACGGTGGGTGGTTGTGTTGTGGGCGGCTGCGTTGTGGGCGGTGGTGCAGTTGGTGGTGCAGTTGGTGGTACGGCAGATTGCGTGGTTGGCGGCACGGTGGTGGTTGCGGGGGCAGTGGCCATGCCCCGCTGTTGCTGCCTGGCAGCTGCTCGAGGCGGTGGTGGCGGCACGTTAATGCCGCGTCTGCGCGCCTCCCGCTTATAATAGCTGCAACGACGGTCGTTCGCCGAGTGCCGTTGCCCACAATTGGCGCATGTGGGTTCGGCATCTCGTGGGCGTGGGCAGTCTCTTACGCTGTGTTCGCCGGCACAGCGAACACAGCGGATGGGCCGGTGGCAATTGGCCGAATTGTGGCCAAACGTTTGGCATCTGTGGCATTGGGGGGGTTTGGATCCCCCTCGCCACGCCTCCACGGTGATCTGTGGCATGAACAAGAGTTCGGTCGTGGCGTATAATTGGCGCAGCTCCTCCTGTGCCATATGCGCCAGTCGCACATAATATGTGCATCCATGTCTACCTCGAGGAGGTGGGCTGGCTCGCGCTGCCTCGGCCGGAAAACCGAGATCCCGAAGCGCGGCGACCACCTCCTCGACTGGGGTATCTAGTGGGAGGCCTCGTATGGCCACCTTTGACGGCACTTCAGACGCCGGGCTATAACAGTACCAGGATATGGTACTGTCTTGGGCAGCGGCGTCTGTCAGGTACCGCTGCACGGTCCGGAACTCTTCTGCGTCTCGAGGTAGAAATCGTACCCCGCGTCCCAACGGCTTCGCACTTGGCGCACGTCCGAGTATACGACCTATCGCTTGGATCGTTGTATCGAGGAACAAGAGTCATCCCGTCATACAGTTAGTGTCCGTACGTGAACATAGATGGCGCTAATCTGATATTTGTAATGTGTAATTTCGCTACTTGTCAATAGATGTCGGTAATGATTTATTTTTTGTTATAGTTTTTTCTACTCATCGCTAGATGTCGATAGCAGTAATTTTTGTCATGTTTTTGTCGCAGTTTGTAGGGCCACGCTATAAGATACTTTAAATCATCATCACCATAGGCGCTATAGAGACCTGGTCCTGCTCCAGAGGATTCTCCATTGATCACTACCTATAATTCGCGCTCGACCTCCACTAACTCGTATTGCATATTAGCTAAGAGTTAGTTAGCCAAGATGTACCTAAACCAACCATCGAAGATCGTTTTAGATATACAGTACTAAAGTAATAGCGTCGCGCGCGCGAGGAGGTTAAATAGTTTCCCAGATTTCCATAAAAATACCTATATTAATACCAGCTGATGCCCGCGACTACGTCCGCATGGATTGAGGTTTATTGATTCCCGTGGGAACTTCTTAGCTTTCCGGAACAAAAAGGAGCCTATAAATTATGTGTTATTCCAGACTATAAATCTATCTCTGTGCCAAATTTCATCCAGATCCGTTCGGCCGTTCGGGCGTGATTGAGTAAGAAACATCCATCCATACATCCATCCATACATCCAAATTGTAACATCCATCCATCCAAACTTTCGCATTTATAACATTTATTTGATAATTAGGTAGGTATGTGGTGGGTGTTATCAGTCTTCAAAGATTTGTGTGGTAGGTAGGTACTATAAACTATTTCTACTTTATATTATACTAGCGGACGCCCGCGACTTCGTTCGCGTGGCTTAAGTTTTTTTATTCCCACAGGCATTCCTTAATTTTCCGGGATAAAATAAATATGTCACTCTCCAGGTCCTCATCTATACCCATGCAAGAAATCACGTCGAACTGTCGCTCTGTTGTGGAGTGATTGAAAGACAAACTCTCTATTTAACGTCCTTGAGGATAAAATTTTCAAAAACTGTGAAACACGTATTTTTTATTTTAAACCAGAAGCCCAAATACCAAATTTCATGGTTATAACTTGAAAAATGAAGGATTTTCATACAAATTTCAACCCCTATTTTACCCCTTATTTTGAAAAACTGTGACAGACGTACTTCTTTATTTTTTAACGAAAGCCAAAATACTGTTTCGTTGATATAACTTGAAAAATATTTTTTAAGAAAAGAAGGCCTTTCATACCAACTTTCATCCCCTTTGGGGGTCGAATTTTCAAAAACTGTGAAACACGTATTTCGTCATTTTCAACCCGCAGCTCATTATATACGAAGTTTAATGGCTTTATCTTGAAAAACGACGGACTTTCATACAAACTTTCGACCCCTATTTTACCCCTTTGGGGATGGAATTTCGAAAAACCCTTTCTTAGTGGATACCTAGTCTTCACAAAGAACACACTCTCCAAATTTCATGTCTCTAGGACCGGCGGTTTAGGCTGTGCGTTGATATATAAGTCAGTCAGTCAGTCAGGACTTTGAATTTTATAGATTACTAGCGGACGCCCGCGACTTCGTTCGCGTGGCATAAGTTTTTTAATTCCAATAGGCATTCCTTAATTTTCCGGGATAACAAGATTCCATGAAAACAAACACGTCGATCTGTTGCGACGTGATTGAAGGACTATTTAACTTCCTTTGGGATAGAATTTATAAAAACTGTGAATTATGTATTTCATAATTTAAACCGGTAGCCCAAATACTCGTATCAAGTTCCATGGCTATAACTTGAAAAACGCCGACCTTTTACACCAACTTACAACCCCTATTTTACCCGTTTGGGGGTAGAATTTTGAAAAACTTTTACACACTTACTTCTTTATAATATACCGAAAGCCAAAATACCAAGTTTCGTTGTTATAACTTGAAAAATATCTTGAAAAATATCTTGAATAATGAAGGATTCATCCCCTATTATCACCCCTTTGGGGGTCGAATTTTCAAAAATGGTGAAACACGTACTTCTGTTTAACTAACTGAAAGCCCAAATGCTAAGTTTCATGGCTATAACTTGAGAAATGAAGGCCATTAATACAAACTTTCAACCCCTATTTCACCCCTTTGGGGATGGAATTTTGAAAAACTGTGCAACACATACTTCTTTATTTATTACTGCAAAAATACCAAGTTTCGTTGATACATTTTGAGAAATATCTTGAGAAATGAAGGAATTTCATATAAATTTTCATCTCCTATTTCACTCCTTCGGGGGTAGAATTTTAAAAAACTGTGAAACACGTATTTCTTTATTTTTTACCGATAGCTCATATACCAAGTTTCATGGATATAACTTAAGAAATAACGGACTTTCATACAAACTTTCAACCCCTATTTCACCCCCTTAGGGGTGGAATTTTGAAAAATCCTTCCTTAGTGAGCGCCTACGTCATTAAAGGAAGCTACTGTCAAAATTTCAAGTCTCTAACCGTTTAGGTTGTGCGTTGATATATAATTCAGTCAGTCAGTCAGGACTTTGAATTTTATATATAAAGATATAGACTAAGTAAGGTCACTGTTTCAAAAAAAAGATGATTAATCAATTCAATTTGCCGTGGTAACAATGTGCCCATTTATGAATCTTGACCTAGTTGTGTTCTACCGATCTGCTTGCGTAAATGAAAACGAAAGGCGCTTTTATTGTGCGAAGGTCCGCGGTTTCGACCACATAACTGAAAACTGTAGGTATTTCATTAAAATATAATGACTGTTAACAAGCTGTTACGTTTGAAATTATGAATCAGCATTTTTTTAAATCATCGCTTGATTATCGCCATAAAATAATAGACCAGACATAAAAGACAGCCGCTACCAATTATTAATTAGTTATAAGTTTAACTAGATAATTCCCACGACTTCGCCCGCGTGGATTAAGGTTTTAGAAAACCTTGGGGAATTCATTGCCTTTCCGGGATAAAAAGTAGCCTATGTCCTTACCCAGGGGATGTAAACTGTTTCTGTAGCTTTTGACTTTACATTTGTTTAACTATTGAAGTTTTTTCTTTCACCTAAGTAAGTTTAACATGGGTGCAAATTATTAGAAGGTTCATATTTAGGCATAAACTGCCTAAATTAAATGTTTAAATTATTTATCAGTCTATTTACGTACCTAAACATACAAAAAACAATGTTTACAGTTGCAATTGATTTATTTTTTAATGTTTTACTTTTAAGTAATTCTAAAGTCGTAAGTAAGACGTACCTATATTGTAAAAAGTCTAGCCTTCACATTCATCTAAACTAATATAGGTTTCTGGTTTTTACTCTATCACCTAGATATCTATTTTACGTTTTTAGTGCTGAGATAGATGTTATTTTGAGCCATTTTTTTCCAGACAATTTGCGTCGTCCATAAAACGTACTTACAATCTATTATTTTCTTCAGATGTGCTTAATTTAGACACACACAAAGAAAGAAGGTAAAGAAAGAATAGAGTTTTTAGACAGTCTAAAAACTTTATTCTTTCTTTACCTACTATGCGCCTCCTCCTACTTGACGGCGTTTCACTCCCGTGCTTTGGAGAGCACGTAAAGCCGTAGGTCCTGCGCCTGATCTCTCTCTGGTTATGTCGGATTTTCCGTTCCATTGTGCTATGAGAGTAAAGGAAAAGAGAGTACACCTGTGTATGCGCCCATATTTCTACACTATGATATCTCCCGCGCAGGTGGCTAATCTCCCTGGAGATAATGCCAAAATACGGTCGGGAGGACAATGTCTGCGGTGACAAAGACGTATACTGCCCATGAAAAACAAATTCCTATAATATTTATCTGATTGTTGGTTTGTTTTTTAATCACAACGCAGCGAAGAAATTTCGCTAGGATAATATAATTTAACCTGGAGAGTGACATAGGCTTCCTTTTATCCCTGAAGCGGGATTTTAAGGACATTAATTCCCGAATTCCACGTGGACGAAGTTGCGGTCCACCACTACCACCACCACTACAGCCCATTAACGTCCCATTGTTGGGCACAGGCCTCCACTCTCGTAGGAGAGCGGGAATTAGAGCTTAGACCCACCACGCTGCTCCAATGCGGGTTGGCGGGCTTTAACGACTATTATCATGTTAGTGATAATAACCGGGACCGACGGCTTAACGTGTTCTCCGAGGCACGGGGGTGAAACACCTCCAATTTCCTAACTCTGGGCTAGTACTGAGAATTTCTAGTCAGAAAAACTCAATACATAATTATGGCAGTTGCGGTCATCAGCTTGTAAATAATAATTCAAAAATTAAAAATGCTACCTTGCAATTTTCAAGGGTGCAGGGTCCTTGTCACATACATTTTCCGTTCACCCTTGCCCTTCGGCTGACGCATGCGCCCCTGAAATGCCACCACGCAAAATGGCGACCGAATGCCGAGCAAAATACTGAACTAATTTAATTTCTATCAATGAAACGAATATTATGAAACATTACGCGGCTATAAAAAATTTAAGCTTCTAAAAAAGTACAGTGACCTTTTATTACAAACTAGAGACCAGTGTAATAAGAACTTAATGACTGTTCGAGACCAATATAAAATGGGTTAACTTAGAGGGGTCGCGCCAAATTGGACTCAGCTGTTTTCGAAAAATCGAATGCTAGAACTCGAAAATTCAGTTTTACGTCAGCTCTCGAATAAAGCGGACGAAGTGAAATAATTTATTCAGCTATGTAATGGTGAGTTTCAGTGGATTGTGATTGCCGTAGATTCTGGGTTTTAGTGAGATTTTAGTGCGTTTTTTTTTCATGGAATGCCTCAAATGTGCTTCGTTTAGTGGATGTCGTGTGTAGAATTAGTGCACTCTATAAGGTTCTATAATGGATCTCGAAAATGAAAACGAAATGTCGTAACCACGTGGTTATTATATCATTTTTCAACACGGTGAAATTGAAAATTTCCTTCGGGTGAAACGACTTTTCCATTTTCCACATTGATGGAATAAAAATGTTGCTATCAGGTGTACATATCAATGGTGATTTTGATTTTTGAAAATCATTGCATTTTCCGGCTTTTCGCTTCTTTCTACCATGTGTGATGCAAGTACCAGATTTTTATTTAGTCGGGTATGCAATTTTGGTATTAAAATTATACTTATAAAATACTCTAAGAGGTAGCAACGGTATTTAATTTATTTTCAAATTTTTCAACATGGCGAAATTCGAATTTTTAAATGTTTTCAAATGTGATGAGTTGTGATACAATTTAATATCGTTCAGGTTTAAAACCCTTGATTAATATGATTTAGAAAACTTAAAATCCTTGATTTGTAACTAAATTTTTGAACACATTTTTTCATTATATAATATATAATGAAAAAATGTGTATTATATATATACGAAATATAAACATAATATTTTATATTATGTTTATATTTCGCTTATAATATAGTTATTCCGTAACAAATGCCGTTATCGATCTAATTACGGTTAACGCTAACCGATAACGTAAACGTGGGCATGTTTTTAAATTAAATTATTAAATTTAAAAAAATAAAAATATATTTTGTGTTATTTTTAAATAACTCTAAAAGTAGTTAGGTATACTACACATACAGTTACTTGCATCACCATCCACCGTCCTTTTTGGTAAACGTTAAATTTGAACACCCGATAAAAGTCACTTTGGGTTGCAAAAGTCAGTTCCACTTTTTATAAAATAAAAGTGAAAGCTGATTTGGGTCACTCATTGTGTGCTTCTTGGTGGGAAAGTTTAACTATAACGATATCTTTCTGTTCTGTGGTACAACTGACCTATAGCCTGACGCGGATAACTCAAGCTGTAGAGTCCTCTAACCTACAACTTTCATAAAAGCCTTAGGCCGTATTATATCACGATCGATAATACTTACTTATTACTTTAGTCAAAGAATAATGAAAAAGATACTAGATAGATAGATGTAGACTTAGTGCTACATCAAACAACTTGAAAGTTAGGAATTAAGCGTGCACAGAGAGTGCGCGGGACATACCTAGGTACCTAGTAAGTTAACTACAACACAAACATTGTTTTTTATTTAATTTTTGCTGTTTATTTATCGCTTCTCTCTCTAAATTTAGTGTTGCCCCTTTCCGCAGGGAGAAATAAGTAAAGGATAGCAATGAAAATAGAGCTGTCATTTTAGTTTAGTTTAGAATCAGAATTGGCCTCATATATAGATGGATAATCAACCATATTTTTGTTTTTTTTTAATTCCGATTGATTCCGATTACATTAATAATGGATTTTTATTAATTATGTAAAAATATAGTTAATTACCTACTACTTTTTACCAGCTGTGGATCCAATTTCATCGTTATAAAATGAAATTACGAAATATGCCTGTGAAAAACATCACTATGTGGAGTATTAAACAGGTTACTTATCTAATATTAGCTTGTTCATGCTTAATTACATAGTTTTATTACTAAATAATTTATCGTTTTTACGGTAATTTCTAGTAAAGTCCGTTTAAAGGGCAGTCGGAAAAAATGTATTCTATTTACTCATTAATTCGGTTATTAAATTCAATGTGACATTAGAAAATGTTTGCTGTATTAAATTATGTAGGAGTAAAAATTATTCTACTATACGAATAGCTCATAATAATTAACTAAATAATTAATTTGAAATTTTTAATAATAAAATGTTCAAATAAACATTATTATTATTATTTTTGACTGAATTAAAACCTGAAAAGAACAAAAAAACTTTGGCAGCGGTGGGATTCGAACCCACGCCTCCGAAGAGACTGGTGCCTTAAACCAGCGCCTTAGACCGCTCGGCCACGCTACCATGTACATGCCGTGTTGAAATAGTACAATGAATTCTCAAAGTAAAACTCGTGTATTGTATGATGCTATTTTAACTGCATGCAGCATAAATAAATCTTCCTAATTGCGCATAGCGGGGAAAACTAGTTACACCGATAAAACGAGTAAAAGCACAGAATAATATTGGTAAAAGGTTCAACACGTTATTAAGTATAAAGGAAATAATATTTTTGAGTTTGCGTTTTTACCAGGGCGCATCTCTCTCTCTCTCTGCGTCGTATTCCTCATTACTGAGGGACCCCTTGACCCCTTTCCAGTAATCAAATAATGGTAGGAGTTTTCTTGGTATAATAATGCAGTGGCTTCCTAGTTTCCACGTCCTTCAGCATACGACTCGGCTAAGAGTATTTAAACATTTAGGTTTTTGTAACGATTATTATCAGATGTTAGTGATAATAAACCGGGACCGACGGCTTAACGCGCTCTCCGAGGCACGGAGGAAACGAAAAAGCCAAATTTGAACGTCCAAATTTGGTCACCCATCCAGTTTCCGACTTGGGTCAACGTTGCTTAACCTTCGCAATCGACTGATATGCGTTGTCACAACTAGGCCACTCGTCCCTCGACACAAGGGTGTAATGGGTACCCAAATGTCAACCATATTAAAACCATAATAATATGAATTCAGTACGTTTTTACGGTAATATAGTAGGTATGCCCCCAGATCTTCTAATTTATAAATGCCTGTGGCAAAAATGTTACTACATATTAAGATTTAACAGGTAGGCAGGTACTTTTATATCATGGATAGCTAATAGGTCCTAACGGGTTTAGAAACTTGATGTTTTGCATGTAGGTTTTCCCTAACGGAGGCTAGGCCGCGGATGACGCGGACTGTATTGTGCCTGTTTCCGTCCCATCATCGGCTTCAGAATCAGCTTTCCGACCCGGTGGTAGAGTTTTGACTAATCATAAGTGACGCAAGCAATTTCCTACATGAAATAAATAAATCATTATATTTTTTCATCGGACTATGGCGCCCGGTACACCGAGCGACTATTATTTAAGATGGGCCCTTAAAGCGTTATAGCAAACAGACAGACAGACACACTTTTGCATCAATTATTTAATAATAACTACAATGTATTAGTGTGAAAGTATGGATTCTTGGTGTACTTAATTCAAATAAGTATCTTCCTAGCTAGGGTGAATTTAAAATCATCTCTAGACTTTATACCTAGTAGGTTTTAGAGAGATCTTAAAATCTGCAGCCACAAACCGCTAAGAACAGCATTGTTTGATTCCAGTGCAGTTTTTAAGCAAAGTAGGTTTCTAGTGGGTATAGGAATACCTATTACCTATACTTACAACCTAGTTAAGGCTGCCAACCGAGTATTGTGCCCCATTTCATGTACTTTATAATCTAACTAGCTGATGCCCGCGACTTCGTCAGCGTGGTTTAAGATCTTTTGATTCCCGCGGGAACTCCTTAATTTCCTTTCCTTAATCCTCCTTCATAAGTATGCCTATGTCACTCTCCAGGTCCTCAACTATACCCATGCCAAAAATCACGTCGATCCGTTGCTCCGTTGCAGCGTGATTGAAGGACAAACCAACAAACCAACAAACAAACACACTTTCCCATTTATAATATTAGTATGATTACGTACCTACACTATTTCAGCTATGAAAGCGAATTGGCTAGAGACAGAGCAACACAAAAATGTATTTCCTTATTTATTTTACCAAATCCGAAGCTATTTGAGAATTATAGAATCACTGTTACAATTTTTTTTAAAAGCTTTTTGCGTTGCAAGAAATACTTATTTGTTTTAGTTGTAAGTACCTATGCACTCATAAGTATTATAAGCTGCATTTAAAAATCACTTGCTTTAACGGTGAAGAAAAACATCTTGCTGGAATCTGTATATTTCTATCTGAGGGTTCTTAATTATATTCTCAAAGGTGTGCGAAGTATGCCAATTTTTACTTGACCTTTGTTATAGAATAGTAACTCTTTGACACATAAAATTACTTGGTTAGTTATGCTGAAACGAGTATAAATTACAAATTTTAAAAAACCCGACCAGAAAAAAGCTGATGTTGATGAGTTCATCCTTCAGACGGATGAACAGATTTTCATGAAACATGGCTAAGAACACTCGGGATAAAATTTATTTATTTATTTATTTATTTATTTTTATTATTTTTGTACAAAATATTGTCTTAAATCTAATTTTTTTAAAAAGTGGACAAAGGTAAAGCTTATCTCTAAAAAGAAATCTCTTCCAGCCTTCCTTGAAACTTGAAAGTGAGTAAGGTGAAATTGTTAAGTGGTATAGGTACAAAAATAAAATATATTGGAATTTAAAAAAATAAAAAATAAATTAAAAAAACCGGCCAAGTGCGAGTCGGACTCGCGCACCGAGGGTTCCGTACTCAAGAAGTAGGTATAATTACCTTTGTTAATGAACCGCAAAACTAACTTTGTTTGTAGAGGTTTACTGTTAATATCAAAAAATTACGTTTGTTGTATGGGAGCCCCCCTTTAATATTTACTTTATTGATATTTAATTATTTATTTTGAAAGATAATATACGAGTTAATATTCTGTGAAAATTTGAACCGTCTACCTGTTACCGTTTTTAATATTGAGCAAAAAAACACGAAAAAAACACGTTTATTGTATGGGGACCCCCCCTTAATATATATATATATTTTTTAAATTTTTAGTATTTGTTGTTATAGCGGCAACGGAAATACATCATTTGTGAAAATTTCAGCTTTCTAGCTATCACGGTCTATGAGATACAGCCTGGAGACAGACAGACAGACAGACAGACAGACAGACAGACAGATAGACAGACAGACAGACAGCGGAGTCTTAGTAATAGGGTCCCGTTTTTACCCTTTGGGTACGGAACCCTAAAAATGTACAGTATTTACTTCAGTATGTAGTTATACTACTTACACATATTAAAAACATAGTATATACAATACATAAACATATAGGAAAATACAAAATAAATAAATAAATATATTATTTGTAATATATAATATATACTATATACCTAATAACTTAATCAATATTAGTACTGCTATGGATTAGTAAGTTAATGAATCAGAAATCGGAGCGAGGTGACCCACACTTCATTAAAATGCATTTTGAAGTGCGAAACTGTAAATAAAATCAATATCTTTTTTGTAAAATGATTAGATAGAGATGACCTACATTAAAATTGCGCGTTACTTTCAACCGACTCACAAAAAAGGAGAATAAGTGATTTTTTCTTTTTGTACCACCTCAGGTACCACTTGCTTCTGTAGAGCGACCACAGAATTCAGGAAAAGTATAGTGGTGGTTTACGGTGAAGAAAACATTGTGAGCATGCCCTAGAGCTCTTCATTATGTTCTGAGTAGGTAATACCTATACCTAATCGTAATTTGCGCATCACTTATAAATTATTTGTGTCACGGATTAGCACTCAATATCGAGTAGATAGACAGACAAATGATAAAATGCATTTATCGGTAAGTGCAAAATATACCTACATATTTAGTTGAAATAAAATCGGCGCCCCGATATTGAAACTATTTGTTTGGTGAAATAAAGTTTGAAGTTTGTATAATATTTGGTTTGTGTGTTTCATGTTTGTTACTCCTTTACTCCACAACAAAAAAGTACTCTGTGCTCCACAATAACTGAAACGATTTGGCTGTTTGGTATGGAGATAGCTACGATAGTAGGTACGAAGTCTAGTAAACCATAGTTAGAAAGGATTCTTCTTTTTCTTAAATATGTCACCGTAAGATTGCAAAGGCCGTTGGATTGTAATCTAACTAGCGATATTGTAAACTGTCGATTGATTAGAATTTAACGTATTATTTTTCGGTAGATTGTAATCTGTTATAGGTATTAACCCTATAAAACCTAAGTTAATATTTATGTCGAACCTTAACCTAACCTACAAGAAAGAGGACAAGAAAACGTAAATACTTACAACGAATATTTCAAAAATTGACACTCGCAACATTGAACGGTTCACAATCTGTCGACAGTTTACATGGATTGTTTTTGCAATCTTACGGTGACATATACGAGTAAGTAAGTATATTTAAATGAATTGCTGTCCGTTAGTCTCGGTAAAACTCAGAAATGTGAGTGGATCCCGCGATCATCGAAATTTAGTCTAAGCCCGCGATGGTTTATATTCATTTTTGGACCCGTTAGGGGGCGCTGCAATCGGGTTCTAGATTCCTGGCAGGACAACGTCTGCCGGAACCACTAGTTATTAAAAAAAATGTAATTTCCCTCAAACCAGAAGAAGCTTGGTTACATAGTCATATTTTAAATACTCATATTTTATGGTTAGGTACTAAATAGAGAAGTAAATTTACAATGATTATATCCTTCATGTATCTAATAATACTTAGCGCTATAAGTAGGTAGCTATACTTTAGGAATGGATAATCTCTTCTTCAATAGATAAGCCTCCACACCACAGGCCTCCACTCTCACAAGAGATAGAAAGAAAGAAAGAAAGAAAGAAAGAAAGAAAGAAAGAAAGAAAGAAAGAAAGAAAGAAAGAAAGAAAGAAAGAAAGAAAGAAAGAAAGAAAGAAAGAAAATGTTTTTTATTTGATCACAATCTAAGTCTAGTCTAAAACTATAAAATCAGATACAAAAACAAAGTTGTGTGACCAAATACAGGTCTCCATCTCAGCCTAATGCTACAGCAGGCTGCAGCGCTGGTTTTCAGTGGAAACCTTAATTGGTGAAGTCACGGACGAACTACGAATACAATATCTATTCTAATATATTTATAAATCTATTAGTCTAAGTAGTAAGCGCATATAAATATTACATTATTTAAAAAATACAATCTGAATCAAAGCAACTATATGAGAATTAAATATGTACCTATATATATAAAGGGAAACCAACTAAAATTATAGTAAAGTTAAATGACAAATTAAAGCATATAAAACAAACATAATGAAATTAAGGACATTGGTGGCACAATGCGACATAAGTGCTGAAACGATAATAAAATAGATAGGGAATTAGAGCTTAGACCCACCAGTCCACACGCTGCTCCAATGCGGGTTGGCGTGCTTCAGCGACTATTATCATGTTAGTGATAATAACCGGCACCGACGGCTTAACGTGCTCTCCGAGGCACGGGGGTAAAACACCGCCAACTACCTAACTCCGGGTTAGTACTGAGAATTTTAGTCACAAAAAACCAATACTTAATTATGGGCCGACCCGGGACTTGAATCCGGGACCTCGTCGGCCGCAGTCGAACATGCCTACCACTGGACCAGCGAGGCAGGCAATAGATAAGCGCAGACCACAAATTATGCCTTTATCCAATTCACTGGCAGCTCGTGACATGAATAACATAACTACAGACTTACGAGGGTATATTATTTACTTAATATTACAACTGCAATAAATACCGTTTACTCTTTATCGAACCGACAGGCATACATAATATCGATGAACTCTTTTAATATTCATTGATGTTCAATACTCAATTTGTTTATTTCATAATATAGGGCAATACAGATGTATCTTATGAAACTTATTGTTGTAACTCTACCATCGGTTCGGAAAGAGGTCTCTACTGAGAAGAACCAGCATTTGAGTACATAAAACTACGAACAAAAGATCCCAGCGATATATTACAGTGTAAAATATATATAAAACAAAGTCGGGTTTGTTCGAACACTTATAACTCTAGAACTAAGAACGGCTGAACGGATCTGGATGAAAGTTGGCACAAAGATAGATAATAGTTTGAAATAGCACATAGGCTACTTTTAATCCCCAGAAATTAAAGAGTTCCCGCGGGAACCAAAAAACCTCAATTCACGCGGTCGAAGTCGTGGGCATCTGCTAGTAAAATATAAACCTCAAATAATATAGTATGTCCATAACTTTCTGGATGTTTCTGTAACTATTATATGTATAGTACCAAATGTAATGTAAATGTAGTAAAAAAAAACTACCAATGAATAACGTCAACCGGAATCGCGTCGTCGCAAAGAAGTCGTACTAATTAAATGTGAACGGGGTTTAAGCATTTTCCTCTTCAAAAAGATCGTGCGCGGCATAGCCGAAGTGTCATGAAACAAAAGGCTGTATTAATAACCACGTAACGCCGCGGGATGGTAAGGTAAAACCATGCTTAGCCATAATGTGGGTAAATGGATTCCCCCGCTGGATATTATGTGTGATTCGATTTCAAATGGTACCGGAAATAGTATTTTCATCTTTATCTTATCAAACCATTAGGTACCGGCTCATTACTAAGAATGAATCTCCTCTCGGAATGAGAAGGTTTCCTCACAACGTATGCCTGTTGCCTTGACCGTTTGAAGCTTTATATGCTTGGTGAAGATTTGGAGTTTGAATTTTTTATGGGACCACCTCGCAAGCTTCCTCTAACCACTGAAAAAAATGGAAGTCGGTCAGGCAAGAGGGCGCCATATAATTATTTTCCTTAAGTAAAGCTAAAGTCCTCAACTAACCATTACGCCGTTGCAGTTCTTCTTCTTCTTCTTTGTGTCCTGGGATTATATTCGCTTCGCTGTGCGTGAAACCACTGGTGCGACTCTCCGCTGGATCATTCCAGCCAGTCGAGCTCACTCCAGAATCCAAGCAGGCCACCCAGGTCGGCGAGGACTTCCGGTAGTGTTGCTGGGGAGCCAATGTAGGCTTCTCGTTGGGTGGAAACACCGCTGCACTCGAGCAGCACGTGTTTCGGTGTCTCATCGCACTCCATGCAGGCTCTTCATAGAGGGCTATCGGGGATACCTAGAATAGATAGGTGTTTGTAATAGAGGGCAGTATCCTGTTATCATACCTGCAACTATCCTGAGTTTGGCTCGGTTGAGTTGCAGAAGTTTTTTAGTTAGTCGTTGATTGGGGCTAGGTATCGCTTCCTTTGTTTGTCTGCAGTCTGTAGTGTATGCCTATAGTTCGGCATTTGCAATTATTACGCCCTTAGAATTTAGAAGTTTCTAAACAATTCTTAATCTTATGATATTATCAGGTTACATCTATGAACCAAGAAGAGGTCTTCTCGGTAGGAATGGCATTCCGAACCAGTGGTAGATTCACTCGACGATTCAAAAGTACTTGTAAAAGTCTATTTTAATAAAAATCATTTGAATTTTGAATTTTGAACTTTGATGTTACGGGGAATTCGGTTTCGGGGCTTCCCGAATCTAATACTTAGGTACTTGTGAGAAAAACACACCATGGACAAATAACAAAACGTTTGTGTCGGAGTGGAACGATGATTTGTCTTATCGCGCTAGTGTGCGCGCTATGTATAAAAGTTAGTCTTAAGAGTATTTCTTTTGCCCCTAGTGTTTCTTCGGTCTAACAAGCAACAACGGTAAAGTCTATACAGATAAAGAAACACAATCAAAACAAGATCTTTTGACACATCTTAGACAGATCAATGACCTCAGGTTTTATCGATAACTCCTGTTATTCTTAACAGTAAGCGTAAAATATAGTGAAAGCACTAGGTAGGCAGATATACTGGTTTTTAGGAATATATTGTGGCCAATTCTGTTTAACAAAACTAAAATGCCAGCTCTAAATCTAGTGCTGCGCCTTTCCGGAGGGAGTATTACGAGTATGAAAGGAATAGCAATACAAATAGAGCTGTCATTTCAGTTTTGACTTTAGAGATGGACGCACAACAGAATCCTCAAGTCGTGGACAAGTAATAAATAAGTGCTTCTTTGTAAACTATGTTTTTGTTTTTCTATGTATTTTACAACTTTTTGGTACAAAAAAAAAATCTCTGCCCTGCGTCGTATTCCTCTTTTTAGGGTTCCGTACCAAAATGGTAAAATGGAACCCTTATGGTGCGACTTTCTCCGTCTGTCTGTCCGTCTGTCCGTCCGTCACACTCGATTATTTCAGTAACTACCGAAGCTATCGACATGAAATTTGGAATAGTTGTGTATATTAGTGGCCCAAAGACACTGGAATTAAAAAAAATTGGAAATTATTTTTGTTCTTATTTAAAAATGGGGGAAAATCTGAGGATTGATATTTAAAAGTGAGATAACTGTACTGTGTGGGGTATCATATGAAAGGGTTTACTTTGTATATTCTAAAACAGATTTTTAATTATTTTTAGTTATGATAGTTTTTGATTTATCGGGGAAAATGTCTAAAAAAATACCGTCCCCCCCCCCCCTTATCTCCGGAGTATACCAATCGAAAAACTTGAAATAATTATGTTCAATAGGAATTTACGTATATTTTACAGGAAAACTATAGCTAATGCTCTAACTAGCATAGTTTTTTTGATATTAACAATAAACCTCTACAAACAAAGTTAGTCTTGCGGTTCATTAACAAAGGTAATTATTTATTAAAAATGGTACGGAACCCTTCGTGCGCGAGTCCGACTCGCACTTGCCCAGTTTTTTTTTTTATGAGATAGGCTTGCGCTTGACGACAATCATGCTTATAGTGCAAAGCAATGATGAGGTCTAGGTTGGAACGCGCTTGCCTAGAAGATGCCTATTCACTCTTGCCTTGAAGGTACCTAAGTGGCAGGAAACACGTGCGTTAGGAGGGTGTTCGGATCAGAAACGTCGAGCAAAAACGTTTCGTGCGAGCAGATTGGACGTCAACCACATAAGGATGCCAATGCTGACGGTTTCTCGCTGTTCTGTGGTAGAACGAAGAAGGAGGGACCAGATTGTGAAGTTCAAAACTAAATTCATTTAATTTAAATGGTAGGAGTTTTCTTGGCATAATAACGCGTGGGTTCCCAATTCCCACGTCCTTCCGCATAGGTAATGTAAGTTATTTATAGTTGCATTAAAAATAAAAACTCAATAAATAATGAAGAGTCCACAAGTGAAATACAAGGCTTTATTGCTCATACCAGACAATAAAAATGTAACAACGCATTCATTCTTACCTTTTGTTCATACGATACAGCGATCGGGTGAATCCCCGGGTGAATCCCCGCGAAAGCCCAATGTACATACACTATACAGCCTACAAGGAAAAGATGTGCAGCGCCTACTGAGTGGATCTATGTCGAGGTTCGAACCAGTTTTTTAGATTAGATAAGTCTACACCTAATCCTAAGGATGTCTTGCACAAGTAAAATTTTGTTATTCTGTCACTTTTTAAAAGCATTAACCTATTAAGGGTTTTAATTTATTAGATATTTAAAAAAAAACAGCAACTGCTGAGTTTCTTGCCGGTTCTTCTCAGAAGTATCTGCTTCTAGAATCGGTGGTAGAGTCCTGATATAAGATTGTCACCACTCACCACACAACCTGTTGTCCACGTGAAATAAATATTTGGTTATTTGACAACTTTGTTAATAATTTTTTAGTGATTATTAGTAAAAGTAAGTCCAACCAATTAAAATCGTATAAATAATGAGCTGAAATATACAGATATCAAATTATAGGATCTCCCAAAAGTCGTAATATCTTTGTCCCCTGATAGTTTTATGTTTGAAAATAGATTTAAATTATATATTAAATTAAATAATTTAATATAATAAATTCTTTACAACCGACTTCAAACTCCCGCGCCAACTTTACAACAACAAGCACACGCTATACAAAGTACTTATTTTATTGTTGATATTTTAAAAACCGCTCGACCGATTTCGATAAAATTCGTAAAACCACTTGGGAAATATGCCCTTTCAAATAAAAAAAGTCGAATTGAGAACCTCCTCCTTTTTTTGAAGTCGGTTGAAAAGTGCAGCGAATTTTAATGATGTCACAGTTCAGTATTTCATAAAACATCCTATACTAAGCGTGCGTTTTGTCCACTTTGACGTTTGAAAAAGAGTTGAGTCTTGTTGTCAACATATCATTTCATTTCAAGCCTACACAATCACCTGTTGACTAATGAAAGATTGAAGCCTAAAATAAAATGTTTACATAAGAAATTACTCATAAAATTAGCAAATAACAATATTTCTCAGTACAGTTTCCACGCTCCTAATACACTAATTTGCCGTTTTACGACCACCTTATCAACTGTCGATAATGCCAGCGATAACAAACCGACTTCCCTACAGTCCACTTGTGATAATATGAAAGAAAATTGTGCTTGTATCTGTGCATTAAAAAATTAAGGCTTAGGCATATAAGGCAAGACGATATGGATAATTCTGGTGTAGGTACACAATCTGTTAACATAAAATAAAATGACAGCTCTAAATATTTTGCAATCCCTTTCAGGAGTGACTAGGTATTATTGAATTTAGGGGTTTATTAGGGGGTTATTTAGGGGTCCGAGAGGTAGCCAATCCCGCCAGGAGACGAAGGCGCCGGGGCGGTGCCGTTAGCCGGCCAGCCCTGTCCATCCAATAGTCTTGAAGTAAGGGATCTCGAGGTCACGAGCGGCTGGGGTGTGGGCTTCAGTCGTTCTATCTTCCATCTCATAAGTGGCCTCGGGAAGATGGTAGCTTGCTGTGGCACAAGCTGCCATAGCTCATTAGTGCAGTTAGGTGTGTGAGCACCGGGCCAAGCCCAACAGGCACTGCGCTAGGGAGGCACCGATGCGTTCTTTATGAGATCTCGGAGCCTCCCAATGTACGCAGAGGGTGGCCACCGAGGGGGTTATAGTAGGTACAAATCCTACATAACCCGACTTATCCCCCCTGGAAGTCGGGTATCTAAGGAAGATTTCCCCTTAAAAAAAAAAAAGTATTATTGAAACACATATTCATTAAAAGTTAGTATATATATTTAGAGGTCTCAGGAATGGAAAAATTTAAAGAATGTTTTATATATAATAAATCTTTGTGCATGTCATTTTTTATTTATTGATGTTTTTATATTGAATCTTACTTAATAATTTATTATAAAATCCATGATGATTAAGTAGTAGCCAGTAGAAGTCTATAACTTTATTGCAAAAAGACACAATGTTATATAAACATGGCAAGTGTGTTGAAAGACAAAAGAAAATTGTGTTAAAGACAGTCTTGTATGAGTTGTATCCAGTGATCTTCTATCTTGATCTAAGGCATTTAAAACGAAATGAAATAGTTACTCATAAGAAAAACAGGTTCCTGATTTTGTTTTGAATAGAGACATTCCTGCAAATTAAATAGGCAGTAAATAATAATCTAATTAGCGTGATTTATTTAATGGTATTACGTACACATTGTTAACAATGGTGGCCTTGGCTATCGCCAAAAAATGTAATTAAAATACTTACTCTAAAAATAAGATGGAATCTAAATCATACTATCATACTAATAATATTATAAATGCAAAAGTGTGTTTTGTTGGTTTGTCCTTCAAACACGCCGCAACAGAGCAACGCATCGATGTGATTTTTTGCATAGGTATAGTTGAGGACCTGGAGAGTGACACAGGCTTTTTATCCCGGAAAATTAAGAAGTTCCTACTACTACTAAGGACTAGCCACAGCCGAAGCCTCCTACCAGGCCAGACCAGAGAAAATTCAGAAATTATAAATTCCCAAATTAACCCTGCCGGGGATTGATCCCGGGATCTCCCAGCGCCCAACACTGCGCGTTAAAATATCATTTCAACCACAACCTAAATATTATTTTACCCACCATAATTAGTTACCTAGTCTAGAAAGTAGAATTAAGCCTTCACAGATTATTACTAAGTATTTCTTTGTCAAGGCTAACTGTAACTTTTTTTGCCATATTTGACCTTATATTAGAATTATAGGACCTTCGAATCCACTTTTGCTTCGGCTACAATAAAAAAATGTCTGTCTGTCCGGCGCGTCGTAGCTATTGTAATTTCGCTTAGCTACTAAACCGGTCGGGGAAAGATCGGATCTTCCGTAGTTTTGAGAGTTAAATAGAGTGACTATGATAAATGAAAAGAATTTGAGACATTCCCAAGTTAATTGTTATTTATTGTGTTTTTAAAGCCACAAGTATGTTTTACATTTTCGATAAACTGTTTAAAAAAATGTATGTTTTTTATTTTTATATAAAAATTATATATTTTACTATACAAATTGGATCTTTGTAAGTTTGTACGTTGTTTCAAAATATTTTCTATAAGTATGTTATTTTTAATATTAGTGTGTTTTTCTTAACAAGTTAGCATTATATCATTATCTTATTGAATTATGACAATCATGAAGGATTTATGCTACTTATACAATTCTATATTTGCGTCAACAAAACATATTACATCAACCGACTCATAAATTGTAGGTCATTATTTTCATGTTTGGATTATAAAATGGTAATAAATCATGATAAAGAAAATGGAAAATTAATTTCTAATTATTTGTGATAACTGAGTGATAACCTACTGTAGCGAAAATCCATATATTAATCAGGATAGATTTACGCTAGACTACAATATAATTTGACGCTTTAATGGTAAGTTACGATGCATTATTAAGACAAAACGTGTTAACTTGAAAGAGATATGGCAGTTATTTATAAGTTGACAGTGGCAGAATAATCAGACTTATAAGAAGAGTGTATAATTTCACAGTTCATACCCTGAAATTCTTTTAACGCCTTTTTTTCATACAAAACCAAGCAATTTAAAATTTTTTACTAGATTTTTGCCCGTCTATCTCAGATAAACGATTGATAGTCGACGAAAATAGAACATACGATGATGTAAAATAAAAAGTCCATTTCAAATCGGTCTCAGACAGATGCAGAAAAAATATGTTGTCTAAGTCTAAGGCGTTCCAAGGTTAGGTCAGCTATAGTGGCATGCTATAGGCTAAAAAGAATCTGCAGACAGAATGACAGATCGTATCGTGCTTTCGTTATATTTTCATTGCATTGGAGTGGTGATCTCAACCAGCGTATTTAAAAAAAATATATTTAACGAGCAAACGAGAAGGCGTTAACCTGATGTTAAGTGATTACCGCCGCCCATGAACATTTGCAGCACCACAGGAGCCAATGCGTTGCTGGCTTTTGAGAAATTTGTTTATCCTTTGCAGAACCCCTTATAATCATGAGGGCTCACAGAAGATGATAGCTGGTTCGGTAATTTGCAGGTCTTAAAATGAATGTCATGAAACTTTATCAATTATTTCGCCATAACAATAACACAATTTGGCAAAAGTAAATTGTTTTCTTTTAGCAGACCTATCTAACCTAATGATAGCTTGAGAAGTTGAGATGTTTAAATTGAACCTGAATAGATCAAAGCCGGTGCATACTCAGTTTTATGAGATAACGCGGTATCAAATGTCATACGACACGCGACTCGACACTGATAATCAAGCTCTAATTGTAGACCACACAGGTGTATGACCGCTTAGTAACCAAAGTTATACTTACACAGAAAGGTGCTTCTACACAATAGATGAATTCTTAAATTTCAAATACAGACAATATTATAAACAAAATATATAATTTTGCATGCCTAATTTTAAAGTAAAACATATAAACTGGAAACTTACAAAAAACATCTCATTGTAAAAAATATTTCTGCAAATAAAGAATTTTGAATTTGAATTTATATATTTTATGTGATACTAGATGATACCCGCGTTTTCTTCCGCGTGTTTTTTTTTATTCCTCATTCATTAATATTCCTGGATAAAAAGTAGCCTTTGTCTGCACTCTCCAGGTCCTCAACTATACCTACCCAAAAATCACGTCGATCCATTGGTACGTTGCGGCGTGATTGAAGGACAAACCAGCAAACAAATACCTTTCACATTTATAATATTAGTATGAAGTGATCCTTATGCCATTTCATATTTCTGCCGATTCGATTCGCAATGGCGGATTCTATGTAAGGCTTGAAATTTTTTGTAGATAGGGGAATTTCAACCGTATTTGGATGTGACGTAGAGTAGTTAGCATGACCTGTCTCCATACAGCGTATGGTTTTGCATGTTATTCCCGATAATTGCGGGTCATCCCCGCATTTTGTTAACCTTTCTTTATTAATTTCGATAGTAATGGTGGTTAAAACTAGAATGTTCAGATACGCCATCCTCTTTCTGATCTTAATGCCCAAGCGAGTCTTTTTTGAAATTTCTGAAATTAAAAAAAGTATCTTGTATCCACTTCCCGTCATCTTCGGAGCTAGGCAATACCATGTGGACGTCTTTTCAAAGGCGCTAGGAGCTAGGCGATGGCATGTTGCCTAGTCATTTAGCGATCCGGAAAGATGCCAGATAGAAAGTAGGGTATGGTTTGCAAGGTACTTCCTGCTAGGTAAGCCCACTTTTATCTTAGGCTGCATCGTCACTTACCACCAGATGAGAAAATAAAACTTGATTGTGATTGCAAAATCTATGATAAATGAGGTGTAATTACTTAGATATATCAAGATGGAAAATAATAGGTACCATTTATGATAACTTGAAGACTAATTAGTTTAATACGTTGATATTCGCTTCGCTATCGTTAACGTCATAATTTCTTTATTTATATTCAAATCTTATATTAATGCTTTTTTTATAGAAAATCAATTTCGACCAGGGTTACCAAAAATACATGACAGATTTTTCTTGAATTCATTTTGCTACTGCAGTGATAAGAATGGAAAATACTGCAGAAGGAATAAGAATAGGAAAGAAGGAAGGAATAAGAATAGGAAGAGTATTATTTTTAAGGAGAGAAATTCTCTACAGAATGAATAAACTCCACGCCCACGCTTAATCCCAATATTTATTATTAAAAACCGGCCAAGTGCGAGTCGGACTCGCGCACCGAGGGTTCCGTACTCAAGAAGTAGGTATAATTACCTTTGTTAAAGAACCGCAAAACTAACTTTGTTTGTAGAGGTTTACTGTTAATATCAAAAAATTACGTTTGTTGTATGGGAGCCCCCCTTTAATATTTACTTTATTGATATTTAATTATTTATTTTGAAAGGTAATATACTTACAAGTTAATATTCTGTGAAAATTTGAACCGTCTACCTGTTACCGTTTTTAATATTGAGCAAAAACATACGAAAAAAACACGTTTATTGTATGGGGACCCCCCTTAATATATATATTTTTTTAATTTTTAGTATTTGTTGTTATAGCGGCAACGGAAATACATCATTTGTGAAAATTTCAGCTTTCTAGCTATCACGGTCTATGAGATACAGCCTGGAGACAGACAGACAGACAGACAGACAGCGGAGTCTTAGTAATAGGGTCCCGTTTTTACCCTTTGGGTACGGAACCCTAAAAAGTGACAAAGGAACCTAAATAAATCCTTAGTTTCAAGATAATTGTCCTGACCATATTAATATTAACCGCAAACCAGCTGTCAGTGTCATAAACACGCAATCTGAAATCGCAATGTACGTGGCGTTGGATTAAAAAAAGAAAATAGTGGTAACCCTACACTCGAAACCCGGCAAGTTCACACGCACGTACGTTGACCGGATTTTTTTTTAAACCGGTCCACTGGTGCTCGAGTTCGCGACTGAATTCCATTCAGCCTATCAGACTACGCTTTGTATATTTATCATTATCACCGATTGAGTTGTACACCTGATATTAAGGCAAAGAACGCACACCCCGGCGACAGTCAGCTCCACAGAGTACATTATATATACTGTACATTATATATACTGGTATAGAGTTGCTACTCGACTCGACGTACAGTGACATCTATCGGGAAGTTGTCCAACTAAAATATATATAACCATAACATACCTATGCTATACTACTTTACAGTTCTTTTGTATCGTAAAATAATTTTTCTTAACTATTACAAGAACACATAATTCTGCAACTATATAATTATGTGATCTTGTAATAATTAAGATAAATTATTATACGATAAATACAAATAGTAAAAGATGGTGTTCAGGAAATGAAACACATGTTGATTATTTTCTTCTTCTTTTATTATTATAAATATGTGCCAAGCATTGTAAAACATCTTCGCGGTCATAATTGGTTTGTTGACCAGACAGTATTTTATTAGTGTCCCTGCACCAATTACATATGAAGAATATGCTAGATATGTTTAACAACTTTTCAACGATGTCGGTTTTATGTTGTGTACATTGCACGAAATGAAAATCAAGCCTGATCTGTATAATTGTTTTTATATAATTTCGTATATTATATATTTCAGGTCTTTTTTTCAATATAAAATGAAAAACATCTTGAATTTGGGAAAAACATCGAACTAATTCTAGGGCAGGGTATGATAGGAACTTTTTGTTTGGGTTGTATTCTCTTAATTTAATATAATGATTTTCTTTGGACGAATATAAGTTAGTAATACAAGTTTTACATTTTTTAAAAACTTTTGTATGACACTGTCTTAATAAATAGCCGGTTATATATTCTACAGCAGCAATAACTCGCGGGTCTCTTTTTTTAATATCTAAATCGACAATCATGTCTTCACTATAAATATCATTGTATTGAATTTCGGATGGAAAATTTTCATTTTTCTTTTCATCCTTTGTGAAGAACAAAGCTTTTAAAGATTTAAAAATAAAGGATTCATCATCCTCACAGTTTGACCCTGGCGTATATGTGCTACTTAAATTATTAACCATTAGGGCTACAAATGCTGATTCAAACCCTGCACACGTTGGAGAATTATTTCGGTATCCATGACTTCTCACACTACCGAAAAAATTCTCCAACGTGTCCTGGTTAAAATGCCGGCACCAGATTGATTTAATATTATAATTATTAAATAGTTTACTTTTTAATTTTTCCATATTTTCAATAGTCCGTATCCAGTTGTTCACTGTTGGAACAACACTAACATCGCCTTTTTTTGAAATAAATTTCATCGATTTTAATATGATTTTTGATTTTTTCCATACTTCTTGGTGCTCTGATTTTGGCGTTATTGCTAGCAGCAATGTCTTTCCACTCCTCTTGGAGGAGTTATTAAAACTTCCATTTAGAGAATCAAATAGATTGTCAAAAAATAATAGAATATCTGCCGTGTCTCTGCATTCGTTCGGCAGTAATCCTTGATCTGAAATGGAAATAAAATTTAAGCAAAGCAGATATTTAGTAAGTATATTTAGTATTACTCCTATTAGATAAAAAAATAACTTTATGTTTTGTTTCTATAAGTAGTTGTTACTATTTTTGCAGCTGCAAGAATAAAACAACAGCTATGGTTGGTCTGCATTTCAATTCAATTATAGCAACAGCACAGATTCTGCATCCAAACTGCTATTTTACAGCTGGCTTGCAATCCATGCACAATATGAATAAATGCACATTAGACTTGAAGATAATAATCCTTTTCTAATGTTATAAATGTGAAAGTTTGTATGCTTGTTACTCCTTCACCCCACAACTGCTGAACCAATTTGATTGAAAATTGGAATGGAGATAGCTTATAACCTAGATTGATACATAGGCTACTTTTTATCTTCTACAAACCCACATTTCATTCGGGATTTGTAATAAACTGAAGACCACGCGGGCGAAGCTGAGGGCTAATCCTTATAATCTATAAATGTTTATAAGCTCACCAGCTAAGAATCCCATATTAACTCCAACAGTATGACTGAAAATTTGAGTTGCGTGTTTGACCTTCATTTTAGGGATTTTGTTAGGGTCACAATGACTTTCAGTCAATTTTTTTATTAATCTTATGCCTTTATACGTAGGATTATTCTCATATAGTTTTAGAATGTGGTCCCATTTTGCAATTCTTTCAGTGCCATCCATCATGTATTTTAAATTCTTGGACAGTAAGTTGTTTCTGATTCCTTTTAATAAGTGAGGTACATCAAATAATGGGATCACTTCTTCATTGTCCACCTCAAACACACCATCCTTTGCATCTTTACCTGCTTTGGTATAATATTGCCTTGTTTCTTCAATTAACTGATTAATTGCACTAACATTAGATGTTCCCTGGTCACAAACAGTAGCAAGCACTTGAAAGCCAGCTTCCTTTAACTTTCTAATATTTTTCTTAATCATTGCTGCTAATTCAGCTTTTTTTGTACTGCCAGCACAAAATGAATATGATATTGGCTGTTTATAGTTTTTTAGAATGCCTCTAATCATGAAAACTAGCACGTGATCAGCTATTTCTGTCTTTACTACTTCACCATTATCAACTAAACCAGTAATCCTGTCATTCTTCCTGTCATAATCAATGTGTGGTGTTAAGGCCATTTCGTCAAAAACTAACGTGCACAATGTATCATTGGGTTTCATTTTAGATGCCTGCTTCTTCAATTGCTGAAAAATACTTTCATTTATACCAGGTTTTATATTTGCTTTGGATACCATCCTGGATAACGTGAATGGTGATGGCAGAACAAATATTTTTTGCAGCATCCTATAGGCTCTTGGCCCACGTTTAAAGAAATGCAATGACATAACTTTTTCGTCAGGAGTGAATCTTCTCCCCATTTTGTGTTTTCCACATTCTCTTAATTGGAGCATTGTAAAAATGGCTGCCATTGAGGTAAAATTTTTTAATGCTTTTAGAAAAGTTGGATTCTCTGATATTGTCATTGCTTTTTTCAGTCTCTTTGAAAATTTTTCTTTTGACACATTTAAGCTTTTCACTTTTTTCTTTAAGGTACTAATTCTTTGCCTCATTTGGGTCTTTTCAGACTTGGTCAGCTTGGAATCTGAAATGAAAATAACATACTTAAATATATATTTTTTAACCTTTTTCCATGTAAATCACCCAAATGTGAGATGGGATTCATACTGAGGGTTCTACACCATTACATGTGAAGCACATGTCCACAAGCACTTATGGTGGCTATTTGAAGTGTCTAACTATTACAGTTCCAATGATACAGCCCAGTGACAGACAAGACAACAGACTCAGTAAATAGGGTTTCTCTTTTCACCCC
Source organism: Erebia epiphron (assembly GCA_963932025.1). Classification (NCBI taxonomy): domain Eukaryota; kingdom Metazoa; phylum Arthropoda; class Insecta; order Lepidoptera; family Nymphalidae; genus Erebia; species Erebia epiphron. Next base: position 27,185,314 of record OZ009947.1, on the reverse strand, counting down.
ATGGAGACAGAGAACCCCTAAAACTATTGTTCTCATGATTTTGATATAGATCATACTTGAATGAGGATCATCATTTATGATCAATTTAAGTGATTTGATATATAATGGTAATAAATACCTAGTAAATAAGAAAGAACTATAAAAGTAAATCAATGATTGAATTAATTAATCATCAATGCAATTGCCATCTGCATGGTAATTCCTACAGATTCTTGTGTTCCATTTAATATGCTTGGTGAAATAAATACTAATTTATTATACAGTAAAATAAAATGAATCTTACTGGATGTTGAGGTAGTAGCAGGTTTATGCATTTTGCTAGATGTTGAGGCCATTGCAGATTCTTCTATATGATGTGTTGGAAAAGAATCATTTTTATTAGTCACTTCAGCTAAGGGTATCCTTTGAGCTACAGCACCTATAAAATATTAATTAATATTAATGTATTTTCTCGTTTTAATTAATTGACTTGACTAGATGTCATGCAGTACTTTATTCAAAAGGTAGTCTAAGGTAGGTGGTTGCCAAAGTGAGCCTTAATTTCATTTGAATGAGAATAAGGGAAAGGAGGTGAAGAGATCCTGGGGCTCCATTTTAAATATCACAACACAAAAAAGTTTTTGATTAAAAAAAAAATGATTTTGCACTCTGTGAAATTTAACATGGGGCCCCAGGATAGCTTCACCTCCCTCTCTTTATCCTCATTTAAATGAAATGAAGCCTCACATATTCTATGGCAATCACTGAGTTTAAACTACCTTATGAATAACTAGCGGACACCCGCGACTTCGTTCGCGTGGCATAATTTTTTTAATTGACCATAGGCATTCCTTAATTTTCCGGGATAAAAAGAACCCATGAAAAAAACACTTCGATCGGCGTTGCGGTGTGATTGAAGGACTATTTAACGTCCTTTGGGATAGAATTTATAAAAACTGTGAATTATGTATTCCATAATTTAAACCGGTCTCCCAAATATCAAGTTTCATGGCTTTAAATTGAAAAACGCCGGCCTTTTACACCAACTTACAACCCCTATTTTACCCGTTTGGGGGTAGAATTTTGAAAAACTGTTAGACATGTACTTCTTTATATTATTCCGAAAGCCAAAATACCAAGTTTCATTGTTATAACTTGAAAAATATCTTGATAAATGAAGGACATTACACGCATAAAACACGTACTTCTACATATCTAACTGAAAGCCCAAAGGCTAAGTTTCATGGCTATAACTAGAGAAATTAAGGACTTTCATACAAACTTTAAACCCATATTTTACCCCTTTGGGAGTGGAATATTGAAAAACTGTGCCACACGTACTTCTTTATTTATTACCTAAAGCCAAAATACCAAGTTGTTACCACTGTGTAGTCACAGGATAAACTATGTTTGTAATATTTTAGAATTATTACAATGCCATTAATTCAAATAGTAACTAACCTTTCATTTGCAATGTTGGAATTGCTAAATTACTCAACATTTTACTCCTGGTCCAATACCTAGATTCAAAATGTGCATGACATATTCTTCTGTATTTAAACACATACATATCCTCTAAATCCTTAAGGTTTCCACCCACTGCTTGTATCCAAGTCTGAAAGCGAGTTGGATCATATTCAGGATTCGGGAATTTGTGAAGTATAACACCATCTTCACCTAGAAACAAATACTTTTAAAGACATCTGTATTAGTACAAGTTGTAGCAGCCAGTCGTGGCCCGTGGGGCGATGAATGTGGTATGAATATCATTTGACCGCTTTGGATTCGTGAATTAGCCCTAGATCCCTGAGACCATCAATCAAATAATAAATATTATAAATGCGAAAGTTTGGATGGATGGATGTTTGTTACTCAATCACGCCCAAACGGCTTAACGGATCTGGGTGGGCACAGAGGTAGATTATAGTCTGGAATAACACATAGGCTACTTTTATCCCGGAAAACTAAGGAGTTCCCGCGGGAACCAAAAAACACCAATCCACGCGGACGTAGTCGCGGGCATCAGCCAGTGATCTATATTGCAGATAAAAAAAAAATATTGTCTTATAAATAACTTGCGAATAAGTCGTACTTACGGCTTTTTTTACATTCCAAAACACAACAAATTTTATCTGCTGCCATTACGAAGAAGTAGGTTTTTCCGTAGGCGAGTTAGATCGAGTCCTTTTTACATGCGTGGGTCACTGTTTTAAGCAAAGATAATCGGAGTCCATGAATAGCCAAGTCGTGATCAAATGCAAAGATAATCGGAGTCCAATAAATAGCCAAGTCGTGATAAAAATATGCAAAAATAACGAAAACGAAACACCAAAACCACAGCCAAAACACAATTTGTCCAACTGTCAATGACCAATGTCAAACTTTGTCAATATTAAAATGGCGGATGGCCACGTTTATAAATTAAATCACAAATGTTTTGTTAAACTATTATCTTAAACTTAAAGTAGTGTTTATCAAAAAAACAATAATAAATTATCTAATTAACTCCTAATCTACTCAAAAAAATATTTTAAATATTATTATCTAGTTGGTTCAATTACATGACCTATGCATTAAATTAATCTAAAACTTATGCTACTGAACGAACACTTACTTCAGCACTTGACACAAACCTGATCACAGATAATGTATCATCAACCTTCTAACGAGCTAGTTTGGCTAGTTTCAAGATAAGCGCCATCCTTTGGCGAGTTGTGGAAACAAAATCTGTACCAGTTTCCTACAACAGAAAAATACTCTAAGTGCAAAGGCCCTGGTCAGCTCACAACCGCCGCACGAGTCACACCTGGCAAATGTCAAATGTTACAGCGATAAAACCGCGAAAGATGTAATTGCATTCGTGTTTAGAACCACATAATAAAGACTGCATGGGTTAAAAGAACTGGCCAGTGTATATTTGTAAATATTTATTTTAAAGTGTTTTTGTTTAGTGTAAATAATTTAATTTTAAATCCATAAAATCCTGTGATATTAGTATTTAAGTAACGACGCCGGAGGGATTAAGACCGCAAGTAAGTATTGCATGTTGGATATTTAATGCTTTTTTATTTATTTATAAGGGAATGCCCAGGTAGAATGTGCAACAAAGGCAGTGGCATATAAGAGTCTAACAAAAAGCTCAAATGAGAAATTGCGGATATCAATATTCTTCGTGCGAGAGAAATATAAATGCGCGTGCGCTTTTGATAAGTATTAAAGTTTAGAATAATATAGAATTTTATCACTTTGAAATTTATGATACTATAAGAAGTTTTAAATAAATATTTAGTTAATTATAGCCATCATATGATTAGCATAAAAATTATAGGAGCGTAAATTATTGATGTATAAAAGTGACTCTATAAAGTTTTGCATGCATAATTTACACTAATTTTATAGATAGTAAATTTCCGTACCTAAAATATTTTATAAAACGGTATATTTAGAACGAACTGGCGAGAAGAAATTATACTCAGTGATATATTCCAGATTTAGTCCCGATATTAAATGAGAATATTATGGTTTAGGTACCTATGTTTCTCACTTAAGACGTGCTAAAATAACGAAAAAGAAAAAAAATGTTTTAAGTATTAATATTTAAAGTCATATTTAAGGATTAATAGAAAGGAAACTTAAAAATATATAATACTAATTAATAACTATCATCCCAAATCAGAAATTTGATTTCTTACTTATTAAATAGAACTCTATTTATTCAGAAACCATCAATAATTCAGACCCAGATTCAGATTCAGATTTATTTATTTGTGAATACAGTTGTACATAGATGTTAGTTTTACAGAATTCCCTATTTCTGTAATATTATAGGTATTCAATGAATTCTTATACGTATTATTAGGTGTAAGCATTGGGATGGTTTATTGGTTTTAATAATATTAGTGGCATATTTTTTGTGGTTTTTAAAAAGGTATGTTGCTCAATTGCCTAATTGCTATGTAATGTTGTGAATAAAAGCTTCGTTGGTCTCGAGTCTAGACCCTAAGTCTAGTGGTTAGCATGCTAGACTGCGGCGGAATACGTCTTAGGTTCGATTACTTGGTCAGGCCAAAACATAATTTGGTATTCGATTTCTTCAATTCTCAGTAGTTAGTTACTTTTGGCGAAGTTCAGTAGTTGCCGGTGTTTCACCTCCGTCCGTGTCTTCTGAAAAATATAAAGACATAATGAAATGGTAGATATGTTTCGGTGTTTCTTTTATCAAAAACCCCAAAATTGCCTATTTAGTACGGGACTAATAAACATTGACCGTAAAATAAAAAAATGTAAAGCTGATTTTTGGCACAAGTGTTCTCTAAGGTCTTAGAAGTATTTCCTCAAAATTCCCCCCTCCTAGGTCGCGGGCTTTCCTACCCCCCTCCCCCCCTACCCCCCCCCCCCCTACCCCCCTCCCCCCTAAAATGTCTCCCTCAGCGCCGTATTTCATAGTTTTCTCAAAAAATATAAGAGCTAGAAAAAACTTTTTATGGCAAAAATTATCTTCAATAAATTATCTACAAAATAATTATTGTTTAGTTCATTTCGATAACACTAATAGTTTTGGAGATATGTTAACCCTTTGTGCATGAAAAGAAAATGTTTTGCATGTATGACTTTTTGTAATGTAGTTTCTTGTAATTTCCTTAACAACTGATAGAGCTTCGAAATTGTTGTATGAAGCAAAATGAAAGGTTATTAAATTAGCTATAAAATGATATTTCATTTATTTTGATAAGAGTAATAGTTTTGGAGATGTGCCTACCTATTGTGTAAGATAGAGAAAATAATATGCAATTACCGTGTACGTTGTTTTTAATTTCCGAAAAAAATAACAGAGTTAGGAAAAACTGATTGAAGCCGTAATAAACATAGTTAAATTACCTCGTCACATCCATCATAACTACAGCCTATTAACGTCCCACTGCTGGGCACAGGCCTCCACTCTCATAGGAGAGCGGGAATTAGAGCTCAGACCCACCACGCTGCTCCAATGCGGGTTGGCGGGCTTTAACGACTATTATCATGTTAGTGATAATAACCGGGACCGACGGCTTAACGTGCTCTCCGAGGCACGGGGGTGAAACACCGCCTACTTCCAACTCCGGGCTGGCACTCAGAATTTTTAAATTGAAAAAACCGAATACCTAACTTTTTATGCCCGACCGGGAATCGAACCCAGGACCTCGTGATCCGCAGTCGACTATGCTAACCACTAGACCAACGAGGCAGTTAAATTACCTACAAAATAGTATTTAATTCATTTTGATAGCACTAATAATTTCGAAAATATACATGAAACAATATTTTTCAAAATTTTATATGTTTTCTATAATTTCTAGAAAACTATTAGAGCTAGGCAAAATACTCCCAGAAGTGAAAATAAACACAATTTAACCATTCCCCTATAACGCCCGTGGTCGCACGGTCATAAGCGACGCAATAAGAGGTTGAAGTGCCCGGCTCATTTGGCGCACTGAATTTCGCCAACCTGCGGTCATACCTTGCGCGAGATTTTCAACTATATCTTCGTATTTTATTATTAGAACTTGTATTATATTAAATATTTTTAAAAACTAGACAAAATTTCCCATCTGGCTATGTTTATTAAATGTTTAAAAATAAGGTGATGGGGGCAAAGTGCGCCATACTTTTTTCATAGTTGACTTTGGTGCAATATTACTTGTGCTTATGTTCACGAGTGACACTAAATCATGGTACCATAAGGATCTGTGATGTTTTGCAACAACAACTAATGTCGTGTCATTAGAATCTGACGGCAAATTAATGAATTTTAGCATAAAATTTGAAAACAGTCTGACCCGGCGCACTTTGCCGACAAATCGGGGAAGTGCGCCTTGTATTAATAAAACGCAATAATAAAGCATCAGAATAAAAACAACCCTATATTATTTTAAGAAAACAAGCAACAAAACGCATGCCATTTTATTTTTTTCATAGCCACATTCTAGAAGAATCTATGTATTTAAAACCAATTTTCGGCTAAATGCGCCATACAATCTTAAGTCAGAAGCTATGAACCTTTTTTCTAAATATTGATAATCGAGAGTCAAGTATATTTTTGCTTTTATTTACTATGGGAATACCATGGTTTGGAACTACTTATTTGGTATCAGTATTATAAAGGGACTGAAATAAGAAGTTAGTCATTGAAATTAGTTATTATGTGTAATAGGTATTTATTATAAATTCTTAACAAAACTAGGTAACGAAAAGAAAATCAGTGAGAAACATCTTCTAAAATATATTAGTTTTAATTATTCAATTATAACGCTTTTTGAAGCTTGAAAACCAATCTTTACCGGGGAGTACCATCGTTGAAAGGTGTTTTTAGATCGTTCTGTTTGACATATCCCTTAACAATATCTAGAAATTCTGTACGAGTCAGGCCGAAGCCATTTTTTCCATTATATGCAAACATTTTGCCATCATTTTTTCTGTCTCATATGTAAGTACTGGTGGTCTGCCTAGACTTAATGATTTTTGGCCCCTTCGACCTGTGACGTGGTCCATAATAGTTTTTCTTGGGATAGCAAAGGTTGATGCGGCTGCATACCCAGACATTCTACCCGATCGAACAGCTTCGACTGCTTCATTCAAAGCCTCTGTGGACCATGAAGGACCTTCAGTTTTTCTTTCATAGCGCTCCATCTTAAACAAAAATCATAAACAATAAAATAATAATGATTTAATAATTGTGACTTTTACTAGTATATTGTGTTTGGGTGTGGTGTGCATGTATGTAGGTTAGCCTCATAGCACAATTACTAATATTTTGGCAGTTAAGGTTTCTATGACACTCGGATGACAAGGTTTGAAGTAATTCCAACAATAGCATACACTTCTCATGGGATCAAGAATTTAAAGATTACAGTGGTGTGGAACTAGTCACGTACAAAAAATAAATAAATACTTAGTAAGATACATTTTTAAAAACAAACTTTTATATAAGTAAGTATTTTAAAAAGAATGTAAACTTTATGTCAAATCAAAACCACAAATGCCTACAAAATATAAATTAAAAAAAAAACGTATATGCAAATTACATCTTAATCGGTTTAAGATAACTGCTTTACAATTCATTTGCAAGATTTCACCCGAACATACAAACAAACAAGTAAACAAACATTGCAAGTTAAATAAAAGCTTGTAAAAAAGACACATTTTAAAAAGTTTGTAACCTCTGGATTGCGGCGAAGTGCGCCATATAAAAAGTCAGTATGGCGCGCTTCCCCGACTATATAAATTTGAGGTTAGAATATTTAACTTGCAAAATATATATACATTTTACTAGATAGGAGTGAAATAAAGTCAGAATCTTAAAGCAAAATATTTAAATTGTGCACTTACCTCACTCGTATATCGGTAAAAACTCGATTTCTTGAGATTTACGACGATGATCACGCCTTAGTCATCTCTCCTCACCACTTTGAATATCAGTGAAAATAAAATGTCGCGTGTCTCAAACTCACATGACTAGAGCCATCTATGAGTTTCACCAAGAACTATGATTTAGTTTGTAGCATCGATATAAGGTGTCACTACTAGTATCAAATCGGTAGTTTTCGAGATATTTGTGGTAGGTGCACTTGCCCGCTAGGCGCACTTTGCCACCTTCACCTTAATACTAAATAAAAACAATAATTCTCTTCTTTTTTTTATTGAAAATAATACAATAGAACTTAATGCTAGCTAGCCTAACCTAATTACTATATAAATCATGCCCGCGTGGAATAGTGGCAAGAATGCTGGCTGCATTTCCGCGCTGGACATTTCTTCTTTTGGGATTCTCGTGATTTTTTTCGCTCTTCCACTTTAAAACCCTTATACATAAAACATGTTTACACTTCTATACTATTTTTTACATTATATGCAAAGTTTTATACCAGGTTTACATGAATTATTTACAAAATTAAATCATACAGCGATAGAACTATTAAAAAAAAATACAACCCACACTAATGGGGTTGGTGAATAAAATTGCATATTTTACGCTCGGCCCCTCTATATTATGGCTACATTTGTTGTTTATCTAATAATTATTATATATTCCCTGATAGGTCAAGATACCATAGAACAATACATAAGCACTATAATCGTTTAAAATAAATATGACGAGAGTATAACATCTCAACAAAAAACCCTATCATCCGAACATAACCTCCAGCTTTAAAACACAGAACATGAATGAAAATGAGTAAATACGTATTATATTGACCATAGATTTACTATATATAATCCTAGTATACCTTTTATGAGTCCATAACGTCTATGCCCAAAAATAAAGTAAACAAAGTTCCCAAAGACAAATATTAAAAAAAAATACATCTGATCTATGCACGAAGTTCGGAACCAAAGACAAATTTAATATAATCCTTTTTAATTTCAAAGACAAAAATATAGTTAGCTTTATTCTTCTTGTCTATTAACCCAGAGGTAGAAATGAGACAAATAGAGTAGTTTTCTTAGTAGATCGCTATTTGATTACGCGGAAAATGCCGAGTGTCCCGCGTCGTGTCGCTGAGCCCATAGCGGGCGCTAGAGAGGTTATTAAAAAATATTTAGTTCAAGAAGATAGGACTAATAATTACGAATATGTATCCATGTATTGTGTACGAAAAAAAATAAAAAAATTGCTAAATCCTGTGTTATTTGCAATTTCCACAAAAACTATTAGAGCTGGAAAAAAACCTCAGCAGAGTAATTAATTTCACTAAATTACCTACATAAAAAGTTTAATGGTGAATTCAGATAGGACCAATAAATAGTTCGAGAAATATGGCAACCTATATTCCAAGTCTTCTTTTTTTATTCAACAACCGTGGATATGTAGAATTTTCACAAAAACTATTAGAATTAGGAGTAAAATATCATGAACAAAAATTAACTCCTTAAATTATATTCAAAATTGTTTTTAGTTTATTTTGATAGAACTAATAGTTTCGAAAATATGGCTGCCTAACTGGAATAAAAAACTAAGCCTTTGTAAAATCCGTGTTTTTTTTTATAATTTCAAGAAAAAGTATTAGAGTTAGGAAAAAGGCTGTCAGGAGTTCGTACAAAGATTATTAATTTAAGTATAATAGTGTTTGGTTTATTTTAATAGGACAAAATATGTTTTAGAAATATACCTTGCTGTTGTATAAGAACCGGTGGTAGTCATGTAGACTTAGCATAATACTACGGAATAAATAGAAATTAACCCATAAAGAAGTAACATATTTTTGTAACAACGCTTCCACAGCCCCCCTCCTACCCTTCACAACCCCCGCCCTCCATCGCCCACAACCCCCTCCTCCCTCCCCCAACCCCCTCCCCCTCCCACAACCCCCCTCCCCCATTATTTACGAAGTGTGGTGTTGTTTTGTAGATAGATAAGTAGATAAAGATATCATGATTATATAAGATTGAAAGCTATTTGATTAAATTCCTAAGAAATACCTATTTTGTATAGCGACTTACAGGATAATAATTACCAAATTCCGATTACAATCTAATCAAGGGATTAAAAGTGACAATGAAATAATTAATTTTATAGCTTTTTTTATTGAATTGTAAACAGATTTTAAATCCTAATCATTGGAAGTTATTTATTATATGTATTAATTTGTAAGGTTATACAAAGTTTATGGTATGTTTGCCGCTTACCTACTGATTAAGGCTGCCAGATGGCCGGGATTCGTCTGGATTCCTACGACATTTTAGAGACTTTCCTCGTGAGTCGCGCGTGAAACACTATACTAAAATAAGAACTGTAAAATTTTAAATAATCTCCAGATTCCCGACAAAACTCAAAATCTCCAGATAAACAACTTATCGGAAAGTTCGATAAACAAGTATAAATTACAAATTTAAAACAACCCCCGAACATAATATAGAAGTAACAGATTAAGAAAAAAGCTGATGACCTTCAGACGGTGAACAGATTTTCATGAAACATGGGTAAGAACACTCGGGATAAAATTATCTATGACACAAAAAAAACTAAACGAAATCGGGTCATCCGTTTGGGCGCTACGATACCACAGACAGATACACAAACAGACACGTTAAACTTATAGCACCCCTCTCTTTTTGCGTCGGGGGTTAAATTAAAAAAATCGCGGCGCGCTTGCGTGTTTAATTCACTTTCTTCTGAATACTTAGGTACTAAAGTGTCCAAATCAGCATAATTTAGTCCAATGCCAAACACATGTGGCAACCTAAAAGTTAGGTGTAGGTATATAGTAATTAGGTTAGGCTAGCTAGAATTAAGTTCTATTGTATTATGTTCAATAAATAAAAAAAAAAAGTGTAGGTACTCAAATTAGTTATGTCTCGACAGTGTTAAGTATTTTTGTAGCCGATTACAATAAACTTTTTATTTTTCATATTCATTTCTCCCGGCGACAAGCCCAAAATGTCGACATTTTCAAATTTTGTCGAGGTATCTCGATTTTCCGATCTGGCAACTGTACGACTGATAAAGATTATGCCTACTGACAGAATAGTTTTCTGACAACCTCTCTGGCGCAGTAGTGTGCGCTGAGTCCCGGGTTCGAAAACCGTCAGGTTCAATTTGTTAATTTATAGTTTCCGAAATTTAAATAATTGTAATATTAAACCCGTACCCAATCGGTACGGAACCCGGAACGCTACGCAGTCGAAATCTCAAGCTCAAAATCTGCTTCAAATTCACATTTTGTATACTTAGTTCGAGTAGGTATAATTTTTATTAATATAATAAATGCGAAAGTGTGTATGTTTGCCTGCTACGCAGTACGCTTTCACGGCTCAAAGTATGCCCATCCGCACGCGGCCGTTTTGTGGACTATGGCCTAATCCCTTCTCGTTCTGATAGGAGATTTTCTTTCAATCTGGAGATCATGATGTATGATGATGCATTAACAACCTCTAAGATCTATGAGAAAGATAACAATTTTACAATGATAAAACCAACATTGCCACAGACAGACAAAGAAAATATACTTTCCCTTTATGATTAGTTTATTCAGATAAGCGAAAAAGTACATAGAATATTTAATTGTACGTACATGTATTCAATGTTCTTAACATAGAATAACACATTTATGTACACAGCATTGGATGCTGGATGAAACTTTTGCATGAAAACTCACGCGCGAGTTGAATGCAGAGCTAATGTACGGTGACACATACAAAAGCTCTACTTTCAACTCGCGCGCGTACTAAGTATACCTACGACGGAACGGAGACGGTACCCACTACCCACCTGTATTTCTTTGGGCCTAAAGGCTGTGTGTTTTTTTGGATTCCAAGGAAACCTACCAGCAGGCCGAGCATGGGAGGGGACAAAAATCTTATCCCCCGATTATATCCACTGACAAGAGATAAAATTATGCTAGAGCATGGCAACAGGGGAAAGGAGAAGTATATACCTGTTTGACTTGTGCATAGGACGTGGGTTTAAGTTTATTTTCATACCATTAAATTATAAAAAAGATGTCTCGAGCGTACTGGGACATCTTATCCTTTCCCCGTGGATAAAATCTCCCCGCCCATGCTCGGCCTACTGGGAGTGTAAGCAAAATATATGTGTAAAATATGCCTAAAAGACTTCTTTTCGGCGCAATAACTAATTATTGCTACTGTATACAGACTAATAATAATATTTGTTTCTTGTACAGCAATATAATGCATAATTAACAGGTTGTAAAACTTAATTATATTATCACAATATTATAGGTATATTTGAACAACTGTTCTATGAGAGGTGAAAGAACCAGGTGAAAGAAAGAAGAAGGTAGACAACTGTATAAAATATTTAAAAAAACCGACCAAGTGCGAGTCGGACTCGCGCACCGAGGGTTCCGTACAAACCTGTAGTAAGTTTTAAATTAAATGTTTTTTTTAAATATTTGAGTTGATTGAATGAAAGGTAAATTGCGGTTTACGATTTATGACGTATTAAAAAAAAACTACTTACTAGATCTCGTTCAAACCAATTTTCGGTGGAAGTTTGCATGGTAATGTACAACATATATTTTTTTTAGTTTTATCATTCTCTTATTTTAGAAGTTACGGGGGGGGGACACATTTTACCACTTTGGAAGTGTCTCTCGCGCAAACTATTCAGTTTAGAAAAAAATGATATTACAAACCTCAATATCATTTTTGAAGACCTATCCATAGATACAGGACCCCACACCTATGGGTTAGATGAAAAAAAAATTTTAGAGTTTCAGTTCTAAGTATGGGGAACCCCCAAAATTTATTGTTTTTTTTTCTATTTTTGTAAAAAAATCTTAATGCGGTTCACAGAATACATCTACTTACCAAGTTTCCACAGTATAGTTCTTATAGTTTCGGAAAAAAGTGGCTGTGACATACGGACGGACAGACAGACAGACAGACAGACAGACAGACATGACGAATCTATAAGGGTTCCGTTTTTGGCAAATTTGGCTACGGAACCCTAAAAATTACAACTGACTGGCATATCAATTTACAGGTCAATCCACTGTTCTCATCTAAAATTCCTACATCAATGACTGTCTTATAACTTTCAGCTTCTCATTAGCTTTTGCATAATAGAGATCCTTACCAAAATTACAATAATGTGAACTACGAGCAGGTAAGTCGGAAAAAATCGTCTCTTTTGCGAGCTTACGTGGCGTGCGCTGCGTAAATAGTTAAAGTTACACGAAAACAATGTACGGTGGCATTGTTCCTTTCGAAAAGTTCTAAAAAAAAACATCATCAGATACACTTTAATTGATATTCTTTTACCGACATAGTATTAATCCTTATCAAAATAAATATTTTATTCATCTCAAGTATCTAATAAATTATATTATTATATGAATTACAAAATCCATACATTATAATAACATTCAAATCTAAATTAAATCTAAATTAAAAACTAAATTAAAAACTAAACATTAAAAATATCATCTATGCCGCTGCAATGAGGCAGTGTGCTCAGAACGCTGGCTGCGTTACCCCGTTGAATAGCCAATCTTATAATATTTTGGCCGAGGTAACTGTCAGCCTTAGATCACCTGTGGACTCTGTGAGACGAGAAGATAGATCCTTAAAAAAGGATCTAGCATCTTCGCCCCACGACCCCAGGGTTTCACTTTCTGCATCAAAAGGCACAAAAATGAAATTATTTTCTATGTATAATTTCATACTTGCGCCTAATCTAAGTATCTAATTAAGATAAAAATTGTCCTTTATACATCATGGCGGGCTGGCGGCTGTGTCAGGTGTGGTGAGGACGGGGCGTACCTACTTTTACAATGTAAAACCTGCCCACTGGCTATATTGGGTAGTGCTACCCGTGCGAAGCCGGGGCGGATCGCTAGTATTAATAATAAAAATATAAATAATTAAATGAATTGCTGCTCTAAGACAGCATTAAACTGCAGGCGTGCGGTCGGCGGCATGTCATCGATCGAATACCGATTAGGTAGCGTCTACAAAAAAACAAAGATCTGAAGAGTGTCTAGAGAGAGCACAGCGAAAACAAAAATCTTTTCAAGAATATACTAGAGGATGCCCGCGACTTCGTCTGCGTGAATTTAATTTATTTTCTTGCGGGAACTCCTGAATTTTCCAGGATAAAAAACCTTCCCCGGGATACAACCTATCACTATAACAAATACCATCAAAATCGGTTAAAAGATGGGCCATCTAACAGATAGACAGACGGACCTACACTTTCGCATTTATAATATTAGTATGGAATTGAACGTTTAAAAGAAGTTTTTTAACTAAAGTTTTACTAAGTTTTATGTAAAACATTGCCATTAGTGTTTTTAACTTAACTCTGTACAGGTATACATATAACTGGTAGGAGGCTTCGGCTTTGGCTAAGTATAGTCACTGGCAAAGATATGCCGCGATGCGATAAAACGAGGATAAAACCCCGGTTAATGCCTTTTATCCGTGATATGGCAATTCCAACTTAGCTCGCCCGCGAGACTACAATGGATAAATAATCAATGGAATCAAACCCAAGAATTTTTTGATTTACCACTGTGCCACAGAGGTCATTGATTCCTTAGGAAGGTCAGATCGGTAACTAAATATTATTTTGTTCGATATTTAGAATAACAATGGCCTGTTTTAAAGGAGTAACCTTCCTTGATCGTGGATCGAAAACTAATGCATAATAGGTAGTAAGTACCTATAAATAGAGTTGTAGCTATATTCTGTGGTGCATTGCCTCGTTGGTCTAGTGATTAGCATGTTGAACTGCAGCCGATGAGGTCCCGGGTTCGAGTCCCGGGTCGGTTCATAATTAAGTATTGGGATTTTCTGACAAGAAATTCTCAGTACTAGCCCGGAGTTAGGAATTTGGCGGTGTTACACCTCCGTGCCTCGGAGAGCACGTAAAGCCGTCGGTCCTGCGCTTGATCTCTCTCCGGTCGTTTCGGATATTTTGCGCTAGGTATTAGGATAATATTTGCCACCCATATTATAATGCGATGAAATATAAAGTTTATTTCGAAATATTTAAAATTAAATATAAAATTAAGGCCTTCTTTAATCGCTCATCGTACGTACAAGGATTTGTCACACCAATAAGACTTCCCAGAATCCTGCCTCTTGTATGTATAACCTAAAAATAAAATCAAACGATCCAAAACAAAATTGAGGAGAAACAAGACCTATCATCCGAAAGGTTATGGACCCCTGAACCGGGTATCTTATCCCAAAGAACAGGAATGCAGAAACGGCACTTAAGCTTATGTAAAATGTCTTATGCCAAAACAGGATTCCAATCTTTCATCTGAGTACTTAATTTTCTAAGCAATTTTATAGCCGACTAGCTGATGCCCGCGACTTCGTCCGCGTGGATTGAAGTTTTTTTTGTTCCCACGGGAACTTCTTAATTTTCCGGGATAAAACCCATATCCTACACCCATGCCAAAAATCACTTTGATCCGTTGCTCCGTTGCGGCGTGATTGAAGGACAAACCAACAAATAAACACAGTTTCGCATTCATAATATTGGTAAGTATGATTTGAAAATCGTATATCATTACAATATTACAGGATAAACAAATACAAAAAACCAGATAAGTCCAATCCCTCTTTTTCGTGACTGCGGTGATGAGAATAGTGATACGCATTGTCTCGCACTGACATAGCATATGAGGATTAGCAAGCTGAATTGGCAGTGGGCAGGTCATATATTTTTGAAGTGAAAACTTTTGAAGTGAAAACTTCCTTAGGCGCGTTGATCACGTTTTGGTAGGGGGTAAAAACGTGGATTGCGTGACCGACACCGTCACCGACACCTCGCGTTGTTACGAAGATTAAAGGTCTTAAATATAAATATACTACATTCGTGAATAAACTTTAAACCCTTATTTTAAAGGTTTTAAATATATATTTTAGGTATTTTAAATATTTTTATTATTAAGTTTTATATATTTTTTTAATTATTTTAAATATTTTCACTTCTATCGGCAGTCCCTATGACTGCCAATTTTTTTAATTAATCTCATGGCCAGTATTTGAAACATAATGAAAAAAATTGTATCATGTGATTCCATGAGTGTTTGGTAGTTTTTTATTTAGAGTACTGAACACGCTACATAAGTATATACTGCATATTATATCATAAAAATAATATATGTAAGAATACAAATAATTTTTAAACCTACGTGGTTTGTCGCAGTGATACCCCGCCAAAATTGTAACGATTTTTATTTTCATAATTAGAAAAAGAATATAACCGCTTTACGGAACTAGGAAAATGTGTCTTAAGAGTGAAAGCATAATTCCAGAAGTGGGCAAATAATTAAAATTACTTTTAAAATATGTTTACTCTCTTCATAACCCGCACGAGCGAATGATCACAACCTGCAGCGGTTTCACGAGATGTATAATGTAAACAGTTAAGTATAAAACTTGGTCAAAGCATCACAACAACAATAAGTTAATCATTTGATCAGACTGCATTTGCTACTGCTAAGCTCTAAATCAAATTGCGATCTAAACACAAATGACAAAAGTATTCAATAATCGCTGAGTCTGCCGGTAGGAGACTAACTTTCAACGTCAAATTACTCGTATTTACGTTAATAATTATTCTAATATGGCGTATCCCCGCCAAAAACCGAACCGAGTGAAATACATCGAATGAGTCTAATATCAACTTAATTTAACATTCGTCAATAAATAATTTAGCAATCTTTTATCTTTTCTAAAAAATTCTATTCAAATTTAAAAGCAAAGCTGACAAGAGTAAAACCACCATGACAATATTATGTTGTTATGAAGATTAATGACGGTGCGACATCGTTTCAGACGAGCGCTTGCGCACGCTATGATGACCACGGGAAAACAAAAGAATTAAGTATTATCTAAAGTTCTAAAGTATAGAAATATTCTTCCTATATTTTCTTAGCTGTCTTAAAAGTAAACTATAATTTGCGCTTCGCGTAGAAATACGTTAAAATAGTATTTGCAATTTATTGATATCAATAATAATCATTATAATCATTTAATATTTATTTATTACTAGATGATGCCCGCGACTTCGTCGGCGTGGATTAAGTTTTTCAATTCCCGAAGGAATTCTTCAACTTTCCGGGATAAAAAGTAGCTTATGTGTTATTCCAGACTATAATCTATCACTGTGCCAAAATTTCATCCAGATCCGTTCAGCCGTTCTGGCGTGAAAGGGTAACAAACATCCATACAAACTTTTGCGTTTATAATATTATATAGTACTTACGGAAGTAAGGATATTGTGTGTTTAGGGATGAAACAAGACGATTTCAGACGAAGGTGAAGGCATCACCCGAAAAAATCGAAGCAGGGCTGCAACGTCATTCAGCGGGCAGAAAATTATCGGTTTCTTCCCTCGGGCAGAAAACGATGGGTTTCTGCCCTGCAACAGTCGCATTCATCTGAAATTGACTAGTTTCGGGTGGCTCAACAGGCATTGAAACTCGCACTTGCAATGCAGATTAAAAATTATGAAAGAGCCTTTGATTAGATAACAAACAGGTATTATGTATTGAACATATTATTTCTGACGTCAATTTGGAGTTGTTTTTAGGGTTCCGTAGCCAAATTTGGCAAAAACGGAACCCTTATAGATTCGTCATGTCTGTCTGTCTGTCTGTCTGTCTGTCTGTCTGTCTGTCTGTCTGTCTGTCTGTCTGTCCGTCCGTATGTCACAGCCACTTTTTTCCGAAACTATAAGAGCTATAATGTTGAAACTTGGTAAGTAGATGTATTCTGTAAACCGCATTAAGATTTTCTTACAAAAATAGAAAAAAAAAACAATAAATTTTGGGGTTCCCCATACTTAGAACTGAAACTCAAAAATTTTTTTTTCATCTAACCCATAGGTGTGGGGTATTTATGGATAGGTCTTTAAAAATGATATTGAGGTTTGTAATATCATTTTTTTCTAAACTGAATAGTTTGCGCGAGAGACACTTCCAAAGTGGTAAAATGTGTGTCCCCCCCCCCCCCCCGTAACTTCTAAAATAAGAGAATGATAAAACTAAAAAAAATATATGTTGTACATTACCATGCAAACTACCACCGAAAATTGGTTTGAACGAGATCAAGTAAGTAGTTTTTTTTTAATACGTCATTAATCGTAAATCGCAATTTACCTTTCATTCAATCAACTCAAATATTTAAAAAAAACATTTAATTTAAAACTTACTACAGGTTTGTACGGAACCCTCGGTGCGCGAGTCCGACTCGCACTTGGCCGGTTTTTTCTCATTGATCATTCTTCACGGTGCAAAGTTGTGCCTTCGGTGGATTAATTTATTGCTTAATAGTTTGTTATTTAACAATGGCTGACATGCGCCAACATTTTTAGTACGTTAAAACTGATATTTTGTCATTTTATTGAACCCATCCCTCCCTGGATATTATCATTATTCAGATCCACCCACCCACAAAAATGGCCAATGGCCAAAATTACTTACAAAGTTTTCTACTATAATATTTTATATAGAATTTATTAAAATAAAATAAAAAATATTTTTTATTAATAAAATCATGTTAGTGATAATAACCGGGACCGACGGTTTAACGTGTTCTCCGAGGCACGGGGGTGACTCCTGACTCCTGTCAGTAGTACTGAATATTTGTAGTCAGAAAAACCCAATAATATAATATTGTGGCCCGATCCGGGACTCGAACCCGGGACCTCGTCGGCCGCAGTCGAACATGCTAACCACTAGACCGACGAGGCAGTTTATAAATGATAATAATCCTATAATTGTTTTATGATAATCCTATAATTATGCAATTTCATAACACTTGGAGAAATATAAATAAATAGAAAAAGATACCTAGACGCGAACTTTGAATACGCGAAATTTGGTAGATTCACTTAACGATTCAAAAGCACTTGTAAAAGTTTATTTGAATAAAAAGCATTTTGATTTTGATTTTGATTTTTGAATCAGTCATATTTTGTAGGTACTCACTATTTATAGAAGTATGAATTTCTAGTTCAAGATAAGAACGAATTAATCATTTTAATTGCGGTCGATTAGTCTTCGATTTATTTATACATCGAGGTTGCGGTGAAGTTAATCTATTTTGAACCCTTTAGGTAATTTAGATTATACAAAATATCACTCAGGGTTTTTGGATATCTAATTTTAAATGTCATTACATGTTGTTATAGCCTCTCAACATGTTAGGGCATAAGTTCATGCGTTTTTCTTTGAATTAGATTAAATTATTATCACTAACATGGTAATAGTCATTAAAGCCCGCCAACCCGCATTGGAGCAGCGTGGTGGGTCTAAGCTGTAATTCCCTGAGAGTGAGAATGAGATTGGAGGCCTGTGCCCAGCAGTGGGACGTTAATGGGCAGTAGTGGGGTGGTGGTGATTAAATTAATTGGAACGATATAAGGTTGATACAGTTTATTTGTTCGTTTTGGTTGTTTGAATAAATGTTTTGTTTATTTTACAAATTGAATTCCTCTCAAAATGATCATAACAGTATAGCACATGCTGAGTAGAACTTCCAATACCGGGATCCCGGTATTGGTGACACTAAAAACGAAACTGACTATTGCGTATATTTCTTGGTACATGCCACTGTTTTTATTAGGTTAAGTTTAAAACTTGTGTTTTAAGTTCAATAAGAGCACCTTTATTGCTTAAAACCAGTGATAAAAGTGATTTTTGATCACTCAGAGGGAAAAATTAGTGATTGAATTTAGAACCTTGTGGCTTGGCATTTCTATTTCATTAACTCACGAAACGTTCAGAAATCTGTTTATGTAACCAATATTAAGATGCAATATTTTATTATGATTTATTTTCTTTTATAAAATAACTACTGAATTTTTAATTATTTGTGTTTTGACTAAACTATGTATTTTTACGAGTGAAAAAATGGCATCCCTTACTTAATTAACCCTTACTGAATAAAGATTTCTTTCTTTTTTCTTTCTTTCTTTAGATAGTGAATGCAGTAGAGTAAGACTAGTCTTAGAGTGAGTCAGAAGTTGATTATAGTGAAGTTTTGTTTATAAGAGAAGACCTTCTAGTCTAAACTGTTCACAAACTTCAGAATTCTTTCAACATAATATTAGAATAATCAAAGTGCAGCTAATACATAAATCTCCACCAAAAGGAAGCTCACAGAAGGCTCTAATAAATTCTACGAAAATCAAATGGCCACTGACTTTAACATAATCCGGTTTTTGTTTTTATCGATGACGTTATAATAATATTAGTTATTTGTTTTGAAGAAATACATTCCAAGTTGATAACATAAAAGCAGGAAATAGGAGCGATCACATAAATCTATATATTTTATTCCATACGCATCTACAACAGGATTCCAAAGGATATAACTGATTTTTCTGATAGACTATTTGAAAGTAAAATTAAAAACAAAATAGGTATTACAAGATTACTTTAATTATTTACATTATAAAAACGCATGGAAAATATAGCACTGTACAAGCTATTCAACGAGCAAGAATAAAAATTATGTACTTAAAAAAAACCCAATGTAATAATTATGACATTTTCATTATGAAGCTATGATATTGTAATTTGTAAATAGCATTGTTTACCTACGTCAATTTTGCATGACTAAGTACTTGGGTAGCTTTAATTTTTATGACATATCAATGTAAAAAATTTAATGTTGTATTGTACTATACCGATCTGAATTTCGTGAGCGCTTTTTATTAGTGTAAGCGAAGAATTTTTTTTTATCCACTAAAAGTTAGCCGTTTACTATGATCTCACCTAAGATGGTGGCGGGCTAACCTGTTATGGATATGGCAGTTATATTAAAAAAAACATGGGTTTAATATAACTGCCATATCCCTGATCCATATATCTGGTCTGGTAGGAGGCTTCGGCCGTGGGTACTTACCACCCTGCCGGCAAAGACGTACCGCCTAGCGATTTAGCGTCCCGTAGGCTGATTACGTAAAATGTTGCAGTAGCTACAGCAGTAGCAATGCGACAGCAAACACTACGCGATCGGTCGCAAAATGTCACTAGAATTCGTATTACGCAAGCCGATCGCACGTCTATTGCTCGCCTGTCGCAGAATGCACTTTTCATGCACTTTTGCTATCGACACTAGCGCCACTCGCGACAGGACAGCAATAGATGAAAACAAAATAAGCAGCTATATACACCTTTTATCGTCATCTTTGGTACGTTCCTTGCGTATGTTCCTTGTCTGTGGTTGAATTCAAAGAGAATTAAAATAAAATAAAATAAACAATAATTGAAGTAAGGGTTATTGCGTTCATTTTTTTATGTAATTTTGGTAATTTAATATTATAAATATTTGGCACTACATAATAGAGATTTAATGAAACTATCTTACCTTCAAAGATGTTGGTTTTTCACGTAGATAGATTTACTATTTTAGGAACTGAATTATTTAAATTGCTTGAGGTTAAATAAATAGAAAACGACAGTAAACGCACTCGACAATTACCCAACAATCACTTTGCAACAGGTGCAGAGGTTGTTGCTGTTTGACGTTTCATTTTGCTCGGCTGTCGCTGTCGTATTGCTGTCAAGGAGGCTTAGATAATACCAATTTGCTGGTACGACAAGGACACGAATGCAGTTTTTAGTTCATAGATTGTCCGCTAGAGGGTGAACTGGAGCTCGACTGCTGTCTGCTCTGTAGCCGCTGATACGTAATACAAAAGTGCCGTTTGACAGCAGCGATCGCGAGATTTACGCCTGTCGCAAGTCTGTCGCGAGTTATGTAATCAGCCTGCCGGTACGATGCCGTGTAGAAACCGACTAGGGGTGCATAACCTGTTAAGGATATGGCAGTTATATTACCAGAACCGAGAAAATTCAGAAATTATAAATTCCCAAATAGACCCTGCCAGGAATCTAACCCGGGACCTTCCACGTTAAGACAACAGCGCTCAAGACTGCAGGGAGGTCGTCAAACCTTTTGACCTTGGTACTCGTGCACATCTCTTATAGCTCTTCCACAGTCAGGAAATAAGCTAAGGTCTCCTACAATATCCATTGTCGGCCATGTATTGACCGCAGTTACTTGACAGTTGACATTGTGAAATGAGATTCCAAGGAGGATAATATCACCGCAATATAGTAGTCAAGAATCATTATTTTACAAGCACAATACTAAGATCGAATCCACAGCCAACGGTCTATAGTTCTGCATTTCACGTAAGTGTCTGGTGATGCAGTCTGAGATGGTAGCAGGCTAAGTATCAGTTACAATTAACTTAAACCCATGTCTAAATTCAAAAAAAACATGTTAAATCGGTTTCTAGTCATCGTAGGTACTGGAACGCTAAATCGCTCGGCGGCATTGTAAATACGTGAATTTCATTGTTATTTTTTTTTGTGATTTTTTTTATATTCCTCTCTCTATAATAAATTATTGTTAATAGTCTCATATCAACAACTTAAATAGAGTTCCAATAAATATGCAATAAGTTTAACCCATTTCTTAGAATCTATAATTTCAAATATTCCTTTTATCATTTATTCTTAGATCATCTCAGAAATATATAAAGTCTACTAATAATAATATAAATGCGAAAGTTTGGACGGATGGATGTATGGATGGATGGAAATATGGGTGGATGGATGTTTATTACTCAATCACGCCAGAACGGCTGAACGGATCTGGATGTTTGTCACAGAGATAGATTATAGTCTGGAATAGCACATAGGCTACTTTTTACCTACCCCGGAAAATTCATAATTTATTCCAAACCTATCCTGGGACACCTGATTTAAAGGTGTTATTTTGCAATAATATCTAACTTAAATTTAAAAGGGACATTATTATTATTTATTTCGGAAAATTAAATACGTACATTATTACTAATAACATAAAAAACCTTAAAAATATAATATAATATTTAAAATATATTATTAAAAGGAGTCCCTTTAGGAAAATTAAAATGTTCCCGCGGGAACCAAAAAAACTTCAATCCACGCGGACGAAGTCGCGGGCATCATCTAGTTAATTAATAAAGTTGCTCCTACATTCTTTTTATTAATAGGTACTGTCATTTGTTATTTATTGTTAATACATAAAATATTCCGTGTTTTATCTAAAAACTTATTAGCAATAAAATTATTTTCCGAATCCATTATAATCAGCATTATTTCTTGATTTAACATATTATTATGTGACAATAGATAAATTATGCCTTATAGGCTTAAATTCAGGGGGGTTACTACCATCGCTTAGAGCAGTATTATTTTAAAAAGACAGTTTTATGTCACGTACCTTGTTTACATTGTGATTATTTGCAAAAATAAACACACAAAACTGCCAATCTCGCGAGATCTCGGAATTGGCGAGACCTCCGTGGCGCAGTGTGTAGCGCTGTTGTCTTAACGTGCGGAAGTCCCAGGTTCGATCGCCGGCAGGGTCAATTTGGGAATTTATAATTTCTGAATTTTCCCTGGTCTGGCCTGGTGGGAGACTTTGGCCGTGGCTAGTTACCATCCTACCGGCAAAGACGTGCGGCCAGCGATTTAGCGATCCGGTACGATGCCGTGTAGAAATCAAATAGGGGTGGATATGGGTTTAATATAACTGCCATGCCCCGAACAGGTTAGCCCGCTACCATCTTAGACTACATCATCACTTACCATCAGGTGAGATCGCAGTCAAGGGCTAACTTGTAGTGGATAAAAAAAAAGTCACTCTATAGTATCAAACAGCAGCTGAACCTTCACGTGGCTTACGTTGTCGCAATAAGCATGTAATAGTGTATGATTAATAGTATAACTGCCTCGTTGGTCTAGTGGTTAGCATAGTCGACTGCGGATCACGAGGTCCTGGGTTCGATTCCCGGTCGGGCATAAAAGTTAGGTATTGGGTTTTTCAATTAAGAAATTCTCAGTGCCAGCCCGGAGTTGGAAGTTGGCGGTGTTTCGCCCCCGTGCCTCGGAGAGCAAGTTAAGCCGTCGGTCCCGGTTATTATCACTATAACATGATAGTAGTCGTTAAAGCCCGCCAACCCACATTGGAGCAGCGTGGTGGGTCTAAGCTCTAATTCCCGCTCTCGGAGGCCTGTGCCCAGCAGTGGGACGTTAATAGGCTGTAGTGGTGATGATGATGAGAGTATGATTTGCAGCATTTCATCGTGTTGGGCCACGTCGCTTTCGTTGCTTTCCTAGAACAGCGGTTCGAGTTTTATCCACGTCAGGCCGCATCATAAAATGAATTTATGACTCTTTGAATTGACCTTTAAAAAACTATAAACAGAGACTTTTTAAATTAAGTATTACCTACGCTATGAAGCTAGAATCTAGAAGGAATGAATTTGTAAGTACCTATAACCTATACCTACATAAGTTTTCATTATCAAGGTAATTATTGGTTATTTCTCTATCGACATGACGAATGGATTACACTGATTCATTGTTTTACTAGGTTATTATGCTATTGTTAGTAATTTACGTTACGACATACTTTTATGCTAAAAAAAAATTTAATGCTTAGTTTTATCAGAATGGGGATGATGACAACTCAATCAAATCAGCAACTCTTTATCAAACTTAAAAACGCACTTATTGTACCATCGAAGTTGTATGAAATTCACAGTTGTGACGTCATCAGATTTCAACGCACTTTTTAGGGTTCCGTAGCCAAATTTGGCAAAAACGGAACCCTTATAGATTCGTCATGTCTGTCTGTCTGTCTGTCCGTCCGTATGTCACAGCCACTTTTTTCCGAAACTATAAGAACTATACTGTTGAAACTTGGTAAGTAGATGTCTTCTGTGAACCGCATTAAGATTTTCTTACAAAAATAGAATAAAAACAATAAATTTTGGGGGTTCCCCATACTTGGAACTGAAACTCAAAAATTTTTTTTCATCTAACCCATACGTGTGGGGTATCTATGGATAGGTCTTCAAAAATGATATTGAGGTTTGCAGTATCATTTTTTTCTAAACTGAATAGTTTGCGCGAGAGACACTTCCAAAGTGGTAAAATGTGTGTCCCCCCCCCCTGTAACTTCTAAAATAAGAGAATGATAAAACTAAAAAAAATATATGATGTACATTACCATACAAACTTCCACCGAAAATTGGTTTGAACTAGATCTAGTAAGTAGTTTTTTTTTTAATACGTCATAAATCGTAAACCGCAATTTACCTTTCATTCAATCAACTCAAATATTTAAAATAAAAATATTTTTAATAATTTAAAACTTACTACAGGTTTGTACGGAACCCTCGGTTTGCGAGTCCGACTCGCACTTGGCCGGTTTTTTTTAAAATGGTTATCAAACTTAAAACTAACCGAGAATGTGAACTTTAAATCTTTTGAAAGTCCCTCTATTTTGTTATAGGAAATGCCTATATCCTATGCCTATTAGGCATCATCCCTATTAGCATAATGTTGCCACGTGGTACCTATATAATAATAAAATACAGTAGATCTAATCCATATCCATTATCCATACCAATCCATACTAATATTATAAATGCGAAAGTGTGTCTGTCTGTCTGTCTGTCAGCTACGCTTTCACGGCCCATCTATTCAACCGATTTTGATGAAATTTGGTACAGGGATAGTTTGTATCCCGGAGAAGGACATAGGCTACTTTTTATCCCGGAAAAATCAAAGTTTCCCGCGGGAATCAGAAAATTTATCTGTTAAACCGATTTTAATGAAATTTGGTACAGGGGTAGGTTGTATCCCGGGGAAGGACATAGGCTACTTTTTATCCCGGAAAATTCAAGAGTTCCCGCGGGAATCGAAAAAACTTGGTCCACGCGGACGAAGTCGCGGGAATCATCTAGTAATATTATAAATACGAAAGTGTGTCTGTCTGTCTGTCTGCTACGCTTTCACGGCTCATCTATTCAATCAATTTTGATGAAATTTTGTACATGGATAGGTTGTATGCCGGGGAAGGACATGGGCTATTTTTTATCCCGGAAAATTCAAGAATTGCGGCGGGAATAAACAACCTTAATCCACGCGGACGAAGTCGTGGGTATCATCTAGTAGCAGTGGCGTGCACAGGGATTTTGCATGGGTAGCAATATCCAGGGTAGGCAGTGCTTTTATGAATGTACTAGCTAATGCCCGCGACTTCGCACGCGTGGATTGAGGTTTTTCGGTTCCCGCGGGAACTCTTTATCGTGATAAAACGTAGCCTGTGTGTTATTCCAGACTATAATCTATCTCTGTGCCAAATTTCATCCAGATCCATTCAGCCGTTGGGGCCGTGATTGAGTAACAAACATCCATCCAAACTTTCGCATTTATAATATTTATTGGAATTTAATTTGATTTGATTTGATGAAGAGCACGCCACTGTCTAGTAGTATCTCAAAATAGGAGGAATTTTGTTAGTGATTTTCTCATATGTTCGTAATTCGTATGCAGTTATTCGATGTTAAGCTAAACTAAAATTCGTTCGGCATTCGGCAAGTTGTTTTAAAAGCAAGGAGCGTAAGAATGCCGAAGTTTATAAACACACACACTTTACGAACTCTTGGGGTCTTGGGTTTGCTATGTACCTATACTTATTGTGGTTCATATCGTATTTTGTATGTACCTACCTCATACCTGCTAGGTTTTGTCTTTCAGTTTGCATAGCCATAAACTGCAAAACTTTTCAAATAATTGGGATGTTGCCTATGATAATTTTTTTTTGTGATTATAACAATGGATAGTTAGTTTTAGATTGAATAACCATTTTAAAATATCGATAAAAGTAAAAAAGCGCAACAAATTTTGAATACGACGCAAGTATTTCATAGGTACAAATACCCATAGATACTAAAGGCGCGTCTAGTCGAAACAGCTACGTTTTTCAAACGTCAAACGTTTGAAAAAAGAAGCTGTTTTGACTAAGTATATTACTCATTGCCTCTTCAGCTTCGCAATCGGTCAAGCTGTCGATTACCCTGGCTCTTTAACGGATCTCCTAATTTTGTTAATCTACTACAAGTTAGCCCTTGACTGCGATATCTCACCTAAAGCTAAGTGTGATGCAGTCTGAGATGGTAGCGGGCTAACCAGTTAGGGGCATGGCAGTTATATTAAATCCATACGGTGGCCATACCCCTAATCGGTTTCTACACGGCGTCGTACCGGAACGCTAAATCGCTTGGCGGCACATCTTTGACGGCCGAAGCCTCCCAAGTCCCAACAGACCAGACCAGCGAAAATTCAGAAATTATATATTCCCAAATTGACCCTGCCGGGAATCGAATCCGAGACCTCTCACTCAACACTGCGCCAGGGAGGTCGAATATCTGATTTAATTGAGAGGCGTTAAATAAAATCAATGTACCTGCTACCTACCTGCATAAGGTATTTGTGATCCTTTTGAAAGAAAAGAAATTAAATAAAAAAGAAACAAAAATAAATTAAACGAAACATCCGAGTCCATATATAAAATATGGAATTTAACAGTGAAATATTAGTTAATCAATTTTATTAGTTTATCAATTGGCTACAAGCTAATTCGATAATATTTAATAGGATTATTGAACTTGATTAGGACTAAAAATAGATTTTATCTGCCTATGTCCTTGATAGGTTTAACATTTTGATAAGAAGCCAAAAATATTTTTTTTTGTTCTTGTCAAGGTTAGCCCATTAAGCTCCAGAGTTTTAGTCAATAACGCTAACATCCATACTAATATTATAAATGCGACAATGTGTCTGTCTCTCTATGTGCTACGCTTTCACAGTTCAACCGATTTTGATGAAATTTTTACAGGCATAGGTTGTATCCCGGGGAAGGACATAGGCTACTTTTTATCCCGGAAAATTAAGGAGTTAGGTAAAGTTAGTTTAATAAGAAAAACTTAAACCACGCTGGCAAAGTCGCGGGCATCAGTTAGTAGGGTATAAATATAAAAAATCGGTATGGAAAAAGAACAAATTGCAGAACCTTGAAACAACCTTGATATTTCTCTAAACGCCATCACGACACCATTACTTAGGCTCGACCAGGCGTCTTGGCGGTATTCCAACTTGCTAAGTTAATATTCATAAGATTGGCACAACTGCATCATACTTTGTATATACATTATATACCTAGAAAGACACTTTAAGGGTCAACGCAAAGAGAGAGAGTTGAGTACCCCGCGTTTACACCAGAGATCAACGTTGTTGAGGGCTAAGGCCCTGTTATAGCGTAAAATCGGCAAAACGGAGTTTTTTAAAGCAGTGTATCTGTCACCGTAAGATTGCAAAAACCGTTAGATTATAATCCAACTAGCGATATTGTAAACTTTCGACGGATTGTGAACCGTTCAATGTTCTGAGTGTCAATTTTTGAAATATTCATTGTACTTACGTTTTCTTGTCTCTTTCTTGTAGGTTAGGTTAGGGTTCGACATAAATGATCAGGAATGCGGCCGCGCACTTAGGTTTTATCGGGTTAATATACCTAACAGATTACAATCTACCGAAAAATAATCCGTTATATTGTAATCATTTGACAGTTTACAATTTCGCGAGTTAGATTATAATCTTACGGTGACATATCCATGAAACGGTGACATCATAACATAAGGCGCTGTGAGCTCACGAGATCAAAACACAGGCCCGCGGGGGTGAAATCGAGCAAGCGCATGTCGCAAAAAATGCAAGAAATCATGTGTAAAAAAAAAGTTTACTGTTCAATATAAATTAATTCGATAATGTTTGCTTTACAAACATAAATTTTATCTCATATTTCTAGACCAAATTACTGGTTTCAATGCGGAGTAAATTTGTTAAAAAAAGGTAAACTAAGAGGCATGTTTAAAATAAATCTCAATGCAGAGTTTTCTAAATTGTTTTGAGATGCAACAAAGGTCTTGAAAACAGCAAATTATTTTTGCAAGCATACATTATGTCAAACCCACCAATGAGAGCGCTTAAGCTCTAGCGATCTAAGCTATGAAAATCAAGGTCTACTATTCGTGGGTTCTATTCAGGAGACCGGGGTTCGATCCCCGGGCACGCGCCTTTAACATTTCGGAGTTATGTGCTTTTTAGTCAATTACCTAAATATCACTTGCTTTAACTGCGAAGGAAATCATTGTTCGTGGTTGTGTATAGTCTGCTAATCTGCACTTGGCCAGCGTGGTGGTTCTCATTCTGAAGGAGACTAGCGCTTAGTAGTGAGCCGGCAATAAGTTTTAGTGAGCAATCTCCTCTCTCTTTTAATACACATCAATCAATCAATCAATCATTTATTCAATTTAGGTACACTGTAGGTACACATATTGACGTCCATTACTTACATGTAAAACATGATGGTGATAATTAGTTACCGTATCTTAAAACTAAAACTACGAGGGTTCATAACGCGCCCTGGTCTGAGAAGAGCCCACAACAAACGGTTTTTTTTTTCATCGTCATAAATAACAGTAACCTATATTTTTGTTCTCAATCGAATCTTCTAGATTACCTACCGAATAGCATGGAGACTTCTAGTCACGATTAAAAGTAAAAAATTACCACAATTATTTGGGGTAAGCCTTGACAATGCAGTTGATATTGCATTTTTTAAAGGAGTCTCTTCACACTTGTCAGCAGGTTACAGGCAGTTAGGCTTAGGTCGTCAAAAAATAAACGATGAGAAAAATTATGTCGTAACCGACAGAAAAAAAATCAAATAAATATTATAAATGCGAAAGTTTGGATGGATGGATGTATGGATGCATGGATGTATGGATGTTTGTTACTCAATCACGCGCCAACGGCTGAACGGATCTGGCTGAAATTTGGCACAGAGATAGAATATAGTCTGGGATAGCACATAGGCAACTTTTTATCCCGGAAAATTAAGGAGTTCCCGCGGGAACCAAAAAACCTCAATCCACGCGGACGTAGTCGCGGGCATAAGCTAGTTCTAGCATAAATGATCTGGACTCTATATCGATCATAAAGATTCACTTATTAAAAAAAGTCAAAAATTATTTAATGTGTTCTTGTAAGTATAGATAACGCACAATAGAATTCACAGAATAATTTATATTGAATTATGTATGACGCTGATTGACTAATTTTTTATATGAATGTTCTATACCTGATTTTATAATAATAATATGATATGATAACCAAAAATAGCTTAGCTTTGTTTTTTGTTTTAATTTATTGGATGCAATCAGACCTGCTTATTTAATCCAGTTTTTAAGTGAGTAACATTTTTTTTGTCGAATAGTGTTAATATGCCTATAAGTTCAGGATATAGCTTCTTCAGGTATCTATATATGAAAAACTAGATGTTGCCCGCTACTTTTCCCCTTATTTTCCGGGATAAAAGCCTATGCCCTTCCCCGAAATACAACCTATCCTTGTACCAGATTTAATCGAGATCAATGAGATAACAGACAGACGGACAGAGAGATACACGCATCTAAAATATTAATAGTATAGTCTAGATCTAGCTCTTCAGGAACTTTTATATGAAATATAGTTAGCCATAAAAGTTATTTATAGCCAGGATTTAGTGCTATCACGACAGATAGCGCTTTCCAGGGCACTCGACCTGCTGAAGTAGATTTATTTAATGATGATTGATTGCATTGATTTGACTTAGGCGAGTATTAGCCTCGGCTAAATATATACCTTATAATCAATATTAGTATGATAATATAAACTATGCGAAAGTGCAGTATAATATCTGCCTGTGTCTATAACTTTTTATCGGCCCATCTGTTAAGCCGATTTTAATGAAATTCATTCCAGATAATATCTTGCTTTCTGGAGACGGAAATCTGTTTGTTTGAAATTCTTTATTGCACATACATTTCACTGTACTGTGTCAACTACGCTTTAATGGCCCATTTTTTCAAGCGATTTTGATGAAATTTAGTAAAGAGTTAGGTTGTTTGTATCCCAGGGAAGGACAAGGACAAGCCCCGCGAGATTTTATAAAAACCTAAATACACGTTAACGATGTCGCGGGTGTGATCTACTACACACATTTTACAAGTCTAAAGTATTTTTACTTAATTACTTACATCAATGACATAACCATAGGTTTATGTAAGTCTTACTGTTTCACTTGGCCTAGCTCAATGGCCCTGCCCCAGAGGATCTTGGTCATCGACACTGCTTAGAAACTGCCAATTATGCGACTATCCTGCGCTACTTTACGCCAACCGGCTTTTTCAAGGGCAAGGGAAACTAATTAGTATGTAATTAACTTAAAATATCGTTTAAATCCATACTTATATTATTCAATTCAATTCAAATGATAATATTCAAATAGACTTTTAGTAGTGCTTTTAAATGGTCAAACACTGCTTCGGAATGATATTCCTACCGAGAAAAGCCAACAAGAAACTCCTCTTTCTTTTTCACTCTCTTTTTTTTGAATAAATCCAAAAATCAATATTCAACCGATTTTAATTAAATTTGGTACAGTGGTGAGCTACATCTGGAGAAAGGGTTTGACTAGAAATCTAAACCACGCAAATGAAATCACGGGCATCATCTGGGAATAAATGAGTAGGTACGTTACGCTATGTTATGGCCTACCTATGAAAAATTGTGTAATTGTTTTTTTAATATATTGATTAGGTTAAAAAACTAAGACACGTTTCGTGTTACCTACGTTACGTAACATACGGTTACGCTGCATTACTTTACGTTATCTAATTTATCAATTAATCAAACGTTACCTGCTGTTTAATATTATTTAACATATTATACAATAACATGATTATGTAAATTATAAAAACCGACTTCCAACGCCACTGTAAAGTAAAAAATAATTTTGATCTCTACCCACCATGTTGAAGTCGGGCGAGCCTGATGCGTCAACTTTGCTTATCCTTGTTTTACCCGCATTACTTCAACATAGTGGGTAGAAATCAAAATTATTTTTTATTTTACAGTGGCGTTGGAAGTCGGTTTTTTGGAAATGATTTTTATTTTTAACTTTTTAGTGTCAGGGTTGAGGATTTGGAGTCAGAATTTAACAAAATAACGTGTTTTTCTTTTGAAAACGTCAAAAAATATGAATCCGCCATTTTCACCCACCCATGTTTAGTGTTCCATAACTTGGAAAAATTAAATAATTTTACCATTGAAATTACGACGAATTCGTAGATTTGAAATAAAAACTGGTCTCGTATTTTATTTTCCTTCATTTCTCTGCTTGTACAAGACTTGGCCTACGCTCCATACAAATCTGAACCGTCTCATTTGAATTTCAATTCATTTATTTGATTTAGATTTTTTACAGTAATTAGTATGCAAAATTATTACAATCTTTACTTAATTCTAAAGCAATTTTAAAATAATAGTAGTAAATAACTAAAGTAATCATTCATTTCATAAAATTGTCGCACTAAGAAGTAAACGGATCAGAGCGAAACATTATAAGGGTATCATCATCACGATTAAAGCCCATCGTCGCCTCACTTTTTTTTTTTTTGTTGACGGGGGGGAAATCTCCTTAAGATACCCGACTTCCTGGGGGGGAATCGGGTTATGTAGGATTTCTACCTACTAAAACCCCCCCGGTGGCCGACCTTAGCGCATGTTGGGAGGCTCCGAGATCTCTTAAGAACGCATCGGTGCCTCCCTTGTGCGATGCCCATAGGGCTCATCCCGGACTCCTGGAGAAGTCCCCTCTTACCCGGACCTGTACAATATGAGGTATGGCAGCTTGATGGCCACAACAAGCTGCCATCTTCCTGGGTCGTGTTGTT
This sequence comes from Erebia epiphron, assembly GCA_963932025.1. Taxonomy (NCBI): domain Eukaryota; kingdom Metazoa; phylum Arthropoda; class Insecta; order Lepidoptera; family Nymphalidae; genus Erebia; species Erebia epiphron. The sequence goes on along the minus strand of OZ009947.1, from coordinate 27,153,180 downwards.
AGGATTTCGTTATCGTCGCCTCACTACTGAGCATATAAACAAGACACAGACAAGTGTAAGAAGACCCTCAGAGAAAATTAAATAACCGAAAAGTGCTTGGGTGTCGCAAGTGTACTTTTAAAGAACGGTTCAGTGGGCTTTTCGCAATGGCTTTCACAACAGTCTCTGGCTCTAGAAATAAGGGCCACTTTTTGCGATCAATGGCATAGAGCTAGATCACACTAGGGATTTTTTATTTAGAAACTTTTATACCGTCAGCAAATTGTATCGATGGTTTTGATTTTTAAATTGCCCAGCCTGGAGCCTGATATTATAAAAAAAATGTCTGCCTGCGTGTGTGTGTATGAGTGTCTCTGTCTATCTGTGTCTGTGTGTCTATATAATCGTACATATAATGTATGTGCGTATGAACAACTTCCCCGATTTTTCATGGATTTTGACGGAATTTGCCAGCCTCCTCTGTACAGAGGAGGCTGGGTGCATCCCGGGAAACGACATATTATTTTATGCTACTTTTTATACCGAATAATTAAGGAGTTCTCGCGGGCATCAGCTAGTATAATATAGGTACCCAAAAGTTTATCCACGCTCTAATCTAATGTAATGAAGACGTCGCGTCCTATTCTCACGCGACATAGCGCTAGTTTGCCCTTACCCTAATTGCGCTACCATTCTTTGGAAACCTACTAAAGTACTCCGATATTTACTTTCGTTTGAAATAAGTAGGTTACTTGACATACATAATAATTTTTTTGCAATAATTCATTATAACATACAAATATTTAAAACGTGTTGGTCTGTCTCTTGCATTACCTTGCGTTCTACTAGGTAAAAAATAAGGGCAGGCTCGGGTAACCAGACGTCAGGATTTGGCTTGATATGTCTGGATTTGTAGTCACTGGTCACGAATCCGGAGATCCCGAATGTCAGGATTCTCGCCTCTCGGTGAATTAATTTTAATAAAAGAAGTACCTACTTACTACATAATAATATTATATTATAGCATTTTCATGTGTGAAAACAATAAAAGTAAATCAAATTAACATAAAAGTAGGTATTAATTGTGAATTCTTATCATCTTCATTAAATTGACCTATATGTTTATTAAACCCATTTACCTCTAATCAGTTCGCCTACATTACGAAGAAGATCAAGAAAGAGTGGCGTTTGAGGTCACGCGTCAGCTCTGGCTGCTTGGACGACTTTTAATTTATTTGTTTATTTAAATTCAGAACAAGTTTCAGACGATCTACGGCTGCGCCAAATTTTGTCTGGTGGTAGCCGGTGTATGGGTCTAGCCGGTAATCCCGATTGTCGATAGACCGGTATATACGAAAAGTGCTATCTCTGCATTTGTGAACATCTAATTTGTTTACTCGATAAACCAGTTAATACATCCAATATTTCGATGGGTGTTTTATTTATGAGATTCCACTAGGGCACTTAGCCAAGAAAGTATGATTCTTAACATTTTATACCAAATAATAAAGATTATAGTAGTTATAGAAAACCAGTAGAGTAATGAATGAAGTATGATTTTATCTCTCCAAAGATGGCAGCTGGCATTTTTTAGATTGGATGTGAAAAGCCATACAAAAAACAAAAAAATGTCCAATAGTCGATGCATTATTTACTGAAGATGATCTCTGTGTAAAAGTCATTTGGCTGAAAGGATTAAATTAAGAGAGCTAGTTCAAAGTTTATTAAAATAACAGTCATGTATTTAGTAACACCATAATATTCCGAAGAGATTCCCATACCCACCGTGTTAGCTTCCCGTGAAACTTTTAAAGCCGATCCAAAATTATCTTCCATCATATTTTAGTAACTGTATAAAATATGGTAGTTTCGATCAATTGCAATAGACCACATCTGGAATACGCCTAAATTCCTTTCGAAACCAAAATTTACAAGCACATGAATGGAATAATAGATTTAACGATGAATATCGTGAAAATGAGTATAAATCGCTTTGCGGCAGGTTTTTACCGGTAGACTGGTGACTACACAGCCGATTGCCTCCAAAATCATTCTCTCTGCGTCGTATTCCTCATTACTGAGGGTCGTGAGTAGTGACCCCTTTCCATTAATGAAATAATGGTAGGAGATATCTTGGGAAAATAATGCGGTGGGTTCCGACGCCCTTCCGCGTACGACTCGACTAAGAGAAGGTATTTAAACTTTTAGGATTATTACCGGGGCCGACGGCTTAACGTGCTCTCCGAGGCACGGAGGAAATGAAAAGCCCAAAATTGAACCTCCAAATTCGTTCACCCATCCAGTTACCGACTTGGGTCAACATTGCTTAACATTCGCAATCGACTGATATATGTCCCAACTAGGCCACTCATCCCTCAAAATAGATCAGGCAAATTTATAAATAATAAATTCCCATATTGACCCTGCCAGGAATCGAACCCCAGGCCTCCCACTTATCCCACATCGTTCACTACCACGCCAGGGAGGGCAAAACGTAGAGAAATGTAGTTATTTCAGATAAAACACGAGTAGGAGCGTAATTGTCTGTTATAATAAAATGTCAACATGAACAGAGCCATTGTTCGTAGGAAAACCGTTTGAGCATGGCTAAACCGTGATCTCACGGTTGTGAACTTCAGGTGATTGATTCGTTACAGCTCTATGTACTCCTAGTACTTATGGTCTTGTACATTGGTATTTTTTTATTCATTACTAGCTGTTGCCCGCGACTTCCTCCGCGTGGATTGAGGTTTTTGAGTCCCGCGGGAACTCTTTATTTTTCCGGGATTAAAAGTAGCCTATGTGTTATTCCAGACGATAATCTACGTGTCTCTGTGTGCCAAATTTCATCCATATCCGTTCAGCTGTTCTAGTGATTGAGTAACAAACATCCATCCATCCATCCATCCATACATACATCTATCCAAACGATTGCATTTATAATGTAAGTATAGACAGATCACCATCATCAACCTATTTCTGTCATCTATGTTTTTTTTATTCCACTATAAGAAAGCCCTTGACTGCAACCTCACCTGATGATAAGTGACGATGCAGGCTAAGATGGTAGCGGACAGACTTGCTAGGGGTATTGCAGTTATATCAAACCCATACCTAGATCTACACGGCATCGTACCGGAACGCTAAATCGCTTGTCGGTACGTCTTAGCCGGTCGGGTGGTAACTAGCCACAGCGGCACAGCCTAAGCTTCCTCTCCCCCTCTTTTGATTTCTGTAAACTAAACAATACCTAATAACCTAACACGAAAAAAGTCTATTATATTTTTAAAGGCACAGAAAATTCATTACTCAAATAATAAGGACGTAAAAGTTTAAAGCCCAGCCAACATCAGAATTTGTAAATAAATGTAGCCAGAGGAAGTCTCAAATTACCACACAATTTATACAAACACAAAAATAATGGTGTAACCACGGAATTTTAAATTAGGTAATAGACATGGTATCAACGGAATTTTTATCGAGCTCGCTTTTGAATAATCATAATTACACAAAGGTAAGCAGTTGAATCTAAAAATGAACGCAACTCGCATGCAATGTTAGTGAAAAGCAATAGACAATAATTGGACTTTGTTATTCAGTTACCGGCTTTTTAAACACAATATGGCACCTGTGCGGCGATAAGCTCATGTTCCCTTACCATTTCTATTCCTATCGCGAATTCTGTGTGTATGGCAATATATTGTATGCATAGATAGGTATATTGTCATACCTCCTTGGAAGGTCAAGAGTCGAAAACGTTTAAAAAACGTTGAGATGAATGAATTACTCTATTGTTACATGAATTGTTTATTGTGTCGTAATAAAAAGATATATACAATAATAATATTGTCATACAGATACTTAAGGCTGTTGTTTTAGTATAAATAACCACATTTATGCTGCGATTTTTTAAAATTGACGGAAATAAATCAAATTCAATTTTGCACGCAATCAGGATGTTGCTTACGTTAAAAATAAATTATTGAGTACTGATTATTATTAAATAGATGGCCTTCCAAAATGCCTTTAATTCACTTGCTCGGTTACTTTTCGGATAGAAAATCGGAAATTGTACGCGACTTCGCCCGCGTACAGATTATGAGATTTTCCCGCTGCAAAAGGCCTACCTACTTACAGCGGCTATATAGCTATGTGGGTTTTTTTATTAATATATTTAAAACTAATAATCTAAATGCCGATTTTCATGTATTTAACTTCAAAAACTTGAACCTTCATGCAAGCTTCCAAACCCAATTTCACCCTTTTTGGGGTGGATTTTCGTAAAACTGCTTGCACAGGTTTTTTAATTTAAAACTAATTACTTCAATGCCGATTTTCATGTGTCTAACTTCAAAAACATAGGACTTTCATACAAATTTCCAACCCTAATTTCACCTACTTTGGGATGAATTTTCTCAAACCCGTTTCTTAGCTGATGTCTACACTATATAAACTACTCAAAACAAAATAGGGCCCACTTCACATAATCTCAAATTTTGTTTAAAAACTGAGTTGTACCGTAACCATTAGCAATGTCAAGAATTGAAACACTTCGGAGACATGTTTATGAACCCCTAACGATGTTTCAAGCGACAACTTCGATGTTTATTCTGAAGTGGGTGATAAAAAAACTGAAGTGCTTAACATCATCCCTTTGCACAAATTCCTGATCGCTTGTGTTCTCAGTCAAATTTTAATCGTTGCTGTCGAAAGTCACTTTGTTTAGCTGTTTACTTCAATTTCGGTATTAGTCTTGATCACAATGCCTGGTTTTCGTCGTCATATGAACATGGAAACCGCAACAAGAGCAGTTGTTTTGCTCCAGGAGGGAGAGTCTCAGAGATCTGTAGCTCAGCTCCTCGGTGTGTCTCGCCGAGCCATCCGAAATGTGTGGGAACGCTACCAGGAGACAGGCAGTGTGGCTAGGAGACGTGGATCAGGAAGAGTTCGGGCCACAACTGCCCAAGAGGACCGGTACATCCGATTAACTGCACGTCGGGATCGTACCTTAACCGCCCGGCTCTTACAAAACAGACTACGGGAATCCACTGGTACCCGAGTCAGTGACCAAACCATTCGAAACCGGCTCCATGAGGATGGGCAACGTTCCAGAATGCGTGCTGTTCGGCTGAAACTTACCAGAGCTCATCGTGCGGCACGTTTAAGTTACGCACGTGAGCATTTGAACTGGACGATGGAAAACTGGAGGAATGTACTCTTTAGTGATGAGTGTAAAGTTAAGTTTTTTAATGATGACAGACGAGTACGGGTATGGAGAAGACAAAGCGAACGTTTCACAGAACCATGCATCCACGAAACAGACCGCTGGGGGGGGGCCAAGTGTGATGGTATGGGGCGGAATTAGCCTAGCAGGTAAAACCGAGCTCGTAATTCATGACGAGGGAACTGTAACCGCTGCTAGTTACATAGAGCGTGTAATTCGACCCCATGTGATCCCATTTTCACAGCAGGTGGGTGATGGATTTGTTTTTATGCACGACAATGCTCGCGCTCATACAGCTCGGAGCACCCAGAGGGCTCTCGCGGACGCCAATATCTCTCTTTTGCCCTGGCCTGCTATGAGCCCGGATCTCAACCAGATTGAACATTTATGGGACCAATTGAAGAGAGATTTAAAAGAGAGCTACACTAACATTAATAACCAGCAGGAGCTGATTAATGCTCTAAAAGCCTGTTGGGAGAGGATACCCCAGGAAAATGTAGTCCATTTGATTGAAAGTGTCCCAAACAGGCTCAGGGAGTGTCTACGAAGCAGAGGAGGCCCTACCCGCTATTAAAAACTAATTTTTTTAAGGATTAAATGAAAGAGATTAAAAATCAGTGTTAGGTTAAGCATTACGATTTTGTAGATTAATTGTTATTTTTTTGTTTTTGTCTGTATTTCAACAAAAATAAACTTTTTTTCAAACGATTTTGTGTTTTAACGTTTCTTAGTCCCTAATTTAAACATACCAATTTAAAAGAAATACAGAACTTTAGGTAATTTGAGATTATAGTGTAAAAGCATAATGGGCCCTATTTTTTTTTGAGTAGTTTAGGTACCTAGTTTGTATAGTTGTTATAGATCCTGGGATATCGTGATTAGTCAGTGAGTAAATGTGTGGTATTTCGCTTTTATATACTCGTATATAGAAAAGTGACAAATGCTACGTGTTAAATGAAGCTAATACCGAAATGCCCAGTGTCCTCCGAGCCAATTTGCTGATTTGCAGTAACGATGCGCGCGCGTCGGCCGAAAGATAATACCTACTGCAAGAACACGAGCACTTCCTATTCCGTAGACGGGAAATGTAGTTTTGTTACGTGGGAACTGAATATGTGACGATATTCTTTCTTAAGTACAGTTGGCGTCAGAAAAAAGAATCCTCATCTCTCTCTCTCTGCGTCGTATTCCTCATTACTGAGGATCGTGAGTCGTAATCCCTTAGCAACGGTAGGAGTTTTCTTGAGATAATAATGCAGTAATTCCCACGTTCTTCCGCATACGACTCGATTAAGAGTATTTAAACTAGAGACAATTATAATCAGATTTTAGTGATAATAACCTGGACCGACCCCTTAACGTGTTCTCCGAGACACAGAGGAAACGAAAAGGCCAGTTACCGACTTGGGTTAACGTTGCTTAACATTCGCAATCGACTGCAATATGCGTTGTCACAACTGGGCCACTCGTACCTCATATCCTCATATCAAACTTATTTTTAAAAAGAAGAAATTATTTAATCTATAGGTAGGAAATGGAGGTGTTTGTAGCTGTCCATAGTCCATACCGTGCCGTGCACTGCTGTACCGCAAAGTGGGCTCAGGCTGCATAAATCTGCCGCTACGTGCCATGTCGCGACGTATGCAACTGTAATGGGGCTAGACCTTGTGTTCATAGGCGATTTATTTCTATCCAATATCCAGTCTTCTCATCCCAACTTCTTCAGCGTCTGATGTCAAAGTCTTTCTACAGTAAGTGTTGCCAGGGATGACTTAAGGCTCTGCATACCTACTTAATGTACCTAACATTTTGCTTTTTGAAAAGAGCAACGGACTGTGTTTCTTACCTGTTCCTCTCAGTAGATTTTTCTTTCCACAACGGTGGTAGAGTCAAATCAAGACGTATCATATGTGAAACCTGTACCTATTACCTATTCTGTGCCTGTACGTCCTTTATTATGAAGAAAAGAAACTAATTGAGTAGGTACTGAGTAAAATGGTCGCTTACTATATGCTTGATATTAGAACTAGTTATATTATGGTCTTGCCATCTCATTATAACCACCAAGGAGTGATTTTTACCACACAAAAATACTTGACCCAATTCTGAGGATTAGGTGAAAATGAAATCACATAATATCTTACGCTCCAATAACGCTACAGGGTTATTGAACTTGGTATGGCTTCCGTCAAGGCACTTCGTAGTATAAAAGAGGTACTTACTAAGGTAACCTACTTTCTCTTATTATGATTAATTTGTATTTTTTTACCGACCGACTACGAAAGGGTTGAGTTAAAGTATGCCTATCTACAGTTGGCACTCAACTCAAACTCAAACTCATATTTTTTTATTCAAATAAACTTAATACAAGTGCTTTTGAATCGCCGAGTGAATCTACCACTGGTTCGGAATACCATTCCTACCGAGAAGAACCAGCAAGAAGCTCGGTGGTTGCTCTTTTAAAAAAAACCGGCCAAGTGCGAGTCGGACTCGCGCACCGAGGGTTCCGTACTCAAGAAGTAGGTATAATTATATATTATATATAAACCTTTGTTAAAGAACCGCAAAACTAACTTTGTTTGTAGAGGTTTACTGTTAATATCAAAAAGTTACGTTTGTTGTATGGGAGCCCCCCTTTAATATTTACTTTATTGATATTTAATTATTTATTTTGAAAGGTAATATACAAGTTAATATTCTGTGAAAATTTGAACCGTCTACCTGTTACCGTTTTTAATATTGAGCAAAAAAATACGAAAAAAACACGTTTATGGTATGGGGGGTCCCCTTAATATATATATTTTTTTAATTTTTAGTATTTGTTGTTATAGCGGCAACGGAAATACATCATTTGTGAAAATTTCAGCTTTCTAGCTATCACGGTCTATGAGATACAGCCTGGAGACAGACAGACAGACAGACAGACAGACAGACAGACGGACAGACAGACAGCGGAGTCTTAGTAATAGGGTCCCGTTTTTACCCTTTGGGTACGGAACCCTAACAAATTCATTTACAATTAAATCAATTTGTAGATACACAAATAAACGCTGTCCTAATCATTGCTGGAGCGAGTCAAATCCATGCTCTTTTATTTATCATTTATGATTTAAGTAGGTACATAATATTCAACAGTATAATACGATTTTTTCAGGAGCATACTTTTAATCGATTTTAAAACTTGTGCAAAGGCAAGTTTAAAATAGATGGTGGAATTTTATTATAGAAAAATAGAATGCTCATTCCCACGAAAAAAAACCAATTCTAATCTGGACTTTTGCAGTGGATAAATAATTAACCTTTTTTTTACAAACCTTTTATACAGTACAAGTTAATAATAAATAATTAAACGTCAAAAGGTCACCCCTGGGACGTTCCTGGTGCGAAAGTGCCCATAAATGCGTTACCTTTAACGTGCGTTACCGCACTGGATGGCCACCGATGGATGGCCTTTGTACTAAGAACGCACCAGATTGGAGATCAAGATAGATAGATATAGATCCCTAAGGCGATGCGGACTCCCAATTTAGACTATAAAGCTTTTTGTCTCAGTACACACAGTATACAGGTAGCCTAAATATGCAAAATAAAATAATGTTTCATAATTTCAAGATTTTTACGACGGATACTTTATAGTTGAGTGACTGATAGTAATAAAAGATAGTAGACTGATAGTAGTCAATTGTAAATGACAAATGAAAATGAACAATGCATGACCAATTATTGACCAACGACTTTTTAATATCGTACATGACCACTTAGGTGTGCGGAGCCGGTCAATTAGAGACTATTTACTGATGTATATCTACTATCTAGTTTACGGAATTCACCGTACTTAATTGTCTCGTCTGGTGACAGGACTGGCTCATTTTTTGCGCAAAGGATCAGCCTGGCTTACGGAAATGCAGCCAGCATTCTTGCCACCATTCCACGTGGGCATGATTTGTATACTAAATTCGGTTTGACATGCTAGCTATAAGTTTTATTGACGACTAGCTGATGCTTGGAATAAGTTTTTTGAATTCCCTAGAGAACTGCTCAGATTTCCGGGATAAAAAGTAGCCTATGTCACTCTCCAGGTCCTCAACTATACTCATGCAGAAAAACAAGTCGAGAAAAAGTCACATCTTGAAATAATATCTAAATAAATCTTGAAATAATCTATATATATGTCACCGTAAGATTGCAAAGGCCGTTGGATTGTAATCTAACTAGCGATATTGTAAACTTTCGACAGATTACAATTTAACGCATTATTTTTCGTTAGATTGTAATCTGTTAGATATATTAACCCGATAAAACCTAAGTGCCCGGCCTGCGTCCGGGCACTACCTGGTCATTTATGTCGAACCCTAACCTAACCTACAAGAAAGAGACAAGAAAACGTAAATACAATGAATATTTCAAAAATTGACACTCGGACCATTGAACAGTTCACAGTCCGTCGACAGTTTACAATATCGCTAGTTGGATTACAATCTAACGGTTTTTGCAATCTTACGTAGCTTCCTTTTGTGACTTAGGCGCTCACTAAGGGAGGATTTTTCAAAATTCCACCTCTAAGGGGGTGAAATAGGGGTTGAAAGTTGTATGAAAGTCCGTCATTTCTCAAGTTGTATCCATAAAACTTGGTATATGTGCTGCGGGTTGAAAATAAAGAAAAACGTGTTTCACAGTTTTTGAAAATTCCACCCCTGAAGGGGTGAAATAGGGGATGAAAGTTTGTATGAAAGTCTTTCATTTCTCAAGATATTTCTCAAGTTGTATCAACGAAACTTGGTATTTTGGCTTTAGGTAATAAATAAACAAGTACGTGTGGCACAATTTTTCAAAATTCCACCCCCAAAGAGGTAAAATAGGGGCTGAAAGTTTGTATGAAAATGCTTCATTTCTCATTTTCATGAAACTTAGCATTTGGGCTTTCAGTTAGATATGCAGAAGTATGTGTTTCACCATTTTTGAAAATTCGACCCCCAAAGGGGTAAAATAGGGGTTGTAAGTTGGTGTAAAAGGCGTTTTTCAAGTTATAGCCATGAAACTTGATATTTGGGCTACTGGTTTCAATTTTGAAATACATAATTCAGTTTTTATAAATTATATCCCATAGGAAGTTAAATAGTCCTTCAATCAAGCCGCCATAGAGCAACGGACGGACGTGTTTGTTTTCATGGGTTCTTTTTATCCCGGAAAATTAAGGAATTCCTATGGGAATTTAAAAAATTATGCCACGCGAACGAAGTCGCGGGCGTCCGCTAGTAACTATATAAACTAATATGTAACTATATATATAAATTTGACGACCTCCGTGGCGCAGTGTGTAGCACTGTTGTCTTAACGTGCGGAGGTCCCGGGTTCTATCCCCGGCAGGGTCAATTTGGGAATTTATAATTTCTGAATTTTCCCTGGTCTGGCCTGGTGGGAGGCTTCGGCCGTGGCTAGTTACCACCCTACCGGCAAAGACGTGCCGCCAAGCGATTTAGCGTTCCGGTACGATGCTGTGTAGAAACCGAATAGGGGTATGGGTTTAATATAACTGCCATGCCCCTAACAGGTTAGCCCGCTACCATCTTAGCTTGCATCATCACTAGTGGATAAACAAAAAAAATAAGTAAGTAGAAAGAGACCTAGAGTCTAGCTGTGGACGTACTCGTATATCTGTTATCTATACAAAGAATTCTTTATATGTTCTCAGATATGTGTGAACTCTGCCAATCCGCACTTGACCAGCGTGGTGGTCAGTAACCAAACCCTTCTCATGTCAAGAGAAGACCATGTCATTAATAGTTGCATCTGTGTTGTTGCAGGCATGGTTGGAGCACCCGATGTCGTCAAGCCCTCTGAAAAAGTTGAATCCTACTCGCCTCAGATCAACGGCAACCCTATATTCACCATCAGCGGTAAGTGGTCAAAATTCAAAATTCAACATTCAAATGTTTTTTATTCAAATAGACTTTTTACAAGTGCTTATGAATAGTCAAATGAATCTACCACTGGTTCGGAATGCCGTTCCTACCGAGAAGAACCAGCAAGAAACTCGGTGGTTGCTCTTTTGAAAAAGTATATGGTATGTTTACAATAATTGCAATAATCTACATACACATACACACAACTTAAACAGATACATAAGTAACCGCAGTCCTGAGCATTGCTGGAGCGAGTCAAATCCACGCGCCTTTATCATTAATATAATCTTCGACAGTATAATAAGCTTTTTTCAGGAGCATACTTTTAATGGACTTCTTAAACTTGTGTAAAGGCAAGTTTATAATAGGTTGAGGAATTTTGTTAAAGAATAGTATGCTCATTCCCACGAACGACCTTCGGACTTTCTTGAGGCGGAGCGATGGAGTCACGAGCCTATGGCGGTTTCTAGTCGGCCTATCATGCAGATCACATATTCTTTTGTAATTCTGAATGTGTTGTTTTACAAAAATTAGATTACTGTAAATATACTGCGAGGCTACTGTAAGAATACCTATTTCCTTGAATCTCTCCCTAAGGGATTCACTTGGTTTTAAATTATAAATTGCACGTATTGCCCTTTTTTGTAATACAAATATTTTTTGAATATCTGCCGCTTTACCCCACAGCAAGATTCCTTAAGACATAATACTATGAAAATAAGCAAAATATACAATCTTTGCAGTTTCCACGTCTGTTAACTGCCGAATCTTTCTGACAGCGTAAGCAGCAGAACTGAGTTTACCAGCTAGATTTGATATATGGGTGCCCCATTGAAGCTTAGCATCTAAGGTCACCCCCAAGAACACGGTGGCCTCTTCTATTTTTAACATATCATTATTTACCACTAGATTAATGTTACGTATATTCTTGGTATTGGGCAGTGCGAACTCAACACACTTAGTTTTTTTTGCATTTAAAAGTAAGTTATTTACAGTAAACCAGTGAGTGACCTGGGAAATGGCACCATTTACGTCGTCAAAATCATCCTTATTTCTATCGACTTTAAAAATTAAAGACGTATCATCGGCAAATAGCACAATATCACAAGTATCCTGGACAAAATATGGTAAATCATTTATATATACCAAGAACATGAAGGGACCCAGAATGGAGCCTTGTGGGACACCCATTAACGAGGCTGATCCGGATGATTTCACATTGTTTACACATACCGTCTGAATACGGTCACTAAGATATGATGCAATGAGACTAAGTGCAGTGTCTTTGATTCCATAGTGGCTCAATTTGGTCAACAGTGTCTCGTGTTCAACACAGTCGAATGCCTTAGACAAATCACAGAAAATACCAATAGCATTCTGTGAGTTCTCCCGAGCATCAAATATATGTTTTAACAGTAAATCATAAAGTACTTAATACATAAATGCGAAAGTTGGGATGGATGGATGGATGGATGTATATTTGTTACTCAATCGTAAAATGAAATGAAATGATTTATTTCACGTAGGACAACTCGTGCCGCTGTGTGCCAGAACGATTGAACGGATCTGGATGCAAAGAGATAGATCATAGTCTGGAATAACCATTGATGTAGAATTTTAGTACCTATATCATAATCTGTTGAATAGGTGGGCCGTGAAAGCGTAGCAGACAGACAGACACACTTTCGCATTTATAATATTAGTATGGATTCGTATTATTTTTAAATTTAGTTTTTATAAAGATTTTTGCCGATTTGATAAGTATAAATTAGTGTAAAAACGTCATTTATGAATAGATAAATTCAAGTTAATATTATAGGAACAAATTATCTTACGTATAAAATACATACACATAATAAGTAATTAAGTACCTGATAAGAAATGGTGATCGTTTGTTTATTTATGTTTTAATCCTATTAGTTGAGAATTACTAGGTAAGCAGCTAGGTACCTACCTACTACCTACTACCTGTTCATTGCAATTAGGAAATGCACGTCCTACCAACATTTATCTTATAAGCGGATTAGGTACTTTATAATATAATTGACAGATTTGATTAAAGATACTTCTGGGATATGAGTGGTAGGTATTCTAGAAGTATTACTTATTTACTTTGTAATATTTATCACATATTTAAAAACTAAATATGCCTACTTATTTATTTTTTATTTACATAAGAGTATAGAAACTCTTAGGTTTTTGTAACGATTATTATCAGATGAAAGTGATAATAACCGGGACCGAGACTTAACATGCTCTCCGAGGAACGGAGGAAACGATAAGGCCAAATTTGAACCTCCAAATTCGGCACTCATCCATATTCCGACTTGTGTCAACGTTGCTTAACAATCACGATCGACTGATATGCCACTGTTCATTTGTCCTATCAATATGAAGTGGATTTACTTAGCACGAGATGAGAAGTCCTAGGTGATCTAAGAACCCGAACACACTAGGGATGTCATGACCAAAGGCGGCTCGCTCAAAGGAGCGCTGGTGCAGTGAACTCCCACAAAATTTCAAAAAATACATAGGTACTAGGTAGGTATAATAATCAAATAAACTTTGCTATAAACGTTATAAATATTTTTATATAAATCTATTCCCATTGTCATTTTAATCATGAATATCCATAAGTACCTACCTACCTACTTTACTACTTATTTCATCAATCAACACAAATTTAATACATGGTATTTTTGTTATGTGGAGCGCTTAGAACAACGCTCCTATAGACGAAAGTTTAGTGCAACGTTCATATTGAAATGTAATGAGAGTAAAAGAGAGCATTCGATGCGAGCGGCGCGTGAGACAAAAGATTTGTATGAGAAGTTTGGTAAATATGGAGCGGCGCTCCTGACACGAAGTACGCATGCGCGATATTACCCGACTAAATGACATGGCCTGTTGTCACGAAGAAAGAGTTAAAACTCGCGAGTATTTTTTTTTATTCGTATTATGCCGGTAAGATGTAAACAAAACACAAAATACGAAAGTAAATTTATTTTGATTTCTTCGCGAGTGCGTCGGATCATTGTACAGTGGCTGAAAATCTGTATTGTTGTTTTAAATAATACATATTGTGTTGTGTATTTATGTGAAAAAGACTGTGATTTATGTAAATAGTGTAGGCGATTAAAATGGAACAATATAACGTAATGACCGCCGAATGGACTTCATTTACAAATAATTGGTAAGCATTTTCTTTTTTTTTAGTGAACTCCCAATATGATCTTTCACGAGCCGCCTCTGGTCATGACTCGATATGAGGAACTTTCCAACCTACCGCCTACGTTCCTCAGAAACATCATAGTTGGCGCTGAAATACAACCTAAGGATATAAGAGTGCAATGAGGTGCTAAAAACCTTAGTCTAATGCTCTTCGGCCTGATGCCTGAAAAAGATTTTACGAAGGAAACTAAGGCCAGTCACTCACTTTTTCGTTTTGCGATACGGTTGCGTGATATCGTTGAATATAGGTATAATTTAATTTTTTCTGCTTCGCATCGAATTTAGACTCCGATTACCACTGTTTATGAAGACTTGCCTACGATATTTGGATACCGAATCTCTTGCATAAATTAGAACAAAGAAGTTTTTAATTTTTTTATTTTAACTTTAAGCTAAAATTCCACTGAAACCTAGTGAAAGATTTTTTTTTAAATTATCTTCACAAATCACCATCAGTTATGGACATGATAATGATATATTTCACATGATTTCACGTAGGATCACTTGCGTCACATAAGATGTGTCAAAGTCAAGACTCTAATCTTCACCACCATCTACGTCTCTGTAGTATGCAGAAGGACGTGGGAAGTTGGGAACCCACCGCATTATTATCCCAAGTAAACTCCTACCATAATGTGATAAATGGAATGGAGTCACGACCCGTAGTATCAAGACTCGAGGCCCTGAAAATATATATAAAGAAAACATTATTGCAAGAAGTTTACACCGTAATCATGGAAAATAACTGGTAGGTAACATTATGGCGGAAGTTAGCTGATAAAAACCGTTTTTTATTATAATATCTCAGAGATAGAAGAATAAGTACTTAAGTAAATAATACATTTTGCTGTGCATTATGCGACTATAAAGAAGATAAATAAAAAACAGGTAGTAAAAATGTTGTGTTTGAACATGAGAAAATTCCAAAAAGAAAATTATTTTAACGTAATTTTGTAGTTTTATTTCAAACTTAAAACAACACCGGTCCAACAACTGAACAAAATTGGTTTAAAAAAAGTCATAATCTTGGGAACGATGTTATTTATTATCATTACGTAGATAGGTACTAAAATTAAACATCAATTTTATTATTATTATGTAGCTATTGCGTCCTTTTTAGGGTTCCGTACCCAAAGGGTAAAAATGGGACTCTATTACTAAGACTCCGCTGTCTGTCTGTCTGTCTGTCTGTCTGTCTGTCTGTCTGTCTGTCTGTCTGTCTGTCTGTCTGTCTGTCTGTCTGTCTCCAGGCTGTATCTCATAGACCGTGATAGCTAGAAAGCTGAAATTTTCACAAATGATGTATTTCCGTTGCCGCTATAACAACAAATACTAAAAATTAAAAAAATATATATATTAAGGGGGGTCCCCATACAATAAACGTGTTTTTTTTTTCGTTTTTTTTTGCTCAATATTAAAAACGG
Source organism: Erebia epiphron (assembly GCA_963932025.1). Taxonomy (NCBI): domain Eukaryota; kingdom Metazoa; phylum Arthropoda; class Insecta; order Lepidoptera; family Nymphalidae; genus Erebia; species Erebia epiphron. Next base: position 27,137,419 of record OZ009947.1, on the reverse strand, counting down.
TAACAGGTAGACGGTTCAAATTTTTACAGAATATTAACTTGTATATTACCTTTCAAAATAAATAATTAAATATCAATAAAGTAAATATTAAAGGGGGGCTCCCATACAACAAACGTAATTTTTTGATATTAACAGTAAACCTCTACAAACAAAGTTAGTTTTGCGGTTCATTAACAAAGGTAATTATACCTACTTCTTGAGTACGGACCCTGGGTGCGCGAGTCCGACTCGCACTTGGCCGATTTTTTAATTAATTTTGAGAAAAAAAACTGAAATTAAGATAAAAAAATAACGTTGAACATTAAAACCATGAAATGAAAATATTAAATGAAAATCAAAACATTAATTTAACAAAATTAAACATAACTCAAATATTGGAAGCGAAAGATAATCTTGGCGATAAATACATATATACCTAGTGGGTTTACTTAGGGTCATTTGCTCCTTAGAAAGTTATCTGCTAACAAAGTTGCACTTTGCTAGTTCTTGTTCACACGTTTAACTGATTTTATTTATTACTAGCCGATGCCCACGACTTTGTCCGCGTCGAATTTTTTTCATTGTATTCTCACGGTAACTCCTTAATTTTCCGTAATAAAAAGGAGCCTATGTCATTCTCTATGACCATGCATTCTCAACTATGCCGATGCAAACAATCACGTCGATCCGTTGCTCTATTGCGGCGTGATTGAAGGACCAACCAACAAACAAACACACTTTCGCATTTATAATATTAGTATGTTTTTTATTTTTTTTATTTGATGGCTTTGAGTGCGAATCACTCAACATTATTTAAAGAATTGTAATAGACAATTCTCACCCGCTTACAAGCTGAAACAAAACTACTTAACCTCTGACTTTAAGTGGCCCAAAACGTTAAACATATAAACAATGGTACAATAGACCCTAAGTTGTTAAAATTATAATGATGATAACTTTATCCTCACACCAACTAAAACATTGAAAACGAAACTAAATATTAAGCAATGAAGCAGTATAAACATAGTATTTAAACAAGAAAGTCATTATCAATCGTAAACAGAGTGGGTAAACCGATTTATCACGATCGCAGTTCTAAAATTCAATGTCAAACTTACTGAGTGAATGTTATAATTACTTGAGTTTACTTGGATTCGCATAGTACCCGCCGAACTTAAATGACGTACAGTAAAAATGTAATATTAAAAGAAATGTGATAAAAAACTAGCGATTTGTGATGTGTATGTTCAAAGTAAGTGAATAAAACCTTTCAATGAGTTTTATTTCGTTAAATATCCGTGCGTTTTTAATCTTGTGCGTTCGATGAAAAAAATGTGATTTTGCAAAAAAGTTTTCGACCCTAAATTGTTAACACAAGGAAATAATAAAGTGATTAATTAAAAAAAAACAAGTGCCCTGATGTAAAAATGTGAAAATTGATGTTTTAAAAATGTAAAACAACGGCTTTATTTTAAATAGGTAAATTGTATAAAGCAAGAAATCAAGGTAATCTGTAATAATGTCACTGACTTGATATTTCGTACAATGAAATGAAAGTTAGTGCAACTGATTTATTACTGAGTACTGAAGTTTCGTCATGTAATTTAATAATTATTATTTACCTACTTGAGTATTTTTTAAGTAAAGAAGGTCTTGACACCTTTGATTATAATTTTAAAAAAACTACTTGTTCTTAATCGCACATCATGAAATTAGGACAAATGTGGGATACCTCATTCGCAAACGCAACTTTATAGCGTTATTATTATCTATACAAAAAACATATTTTGGTTATAGCTAGTTGGTTTTCAAGGGCGTGGCGTTATATTATTATAGCTTAAAATAATTGCATCAAAATCTGTATCAGTATTTTATCAATTTGCTATTACAAAAAACTAGTCGAGTCGTATGCGGAAGGACGTGGGAACCCACCGCATTGTTATCCCAAGAAAACTCCTACCATTGTGTGACTGATGGAAAGGGGTCACGAATCACGACATTCAGCAATGAGGAATACGACGCAAAAAGAGCATCAAAATCTGTATCAGTATTTCATCAATTTGCAACTAACTTAAAAGCTAAGCTACAACAAAGATTAAACTTTTAATCACTAAAATAGTCAAACTTTTTTTAGATTTTGTGACAAGATTATTGCTTTTTTAATCTATGAAATTAGTCAAATCAGTGACATTTACCTTGACAATAGGTTAAAAGAAATGTGATTTGTGAATGAAACAAACTTTTTCCCCGTACTTTTTTCATCGTGTAGGAAAACCCAACCTCTAATATCCGAATTTTAAGTCTAAATTCTTTGTGAATTAAGTATTAACCAACAGAATAACAGTGGTGTTAGTTAACTTGAACTGTAGGTATCGTTTGTGAAAGTGGCCGTGTTATTTGTTAAAAATGCCTCAGTACATGAGCACCAATTTTGAAATGACCATAAGAAAATGTTGGCGGAAGATGCATGGGTACACAATGCTTGGTAAATAATAAATATTTCTATATACCTATACACTTTATAACATTTCTATAATAAGTTTAATCATTCCTATTTGCTATATTATTTCTATATTTTGAATTACCAAGTGATGACTGAGATGATGACTGATGATGCAGTCTAAGATAAGATAAGGTAGCGGGCGGAAGGTAATGGTAGGGGTAAGGCAGTTAGTTATTTTATACCTGTTGTCCCATACCCATATAGGTACTTAATCGGTTTCTATACATGTTGCATCGCACCGGAACAGTTAATTGCTGGACAATTCTGTAAAGTGGTAATTATAGACACAGCCGTAGTCTACCCCCAGACCAGAACCGAGACAATTGAGACATTGAAAAATCCCAAATTGCTTCTGTCAGGATCAATCCCAAGACCTCCCGCTCATAAGACCAAGCCGCATACCACTGCGCCAGTCAAGTCGCCAGGGAGGTCGTCAATGAAGCAATTCAGCGCGAGATGCGGGAAGCGATTCGCAAGTGCCGAACGCGTCGACTTGTTCACTTCGATACAATCAATTTGGCGACTGAGAACATCGCACAAGTCGCGTCGCAATAACATAGGGTCTAGATAGCAGGACTGTATTAGGAATTTAGGACTGCACGCTATTGCAAAGTGTGAGCGTGAGCCTCTCGCCTCGACGTGTATAATAATTATGAGGTCAAATAAAAGAAAACCGCAGCTGCTCCGCGTTGTATCGGCCCAAGCCTTTACGGCTTACAATAAAATTCTTGTTTACACAATTGCACGCAGTCACTTGTTGATAATATAAAGTGTAATCTGTCACTTCATCTGATGACGTAATAGGTCGCTTCCAATGGCATGCGCTCTTATCTTATCTTATCTTTACATGTGCGTTGAGATAATTGCGATGTCTAGTGTGCAACTTTTCCTTGTGTGACTAGGCCATAGTCCCACCACGATGGCCAAGTGTGGACTGACAGACTTTAATCACCTTCGAGAACCTTTCGGAGAACTCTCCAGCGTGCAAGTTTCTTCACGATGTTTTCCTCTTCACCTTTCAAAGCAAATGATATTTGTTTTTTTTGATGCACATAGCTCCGAAATGTTAGAGATGCGTGCCTGGGGATAAAATCCCCGACCACCCGCACTAGGTCATTACGTACCGCTTTTTTAACGTTAGTTGTTATTTTATTTTAATTTATTTAACCATTCGCTTAATAAACAATTTGTGCAATTTCATTTAAATAATATGCAATCAATTTAAAAATTAATGAATTCATTGATGAAAAATTAATATTTGTTTATTCAATTAATTACTATAATTATTATTGATGATGAGTTAATTAAGGCAGTAATGAATGTTTAAAAATAAGTTTTATAATTCACTAGCTGATGCCAGACTTCGTCCGCGTGGCTTAAGTTTTTTTAAATTCCCCCGGGAACTCCTTAATTTTCCGGGATAAAAAGTAGCCTATATGTCACTCTCCAGGTCCTAAACTATACCCATGCCAAAAATCACGTTGATCCGTTGCTCCGTTGCGACGTGATTGAAGGACAAACTAACAAACCAACAAACAAACACACTTTCGCATTTATAATATTAGTAAGTACTAGCGGACGCCCGCGACTTCGTCCGCGTGGCATAAGTTTTTTAATTCCCACAGGCATTCCTTACTTTTCCGGGATAAAAAGGAGCCTATGTCACTCTCCAGGTACTCAACTATACCCAATACCCATGCAAAAAAAACACGCCGATCTGTTGCTATGTTGCAGCGAGATTGAAGGACAAACTCCCTATTTGACTTTCTTGGGGATAAAAATTGCAAAAATTGTGAAATCCGTATTTCATCCTTTTTAACCGGAAGCTTAAATACCAAGTTTCATCCCTATAGCTTGAAAAACGACGGAATTTCATAAAATTTTCAACCCCTATTTAATCCCTTTGGGGGTGAAATTTTTAAAAATTGTTACACACGTCCTTCTTAACTTCATGTCTCTAGGACCAGCGGTTTAGGCTGTGCGTTGATATATAAATCAGTCAGTCAGTCAGTCAGGACTTTGAATTTTATATATATAGATGACTAGGTGCCGCCCGCGACTTCGTCCGCATGTTTTCAGTTTTTTTATTTCCGCGGGATCTCTCTAATAAAATAATATGTCATTCCCCGGGATGCAACTTAAGTCTGTACAAAATTTCGTCCAAATCGATTGGCAAGATGAACCGTGAAAGCGTAGCAGACAGACAGACGGACACATTCTCATATTATTATTAGAATTTAGAAATTCTCAGTGCCAGCCCGGAGTTGGATGTTGGCGGTGTTTCACCCCTCGTGCCTAGGAGAGCACGTTAAGCCGTCGGTCCCGGTTATTTTATTACCAACATGATAATATTCGTTGATCGGAACAGCGTGGTGGTTCTAAGCTCTGATTCCTCCTATGAGAGTGAAGGCCTGTGCCTGACGTTAATAGGCTTTCGTGGGAAATTAAAAAGTGCATGTGTGTTGTCTGCAGATGAGATTGGCAGCCCGGACAGCGGATACACCATGGCGTCCATAGACTCCAGCGGCGACCTCAAGAGTCCTGGAGACCCGCCGGACAAGAAGATCACCGACGCGGACGCCGAGAAACAGCCACTGTCCGGGGTAAGTCCCATTCAAGAACCTTCGTTACATATAGTAGCAGTGATGTTACGGAGCTCCAAAACGTAACTATCGGATATCCGAAATAAAAATATATCCGTAACCGGAACCGGATCCGGATCTCGGAAGCGAGACATCTAAAATCTAAATGATGTTATGACAGGTATTTGTATTAGGCCGCGACCGAGCCGACACACTTGCTAAATAATATTTCTAAAAAATTCTGTTAAAACAACCGACTTCAAACTCCCGCGCCAACTTTACAACAACAACAAGCACACGCTATACAAAGTACTTATTTTACTGTTGATATTTTAAAAACCGCTCGACCGATTTCGATAAAATTTATATGGGACCACTTGGGAAGTATGCCCTTTTAAATAAAAAGAATCATCCAAATCGGTCCACCCAGTCAAAAGTTCTGATGTAACAAACATTAAAAAATAATAATAATAATACAGTCGAATTGAGAACCTCCTCCTTTTTTTGAAGTCGGTTGATAAAAAATAAAAAATCGGTAACCGAAACTATCCGGAACTAATATAATCCGACATAATTGCACATCCATAACCGTATCTGAAACCGGTATGCTTAATTTATTCCTATTTATGCTTTTTCAACCGACTTCAAAAAAAGGAGGAGGTTCTCAATTCGACTGTATTTTTTTTTTTTATGTTTGTTACCTCAGAACTTTTGACCGGGTGGACCGATTTGGATGATTCTTTTTTTATTTGAAAGGGCATACTTCCCAAGTGGTCCCATTTACATTTTATCGAAATCGGTCGAGCGGTTTTTAAAATATCAACAATAAAAGAAGTATTTTGTATAGCGTGTGCTTGTTGTTGTAAAGTTGGCGCGGGAGTTTGAAGTCGGTTGTTTAAAAAGCATTTTTTATATTAAATTATTAGATCCGAAATTTCATATCCATAACATCCCTGCATTGTAGTATTTAAGTTGGCTAGTACGGGGTCGCGGGTTCGATCCCCGGGCGCGCCCGGGGATCGAACCCGCGACCCTTCAATTTTTCGATGTGCGTTTTAGGAAAGTAAGTATCACTCGCTTCAATACTGAAGGAAAACATCGTAAGGAAGCCTGTGCATGCCCGAGATTTCTTTATAATATAATTATTAATTTATTTTAGACGACCTCCGTGGTGCAGTGTTGATCGCTGTTGCCTTAACTTGGGAGGGTCCCCGGCAGGGTCAATTTGGGAATTTATAGTTTCTGAATTTTCTCTGGTCTGGCCTGGTGGGAGGCCTATAACTAGGTAGGGCGATAACTAGCCACGGCCTAGGCTAGTTATCGCCCTACCGGCAAATACGTACCGCCAAGCGATTTAGCGTTCCGGTACGATGCCGTGTACAAACCGATTAGGGGATGTAGGATGTTTAATATATCTGCCATACCCCTAACAGGTTAGCCCGCTACATCCTAGACTGCATCATCACTTACCATCAGGTGAGATCGCAGTCAAGGGCTAACTTGTAGTTGATAAAAAAAACATATACTATAATATTATCTGAGCGTCCAGTATTGATAACAGAATGCCTTCTTGATAGGTAAATACTTATGGCTTATTTCGATAGATAAATGTTACTTAATTTTATTAATGCAATGATTATTTCTTCACAATCAAGTACTTAGTACGTACGTACTCCTTCACGAAATTCTTAATCGATGACGATTTTTGTAATCTATACAAATATAAAAAGACTTTTCCTGACTGATTGATCAATTAGCATTCAGTAAAGATTTTATAAAACATGCAAATCCGGAATAAATTTCAATGTTAAATGAGCAATTTAAAAGAAAAAAAATAAAGTGTTAATTATAGTTATTTTTAAAGAACTTCCTCTCCAGTATCCATGTTGAAATAGCAATTAATTGTTATAAAGCACGCTAAATACCTAGATATACAGAAATATTAATTTCCATCTACCTTGATCATCGTGGTCACACGGTAAAAGACGATAGATCAATTTATTATTCATTTTTAAACTAGACTCACTAGAGGATGCCTGTCCGAGTGGATTTTTTTGTTGCAAAATCTTGTGATTTTGAATTGGGATTTTCTGGTGGGAGGGTTCGGCCGTGACTAGTTAGCACTTGCACCCTACCGGCTGTCGCTGGATCCAGGCGGCGCAAGACCGTGGCTTGTGAACGACCCTACAGGAGACCTATGTCCAGCAGTGGACTTCCATCGGTTGACGACGACGACGACCACCCTACCGGTAAAGACGTACCGCCAAGGGATTAAGCCGCTATGATGCCGTGTAGAAACCGATTTGGGGTGTCGGTTTAATATAACTGTCGTAACCCTTAAAGGCTAGCCTGCTACCATCTTAGACTGCATCATCACTTACCATCAGGTGGGATCGCAGTCAAGAGCTAACTTGTAGTACTGGAAAAAAGCAATAGCCTGTTTCCTTCCCGTGATAAAAAATACTTATTCCTGTATCAAATGTCGTCATTCATTTTGAAAGATGGACCATAAATAGCAAACAGACTGTCATACGGAGATGATACTTTTGAAATAAAAATAAATAAATAAAAACGAGGATATCCGCCGAGGATGAGTACTACTATATACTTCTATACTAATATTATAAAGAGGAAAGATTTGTTTGTTTGTTTTTAATGGATAAACTCAAAAACATCTTAACCGATTTTAAAAATTCTTTCACCTATATAGAGCTTCATTATCAGCGAGTAATATAGGCTATATTTTATTTTGAAAAAAATAGAGATCCTTACGAAAATTGCAATAATGTCAACGAAGTCGGAAAAAATCGTCTCTTCTAAGAGCTTACGGGGCGTGCGCTGACTAAATGGGAAGTTACACAAAAACAATGTGGCAGGTGTGGTGAGGACGGGGACGGAGGTACTCTTACAATGTAATATTAAAATGTAAAACCTGCCCACTGCCCACTGCCCACTGGCTACATTGGGATTGGCTATTAGGATTATTAGTGCTACCCGTGCGAAGCCGGGGCGGATCGCTATATTCGATATATTGAAATGAGCGAACTACTATGGCTCCTAACATGAATGATGTCATAATCCACTTTGTTTATAAAATTTGACAAACGGAATTCAAAATTTTGTATTCATAATAACTTCTATGGTGTATTAAAATTTTGCATTGCTAGCGGAAGATTAATCCGGCGAGTGGCGACCTACATTAAAATGCTCGATTAAAATATGCCTACTTATGCACTTAATTCGAAGTCATGGTCCAGTGGTTGGTCTTACGGCGACCGAGTTAGACGTGCCGTGTCGATTACACGTGGACGCTCACTATTTACCTGAGACCGGTTCCGTGCGCGCGCGTGTGTGTGTGTGTACGGGACCGCTGGCGGCCGACGAGTTGCGGTTTACGCGATACCATACTTTGAGACTTATTTAGTATGGAGCGTTCTGCCGCGTCAGGGGAGGACGATACTGACGCGAATATAAACATAAACGCTGGGGAATTCAGGCAGTCGTTTATGACAGATGAGGCCCAACAATCAGCTCCTAATACTTCGAACGCGGGCATTTCCAAACGGACTCGAGATGTAGACGAGGAAGAAATTTGGCATGAGGTGTCCAGATCACGTAAGCGATATGCTCGTCATGAGGGAGATAAAAGAGTGCCGGAAGAAAAAATTGAGATAAGTGTCACATCAAAAGAGCCGTTGCCCAAACAATTTGCTTTCGCGCGCCTACTGAAACTTCATAAAATTTCAAATATTCTCAGAATTCGATACCTTAACGCCTATAAATTGTTAATACAATTTGGGAACGAATCAGACCTGTCAAAATTACTAGAATGTGAAGGTATTAAGAATAAAGGGTGGAACTTACAAAGAACGTTGGAAGTTGGAGTGTCATACGGCATACTCAGGAATGTAGAATTGGATCTGTCCGAAAATGACATCATGGAGAGTATTACCAGTACAGCAGAACTTTTATCAGTAAGGCGGCTAAATCGCAGAGGAGATGACGGCATGGGATGGATAGCAAGCGAAACCATACGGTTATGTTTTAAGGGTTCATCTGTACCTGCTTACATATATGTTTATGGAGTGCGAACTAGTATAGATACTTACAAATTCCCAGTGACACAATGCTCGAATTGCTGGAGATATGGTCACCCCAAGAAAGTATGCCCTAAAAAGAAGATTGTATGCCCTAAGTGCACTGAGAACCACGAAAATTGCGACACTTCCAATTTTTCCTGTGTGAACTGTAAAGGCGACCATATGTCTTTCAATAAAGATTGCCCTGTGCATATTAAAGAAAAGAAAATTAGAGAAATTATGGCAGAATTTAATTGTACTTATAAAAGAGCCCTAACTATGTATGTCCCACCTTCTCCACCTCCCGAAGAATATTATAATGATGAATATGACGCCCATGCGGAAAGTGAACACCCTATGCCAGAAAATACGGGCCCTGCGTCTACAGGAAAACCCCGTTCGTATGCGTCTGCAGCTTCTTCTGAACCAACCCGTAATGGTAAAAATAAATCAGGGAGTAAGAGTGGACGGAAAAAATCTAGTGGAATGCAGAACAAAAAAGATGATGATATTAACTGGGATGAAGAGATGAATCACTCATCAGAAGCAGAAACAAGAGAAGAAAATGTGGCAGGAAACTCTAAATCTAAAAAATCTACACAAAAAGATACCAACCATTTTACATTCTACGAACTGTTAAAAAAACTAAAAACTATCATATTAAATAGAAACAATACAACTTTTGAGAAAATTATTGAATCTGTAAAGAGTATTTACAAATGGTTTACCAACTCCAAATTTTCAAGCTATATCCCCGATGACTTTATTAAAAACTTATTAAATAGTTTATGGACAGAAGCCTCATAAAACAGAAGGTAAATATCATCCAATGGAACTGTCAAAGCTTAAAAAACAAAGCATTAGCATTAGAGCAGTTATTAATTTTAGAAAAGGTACACATAGCAGCATTGAACGAGACGTGGCTGGACTCAGACACAGACTTGAGATTTAATGGGTACAACATATTTCGAAGAGACCGAGATGACGGATATGGAGGAGTGGCAATCATTACCCACCGTTCCATTAAAGCCGAAGTTCAAGACACAACGCATCGGAACCCTAGAATTGAGCTAATTCACGTCAAAATACTTAATTCCGATTACTTAGAAAATATCGTCACGATTTACTGCCCCCCCTCGATCACTACCAATCAACAAGACTGGGATGAACTTTTTTCCATGATCACCAAGAAAACATTGGTTCTCGGAGATATTAATGGCCATCACTGTAGTTGGTCTTATAAGACAGACACAAGAGGGAACCAGATCTTTGATGCCTTATTAAACTCGACTTTTACTACCTTAAATGATGGGCGACCGACACGAATCAAGTCAGTTAATGGAGTTCTACACCAGTCATCACCAGATATTTCTACTGTATCCTCCGATGTGGCAATTGATTATGACTGGACCTCTTTGAATGAAACTCTAGGGAGCGACCACCTGATAATAAAGATATCAACTAGTGCAAATCACCAAAATTCATTCATTAAAAAAAGAAACTTGAAGAAAGCTGATTGGGACTCCTACCATAACGCGCTAGAAGAAACATTTTCACACCTTGTACTGCCTGAAGATCTACAACAGTCATACGATTCCTTTATTGGTGAGATAAATAAAGCCGCAGATGAGTTTATTCCTTTCATCAAAATCAGCCAAGACCCTTGCACCAAATTTATACCGAGGCCTTATTGGACTACCAGATTATCGAAAGCTGTAGCTGAACGGCGGTTGGCACTAAGTAACTTTAGACGCAATCCTACTCCGGACAATTTGTCTATTCTTCAAGGAAAAATAAGTGAAGCGCAAAGAGTTACCCGAATAGCCAAAAGTGGAGGATGGCAAAACTTCTGCTCGATGATAAATGAAGCTACGACTACTGGTGAACTGTGGTTACGTATGAAATGGATGAAGGGTCGCAAAGCAGGAAAAGTGCATGTGGATAGTGACCGCTCGTATAATTTATTACGTAGCTTATGCCCTGATTATGTAATCGACAAACAACCGGAATTTAACTCCCATAATTCACAATTAGGTTCGCCTATATCGCTTCATGAAATGGAACAGTGTATAAAGCTATCTGACACGGCTCCCGGTTGTGATGACATATCGTTCTCTATGATAAAAAAACTGCCTATAAATGGTAAGAACATTTTAGTTTCTCTATACAATTCATTTCTAGCATACGGCTTTGTTCCGATTCAGTGGAGAGACATACGTATCTGCCCGATCCCTAAACCTGGTCGCGATCCTAGCTCCCCCCCATCTCTTCGACCTATCGCCCTTATGTCGTGCTTATGCAAAATTTTTCACTCTATCATGTGCAAAAGACTGGAATGGTACTTGGAAAAGAACGAAATGTTATCACAAAATATGATAGGCTTTAGGAAGTGTCGATCTTGCTCAGATGGCCTGTCACATCTGGTTACAAAAATTCAAACTGGTTTCTCTAAAGGTCTTGTCACATTGGGATGTTTTATTGATATCAACAATGCCTATAACAATGTGGACATCAATGGTCTATTGTCAATCTTAGACGGACTAGGAGTAGGTTCACAAATCTGTTCATATTTATGGAATTTTTTAAGAGAAAGGCGTCTTAATATTCTTACAGATAACTCACTAGTAAGTCGTATTACAGGACGAGGTCTAGCTCAAGGAGATCCACTTTCACCACTTCTATTCAACGTAGCTACAGTACGTATCTGTAAGAATATTAACGACCAGATTTTTATATCCCAGTACGCAGACGATTTTGCTTTGAGCGTGACTTGTAGGGACAGTAACCAAGCCGTGTCAGAATTGCAACTTGCACTAAATACGGTGGCCAAGTTATTAGGAGATTTGGGTCTAGATATTTCCCCGGCCAAGAGCAAGATTTGTTTATTTACTAGAAGTCGGAATTTTCCTAATAATGTAAACCTCAAAATTAACGATACCAACCTACAACTGGTGGGTAGCGTCAAATACCTTGGACTGTGGCTGGATCGCTCCTTGCGATGGGGAAAGCACATCAATGAGACCAATGAAAAAGTACTAAAATTCCTTAATGCTTTTAAAGTTTTAAGTGGTCCTGGCTGGGGCGTACACCCCAAGCACCTTAGACGGTTATATTTGTCGACAATACGAAGCAGACTAGACTACGGCAGTATGCTATATGACAATAGCTGCAAGTCTCACCTATATAAACTTGATAAAGTCCAGAACCAAGCTATGAGAGTGATAGGTGGATTTATCAAAACGACTCCTATACATGTGATGGAATCCGAACTTTGTCTTCAACCACTACACATCCGTAGATACTTTTTAGCTGGAAAATATTTATTAAAAATCAAGTCATTCCAAGATAATCGAATCATACAATTATTAGAGGAATTTAATACATCCTGCTTGAATAGTCCGTTTTGGAGACAAAAGAAAAAGCCCTTGCTTGTTTTGCTTTACGCCGATTTAAAAGACACGTCTTTGCATTCAGCACGTCAGTTAGAGATGTTCTCTTTTGAGACCTGGATTTCAAACGTAGATCTTTCTAATAATATTAAATTTATAAAATCAATATTTAAAGCTAAAAGACAATACAATGTGTTGGAATTGCAAACAATATGTACTGACGTGATGAATGATTATGAGACGTACTACAAAATTTTTACAGATGGATCCAAGAATAATATGAATGATTTAGGTGCAGCTGTTTTTGATGAACAATTGGGATGCGGGTTTAAATTTAAAATAAATCCTAACGTATCGATAATGTACTTAGAACTTTTTGCAATTGCTGAAGCTTTGTCATACGCAGAAACAATAAATAATAATAAGATCGTAATCTTTACAGATTCAAAAAGTTCGCTACAACATTTGGCTCGCTGTACCTCGACATTTCGAGGAACACCGATAGCCTACACCATAATAAGTTCACTTTTGCAGTTTAACGCTAGATCTACAACTATAGTCTTGCAATGGATACCATCACACGTGGGGGTCAAGGGTAATGAAATAGTAGACAAACTCGCAAAAGAAGCTTGCAGCGACGGTATTGATGTGCTTTTGCGCCCATTTTATTCCGACTGTATACATCAAATAAAGAAAGCAAGTTATAACATGTGGCAAGAACATTTTGACAGAAGATCAAAGGAGAAAGGTATATGGTACAAAACGATCCAGCCACAGCCACCCAAACTGCCGTGGATTGACAATGGCAGAAGTAGAATAGACCTGATCCTTATGATGCGTCTTCGTTCCGGGCACATGCCATTGAACAAATTTGCATACTTAATGAAAAAAACAAATTCACCCAACTGTAGTGTCTGCAATGTGCCAGAGGATGTGGTCCATATCTTAATGGAATGTGCCCGAAACGAAGACTTTAGAAGAAGAATTTTTAGGGATTCCGTAAACTTGTACGCTGTCGGTTTATTGAACACCGTGTTGGCTTACCCGCTTTCAGCCAAAGCAGCGAAAGTGTTGCGGATGGTTAGGATTGGCATCGAAAAAAGAGAATAATATCTCGAGTTTGGATGGCAATCCTGGCCATTTTTGCTGTGTACCTTATAATATTAGGATTAGTAGATAATGTATTTATATTATTGTTTAGGTACCTATCTAATTATTAATTCTGTTATTCTACAGAGAGGCATATTCGCTAAGCGAATAATCTCTAAAAATAAAGATTAAAAAAAAAAAAAAAAAGTCATGGTCAAATAGGTATTTTACATTGACATTGAATATCTTACAGCTTACATATTATTACTATTTTATTTATATTTATCCATCCACTTTTGTTGTAGCTGTAAGTTTTCTGAACAAAAAAAAAAGTGTGTGTGTATGCAATTCACACACGGCAGAAGTGTAACTTCAGAAAAGAAGCCTACGAGAGAATGAGACAAATATAGGTAACTTGTGTTCTATCTCATTCTCTCGCATGCTAAAGCCTATTATGAACATGTTTGTCTCTTTAGTGTCGCTTTTTCGTTTCATCGAATTTTCAAATCACAACGATTCTAAAGAAGTTTTACTTCAATAAAATATGCCTTATTTATTTTTTAACTATGCTTTTAAAAGCGCTTTTCATTCGAATTGTCGACTCTAATGAAAAGGTGGAACATGATAATATTATAAACCACTAGATGATTCCCGCGACTTCGTCCGCGTGGACCAAGATTTTTCGATTCCCTCGGAAACTCTTGAATTTTCCGGGATAAAAATGTAGCCTATGTCCTTCCCCGGGATATAACCTACCCCTGTACCAAATTTCATTAAAATCGGTTGAAAAGATGGGCCGGGAAAGCGTAGCAGACAGACAGACAGACAGACAGACAGACAGACAGACAGACAGACACACTTTCGCATTTATAATATTAGTATGGATTTTACCAGGTTTACCAGGCTGGTAGGATTTAGCTGGACGGTATGTTGTATGTACCTACAGCTCATTTACAGATTTAGTTCCGATCCGCAGTGGAGACCAATCCTTAGGCTGATTTTCCACCAGAGATGTGCCATGCAGCTACACTGTGAGGAGGTAAAAGCTAAGCTACGAAACTATGTGACCGTTTCATCTCTCTACCATAGAATGCATCTCTCCATATACAACAAAACATAGCTTCGTTGTAAACGTTTCCACCAGTGCTAAACTATGTGGAGCAATGAAAATGATTGGTGGTTATGTCACCGTAAAATTGTTAAAACCGTTAGATTATAATCTAACTCGCGAAATTGTAAACTGTCGAATGATTACAATATAACGGATTATTTTTCGGTAGATTGTAATCTGTCAGGTTTATTAACCCGATAGAACCTAATTACTACTTGATTATTTATGTCGAACCCTAACCTAACCTAAAAGAAAGAGACAAGAAAACGTAAATACAATGAATATTTCAAAAATTAACACTTAAAACATTGAACGGTTCACAATCTTTTGAATGTTTACAATCTATCGAAATAAAAAGCGTTAGATTACAATCTTACGGTGACAGATACACATACATCCATAGCAACGTAGCATACCTAGCTGTACCTCGTAACACATCTCTATTATCTAGTGTATAAGCAGCCTAATTCAGTAGGTACAGCTATTTCAAATGTTGTCCAGCTGTTTTGGGTGAAATATTCCAGCAAAAATGGAGAAATCTACTCCCGGGAAAGAGTCTTCAGAAATCGAATGTCTATTCATTTAAAACGAAAAATATGAGTTACTAACTAATGCCCGCTACTTCGTCTGTGTGGTTTAAGATTTTTTTATTCCTTAATTTTCAGGGATAAAATGTAGCCTATGTCACTCTCCGATCCTCAACTATACCAATGCCAAAAATCACGTCGATCCGTTGATCCGTTGCGGCGTGATTAAAGGGCAAACCAACAAACCAACAAACAAACACACTTTCGCATTTATAATATTATAAGTATAATAATGCGATCGAATTTCAGAGAAAATCCGCAGAAAAATACTCTAAATTGATAAGTGAAGGCCGCTGAAAGTAACTGTTAAGAATGTAGCAAAGTTACTATATGTGACCATTGACAATAATTACTTCACTGTTTACCATCATATACTTATGTAATGCATATTTTGTTAGTTTTTCGTGAATCATAATTATAATCCATATAATCAGATGGCAATGATTAAATCAAATCAAATATTCATTTATTCAATTTAGGTACACTGTCGGTAGGTACATTTATTGATGTTTATTACTATATAAAACATGATGGTGATAATCAGGTACGGTATCTTAAAATTAAAGCTACTAATAATTAGATAATTTATAATTATTATTGATGGAAGTGCGTAATAGACGATTAGATTAATGTATCAAATACCTAGCATTTAATTCATGAAAATTAGGTACCTTCTAGCTATTTTAGGTAACATTTACAGAATTTGGAAATTGGTTGGAAAGCAGACTTCGATGTTTATTGTAGCTTTGTTCTTCTTTGGAGAGAATTGAAGTTTCTTATCAATTCAAAAAAGTTTATCTATTCGTAGGTTTCAAAAATTGTGTAAAAATAAGAAAAAAATGGCAGGGAAGCTCGTCTCACTTCATGAGATATCTACCATTGATAGTTTATGAGGCTGTAAAGGAGAAATCAAAAGTTCAAAGGAAAAAAGATCAGCAGGTTCTTTATGAGATATCTACCATTGATAGTTTATGAGGCTGTAAAGGAGAAATCAAAAGTTCAAAGGAAAAAAGATCAGCAGGTTAACGCAGCCAGAGTTCTGGGTACATCTGCTTTTTTAAATCTAATAAACAAAATTCATATTTCAAAAATGAGACAGGGGCTTGAAAGGGCTTATTTCCAAGTAAGCTAGATTGGTCCAATCAAATGCGTAAATTAAATTACTAAAAATACCCTTCCGGTTAAAGAATCCATCAAGATTAGGAAATCACTCGGAATTCGTGTACATACCAAAGCTTATTACGAACTTTTTTGTAATAAATTACAATATATAGAAACTTTTTGATTTGATACTCAATTTAAAAACCGAACAATATGACTATTGACAGCGGTGGCAATACTTTACCTTTTGACATTCAGAATGATAAGAAAATACGAAAATAACCTGAGAAAATGTTAATTTTTCAGAGAAAATACATTCTTTTTCTGAAATTCTAGGAACGATAAAAAGATAAAAATAATAACAATTAAAACAACAAATCAGTACAAGGAAAGATAAAAACGAAACTAGAATGACAATAAAAAGAAATTATCATGATAATGAATTATTTATGAACTGAAATATAAACGAACACTTTAGAGTTAACAATGCAACAATAATGGATTTTATGTTTCAATCTTTTGTTTAAATAATTCTTAAGACTTATTTTTTAAGGGCAAAAGCAATATAAGATATTGATAACAATGATTGATGATAGATAACAATTCAGGACTATCGTAAGTGTTTATTTTAGGTGATAATCACGTGCGATCCAGTGAGAATATTCTTTTTCTTATTATTAAGTTAGGAGTGAAGAATACTACTGCATAATATGTAGATATGATACAAATACATTACAGAAACACAATTATTCGTGATGTATTTCAGCTCCAAAATTACATAAATTCGTCTTCTATAAAGTCAAAATGCAAATAAAGAATATTAAATTGAAAATTGAAGGATTCAAAAACAGAATTGAAACAAGCACCTACCCGATTATGCGTAAGTAAGTATAGGTAGCATTTGAGAATTAGCAAGGGAATAGTCATCAAATATATGAAGTGAAAAATGGTTTGTTACTTGCTTTGAAGCGTCTAAAGCACACAGTAAAATCCATGGCCAAGGGTAATGCTTACGTACTGCATAATACAATGTTATCGTTGAAAGAAAAAAATCAGGCAAAATTTCCCCATTGTTTCAGGTTTACAGAGATAAAGAAAAAAATAGCAAAATATCACAAATGAGGAAAAACAATAACAAAATATTCAACAATAAAAGGGTTTTTGTAATCTGTGACGGTGATCAATAAAAAAGAATTGATTCTTCCTGCTCTCTATTTAATTTTCCAGATGGCAATGATTTTGCTTTTGATTAATCCTAATGACTTTGTAATGCCTTAGTTAAGTAAACAAAATATCATTACATTATTCATATTAATGATGTTTTAAACAAACACACACATCGTAAGTAGGTACACATAATTTTAAGAAAAATAAAAATAAAGGAGAAGTACGGTATTCTTTACGGTATGAGGTGTCTTACTATAATTGCTATCAATGAGACAAAACATCAATTTATTCTATGAGTAACCTTAGATAATGATTCATTAGAAATATAGTTTCCATTGTTTAATCGATGGAATGTTTAAATTGCCTACCTTTTCTTCGCTTTTTGTTCCAGGGTAAAAACTTTCTTTTAGTTCTCTAACCACTCTCTACTTGTTATTCAATTCCCGATGTTAATGTATATTAAGCTCCTTGAAATAAACTTCTTTATTATAATCAAATCAAATCAAGTCAATAAACAAGTGCTTTTGAATCGTCGAGTGAATCTACTGCTGCACTGGCTCGAAATAACCAGAAAAAAACTCGGTGCTTGCTCTTTTAAAAAAATCTAAAATTACAATAATTATTAAGATACATTACTTGTGTATCTTATTCTACTGCAGTCCCAAGCATAACTGGAGCGTGTCAAATCTCTTCTGTCTTCATTCCCATGCCCTCATCCCATTTCATTTGGGGGTTGAGCGTATCAAATCCACGCTCTGTATTATTACAATAAGTATGGTACTTAGTGTAGTCTGTTTGGTTTTTCAGAAGAAGGAGGAGAGATGGTGGAACACGCTGATGCAGGTGGCTGTCCCGTTCTTCATCGCCGGCTGCGGGACCATTGGTGCCGGCCTAGTCCTCGGCAGTGTCAGGGTTGGTATTCTCTTTCTTTCTCTTAAAGGGAGCGATTCCACCCGTTATTAGAATTCCACTCTACGTTACTAAGCTGTGGACGTTTGTCAATTTTCAAACCCACCAATCGTTATAAATGATAAATGATTTATTTATTTCACATAGTACAACTTGTGTTACTTATGAAACGTTATGACTCTACCACCGGTTCGGAAAGGTGATTCTACTGAGAAGAGCCGGCAAAAAACTCAGCAGTTGCTCCCATTCCATAGCCCATACAATTGAAATTGAATAGGTTACTTATAGAAACCTGGTGCCCCGCCCATTTCCACTAGACTCTAGACTTCTAGAGCTTCGCAACGTCGGCTACCCTAGCTCTTCTACGAATCCCTTCATTGCTGGTTTACTTCATCGTCAATGCGATCATACTATATCATACTAATATTATAAATGTGAAAATGTGTTTATTTGTTGGGTTGTCCTTCAATCACGCCGCAACAGAGCAACGGATCGACGTGATTTTTTTGCATGGGTATAAATGAGGACCTGGAGAGGGGCATAGGCATTTTTATCCCGGAAAGTTAAGAAGTTTCCTTTAACCACGCGGACAAAGTCGCAAGTATCGGCTAGAAGACTATAGGTATAATTTCGTAGATACCTAGTCAAATACAAATCAAATAATATCAAATAAATATTATAAATGCGAAAGTTTGGATGGATGGATGTATGAATGGATGTTTGTTACTCAATCACGCCCCAACGGCTGAACGGATCTGATGAAATTTGGCACAGAGATAGATTATAGTCTGTAATAGCACATAGGCTATTATTTATCCCGGAAAATGAAAGAGTTCCCGCGGGAACCAAAAAACCTCAATCCACGCGTACGAAGTCGCGGGCATCAGCTAGTTATCTATAACCCTTTTCATCAAAGACTATCAATCACTGATTTTGATATAATCAACCAAGTTGTTAACAACACAATAACAAAGTCCAGCTTTTATCAATAAAATCTATCGGTTTCGGTAAAATAAAGTAGCTGTGTGATAAAAATCTTAAAACAACAAAATATTATACTATCTTTTAATGTGACCTGAGATTGTATAAGTAGATAAAATCGCGCGTGGCAGAATTAGGCGCCATTCAGATGGACTACAGTACATCGGTAAACATTCTGACAAACAGTGGTCAGGTGTGTGCCACAGGCCGCTGATTAAAATATTAGATGGTAACTAGTCCGTTTGGATTTAGTTTTTTCTTAGTTTTCCGGGATAAAAAGTAGCCTATGTCCTTTCCCTGGATACAAACTATCCTTAAATCAAATTCATCATCTCAATCATCAAAATCGGTTAAAGAGATATTTTTTTTTGATTCCCGCGGTAAATCTTGAATTTTCCGGGATAAAAAGTAGCCTTTGGCCTTCTCCGGGATACTACCTATCGCTGTACCTTTACGGTACGGTCGGTTATGGTATCTTAAAACTAAAGCTACAGTAATAAACAGTAATAAATAATAATACAATATTTTACATTTCATCAAAATCCTTTGAACAGATGGGTCAAGTAGGTATGATGGGATGGGAAAGGTAAGTAAGTATAGCGTAGCAGATAGACAGACAGATAGACACACGTTAGCATTTATAATATTAGTTTGGATTATAGATATATGGGTTATTTAAATTTGTATTTCCGAATTGAGGTTTTTCGAAAGACTCGTGGGAACTCTTTGATTTTCCTAAATAAAAGGCAGCCTATACCCATCTGTAGTCGCACTTTCTCCAATACCACCCCAATGTCCACATAGCCGGTAGGATGACTAACATGCACGGTCACCGAGTAGTTAACCTGGTCTGTGGCCACGGCCGAAGCCTCTAACCACACCAAACCTGAGACAGTTCGATAACTTTAAAAAATCCCTTACCAGGGACCATGCCCGGAACCCCACTTCAAGGAAGTCGTCGATATAATTATACTCGTACGTATTTAAGCATTATAGTTTAACATGGTGCCTGTTTTTTTTTTCAGAATTGGGAAGTGTTTCTGCAAGTGAATGCCATATTCGTCCTAGTGCCATCTCTATCTGGGTTAAAAGGTACATATCATCATTTTTTATCATTATCATCATCATCATCTTAATGATTACTACAATTAGGCACATAATCATTCGACGGAAACGTCTATGAAACGATTTCGCTTCTGTCGCTCACCCAGGACAACGACTTTTAATTTTAGTATGGAATATGGATAAACCTTTTTCATGACTATAATAAATAGGTCCCGTCATAGATCATTGACTTTAACGTAATCCCTGCGCGGGTAGCATGGTACAACCATTACCGAGGGTGTATCGCTCAGTGCGCAAGTAAACAGTCAGCGATCTTTTTACGTGACGGGACACAGACCATTAGGTTTACTCACAGACCATTCAACCAATTGACTGAGCAAAGCGTGCCCCCTCACCAGCCAAACGTTAGCACTATCAGTACTAACGCTACGTTTTGTGCCTATAGCCGCCCTCAGTCCGTATTCGACCGTGCTCGGAAATTGATCGAGTAAAAAACGAAAAATAGGCCTCTCTGTAGCATTAAATGGTGTGGAAAGAGAAGCAATACCTCCAGCTATGTATAGAATGGGATATTACATAAGTAAGTGTAGTTTTGTAATAATAAATGAAAATCATCAATACGCAAAAAAATTAAAAACATAAAAATATTTACCAAAATGAAAAGGAACCCGTTGATGTCTTTCAGTTTTCCTTTGTCTTTCACATGTTGTAGTTCTACATATCTCCGTCTCTTCCACGCATAGCCCAGTGTAGCCCGTGTAACTATCGATAAATTATATCGATAGCCTTAGACTACTTGAATGCCAATAAATTAATTTACTGAGTAAAAACTTATATTTCATTAAATTCCGAACAATTCTTAAGTAGAAGAACAGGTTAGATGTCTATTATTTATTTGATTAAAAGTTGTTGTTGAAAACTTAAGTTCTTTAGTATAGAACTTGGGCACCTGGGCAATTAAAAAAAAAATTATATATCAGATAATTCACTATAATCATACTTATGATTGTCTTTTGCTGTTTGAATAAAATTATTTGTATTGATTTTCCGATGGTAATTTTTATCGATATATTTTAGTCCCGCAGCGGGCAGCCCAAGTGCCGCGGTAACATATACTTTGTACTTATAACTGTGTAAAGTTGACCTTGAGCCAGCCAATAAGAAATGCTATTATTACCTCGTCCCCCACCTGAAAGTGGTGAGATGTGTTTCAAAGCGAAAATGTGGCTATTAGCTCTCAATAGGTTTACTACTCGGTGTGACGGGACCTATACGTGACTTTTCAGGTTATTTCCAATTACATACGGATTAACGAGTAGTATCACAGGCTGTGATAAATACAATGTAACTGGTCACTATTGTACACTTACACTATTACGTTGTAGCGATTCGCTTCGCTGTCAAGTCAATTGAAGTTACAGCCATCTAATACATGACTTAGAAGCCGTCATAAAATTATCGCCGATTGCACGCCACGTGATGATAAGTGGTAATGTTCTCTATTGCAATTGAGGGGAATGATTGTTGCATTGTTTGTTAATACGCTTGTAAGAAAGCTTATTATAGGTACATACTGTTGAACTTGAAGATTATGTACTTACTTTAATGATAAAAGAGCATGGATTTGGCTCGCTCCAGCAATGACTGAAGCAACAAGTGAATATAATTAAAATTATTAAATAATACGACTGCTCTGCCGTAGACACACATACATACACCAACCCTGAAAACTGAAAACATAACACTCCTTTTTTGGGCAGTCGTGTAATAAAAAATAACATTTTTATTAAATGATATTTTTTGTGAATCACTGGATATTGAACTATAGTGTTATATATTTTTGGAATCTACTCATCATTTTCTAGATGATGATTATATAGTTAATCTTATTTTCGAATTTTTTTTTCAACTTTAGTCTTTAATGCGAAACCATGGTCACCCCATAATTTTTTTGAATTTTACTAGCCTATGTCACCCGGAATAAGCTAGGGATTCTAACGATACCTCATTTATCAAAATCGGTTCAGGCGTATAGAAGTCATGGTAGAATATACAAACTCACATACATACATACATACATGAACCCTGAAAACAATATACTCCTTTTTTCAGGCAGTCGTATAAAAAGGATAGCGGTTACTTATGTATTTACGAGTACAAATTGATGTAATTATAAATGAATTAAAAAAAAAGAGCAACCACCGAGTTTCTTGCTGGTTTTTCTCAGTAGGAATGGCATTCCGAACCAGTGGTAGATTCACTCGACGATTCAAAATAAGTTTATTTGAATAAAAAAATACGAGTTTGAGTTTGTACCTAATAGTTGTAGTTTTAAATCGTAAACACGCAACGGACAAGGAAATTCGTCTGCCGAACAAGAAGTCCACGTTAATGTCTCTTTTATATGGAGCGCACACACTTTTATGCGATAGGATAAAACGTTTATTGTCCTCCTCCGATGCGGACATTTCACGCGGTTTGTTCTGCTTCTGCGTGGTCCACAGTTTCACATGTTAAAACTTATACTTACTGGTAATTCAGGCACGTAGGTACCTAATACCTATGTCGAAAGTTTTGGAGAAGGACATACTTCATCCAGGTGGAAAATTTAGGTTTAAAATCGCGTGGTCGCGAAGTCACCTTGATTTTCCGGGATAAAAAGTAATTGTCCTTCCCAGGAATGCAACGGTTAAAATCGGATGAAAATGTGGGCGTAATGAAAGCGTAGCAGACAGACATATAGACAGACGTACATAATTTATAATCTTAGTACTTAGTATGGATTGATCCTTTTTAAGTTATCATCAAAGTCGATCCCGGATACCTAGGTAAATTTTACGGTATTTTTCCTATACAAAGGACGTACATTCCATAATTTATTCTTGAAGTTCATCACGTTTTTTCATGCAAGATATTCATAATCTTTGGACT
Source organism: Erebia epiphron (assembly GCA_963932025.1). Classification (NCBI taxonomy): domain Eukaryota; kingdom Metazoa; phylum Arthropoda; class Insecta; order Lepidoptera; family Nymphalidae; genus Erebia; species Erebia epiphron. The sequence continues at coordinate 27,113,946 of OZ009947.1, read as the reverse complement.
TTGGTCATATCTAATAATAATATAATTATTAGGTTTCATATTGGTAGCTCTTAGACTAGGGGCAGAACCTCTTGTAGTGACTAGTAGTAATCAGTCAGTGATCATAGATAATAATTGGAGTATTTTCCACATCAGACATAGGTATAATGTAGGTATTCGACACACTTTTTCAAGTGTTTGATGTTTTCTTGGAATCCAAAGAATAGTAATAACATAGGTAATTGGGTACCTTTCTAATATATTTGGTGTATTATATATTTTTATTGTATATGTATTGTACTCATAGGTAAATTGATAGCTTTTAATAATAGTTTTGTCAAAAGAGTTGGTACATATTATATTAATAACTGTTTATTTACCAACATCATACTTCATACTGATCATACTAATATTATAAATGCTAAAGTGTGTTTGTTTGTTGGTTTGTCCATCAATCACACCGCAACGGAACAACGGATCGACGTGATTTTTGGCATGGGTATAGGCTATAGTTGAGGACCTGGAGAGTCACATTGGCTAAGTTATAAGGTTCTGACAGATGGACGGACGGACGGATGGACGGACAAGTGCAAATTCACTCAAGTAGACTCAGAGACTAATTAGTTCCCGTGGGAATAAAAAAAGTATATTAATTGATATAATAGGCAGGTACCCATTTACTTAATCTAGCTGATAAACGAACTGAATCAAATTGAAGAATTCTCTGATAAGTAAGTGATTCATGATTGTAATAATATCATATAATATACCTAATAACATTTAACTCGTTGGCCTCGATTATTCTATACTAATATTACAAATACGAAAGTGCGTAGGTATCTGTTGCTTCTTCATGGCCCACTTGTTTTGAGGGTTTTGATAAAATTGTGTACTTACACAGATAATTTGCCGTCGCGATTTTAGAATACCTACGCGTGAAAAATACGCGCTAATACGCGTGAAAAATCGGGGACCTAGTATAGTGAGCTTGCAACTATTTTGTTTCCTTTGTCTTACCTATCCAGTTTGTAGGTCTATAGGTAGGTTTGCGTAAAAGGTAGGTTTGCAACCGTTATGGTACTACTAAATATGTCTTTCCAGTCAAAATTAGCATACTCTATTAGTTACAGACTTGAAATTTGGAATAGTTAGTAATGATTACCCTTTTACTAATACAAAAGAGACTGAAGTGTGAGGGTTGAAATTTTAAAATGGGTTTACTAGATCGAGTGAGGTATTATAAAAGGGCTTCATTTGCAAGTTCTAGAATATGTTTTTATTATTTAATATTTTTATTCAGTTCTGTTGACCGGTAGTAAATAGTAATTTAAGTACCTATTATAAATCTATGCTGTTGACGGCTGTTATTCTTCAGTATTTTATCTTTTTTAATCTGGCGCGCGATAGTAATGTCTGATTTGCAATCGATGTGATTCAGGTGTGCCACTTGTGAATCTTGTTCAAGATAGTATTTTTACCAAAACAAATCATGCTATCATGAATTGCTTTACCTTTTATCAAGCGGAAAGTTTTAACTTGGGGGTACTTTGTACAAGATTGTATAGAACATTTAGATACGGGGATAGTTTTAGTCGATGACAAGCCTTATTCCATACTTCCATACTAATATTATAAATGCGAAAGTGTATCTGTCTGTCTGTCCATCTGTCTGTCTGCTACGCTTTCACGGCCCGTCTTTTCAACCGATTTGGATGAAATTTAGTACATGGATAAGTTGTATCCCGGGTATAGCAGTTATATATTATGTATTCAACTCATACCTCATACCTTACCTACATATATTTTTGATCCCTTGACGGGTTGCTAAGAAAATATTATTTTTATTCCATAGCAAACCTTCAATGGATAGGAAGTCGCTTAATTATTTAAAAAAAAAATGCGTACATTGGCTTTTTCGTGGTTTAAGATATTTATTGTCTCAGAAAGAATTTTACAATTCACTTATTTGAGACTTACAGGCTAACATTACTTAATAAGAACATTACATTTCGAGCGCACAGGATTAAGTTTACTATAATAATTATTAGTACTTATAATATTACTATAATTTACAACAAACACAATAATTCTAAACGAAATACAACTCAGTTTCTCTTAAATTTATAGTGAGGGTAGTCTTAGGCATTAGCTGTACGAAACAACAACTTGAACTAAAACATACCTACCAAGTACACGGATAGCACAGTGCGGATAGTCTGCCACGGAACTGTGTAAACATGGATATATCTTAACTAGAAGTGACCAAAGTTTAATTCTTCTATCATATTTTAATTATTTAAAAAATAAATAAATAAATCATTTTATTTTCCAGAAATATATATATAATTTAGTATTTAAGTATTTTAAGTATTTAGTTTTTATAGGATAAGTAAATTTTAAGTAGTTTTTGAAGATGTACCTTCTTTGGCAGTTTGGTATATAACTATAAATTATAATGTTTAACTGTGTGTTTAAGTTTTGTTAGTAAAGTGGGCTTTTAGGAGTTTTTTGAATGTGTGTATGCTTTTGCACTCCTTAATATTTTTCGGAAGTTTATTATATAACTGAGCACTTTCAAAAGTAATATTTCGCTAACCATAGTTGGTTCTTGGGGGGCGTAAAATTATGTTATTGGCACTTCTTAAACGTTGCAGTTGAGGATATTTATTTTTGATTGTAAAAGTTATGTTTGAATGTATTTCTTTTGATAATAATTTTCGAATTAAGATACAAGTGTAATATTTGTATGTATTTGTTATATTCATTAGTTTAGTTTCTTTATATATTTTTTCTGTTGATGTTAAAAAATCGTAGTTAAATAATACTTTAATCAATTTATTTTGTGCCGTTTGTAATATTTTAAGATTACTATTAGCTGCAGATCCCCATACTTGGATTAAGTAATCTAAGTGTGGCTTCACTAGGGAGTTATAGATTAAATAGCGGACTTTATGGGGTAGGCAACGTATTATGCTGCGAAGGGCTCCAGTTAGAGATGCTAATTTAGTTTTGATATTTTTAATGTGTGGTTTCCACGTGAGCTTATTATCTAAAGTTAAACCTAAATATTTTTCGCAATCTGACCTACTAATATTAATATTATTTATTTTAAGTGGTTCAAAGTCCTTAATTTTTTTTATTTTTAGCTGCAAATATTACATAGTGGGTTTTGTTTACATTAAGGGTAAGCAAATTACATTGAAACCATACATGAAGTAGGTTAAGATCACTTTGGGCATCTTGAATTATCTCTTCAATTTTATTTCCATAATAAAACAAGGTGGTATCATCGGCATATAGTGATAGTTCCCCTTTAAGCCCAAGTTTACTTATATTGTTTATATAAATCAAAAACAATATGGATCCAAGAATCGAGCCTTGAGGAACTCCGTAAGTTATTAGTTTTTTAGTGCTTTGGTATTCACCAATCTTAACTACTTGGAAACGATCAGTTAAATAGGATTCAAAAATTTTGTGAGCGTTATCGGTGATACCTATGTGTTTTAATTTGTCCAAGAGAATTTTGTGGCTAACTGTATCGAACGCTTTTTTAAGATCTATAAATATGCCAAGAGCAATTTTCTTTTCGTCTATATTATTTTTTATTTTAGTAACTAAGTCAACAGTAGCAGACAATGTATTTGATTTTGATCGAAATCCATATTGTTTAGGATATAGATAATCAATGGAGTTCAAGTAAGATTCTAGTTGATTGTAAATAACTTTCTCAAAAATTTTTGATAATACTGGGAGTACGGAGATGGGTCGATAATTGCCAGGATCTGTTTTCGTTCCAGATTTGTATACAGGCGTCACTTTGGCTATTTTTAGACTCGCGGGAAAACTACCATTTTGTAAACAGATATTTACACACCGAGTGAGTTCGTCAGCTATGGAGATTTTAATAGACTTTATAACTTTAGTATTTATGCAATCAATTCCGGAACTGGTATTGACGTCTAACTTATCTATTATTTCAATGATTTCTTTTGTTGTTGTTATGTTTAGTTTATTAAGGCCAAAGTTAGGATTATTAACGTTAGGTGTTGCATCGGTATAGATTTTGTTATTATGGTACTTTGTTTGAATAGCTTCCGCTAGCAATAAACCAATAGTTGAGAAAAAAGTGGATACATGGTCGAGTAGGGTTTTCTTTTGTGGTGTTTCACGAGTACAGTGTTCAGTGTTGATCTTGTTTATAATTTTGAAACCGTTTTCTTTGAGCGTGTCCTTATAATCTTCTACTGAGTTGTCCGGGGCCAGTAAATCAAAATTAAAGTCTCCAAAAATTACTGCTCTTTTCTTGCGATTTAGTTGTATAGAAAGAGTGTCTAGAAAGTTTTTGGCGTTTGTTCGACCAGGTTTATATATAGCTCCAATGTCCACGGATAGCTTTTCTAGATGTATCCATAAGTAGTGGTTATCGTCTTGTGAGAGGTCTTCAATTAAACTATGTTTTATTTTGTTATTAGCAAAGATCGAGACTCCTCCGCCAATAGCATTTTTTCTGTAATGATAATAGTGAGTGTAACCTGGTATACGAAGTCTTTTGGCCTCTTCATCGCTTTTAATCCAAGTTTCTGTTAAAATTACAAGATGCAACGTATATTTAAAGGAATGCACTATACATCGTAACTCATCAAGTTTTCCAGGTTTGACTATGCTCCGCGCGTTAGCATATAGACATTTCAGTGATTTTTTATTAGTTATTAAGCCATCATAATTGTTTAAAACTTGGTATGTGGTGCATTTGTCTTTTTTATTACGATTACTTAAGGCATGGCGTTTTTTGGAAGAGAACTGACAATTTTAGGCACGCCTTTAATATACTTGATTCGTAGGCTATCTTCTCCGTTTGCAGTCCGACGTTTCAGTTCGTCTCTGAGATTTTTAAATCGTGCTTGCTGAAATGGCGTTTGGTCCGAAAATATTGTTATTGCTTCGTTCTTCAACTTACTTCTATTTCGAAGTATAATCTTGGTTGTATGTTCTGATTCAAAGCAGGCCTTGATGGGACGATTTTCACTAGGTTTATATTTCCCGATTCTTATAATTTTGATGGGTTCAGGGCTATCTTTTGAGATAGCTTTAATAATGTTCATCACCTCAATTTTGTCTTTATTCTGTCGGTCTCTAAAGTCAGTGCATTGCGGTTCCGGTATGCCAGTTATTATAATATTTTTCTTTCTCAGAGTCTGATCTGTCATTTCGGCCAATATATCTCCATATGAGGTTTCAGCAGTCATAGGTAGTTCATTCGGTGATGTCTTTAGTTTCTGCAGACCACACTCCAAGGTTGCTATTCTCGTCTCCATTGTTAGTGTAACACTAGTAATATTTTCTATATCAGCCTTAATTTTTTCGTGTTCTGTAGTTATAGTTATTAATTTTTGCTCTGTCTTGTCAATACCAGACTTGATTTCTGACATTTGCTCTTTTATAGTTGCTATATCATTCGCTAATTTGGTGGAGCTTTCCTTTTGTGTGTTTATAGATGTAGCTAATAATGCCATCATCTCAGCCATTTGTTTTTGTATATCCGTTAGCTGTTCATTCATATCACTGTCAAGGCAATATTTACGTTTATTCCAAGATTCAAATAGGAAATCCGATAATTGCCCATACAGCACAAGCTTTTAGCGTGAGTTAAGATAAGTCAACGCCATCTATCTGCTTGTTGAAAAGCTTTTGTTTTTCGCAAATGAGAAAAAAGTACCATACAAGCCTCGGCCGAAATAGCAATTCACCTTGCGTTGCGCCTCGTCCTTCCAAAATCATTAATTGGGAAGTCCTCCCATATATATGTCAATATTACTCAGCCGTGAATTGCTTTATTTCCGGCTTGGGCAGTAATGTTCTATTGTTTTCGCAGGTAATCTGGACATGTGCCTCGCTTCCCGGCTGTCGACGCAAGCGAACCTGGGGAACATGACGTCGTCGCGAGAAGTCATATCCATGGTGGTTGGGAACATATCATTAGTTCAGGTTACTTTTTTCTTAAAATGAATATAATATAGCCTATCTGTCATCGGTTTTTTAGCCATAATTCCGCGATTGTGTAAGGAAATCGCACATTTGAACATTTTCAATGGTTGTGAAAGACTCAGTTCACTCTTTACAAATGTGGCCCGTGCAGGTCCTAAACAATAAAATTGCGTTCAATTTCGACATATTTTTATTGTAAGATCAGTAGAATTACAGACAAGATTAATTATAGACAGATAAATGGCGAAAACATTTACCATCAGCCATTTTTCGATGAGAAGGTTAATCGGAACTATTTAAGGTAGGTATTTATAGATGCTTTTTGACGTGCAGGTATCTATACATTATGCAGGTCTAAGTATACGTATGACAAACAATTAATATTACGATTTCCTTACATTTTGGCGGCGGACCCAGGGGTCTTATAAAAACTCTGGTAGCTCCGTTAGGATGTACTTATGTATCAACACTAGGTTTTACAATACACGGTGTTATTGTACGTGAATACGTAAATACATTTAACAATCGTTATCAGTGACAGCAAAAACCGGACAGTTTTTCGCGCCATCAGTTGTCAGTTGACAGTGACGGCTGCGTTCGGAACATGGACTATGGATCATGGATATAGGAATCGAATTCCATGGTTCTGAGACCGACGCAATCGCCACAACACAATCAGGGGAGCTGGATTTATAGCGCCGCCTTAACATATCGTTCCCCGGTATAGGTACAAGCAATAGTGGCGGCGACTGTGGTGGCGATGTTCGCTGTGACGGTCAACACCATCACCGACAGAGCATTCAACGGCAGCTTCGTGCTTCTGCTCATCGCTTCGGCCGTGTTCACCGCGACTACCACGTGTTTTGTGTTAGGTAAGCTCGGCGGAACGGTTCAAAGAACGGAGGAAATGGTGACCCGTTGTCCTAGGTGAGCGATGGAAGCGACGCCATGCGATGCGATGCGATACGACGCTGTATGACAGACGTTATTACGTGATCTAGTGGTTGGTCTAGTGGTTAGCACTGCGGCCGACGAGGTCCCGGGTTCGAGTCCCGGGTCGGGCCATTATAAAGTGTTGGGTTTTTCCGATTAGAAATTCTCAGTACTAGCCCGGAGTTAGGAAGTTGGCGGTGTTACACCCCCGTGCGTCGGAGAGCACGTTAAGCTGTCGGTCCCGGTTATTATCACTAACATGATAATAGTCGTTAAAGCCCGCCAACCCGCATTGGAGCAGCGCGGTGGGTGTAAGTTCTAGTTACCTCTCTCCTATGAGAGTGGAGGCCTGTGCCCAGCAGTGGGACGTTAATGGGTTGTAGTGGTGGTGGGTTATGACAACGTTGGTCACGTGAATGGTCAGCTACTGTTTGACACTATCGCGTCATATACTGTCGCGTTGCCGCGTTTGTCCCTCACCTAGGACAAAAGGTAAAGCGACGAGACAAGCGAAACAATGCGATACGACACTATAATATAAAATGACGCGACAACGTAGGCCACGTGAAGGGTCAGCTACTGTTTGATATACTGTCACGTCGCGTCGTATCGAGTCGCGATGTCGCGTTTGTCGCTCACGAAGGGCAACGGGCTACCTACTCTAGGCCACACGTACAAAGCAATTGATTGGAAGGATTCATAGATGCTTAGTCTTTAAATAAGAAATTGTTTTAAAAACTTTTTCAACAATTTCGGTCCTCCGACTTCCAGTAGTAACATTTGGAATTCTGTGCAGATTTTGTGATGGTGATGGTGATATTCGGATCACAGAAGTTCAAAGTGAACCCCGACAACGTGGCGACCCCCCTCGCAGCCTCCATCGGCGACATCGTCAGCAACTCTGTGCTCGCTGTCACCGCGCAGTACATGTTTGAGCAGATAAGTGAGTGAACACTTTACTCACTTTAATACTTTCTCTCTCTCTGCGTCGTATTCCTCATTACTAAGAGTCGTGACCCCTTTCAAAATAAACCTTTGGTGAGAGGAGCAAGGTGAAAGAACGGGATGGTGCAAAATAGTATAAAATAAAAAATAGACTACATAAACTTTACATACGCTAAGGCTGTATATATACACGTAAGGCTAAAATATACACATATACACACTTTGTTTTTCTTGGACCAATCAGACTCCCATAGTGTTGGAAGATTTTCCAGATCAATTTTGAGTATTAAAATAGATTTTGACCGTTTGGATTTCGAACTTTTTTTATTGAAAGAACACAGAACGAAATACATGAAATCCAGACGGGAAAAAAAGAGAAAAACATTACTTGACGTTAAAGACACAAAGCTGGAAGGTAAATGAAAATGAATCTTTCCTAAGGACGCATGCTGTAAGGCTCGGACCTCGGCTTAGGACCTGACGTTGGGAGTTGGGAAGAATGGGAGGTCGTTGGACTAGACTAGTGCGTACGCCCCCGAAGCCGAGGGTTGGAACCACGTCCGGGTGACGTAAGAGAAGTTTGCCCCTAAATTTACGTCATTATCATCATCGGCTGTTGTGAATCCCCTGTTGGACATTGGCCTCTTTCAAGTAGCGCCAACGTGCTCTTTCTTTGCTCTTTTCTATCCTAAACTCACGTGCCTTATATAAATTCCACAGAGATATCGCTGTGGCAGCCCATCGCGCTGCTGTGCGTGTACTACAGCCTGCTGCCGATCTGGGTGTTCATTGTGTGGCGGAACAAGTACACCAAGACTGTGCTCACCACCGGCTGGACGCCTGTCATTTCTGCGCTCTTCATCAGCGGGTGAGAATCGACTGCCTCTCCTCTGATGCGTGATCCTGATTGAATCATACTAAAATTATAATATCTCAAAAGCCGGCAACGCATTGGCGGTTCCCCTGGTGTTGCAAATGTTCATGGGCGGCGGTAATCACTTACCATCAGGTGGCCCACCGAAAAAATGCCAAAGTGTGTTTGTTTGATGGTTTGTCCTTCAATCACGCTGCAACGGAGCAACGGGTCGACGTGATTTTTTACATGGGCATAGTTGAGGACCTGGAGAGTGACACTTTATATCCTGGAAAATTAAGGAGTTCCCGTGGGAATCAAAAAAACTTATTCCACGCGGTCGAAGTCTCGAATAAAATAATAAAAAAATAAATGTTTATTTGGAATTACCAAGGACACAGTTAAAATACAAAAACAAAAATTCCTAGTACAAACCTTAGAAACTAAAGTGTTACACAAAAATAATTCTACTGATTTTCAATTCAATTATTGCCGACAGTCGTGACCACTTTTCATTACATCATCATCCAGTTAATAAAATTTTAATAGTGTGACATGAATTTATTAATATTTTATGTTACATAACATTCGTTAAACTGCAAATATGCAAATTTTGCAAAATAAATGATCTTATGATTTATTTTTCATCATTTCAACCACTTCTGAGCAGGATAATCTCCTCTCAGTATAACCGTTTGACCTAAGTCCACCACGCAGGCCAACTGTGGATTGGCAAACTTCACACACCATTGAGAACTTTTTAACAACGCTTCCAGTCCAGGTTTGCGGATCCAGCACCTTGGGACCCCAAGTTCAATCGGCTTCGCAACTCGTTGAGCTATTTATAATTAAGTATTTTGGTTTCCAGTGTCGGCGGCATAGTCCTGGACCAAGCGGTGGACCAGTTCCGAGGCTACGAGGTGTTCCAACCCATAGTGAACGGCATCGGCGGTAACCTTGTGTGCGTGCAGTCTTCGCGGCTGGCCACACACCTGCACCAGACGGCCATCCCCGGGGAACTGCCCGAGAACACCAGGATCATCGAGTGGCCGTGGAAGACGCTGTTCTTCGGAAGTGAGTTATTGAAGCTGTTACAGTCTTAAAGTCTTTGCCTGTGCTGTAAGCAGTAGTATAGGACAATAGGGATGATGACAACTCAATCAAACTTACAAACGCGCTTCTAGTATGGAATTTTGTATGACGTAGTTGTGACGTCATAAAATTTCAACTCACATTTTTCTTTAATCTATAGTTTAAAAATGGTTAACAAACTTAAAACTAACCTTGGATGTGAATTTTAGGTCTTTTGAAAGACCCTCTATTTAATAATCAGTGAGAAATAGTTAATTATTTTTGACCCCCATGAAATGAGGATATCTGTACGAACAGATCTTTAGGCGAACCAGAGTAACCAACACAGCTCGAAGAGTCGCCAAGCTCAAGTGGCAATGGGCGGGGCACATAGTAGAATCGATAGGCGTTGGGTTCCCATAGTGCTTGAATGACGGCCTCGCACCGGGAAGCGCAGCATTGGACGACCCCCCACTGTGGTGGACGGACAATCTCAAGCGTGTAGCTGGGAGCCGCACAAGACGATGCTCTGTAGCGATCCATGCAGGAGACCTTCGTTCAGCGAAGATCGACGATCACCCCTGACCCTTATTGAAACTTAATACAACAAAAACATAGAACAACGGGTTACCTAGGACAGAGGGTTCTTACTTTTTGTCTCTGTTTGGACTTAAGTCAAATGACTTATCGTCAACTGCGATTTTAACCGCGTGTCTGGTTACAGCGACTGCGGCGAAGGTGGCGCGGATGCTTCTGGTTCTGGCGCTGTGCGGGCAGATTGTGTTCATGTTCGTGGCCGACTTCATCTTCCAGGGCGTCGTCACCATACAGGTGGCGTTCGGCATCACATACGTTGCGTGCTCCGTTGTGCAGGTAACACTTTACTGTACAGTTCGTGGCCGACTTCATCTTCCAGGGCGTCGTCACCATACAGGTGGCGTTCGGCATCACATACGTCGCGTGCTCCGTTGTGCAGGTAACACTTTACTGTACAGTTCGTGGCCGACTTCATCTTCCAGGGCGTCGTCACCATACAGGTGGCGTTCGGCATCACATACGTCGCGTGCTCCGTTGTGCAGGTAACACTTTACTGTACAGTTCGTGGCCGACTTCATCTTCCAGGGCGTCGTCACCATACAGGTGGCGTTCGGCATCACATACGTCGCGTGCTCCGTTGTGCAGGTAACACTTTACTGTACAGTTCGTGGCCGACTTCATCTTCCAGGGCGTCGTCACCATACAGGTGGCGTTCGGCATCACATACGTCGCGTGCTCCGTTTGCAGGTAACACTTTACTGTACAGTTCGTGGCCGACTTCATCTTCCAGGGCGTCGTCACCATACAGGTGGCTTTCGGCATCACATACGTGGCGTGCTCCGTTGTGAAGGTAACACTTTACTGTACAGTTCGTGGCCGACTTCATCTTCCAGGGCGTCGTCACCATACAGGTGGCGTTCGGCATCACATACGTGGCGTGCTCCGTTGTGCAGGTAACACTTTACTGTACAGTTCGTGGCCGACTTCATCTTCCAGGGCATCGTCACCATACCTACAGGTGGCGTTCGGCATCACATACGTGGCGTGCTCCGTTGTGCAGGTAACACTTTACTGTACAGTAATAAGCATGTTTATTACTGTACAGTAAAGTGTATAACTTTAATTTTTTTTTCATCCCACCATCTCGGAAAGAGTATTTTTACGCTTCGATATCTGAATGCAAAAGCTGTTATTATCCTCTTGAGTATAAAGTAAATTGAATTTAGAACATCGTGTGCACGTTAGTAAATATCACTCGTCTATGAAGTTTGTGAATTCAAAACATCATTAAAACCTATTTACTTCTACCTCTATGGTGCCGAATTTCCATACAACCGTTTTTAATTTGTTAAAAACTCACACTCGTAACCTTCTTGGTGTACTTTTTTAATTTGCTTTGCGCGCACCATTTTCTTTCACGTCATATTGTTTAAAATTAAAACCTTCGATTAAACACAAGAAAATTGAAAATAAGTGAAAACCCTAAAATGAGTGATTCTAGTGACGAAGAAGTTAATTTGACGCCAACAGAATTGACTGAAACTGTTAAAAATGCGGAAATGAGCTTTCTCCCTCAACAATCACGCGAGAAGTATTTCATTTCCTCGCTGAGGTGGGATGAAAAGTTACGTGTTGCACTCGAGTGAAAAGATTTTTCACCTCGTGCTCTTTTGATTCCCTCGCTGACGCTCAGGATTCTAATTTTTGAACCAATCCTTCGCTTGCTCGGTCATCAAAATTGAGCACGCGGTTAAAAAACAACTTTTCAGTCTTGTATAACAAATAACTATTGTTTACTGGGGTGAAACCTTCGTTAGGTACACAAACTCCTGGGAAAGAAGGCGAGTTATATAGCTTGGAAAACTTTTTCTAATTCCCACGGATACTTCTTATTATTCCGGGATAAAAAGTAGCCTTTATCGCTTTTCAGGTCCTTAACTATACGCATGCAATGCATTCGACGTGATTGAAGGACAAAGGAACAAACCGACACACTTTCGCATTTATAATATTTGTCTGATGTAAACAATTATTAATGTTTTTTGCCAACATAATGTAATAATGGAGTATGCAACTTTTCTGAACCCTGAAAAAACTTTATCGACTATTGCTTTTACCAGGATTAAGACAATTTGTTCAGTTCACCTTTTTTACAAATAATTTTCCCTCTTCCAGGTTATGGTGCTGCTATATTTGGCGTACATCCTGATCCACTTCATGTGGAAGAAGAAGAAGGATCCAGACAACGCGGCTATCCCGTATCTGACGTCACTCGGCGACCTCCTCGGCTCCGTGTTCCTTGGCCTTGCGTTCCTGATCCTCTCCCTCTTCGGCATGGAATACGGAAATAACGTACCGAACTAGGGAGCTAAAGGTGTGGCTGAAAACCCCAATGGAATCTTGCGGATTTTTTTAGACGCACTACAAAAATGTTAGATGTTAGATGTTTTGACGACCTCCCTGGCGCAGTGGTTAGCGCTGTCTTATAAGTGGGAGGTCCTGGGTTCAGCGGCAGGGTCAGTTCGGGAATTTGTAATTTCTGCATTTTCTCCGGCCGTGGCCAGTTACCACCCTACACGCAAAGACGTACCGCCAAGCGATTTAGCGTTTACGATGCCGTGTAGAAACCGATAGGGGTATGAATTTAATATTACTGCCGTACCACTAACAATTATTTAGCCCGCTAAGTTAGCTAAGTTAGACTGCATCATCACTTACCATCAGGTGAGATCAAAGTCAAGGGCTAACTTGTAGTAGAATAGAAAAAAAATCCCAATTCGGCCGGCGTAGAAATCGGAGTTTTTCCCGTGGAAAAGTCTGTAAAGGCATGAAAAATTAAATTAGGTGATGGCTGTCATGACAAGAGAATTCGTCAAAAATTTATCGTGGATTGGTCAACTTCGTTATTATGCTACCTTTACTAACTCCTCGAGTGACGGATTTTTTCAGCTATCTTGCTAGGACTGTATTTTGTAAATTTTGAGGTATAATCCACGAGACTGAAACAAGCGCAAAGTCTTGATGAATTACTGCCCCACACAGCTTTAATTTGCGCAGAAACCGTAGTTTACTAGTTATAAAACGTAAACTAAACGCCTTGATCTTGAAATAGCGCGATGGTTAGATATCTAGTATACGCACAAAGTTAGAAACTTCGACGGGATGTCTATTCTGCTGCGTGATTAGTTCGTCGTTTAACTTTGCACATCCCGCGCAGTGTGATAGAGCAATACCTAAATGCTGTACACTTCCCCACATTGTCCAGAGCTATGTTTACGTGAAACTAATAATTCCAACGTACTGGTAGAGGTATTTTTATCGTCATCTTGCGACAAAATCGTCGCCCTTCTGCGCTGGCCCTTGTTTGCGTATGGTTGTCGCACGATGCCAAAATGTATTTTGCTAATCGAATGCCATCCATTTATTTATTATTTTTGAAATGGAATGAAGTCGTAATGCTCGCAAATGGATGTAACATAGGTGCGTTTTGCGCCGCGATTTTTTATCGTTTTAAATGGAATAACTTATGAAACAAGTGTCATGTTAACCAGGGCAGCCGAGGTTTTTCTTGATTTCCTTCTTGTAACCTTCTAGGAATAGGAATACTGTCTCATTATTTTCTTATTAAGGATGATGACAACTCAATCAAATCAGCAACTCTTTATCAAACTTAAAAACTCGCTTCTAATATGAAAACTTCTACTAAATACAAAGTTGTGACGTCATCAAATTTCAACGATTTTTTAATCTATAGTTAAAATAGTTTCTTCTAAAACATACTTGGCAGCCCTATGCAATGTTTGACACTTGGTAAAGATACTTAAATTAAACTTAGGTGCCAATCTTCGGGCGAGATTTTAAAATGTAGCTGAATGTATGTGTAACAAGTTTTTGTGATCTTAACATAATGATTAAGTCGCGCCAAACATTATGACCAGTCTTAACGTAGCCGCATATCGCACCGACCTTCGCTTCGCCTTTTAAATAATCACATAATGGTAGGAGTTTGCTTGGGGTTACAATGCGGTGGGTTTCTAGGTCCTTTCGCTCTTCGCACCATACATCAAAACTTCAGAGCGGTCATAAAGTTTGGCGCGACTTTTACATTTTAGAAGTGATCCGCTAGCCAGCGCAAGCGGTTCCGTCTGTGATATATGTTCCAAAAGAAATGTGATTAATTGCAATTATATTTTTTTAAAGTGACATCTCTCGAATGACAATAAAGTTGGCCAAATACTTAATTTAACGGCCGTTAAAATTAACGCTGAATTTCAGTTTTTCGAAAAATGACGTAACACTACGTAAAAAAAGCAATTTTATGGAAAATTTTGAAGTTTTACGTTTGTTTATCATGTCAATATTGCCGCTGTATATTACTTTACGAAATTTGACAATTATTACGTTTTTAATATAGCTAACAATAAATTCTAGATCAGATCTAAATAGACTTTTGAGAGTGTGGTGCTGAAATTATGGTAATTGATTGATGTATGGTAATAGGGACGTGTTCAGACAAAGTGATTAATCTAGCCAGTATGTAAATTTACTAGATGATGCTCGCGACTAAATCCGCGTGTACTTATTTATTTATTTTCACTTCCGTGGGAATTCTTTAATTTCCGGGATAAATAAAGTAGCCTATATTCTTCCCCGGGATACAACCTCTATACCTAAGGGGAAGCTATCCATATGAAAGCTTAGCACCCAGACTGACAGATACACTATCCCGTATACTGTAGTAGATTTGGTTTTTTTTTGTGTAATAGCTAGATTAATTATTGTACTGTCTATTGGTTGCTATGAGATTAGAGTTAAGTATAGGGTTATCACATGAGATTGAAATTCAAATATTCGATATAATATTTTATATACACCGGCATTTATTTTAATAATTATTGTGACGTTTATATATTTTTTTAAATTAATTTGAAAATGCCGTTATAGTGGCTCACAGACGGCCCATACCTACCCTAATTGCATCCATAACACTTGATAAAACTAAAACCTAACAAAAAAAACAACAATATAATTATTTTTACTGAGGAAAAGTTTGTAATAGAGTCCAGAAAAGTTTTGGTTTGTGCATTAAGGGAAGGAATTAATTTTTCACGCGTTTGTAAGATCATAAAATATTTAATTATAGCTAAACTTATTAATGTAGGTCCTACTCTGTAACATGTAATCTACAAGCAATTAAATATTTATAATACCGATTGTCCAGATATTTCTTAGCGATCTTTTCTAACTTTGCATCAGTGGATTGTACTCAAGGATAAATACTAAAAGTCAATTTTTAGAGATTAATGTATTAAAATGGCCTTCTGTGTGTTTTTACACCGAACAAATTTACTTGTGTTTTACGAAAATATTGTAATGCACAAATCCAATTTACAAAGATCCATCTTTGTAATCGTGATTACAAAGATGGCACAGTAAAATACATCGTGTTTTAGGTTGCATTATAATAAAACTGCACATGAATTGTCGCATTGTGCAAAGGATAAGTACGAAAAGTAAATATTTAGAGATCAATGTATTAAAATGGTCATCTATGTACATTTACACCGAAAGATTTTTACTTGTGTTTCACGAAAATATTTTAATGCACAAATCCAGTTTACAACGTCACATCTTTGTAAACGTGATTACAAAGATGGCACACTATAATACATCATTTTACTGGATATTTGTAAACAATAAAATACATCGTGTTTTAGTTGCATTAAATAAAAACTGCGCCTGAATTGTAGTATTGTGCAAAGGCTAAAATAGCTTGAATGTGAATGACAACCCCCTGATGCAAAGTTAACCTTAAATAAATAATATTTCAATACTGTTAATACAATATATTTAAAAAGTAATTTCATGGGTGAGATGTGTGATCTGTAGTAAATCTCTATTCATTCCATACGAAATCACTCTTAGTAGAAAAGAGATGGATGCATAAATCTCTTCTCTAACTAAAACTAAAACATTATCCCATAGGCAATGATAGTTTAGTTAGCCGTATTAGTTGTTACCTTAGAAGAATGAGTACAATAAAGCAATTTATAGTATTAAGATATCTAAAGATAATTTATTAATAAATAAAATTATTAAATTAATCAGTCGCATAGTCGTTTGAATGGTGATATTTTAATATTACTTGGACGTATGTTATAATTATTAAGTTGTACATAGTAGCTTATTCAGTCGGTACCAAATCCAAATAACATGCTCGAAACCTATACTATAAACGTTTAGCATTCTCTTTTACTTCTATTTCAGTTTATTCAATTCAACTAATATAATCAGTAATGGTTTGGCAAGTTTTTACGTAAGTACCTACTATTTTTAAAGAAGAAGATCTAGTTACTGGTGTTTCCCGACTTATTATGGCTTTACATGCTTTCTATCTTTGTTTCTGAAAAAAAAAATGCAACCGAATTGAGCTACTGTGTAGAATTTGAATATTGTTATTGTATGATCTCATAGGAACCCGGTACACAGCCAATATACCCCCCGATTGTGTAAGGAAATCGTAATTGGTTGTCAAACGTATAATTCGACCTGTTTAAGGAGTTCATAGATGCCTGCACGTCAACAAGCACGTATGAACTCCTTAAACAGTTCGAGTAATACGTTTTAAGATGTCAAACGATTACGATTTGCTTAGACAATTGGGCCTCTGAATCGCGATCATTGAGTGCAGATCGCGAACCGTAAACCATATTGACTGTGCATGTACATATTGCCTTCTGCATTATTAACAATAAAATATAATGGAACATATTTTGTATGCAAACTACCTCCCCAAAAATATAACGACTCTATAATATGGAAATAAAATTTGTTAGAAATTTAAATAAATTAAAAATTGTCGGTAGAACTGCTGTATTTTAGTAGCTACAAAATATATGTAAGGGTTGATTTTTTTATTCATTCGATAAACTTACTTTCTAAAAAAAGTAATAAGATTATCGAATGAATATGTCACCGTAAGATTGTTAAAACCGTTAGATTATATAAATCTAACTCGCGAAATTGTAAACTGTCGAATGATTACTATATAACGCATTATTTTTCGGTAGATTGTAATCTGTTAGGTTTATTAACCCGATATGCGGCCGGGCACTACCTGATTATTTATGTAGAACCCTAACCTAACCTACAAGAAAGAGACAAGAAAACGTAAATACAATGAATATTTCAAAAATTGATACTTACGGTTCACAATCTTTCGACTGTTTACAATCTATCGAAAAAAAAGCGATAAATAACAATCTTACGGTTTTTACAATCTTACGGTGACAAATACATTAGTCCTTTTGGCAGTTTTATTGTTGAAAATCTTTCAGAACGTCAAATAATTATAAGCTTTTGAAAAATAAGCCCATTTATATTATATTATACAGCATAAGTACCTATGTACTTACTACGAAACGTTCTTGCTTACTGCTGTAATGTTGAGCAACAAATCTGAAAGTTTAATGTTTTGCTGGAATTATGTTTTTAAAACAGAATTTTAACTTTGTAGTATAAAATTAACACTGTATAAAAACAGATTTAAAACTTTTAATTCCGTCATGTGAAATTCAGTCAGTAGGTACGAGTATGTTTATATGCAATTCTACCGACACTGGATTATTAAAATAAATAAACTATGAAATATTTTTTTACATTGTTTTCTGCACGTTTTTTAACATTTAAATCATTGATAAAATTAATTTAAAAAATTGTATTGTTTTAATTAATTATTTTAGCAATAAATTAAACTAAATATTTTGTTGATTTGTAATTTTCGTTCCTTGATAAATTTTACGTTTAGGATATCGTAGTTAGTGTTCAAAACCAAATATGTCACAAACTTAAAAGTGACCCTTATCGCATGCTAGTTTAAGGTACATATTTGAATGAATGATGTGATACAATTGAGATTTTAATATGTATAATTATGTATAGTTGATTGTTATGTAGTACGTAGGCCAATTAATCGCCGCTGACATTATTTCTAAAAAAAGATCGTGCAATTTTTTGTAACAAGCAAAAATTTTTTGCACAGCAATATGTTAATTACAAGTCTCACTTATGGTACCTACCTTAAAACTAATTTAAATGTTATTCATTGGTAAGACATAGTTACCCGAAGAGACCTTACTGTTGCGCATTTCGTCTCCGGACTACAAAACTTAGGTACCTAACTTAGAATTTAGAGAACATTTTAAAAATTAAGAAAATTGACATATATTATATTAGCAATATTGTTTTAAACATTTGTTTTAAGTATGTAAATACATGTTTAAACTGTGCAACTATATTATTATTCTTATATCTACTTAATATTGACCGTAATATGTATTTGGAAGCCACTGTACTGTGCAAAAAATTTTGCTGAATTCGACCTATATTATGCACGGTGCTTTATTTTTATGTTGTAAAAGCTGCATACACACCAATAAAATATCCATCGTACGTTGAATGAAAAGGCATGCAATTTTAGATATTTTCGGTGCAAATTTAAATTATTTTTCACTAAAAAGAGTTTCAATAAACGGAGGAAAATCACTATAAGACGTATGGACGTAATTTTTATTGGTGTGTTTGCGGCTCTATGGACATGTTTGGGACACGAGAAATTGTTACACCCAAAAAAAGACAGTATTTTTAATTGCAAAGAGTAATTATTATGCCCTATCTATTAAATAACTATAAAAATGTATTGGTATTTTTTAATTAGGCGATTTTTATTTTAATAAAAATAATGGAAAGATGCTTGCTTGTTTATATTTACTTATATATACCTATGTGAAAAAAATGTTTTCCGCTATAATCCGTCCCACAAAATCTAACCCGGTGGCCAAAATGGGAACTAAATATAGGTACACTAGCGACGCTGCCACCCGGGTCAGATAATTTTGTTGGACTTACGGAGCACGAGAAAACGCCCCTAGGGTCCTTCTCGTCGTGCCACCAACTCGTTCCACCAGTAGCACGAGAAATAATTGTCGTTCCTCGTCGTATCACTATCAGGTTAGGGCCTAATCACATAAAATAGGGTTTAGATTTTGGTGAACCTATTTTGAGATGATAATGTGTTTTTTGGATGCAACTTTTTACTTTATTTGGTAAGCAGTCAAACATACCTACGCCAAACAAAGTTACCCATGGTCCGATCAATGGGTCAATCCTCAGGGTCAACCCAATGCGACCACGGGTAAATGCTCCTTTTGATATTTAGGTACTTAAAATAAAAAGGAATACAGAATCAAAACCTGAAGGAACCCTGGGTATCATTATATACATGGCTCGAATATTATAAAAGCTGTGGCGAAGTCCCACGAAACCTACTGTACCCTCGGGAATTTCCGTTCCGACTCGCTTTCGGTCGGGATTCTCCCGGGCGTTCGAATCAGTGCATAGATAAATACTCGTATGTACAACCTGATCAGTGAATTCTGAACCCCGACGCAGGGAGGCCGCGTACACGCACGGCTAATTCACTCGATACCAATCAATTAATTATTATATTTGTTGTAACGTCCATAGTCCGTAATTAGTGTTTTAAATCGTTTATCTCGTATCAATAGACTCTTGTAACGCAAATTAAATAAGCAACTTTCATTCAAAAATATAATATTCGTAAATTACATTGGGTTTGTTTAACTTCGATCCTAACATTCCCATAACTGGTGACACCCGACGTTCCCATGAAGCTAATCTTATCATTTATGTTATTGCTTACCAAAATTGTGAAGGATGTTTTGTTTAGATCAGTATTTGGCGAACCAAAAGTCCACGCGGGCACTTTTTTTCTCGGAGATACCCCGATAGGGCTAAACGCGTTTCCCCCTGCGAAGCGGGTCCTGTCCTGATCGTGTGGTTCTCACCCTCATACTTAGTACCTACAGACTTAAATTATGTAAAGTCTAAAAAGCTCTGCATCTCAAAAGCAGAATTTAAGCTCTATCCTATGGATCCCATAGATGAAGGCTTTAAAATCAGGGCAAGAGTCATCTTCTAGGCAAGCGCGTTCCAACCTAGACCTCATCATTGCTTTGCACTAAGCATAATTGTCGTCGAGCGCAAGCCTATCTCGCAATAAAAAAAGAAATATCTAAGATATTACATATTGGTACAGATCACGGTCAGATAAGTATGACTATGTGGAACTATGTTTTTATCCAAGCTTACTAGTAACTAAGTCAGACTTTTGAGAAATACCAAAAGTTCTTTTAAAATCCTTAATCCACATTCCACACAAACGAAGTCGCAAAGAAAAGCTAGTATTGGGTGTATTTGAGGTCATTCCAATAGGCGTACTCGTTCGTTCTACAAACATGATTTCAAGTGGCTTGAATAGGGGCGGGTATTCACCACCCACCCTCCTTGTTTAGCGATGTACTTGTGTTGGCGCCTTGTTTGTCAGCCTTCAATCCGGTAAAGACTGTAAATAATCAAAATGTAGGTACTGAGATAGACAATACTATTAAATGGAAAATTACAATAAGTTGTGAACTCCTACAGCTGTAAGTACCTATCTAAGAGTATGAGCCTTGAGCAGGAATAATTGTTTCTGAAACGACCCTAGCCTCAGATGTAGAGTCGGTAGGCTCCAGGGCCGCTAGGTATGTGGCTGTTATTCAAATTTTTTTCATGCTTTCGAGAAGCTGAGAGCCTTGAGTGGATATGATAGTAGGTATCTGTAAGATCCCCAGCCTCAGAGGCTCCGTAGGCTTCAGGGCCGGAACGAGGCGGTAACATCATGTTTTCTCGGTCATCACCTTTGATCGGGTGGGATTATTTCTAGCTAGGCTCAGATCTAGGGTCTAGTACTAGACTAGGTTTCTGAGGCTTCAGGTACGGAATGAGATGGTCACACTGTTTTTTCATGTTTTTCGAAAAGCTGTGACCCTTGCGAGAGGGTCACAGACTACTTCTGGAAGATCCCTTGTCATACTAGGTCGTCATACTAGGTCCTAAGGCAGCTCAAGACTAGTCCCTAGAGCCTATGAACTAGGGTCCATAGGCTCCAGGGACGGAATGCTATCATCATCTGTTTTTCCAGACGCTGACTACATTGGGAGCAACTAAGAATAGGTACGTTGAGCAATCGGTGTTGTTTCTGGAAGGTCCCTAGCCTTAGACGTAGGGTTCGTAGGCTCTAGTGGCGGAATGTGGTGGTCACAACTGTTTTTCCAGACGCTGGCCACGTCCACGGATGGGAACAATAAAGAGTACACACGAGCGTTGGGCAATAGGGGTTGTATCTGGAAGGTCCCTAGCCTTAGGCGTAGGGTTTAGGCTCTAGTGGCGGAATGCGACGGTCACGTCTGTTTTTCCACGTCCACAGATGGGAACTATAAAGGTTACGAGCGTTGAGCAATCGGGGTGGTTTCCTGAAGGTCCCTAGCCTCAGATATGTAGGGTCCGTAGGCTCCAGGGGCGGAATGCGGCGGTCACACCTGTTCCCGGCTCCAGCGGGCGTGCGCGATCGTTACGCGAGCACGCGTGCGCCGCGAAGCCCGCCCGAGACCGGCAGTCGCTTGCGAGCGGGCGCCCATCACACTCGCCCGAACACTGCCCAGTACCGCATATAAAAAGAAACGAGACATCGCGCATGCGAATATCGATCCGCACTCAAAATGGTACCAGTATCTAGGTTAACCGGCTAAAATTAAAGGTGCGTTCCGAATTCAAGGTTGCCATCGTCGCCGGCGCAGCTCTGAAATAGCTATCGTGCATGGAAAAATGGATATCTTCGGCGCGTAGCGTCCACGGCTTAGGGGCGCGTTTCGCCTGGCTTTCCATGATGGCGGATGGAAATTATGTAAGATTCGTGCGTTATTGTTTCGCTTGATTCCGCGTAAGGGGCAGCCCGCCTACTGTTCCGATCGATAAACGCGTGTGACGGTGCCTTCTCTGGTTCTGGGAGTGTCTGGAGACCGGTCGGTAAGCGCCCAACGTTTCGCTATTCACATGTATATTTAAACCGAGCTAAATGTTCCCCTAGCTGCCAAGTGTCCGCCTGCTCTTTTTACTTTAAGATCGCTTCCTATACATTCCCCAGGAGCTTGTTACCATTCGATTTGTTCATTCAGTAGAGTACGTATGTAACCTCTCATACTATGGTACACTTTCCCAACCCTGCCTTTGAGCTTTTCTATTGTACTTTTAGGTAACAAAAACATTATGATAGCACATCTAAACTAATAGAGTTATTATGTTTAAAAAAAAAACAGTGCTGCAAATAAGAAAATTCTGTCTGAATTTTTTCTTCATTCGCCCAGTTAACAAGTAGTTTGGAAAATTCCCGCTAGATGTCGCTAGTAGTGTGTTGGCTATTGACTTTTTCAAGGCAAACGTAAAAACGTGGACGTAAGTACGTCTACGTGAAGGTTACGATAGATATATTAGATTCTCATATTCTGTATCAAGGTATTCTTGTAATATCCTTGAAATTGACACATAATGGCCTCTATTATTTCCAAGTGTTCATTCCCGTAGCTATTTTTATTTGTCATAAATCTTTCACGATAGCATTATATATTGTTGTGACTAAAGATATTAAATTGTTGAGTCCGATTTTGAGTTATTTTGTATGATTGTGAGTTGTTTTGTATAATATTTCCATAGCAATGTAGGATGCTATGGAATAGAGATGATATGAACATACTTGTTCATAGCACATTGACCAAACTAAATGTACTTAGTTTCCGTTTTAGAATAGTAGGTAAGTAATATTAATTTATGTACCTATTACATTATTCATTACATATTTCTTGTGACAGAATTAATAGTTTTAATACAGTTTTTGTTAACTTTTACCGCTTAGCTCTATAAAAAGGAGATTTTGAGACTGAAAAATTAATTCACTCTCTCACTCACTGATCAAGGCCCAGAACCCTTACTCTTAGCTTTAATTCGATTGGTCGTATAACCATTCGATGACATTAGCATCAAAGTAAAATAAACCTTGCCGTAGAGCTCGATTTCTTGTATAAGTCGTACATTCATATACGTCTCGTATATACGATATGTTTCAAAATTAAAATTGTTTGTACTGAATTTGGGACTTTAAATTAAGGCCTTTTCGGTCCATTTTACTCTAATGTCATCGAGTTCTTATACGATCAATCGAATTAAAACTTATACTAAGCGTACAGTACAAACCCTTGCACTTAGATAACTGAAATTATGCGTCGAGGTTCCCTTTATTTACAAGAAAGACAGTAGACAAGTAATAAGGCCAGATATTCGAAATCCCCGTGGGAGCAAAGTCACGGTTTGTAGCTAGTGTTAAATAATAATGATAATTTGTTGTGGGCTCTTCTCAAACCAGGGCGCGTTTGGAACCCTCTAGCTTTAGTTTTAAGATACCGTAACTGATTATCACCATCATGTTTTCTAAGTTATTGGACGTCAGTAAGTGTACCACCACCCACCACCCACCACCACAACAACCCATTAATGTCCCACCGCTGGACACAGGGCTCCACTCTCATAGGAGAGAGGGAATTAGAGCTAAGACCCGCCACGCTACTCCAATGCGGGTTGGCGTACTTTAACGACTATTATTATGTTACTGCAGATAATAAAACCGGGACCGACGGCTTAACGTGCTCTCCGAGGCACGGGAGATAAGTATTCAGTGTTCTTAATTTGAATAAATAAAATATTGATTGATTGAAGTCTCTTATATTAAGGAAAACACCTAATATACCCACACAAAACAGACTGTACCCGTCTACGGAATAAAATTCAGAGACCCTCACTTTTTGGATGTAATATCCGTCATATCGATTGTGTTCGATTGTGAATCGATTAACGAGACATTCATCAAAATTAGCTTAGTAGCTTAGTCGCTACGGTGAAAAATGCAATACAAAAACAAGCATACATCTATACTAATATTATAAATGCGAAAGTTTGGATGGATGTATGGATGGATGGATGGATGGATATTAACTCAATCGCACCAGAACGGCTGAACGGACCTGGATGAAATTTGGCACAGCGATAGATTATAGTCTGGAATAACACATAGGGTACTTTTTATCTCGGAAAGTTAGAGTTCCCGCAGGAACCACAAAACCTCAATCCACGCGGATAAAGTCGCGCGCATGAGCTAATATATACATAAATAGGCTGCTTAAATCATAACCCTTCCTTTTCGTTTTGTCGTAGTCGGGTAAAAATTATAAAACTACATTATTACCCTACGAAGCAGATTGCATTAGACCGTACCTTTAAAAGTCGTAGCCATGCCCGTAGCTTGTGTCTACGTAATAATACCTTGCTACCAAATAAGTGAGCCTATTTTGTTCGTAGCTGTTTTTCGTAGCACAGCCGCCCGCCCTGATTTTGCACACAAATTCACAAAATTTCAATAAATAACATTTATTATGGTCTAAAATTATACTTGTGTAATTATAGTTACTGATAATCATAGGCCCAATTGTCTAAGCAAATCGTAATCATTTGACAGCTTAAAACGTATAACTCGAACTGTTTAAGGAGTTCGTACCTAAATGCTTTTTGTCGTCTATGAACTAGGCTTCTATGAACTCCTTAAACAGGTCGAATTATATACGTTTGACAAATGATTACGATTTCCTTACACAATCGGGGGGCAATACAAATATTATAAATGCGAAAGTTTGAAAGGATAGATGGATGGATGTTTCTTACTCAATCACGCAAGAATGACTGAACGGATCTGGATGAAATTTGGCGCAGCGATAGATTATCGTCTGGAATAACATTATAGGCTACTGTTTGTCCCCGAAAATTAAAGAGTTCCCGCGGGAGCCAAAACGCCTCAATCAACGCGGACAAAGTTGCGGGCATCAACTACTGTTTTATAAATAAGATTTAAGATTTTTGGTTGTATTGATATTCAGGAAATCCATTAAGATGCAAGGTAAACAGACTTTCCACCTCTTTTGCACATCTACATTTTCATTAGTTGTAATTTGTGAATTTTCTCTCTTTCTTCTTCTATTTTCTTGTGAATTTGTGAATCTGTTGATTTCTATAAAAGTATTCCTAAACATGTTGACTATTATTATTGTACACAAAAATACTAAATTATACGAACCCGAGATCTCCTTTCTTTTAAACTTTCCAACCGCTATCCCGCTATTCTGTAAACAGGGATCACGAAAATATCACAAAGAATATAAACCGAACAAAGACTCAAAAAAACATCAATTTCCACAAACTCTTACGGCAAACTATTACATTAAATTATTTTTCAAATTCGCCATCATAGACCGAGAGCAGGGGCATACTACCATCGGTCATCAGTATTGTTTTAATATTGTTGACGTTCGTGTTTTAGAATTATAATCCCTACT
Source organism: Erebia epiphron (assembly GCA_963932025.1). Classification (NCBI taxonomy): domain Eukaryota; kingdom Metazoa; phylum Arthropoda; class Insecta; order Lepidoptera; family Nymphalidae; genus Erebia; species Erebia epiphron. Next base: position 27,088,308 of record OZ009947.1, on the reverse strand, counting down.
AGCTAATGCCCGCGACTTCGTACGCGTGGATAAGTATTTGTCCATTGTGCGTTTTCGCCCTTACACTAATTCGTTGAAGGGTATTTTGTTATTTTTATATAGTAAACGATTAAACCGTGAATCTGTCATGCAAAGGTAAAGATCGTAGCCCATAGCCCTTAGCCTATAAACCTTTTAAATTAAGAGCGGCAAGGCTGACCTATGACATTTCGCGGGGTCAGGAGGTCACCGATCGGCCTCGGGGACTCCGGAGCAACCAGCTAGGACCATTAGTAGGGGCTGCCAAACATTTTACTACTCCCCATCCCCTCCGACTACCTAGTTACCATCGGGTAACTAGGTAGTCGGAGGGGATGGGGAGTAGTATCATATAGTAGGTACGGGTTTTGTCAGCTTATCGGCTTTAGCATTTTTTAAGAAATTCTCAATAGGTCCTATACTATATTTGTACTTTCAAATCAAGAGCGAATCGGCATATAATTATGTTAAAAACCATTTGGAGGTTCCACACAAAAAATTTGGAGGTGCAAATATGGTGTTTTCCTGCGTACCTCGGAGAGCACGTTAAGAGCGACGTCAGTCCCGGATATTATCACTTTAATATCTGATAATTATTGTAACAAGCCTAGAAGTTGAAAAACTTAGAAGGACCTGGGGTACCCACCGCAATATTATCCCACGAAAACTCCTGCCACTATTCAAATAATGGAAAGGGTCACGATCCTCATTAATGAGGAATACGACGCAGAGAGGGAAGGAAAGCTCACTACCATCTCGTAGCTTTTTAATTATAAAGGCGACAAGGGTGACCTCTGACATTTGGCGGGGTGAGCAGGTCGCCGATCGGCGCCGGGTCCTGAGTAACTTGTACGCGGGCCATTTTTTTTTTTTTATCGCTGGGAAATATGCGTTTAGGCATCCCTCCCGGAAGCAGGCAGTATGAAACTACGATGCTTCCGAGAGGGTATGTGGGACTCACTGGGACTCCAGAATACTATAGCGTGTGCTTGTTGTTGTAAAGTTGGCGCGGGAGTTTGAAGTCGGTTGTTTAAAAAGTATTTTTTATATTAAATTATTATTGGGTTTAAAATGAAACTTTTTCCGTTACGTTATTGACTTTATGTTTCCATGACTATGTAATGTATTTTGATGAATATAAATTATATAATTAATATAAATAAATTTACCCTCATTTACTAATCTAATAATCGTTCGTAAAGAGTAAACTCAAGTCGTGTGTCGTATAGTCTAGGAAACGGGGCGATCTGTTGTATGGACCCCCACATTAAATCCTCAGTCGATGAAACTTGCCAGGATTTTAGTGTTGGATGATCCAAAACTTACATAAAAATATCCACCAAAAAAACATCCGGAAGTTAGGTACTTATTTATACTCTAAACGTAAGTACAAAAAGCTTAATATTATGAACTGAATAATTTCTCGATCCATTTTTTTTTTGCCAAACTAATTGTTAGCCTTATTATGAGATACTCGATAAAAATCCATAACTTAATTCAAACGAAACTATTTTTTTTAAAGAGGTTTCCTTTTTCTGTCCGTAATTTCGACAAAAAAAATTGTGATTTTTTTTTATATGTCCTTAAAATGGTATTTAGGTCCTGAGATGACTCCTAAGTTTTGTGATGATTAGAGTTAAATAGAAATAAGTTTTGTGAAAGTGAGATTTAAAGAGAAAAGTTTTATGACGATTGAGTGATTTGAGTCTTGAGATGACTCCTAAGTTTTGTGATGTTTAGAGTTAAATAGAAATAAGTTTTGTGATAGTTAGAGTTAAACAGTAAAGTTTTATGACGATTGAGTGATTTGAGTCTTAAAATGACTCTTAAGTTTTGTGGTATTTGTGATGATTGAGTGATTCGAATCTTATAGATGACTCCTAAGTTTTATGATGGTTAGAGTTGATGAGAAAAGTTTTGTGATTTTAGAGTTTTCGTGATCTTGGAGTCCAGTCTAAGGTGTATCCTAAAGTCTTCGAGATTTTGGAGTAAAGTTTTGGAGATAAGCAGTATGTGTGATGAGCAGCTGATCTTGCAGTGTCTTGAGATTTTGGAATTAAGATAAGCAGTATGCGTGATGAGCAGCTGATCTTGCAGTGTCTTGAGATTTTGGAGCTAAGTTTGGGGATAACCAGTATGAGTGATGAGCAAATTAGCTTAAAGGTATTTCTGATTTTATGCTATGTGTTGAGAAAGCTTTGAGAAAGCTTGGAAAATAATTATGTAATTTGAGAAAAATCATAATTATTTATACCATCAGTGCAAAATATCAATAGTGAAACTAAAATCATGATGACGAATTTTAATAAAAAAAATTGTTCTTAGTCACTTATTGTTGAGTGATGAAATCAAACTAAATTACAATAGATTTTTGGATCGAAATTATGCATACAATAATTAATAAAAAACACTTGGTTTTCAAAAAATAATAATAAAGATATTATGTCAATAGCAATTGGAGGACCAATTAAATGATCAGATGGCCGGAACAATTATCATTTACCGATAAAATAACTATATTTTTTTTTCCATTCTGCAGAGTTTCTTGCCGGTTCTTCTCTGTAGAGTATATAGGTTCCGAACCGGTGGTAGATTCACGCGAGGACTCGTCTAAACAGGACGGCCGAGCTGTTAGCGTTTATGAATAATAAGAGCTCATTTGACTTTAAATTGAATCAAGAAATATAATATCATGACAAAAACGTCATTATACTAAATGTGTCTTCTATACATAAGATCGCTTGGCGGTACTTGGGTCATTCTTTATCTGTTAGTGAAAGTGTAATTATTATTGTCACCAGTAATTGTGATTGGTGTTTCGGGTCAACTAAATCGCATTATATGTATTAAACACATGAAATAACCGAACGTGGAATTATACTATACGAAGCATCATCTGTGTGTATTATTTACACGAGTTTCCTGCCTTCGTGTAACAGTCTGAGGAATTACTGTTGGGGTCGACTGCTTCCTTTCCTAGACTAGTAGCTGACATACACATTTAAAAAAAATGTTCGTGGCATGTAACCGAGCAAGCGGGGTCGGTCACCACATAACAAGTGGTAAAACTACCACTACATAGCATGAAACTCACATACTCGTACATACATACATGAACCCTGAAAACATACCACTCCTTTTTTTGGGTAGTCGTGTAAAAATACTCAACAATCGACAGTATAGGTATTTCACGCCAAACAACGTGATTGATACAGAAATACATCAGCATGTTTACACAGTATCTGAAATACATACTCACGCACTCTTTGATTTAAAGCAAAATCCGGAACGGACAGACAGTACGCAATTGTTATGATGAAACTCCGTTACTGAACTTGATAGGTTTAGGTACACCTACGTGCGAAATCAAAGTCAATAACACTCGATTGTGAAGCACTTCGTATTTCAAGACATATTCTTCTTATTCGCAACAGCGCCCACCACTAAGCAGAATATAAGCGGGAATATAAGCAGAATATAAGCGGGAATATAAGCATAATATAAGCGGGAATATAAGCAGAATATAAGCGGGAATATAAGCATAATATAAGCGGGAGGTCCCGGGTTCCAATCGATCTCTGGCAGGATCAATTTGGGAATTGAAAATTTGACAATTTTCTCTGGTCAGGGTCTGGCCATGGCTAGCTCCCATTCTACCGGCAAAGACGTGCCGCCAAGCGATCAATTTGCGACGTCGATTAAATTAATTAATTTTCCGGTATAAAAAGTAGCCTATGTCACTCTCCAGGTCCTCAACTATACCCATGTCAAAAATCGATCCGTTACTCCATTGCGGCGTGATTGAAGGACAAACCAACAAACAAACACACTTTCGCATTTATAGTATAATATTAGTATGATTCTGTGCTTATAGCGAAATAAGATTGTTTTACTGTAATATAAGTAGGTATACCTACTATTCAATTCAAAAGAATAGGTTCTTTAAGTACATCTTTTGTTTACATAAAATCAGGATGATAAAATAGATATACTGGGTGGGAGTACCAGACCAGACCAGAGAAAGAAATTATAAATCCACAAATTGACTCTACCGGGGATCGAACACGGGACCTCCCATTATAAGACCACATCGCTCACCACTGCGCCAGGAACATCCATGAAAATTTTAAAAAAGTCGAATTTATTGTTAGTGCCTACTCTACTTAGTAATGTTCTACTTAGGATTTACTTCCTTTTTCTTACCTTGACTTGACTTGGAGACTCACTGTTAGGAAAATTAATTTACTACTTGTAAATATTCCAAGTTTTTTTTATTAATTAATAAAGTAAGTACCTTTTTGTTTCACAGGTAAGTGCTTCTACCAACTCAGCAAATGGTAAAGTGAAAATTAAATAAGATCCAGAACTGTCACGAGATCCATATCCATACTAATAATATAAATGCGAAAGTGTGTCTGTCTGTCTGTCTATCTGTCTGTCTGTCTGCTACGCTATAACGGCCCATCTTTCCAACCATTTTTGATGAAATTGTGAAAAGAGATATGTTGCATCCTAGGGAAGGATTTAGGCTACTTTTTAGCCTGGAAAATTTAAGAGTTCCTCAGATAAGATAACATCAATCCACGCGTACGAAGTCGCGGGCATCAACTAGTATGTACCGTATTTCCTTATACCCAAGACAAAATAATCATATTATAGTATCAATCCTTAGCCTTAATATTGGAAATAAAATATTTTACACGAAACATGTATATGGTTATAAATTTATAATAACATTTTTAAAAAAACAATTGTGCCACTACGTTCCTAGTTAAGGTTCCTAGGTAATCGTTAATTTTTCGCCTTTTTCTATTACACTAGTTATAATGTTATAGTGTTCTAACTTTATACATGTATATGTCACCGTAAGATTGTGAAAACCGTTAGTTTGTCCTATCCTATCTAGCAAAATTGTAAACTGTCGAAAGATTACAATTTTTCGGTAGATTGTGATCTGTTAGGTATATCAACCCGATAGAACCTAAGTGCCCGGCCGCATTATTTATGTCGAACACCTGACCTAACCTAACCTACAAGAAAGAGACAAGAAAACGTAAATACAATGAATATTTCAAAAATTTACACTCAGACATTGACCGGTTCACAATCTGTCGGCAGTTTACAATCTATCGAAATAAAAGCGTTAGATTACAATACAATCTTACGGTTTTTACAATCTTATACGGTGACATATACCTATAACTTCAAATCAAGAATGAATAGGCATCTTCTAGGCAAGCACGCTCCACCTTATGCTGCATCACCACTTGCAAGCAAGTCTGATTGCAGCCAAGCTCTAGCCTATATAATATTTTTAAAAAATGTTTCGGCGAGGTCCACACATAGGTATTTCAACTTGCTAGACTGTGATATCTGTCAAACTAGGGTACTGTAAAGCGTCCCCGATTTGGAAAATGCACAATTCCGTGATTATTGTTACATCAAGCCGAAACTAGTGTCCAAATGGTATTAAGGGCAATTAAAAGCACGCTGAGTGTCGCTAGAGCTATTTCTGCGCGTGCGCTGGACGGACGCCAGCCGTCGCGTCGTCAAAGAAGGCGCGATCGCCCTAGGGCTACTAGCTATTAGTTGACAGATTTAGGGGGATTTTAATGTTATTTTATTGACTTCAAGGGCGATGACCTTTAGATGTTTTTTTTAAACAAACAGTTTTCATACGATCTCTATGTTGTCAGTGCAGACGCGATCACCCTCGGGGTATACTAGGTACAAGTTGACAGATTTAGGGCAATTTTCATGTTATTATATTGACTTCAAGAGCGACAAAAAATCGCCTCTTTACTAGAGGTTTGACAAAGATTTACCCCATAAATCTTAGAACCTTCTTCCCCTGGATTTCTTTCATTTATTTCATATTTACATACATATTATTGCAAATTTTTACATTGACAGGGCCTCACCCTGTCAGGGCATTGCAAAATATCTTAAATTAATATACATAATACAAATTATGATACCTACCGTAGGTACAGGTAAACAGCAGAATTTCTAAAGGTGTCAGCCCTTATAATTTGTGTTGTCAGTTTTGCAACTATTCGCTAGTTGCTAATCTCTAATATGCTTCCGCATAGGTATCCAAGTGATACTAAATGTGATATACCTAAGTAGATAATTCAAATTTACTTTTGCTCCAACTGTCGTCATAGATGTCCAACCCTGGTCACTTGTAGGGACTTCAAGTGGATATCGGACTTCAACTGGATCCATCAGCGGCTCTGTCACAGCCGCAAATTTCTTAATAACGGCTCAGCCGCGACTCACGCGACTCATGACTCATGCTGAGATCTATAGAGCGTACTTTGACTTGGCTCAGACTATACTTAGAGTTAAAACGAGATAGACTTATGTGAGTAACATAAATCTGTCTCGTTTTAACCATGTCTTAAGTCTAAGCGAAGTCAAAGTTCGCTCTATGTAGATGTGACGTCCTCCCCCACCTAAAAGTGGGTGACGCCAACGCTGCGCAAACTCAGATGCACAATACTTAATTGTACCTTTCACCTGCCCTATTCTGTAACTCAGGTGCACAATACTTAATAGTACGCGTACCTTTCACCACCCCTATTCTGTTACCCAGGTGCACAATACTTAATAGTACCTTTCACCAGCCCTATCCTGTCTCAATGGCTATCAAAAAGTGAAATCCACAGACATATATTTTTTATCCTTATGGCTTTCTACGAAATTAAAAAAAATCATAACAAACCTTCAATGGATAAAAATACATTTCAGTGGCTTTCGTTTTATGATAGCCACTGAGTTGAGAATATTCCTTTCTCTGTCTACGTAGAGAATACACTAACAAGTATCAGGTACCTATTTTAGAGGTCGTTTTAGTAAAATTAAATTAACTCTGAATAAGTTGGGAAGTAAAAGATCAAATAATTGTTACTAATACACAAACCATTGTGTATGGCTACCTTGTTTCAGACGACTATGAGAAAAGAATCTCAACTTTATATTAATGACATAATAGTTTCTTAATTAAGCAAGAAAATAGGGATTATTCATTAAAACTCAAGTTGGAAAACCTTTTAAATTAAGATCATCCAACCCAAATTCTTTGAACAACGAACTGTATTCACTATACAATACAAACAAGATATTTAATGGTTCTAAGGTACAGTGCTGAAAAGAAAGCAGGAAAGACTTCTGAAAAAGACAATGATTAATACGGTAAGTAAAGGCTCCCTTGAAAAATAGTATCCATCGTCCGAAGCCCCATAAGCTCCTCATTAATAAAAGAAAACCTCCCTATAAGACACAAGTGGGGAAGTACGACTTTTTTATTTTTTTCTTCCCTTTTCGCCTTATGTTTACGTTTCCGTTACATAGATGTTTTTTTAAACTGCACTGGATGAGGCCCGCGACATTGGCTGCGTGGATTTAGGTTTTAAAAATCCCATGTGGACTCTTTCTTGTCCTTCCCCAGGAGGTTACTTATCTGTGTACCAAAAGTTAAAATCGGTTTTACAGATGGCCCGATATTTAGCGTAATTGACAGACGGATAGACAGACACACTTTTGCATTTTATTAATATGGATCCACACTCTACCACCCAAAGGTGATCACGCCAGCAGGCATAGCATACGCACAACGAGATATCTCGCGACGAGAGAGAAAGATGTCGTTGCCGGCTAATTTCTCGTTTACCCTAACATGCACAACATCCGGTACATTACGAGAAAAAAATAGTTGGCATGTAAGGGTTCGTAGAGAAAAATACCACAGATAAGAAATATTACTTTTTTCTCTACTTTTTTTTTTTTCTTATCCACTACAAGTTTGCCCTTAACTGCGATCTCACCTGATGGTAAATGATGATGCAGTCTAAGATGGTACCGGGCTAACCTGTTAGGGGCATGGCAGTTATATTAAACCCATACCCCTATTTGGTTTCTACACGGCATCGTACCGGAACGCTCAATCGCTTGGCGGCACATTTTTGCCGGTAGGGTGGTAACTAGCCACGGCCGAAGCCTCCCACTACAAGTAATGTTAGCTTCGGTACTAAATAGACAAATACTACGGTAGACGAATAGAGATAACGGGTAGACATATTTTTACTCGTTGTGCGTACGCTAGCCCTACAGGTTAACAATAACAATCCAGTAACGTAAACGTACTAAGAAATTCCATCAAAGACACGTAACATAATCGATCGGCAGTCAGTAATGGCTATTTTCGTAGATAACAAAAGCGCTCTGGACCGTCTCATCGCGTTTTATGCGACCAGTAAAAGAGTTGCGAACAAAAAACAGACGAATTCGTAAATTTAGACTCGATAATGTAACGGTAATTAGTCATGCTGCGTTTTTTTTGTGTAAAATCGTATTCTTCAATGTGTATTAACAGATGCCTGAGTCGAATCATGAATCTCTTTTTAAGAACTATGAAAAGGTTGGAGATACTCCAACGAGAAAACGGCAAGATGGGCCGCAGATAAAACGAAGGTGATGGGAAGTGGCTGGATGAGGAAGGCTTAGGACAGGGTGTGCTGGAACTCTGTGTCACTAAGGAAGGATGATGATGAAAAATTCGAATGAACCAAAAAGGAACAAACAGCCTACTATATGAAATGTGGGTACATTTAGACGACTTCCCTGGCGCAGTGTTGAGCGCTGTGGTCTTAACGTGGGAGGACCCGGGTTCGATTCCCGGCATTGTCAATTTGGGAATTTATAATTTCTTAATGATCTGGTCTGGTCTGGCTTCGGCCGTGGCTAGTTACCACCCCGGCAAAGACGTATCGCCAAGTAATTTAGTGTTCCGGTACGATGCCGTATAGAAACCGACTAGGGGTATGGGTTTAATATAACTGCCATAGCCCTAACAGGTTAGCCCGCTACCATCTTAGACTGCATCGTCACTTACCATCAGCTGAAATCGCAGTCAAGGGCTTACTAGTAGTGGAATAAAAAAAGACATTTCGAACCGTTAAAGGGCATCTTACCCGTGAAATGGGCTTGCAATCTATCTCACTCTGTTATTTGGAAATTATATTTCTTTCTCGTTCACCTCGCGCCTCTACTAACGTCAGTACCTGAGACGTAATTATCGTAACTCTATGGGGGAATCCTCAGGGAATCATTTTCAATATTTGTAAAATATTATTTACCCTTCCTTACATCTGGTGTGTTCGCATGACCCACTGAATAGATACATTATTCAGTGGCATTGACGCAATCAAAAAGATTGTCCATATTTGCAATAACATTTGCGACAGCTAAGAAAGAAAAGAGAGGACGTCTTACATAATATTTTATTAGAATTATGTTAATAAATAAATAAAAGTTTATTGACCAACACAAGCAAATTACACTTAATTTAAGTTCACAAAGTACACGTAATTACTTAAATAACGTGCATAATTAATGTACTGCGTGCATAGTACTTGTGCTTAAACTATATGTGGTCAATGGGCCACGTCCTCCTCAGGCCGCGCCACAGCATGAAGTTAGGTAGGCGTGCATGTGTTCCTGAAATAGCGCAACGCTGATTTTCAGGAGGGGCCCAAGGGCCAAGACGTCACGGACCATCACTTACACCCAATAAAATATTTAAAATTAAAAACGAAAAAAATTAAATTAACATTTTTTAATGTTTATAAATGCTACAAATTACATTAACAAATTAATATAACAAAATAATATTACTTCTCTAATAAATACCAAAGTTACCGTGTCAAACGGTACTCATTCCCTACCTCCATGGCTAAAACTGACTAAAGGTATCTGTGGTCTTTGGTGATGCTTTTTAAATGTTACATTTTAATAATATAGAGTCTACTGGTAGCTTTAGTTTTATGATACCGCAACTGATTATCACCATCATATTTTATGAGTAACCTAACCTAAATTAAATAAATGCTTTGACTTTGAATTTGTAAATATAAAAAAAAAAAAGATACGCGCCGAATTGAGAACCTCCTCCTTTTTTGGAAGTCGGTTAAAAATAACTACATTTTCCTAAACTAAACTATCCTAATGCCGATGTGGTGCGGAGGCTCCTAAATCTACTTTTTATGTCCCACAGGAGTAGGACCGCAGCCACGGCGCAGCATATCGCGTTTTCTTGGATTTACACCGAGTCAGCGGATTCCGAATGGTGTTCCCATGAAACCGCGATGGTACCGTGTGACCGAAGTGACACAGGCTCGCTAATAGCTATGCCCTGGCTCTGCCTGCGTAAGCCAAATAGTCCTGAAAATATAACACATCATTATGATCAAATTACTTTTAGATACAATTTTTTTATTTTTATTTTAATATAATATATATAATATAATTTAGATATAATTTTTTACATAAATGTACTCGTTAAACGCCTTCCATATTCCGGTTCCTTGCCGCTCGAAGGGATTGGTACCTGACTTTTTGAAACACAGAACTAAGGAAAGGTAAGGTAAGGTAAGGTATCAAGTGGGAAATTAGAGGTATAAAATTATACATCAATGGGAAAATTCAAATTTAGACGAAGAGGCCTTCATAGCGTACTCGAGTATGATAGACTCGGCTGAGAAAAGTTAAGTAGGTCCTACATCAAGTTTAAGTTTTATTTAAACTTCAAATATTCTACTGGTTTGCAGTTATGGTTGACTAGCTGATGCCCGCGACTTCGTCCGCGTTGTTTAAGTTTTTTTTATTCCCGCGGGAACTCCTCAATTTTCCGGGATAAAAAGTAGCCTATGTCACTCTCCAGGTCCTCGACTATACCCATGCCAAAAATCACGTCAATCCGTTGCTCCGTTGCGGCGTGATTGAAGGACAAACCAACAAACCAACAAACCAACAAACAAAGTGACTTTCGCATTTATAATATTAGTATGATTTATAATATTAGTATGATATGATTTTAGTATGAGGTACTTACCCTCAGAAATTTTAGTAAAAATTCCACCAGCCACTGAAGGACTCATTGCTTAACACATGATCAATTGAAATGCATAAATATGAATAATTATGTCTTAGTTTCAAGTTTTTGCCGCGGGGAAATGATGCACGGTGGTGTATCTTTATCGAAAAAAGTCATACGGTAATATAAAACTAGGAGCTGTGCAAATTGTCTGTAGAACCCAGCTGCGAAATATCTGCAGTGACCTGATTGTCACTTGTTTTGCTTGCTTTGCTCCTTTTTTTGAAGTCGGTTAAAAACTCACTATAACTGTAGAAGGACTTATCAAGAAGCCAATTCTTCAGTTCTGCTTTGAAAGTGTCAATATCTCGCGCTTGTTTTATCCCGTCGGGGATTCTATTATAAACATCAGGACCCATTCCAGCAACCGTTTTTGAGAGTCTCTTCAACCCGTATTTTTTCTGTACCAGGCGATTAGAATACTTTGAATTAATCGTAAACTCACCCATATGTCGTACCACATACATGGCCACGTTGTAGATGAGTAAGCATGGTAGGGTTAATATGCCAAATTCTTTGAAATACTTCCGAGCAGGGGTATCTGGCGGTTCGCGGGCTAATATTTGGACTGCGCACTCTTGAAGTTCAAAAGCACGTTCCCAGTCTGCACCATGTCCCCATACTTTAACCCCACGTTCCAACAGGCGGTGCACTGAAGCGATATAGCACGCCTTAGTTTCTTCTATTGATAGCGAAGATGCTACACACGTCATCAGATCGAAACAAGCTGTGGACACTTCGCTACATAATTTATCAATATATGCATTTCCTTGTAGTCTGTCATCTAACTGGAAGCCTAAAATGCTTACTTGAATGTCTTGTTGAATTTTTTTACCTTGAATGGTGACAGACATAGATCGATATCCGCCGCGTAAATTAAATTGTATAAATTGTATTTCAGAGACGTTAAGGGCGAGACCGTTTGTCTGGAACCATTTAAACTTTAGTTCTGCCGTTTCATTTAGCTCACTTTCTAGTTCTTCTAACGTTGGCGCGGTAATAACTATAGCTACTTCATGAGCATACATAAATACGTCGGCGTTTTTTATATAACCAGGGAGATCATTAAGTAATAGTGTGTAAACAAGATTCGACAGAGAGGATACCTGCGGAACGCCAGCTTTGCCTACAGTCTGTTTTCTATTCTTCATAAAACCTACCAACAAGTCCAAGGCACGATCGTCTATGCCAAAGTGTTTAAATTTCTCTTTGATGTGATTCGCCACATCTAACGCTTTAGAGAGGTCACAAAAAAGTATTGAGACTTCTAGTTTTCTTTCACGTGCGTTTACAACGCTCTCGATAACGTCTCGCACCATTTTTGTGCTTCCTGCCACAGTATAGGGCCTAATAAGTAATGGGCTTCCTGCGTGCGAATACGCATATTGACGGTTTGTCAGCGGATAATTTGTCGTGTTTAAATGTTCTGTTAATCGCGTGGTCAGCCCTTTTTCTAATATTTTAACGATCGCTGGAATTAAAGCTATCTGACGATAAAACCTAGTATCAGTTTTACTGCCTTTCTCTTTATACAGATGACATACCTTAACCTCTTTCAGTAATCGAGGGTACACACCTTCCCGTAGGCACCTACTAAATATAATTTGTAATGAGTGACTTATAACGTTTGCAAATGATAATAATAGGTTGGTTGATATGTGATTATATATTATATCTTTGGTTAGTATTTGGTTACCAACCTTTTTATTTATAAAAGTGATAATTTCTGGGGCTAGATATAATTCAGATTCAAAATTCCAACCATTCGTATTTTCGACTATAACCTGCCGTGGTTTATTCGTTTTCTCTGTTTTCCAATCCAAATTAGGCCACATTGATTTTGTAATGTTTAAAATTACTTTGTTGTAATACTCCAAACTTTCATCGATCAACTTACGAACATATGGCCTAATAGAAAGATTTTCATTTTTTTCTTTTAATAATGAATTATTATATTTGAATAAAAGCATCAATGAATGAATTTTATCTAATATTATATTGATTGTTGAGTCAGCTAATTCCTCAGATGACAAAGCATTCCAGTTTAGACTTTCAATCGCCGCGCCAAAGTTTAGCTTAGAGTCATTTGTATATTTTTCCACTTTTTGGACGGAGGGAAGCCGCGGGTTGCTGAATTTTATACGCGCGCACGTGCCGTGATGGTCGCTGATTTCAGTTTCGATAGCTAAAGCCTTAATATTATCAGAGCAGAAGTTCGTGTATATGTGATCTAATGCGGTAGATGTATCAATACATACACGGGTAGGAAATTTCACGTGATTTTTAAAATTATAACACCTTAAGATGTCGTCCAGTTTTTTGGATGCATTACTAGCAACCAAGGTGTCTATGTTCATATCCCCCACTATAGTGCAATTAACGTTGGAGCCGCTTATTTTGTAGAGAAGTCGTTTGAGACACTTAAAGAATGTTGCCGGTTTTGTTCCGGGTTTTCTATAAATACATACAATTAACAAGTTTAAGGCAAAAATATTCACTGCTGATATTTCGCAAATTTGATACTCTGATAATTTACATATTTCAGCGTTTTCCTCGGCTTTAAGAGTTTTATTGACGAACAGACACGATCCGCCACTTGAGCGGATCTTGCGCTTGTCTCTGGTGTCTGTAGATGGTTTACTACGACAATAACTTGAAACTAGTTTAATTTTTTTAATATTTACGCCTTTTAATTCATCTTTTGATAACCAATGTTCTGTCACACCTAGTATATCACACTTGTGTTTCTCTAACACGTCTTCTAGCTTCTTGGTTGTATCACTATTTAACGATCGAACATTTTGGTGGAAAATCACTAGTTCTGATGTTGTGATCTGAAATTTAAAGATTTGTTATCATTGTCTCCGTTGACGACTGAATTATATCAGTTGACGACCTCCGTGGCGCAGTGTTGATCGCTGTTGCCTTAACGTGGGAGGTCCCGGGTTCGATCCCCAGCAGGGTCAATGTGGGAATTTATAATTTCTGAATTTTCTCTGGTCTGGCCTGGTGGGAGGCTACGGCCGTGACTAGTTACCACCCTACCGGCAAAGACGTACCGCCAAGCGATTTAGCGTTCCGGTACGATGCCGTGTAGTAACCGATTACGGCTAAGAGCTAATACTAGGGCGGGTCAATAAATCCGCGACTTTTCGAATTTCCCATCTTTTAATTAAAAAAGTAACACCGGTACAGTCAGCAACAGTCATTCAACTTGCTACATTTAATTTTGTAGCACATTACGCCTATTAAAATGTATATTTGACATCCAGTGAAGATAGAAAACTGCATACAATTTTTTAACATGGAGAACAACACAACGAATTTCTTAAGCTCATTGAACATAGCTTTAGAAAAAATTGCCTAGGGGTAGGACAGACAAGACTGCGTGGAGTCGACGTGCTCAGATTTCGTTCTGAGACACATTTTACCCGTAAGCAACGACAAGTAGTTAAACATTAAGTATCAATACTAAGTCATTGATCTGAACTGTTTCAGAATGAAGCTTCTTTATATATGGCATTCTTGAACCTTAGCACTATTATTGCTGTCTGTGCAATAAAAAGTTAAGTGTTAACTTACCTTGTAACATTCTTCTGGAGTATTACTCGTAGTTAAAATTTCACATAAAGGTTGCCTTGTTTTTGATGGACCTGCAATGGGCTGCTCAGACTCATTGCTGTGCTCCAGAATGGGTTCTGGTGATGCGATCTGAAATTTAACAACTAGAATAAACTAGCTGATGCCGACTTCGTACGCGTGGATTGACTTTTTTTGGTTCCCGCGGTAACTCTTCAATTTTCCGGGACAAAAAGTAGCCTATGTGCTATTCCAGACTATAATCTATCTCCGTGCCAAATTTCATCTAGATCCGGTAAGCCGTTCTGGCGTGATTGAATAGCAAACATCCAGCCATCCAAACTTTCGTATTTATAATATTATAATATTAGTATATTGTAGATAAATAGATAAACATTTTTTTAGATCTTAGGTCCATACTACGAAATTTATATTTCCTAATTAACATAATACATTGTGTCAGTAAAATTTTACAAATGAAATTCCAGCTGCCTTGCAAATAATTTACGAAAATCCACCCCAAAGGGGGGGAAATGGCGGTTGGAAGTCTGTATAGAAGTCTTTTGTTTTTTGAGTTCGGACGTGAAATTCGGATTTAAGTTATTAGTTTTAAATAATAAAAACCTGTACCTACTTATAAGCAGTTTTCCGAAAATCTACCACAAAGGGTGTGAAATGGGGGTTGGAAGCTTACATGAAGGTTCTAAGTTTTTGAAGTTAGAGACTTGAAAATCGGCATTTAGGTTATTCGTTTTAAATAAGAATAACATGTATTAAGCTACATTATATATCTCTATAGATAGAAAAAGTGAAATGTTAAAAAGAACTTTGTAATAAAGTAGGTACTTACTTAAAAAAAAATTAACTTACCTTGTCACATTCTTCAACTGGTGTATTAGATAAAGGCTGCCGTATTTTTGACGGACCTGCAATGGGCTGCTCAGACTCATTGCTGTGCTCCAGAATGGGTTCTGGTGATGCGATCTGAAATTTAACAATTAGGTATAATGCATTAGCTGATGCCCGCGACTTCGTCCGGTGGTTTAAGTTATTTTAATTCCCTCGGGATCTTCTTAATTTTCCGGGATAAAAAGTAGCTGATGTCACTCTCCAGATCCTCAACTATACCCATGCCAAAAATCACGTCGATCCGTTGCTCCGTTGCGGCGTGATTGAGAGTGTTTTGAAAGAATTCTCTGGATTGGCATTTCTTCAGTAGCTGCTTCACAAAACGTTCGGAAATTTTGTATAAATAATAATACTTAATATTGTGCAAGTACCCCAAGATTTTAGTAATTTCATTAAAAAAATTAAGCTCTGTAGGTACTTTAAACTATTTACTTTTACATAATATATGTGTTTTTAAGACTATAATTTTGTAATAAACGGCCCGAAACATAAAAGAAAATTAAAATTAATTAGTAACATATTTATTTTATGAATGACCTAACCCCTTACGCAGACAAAAAACAAATATTAAAAAATCGGCGGAAAATCAAGTTCGGTACGGACTGTTGGCACTTGGCTCCATACATAGTTGCGCCACCTAACGGCGAGTAGTGTTTCGCGTTCGTTTGGTGAGCTGTTGTTCTAATAGACAGCGCCACCTATCGGCGAATAGTGTACCGGGGAAATTACTATGAACTCTTATAGCAGGACAGATTGAACTGCACTTAACTTCAAGGCACTGAACAGGCAGACACTGCATTGAACTGTGCTGCAGTTCAATTTCTGTCCTGCTTTAATAACCCCCTTGAAGGCGTAAGCCATGGAGGTAGGAAATACATTAGCCTAAGTTATCTAATCATAAATAACTAACTAGAGGCACTCGCAAATAACACGAACTTTGCCGTCTTGTTGAACATATAAATAATTGACTCAAATCGAGCTCTACTCAACAATAACTAGTGGTTCGCCCCGAACTGAGACCTCGCGGTATCCATAAAACGAATAAACTTTTACAGAGCCCCATCTATTGACATAATTGTGAAGTTCTGTTAAACTGACTGAATGCTGAAGCCCATTAAAAATTAAACAATTTCGTTTCCATATAATATTTATCTCTTAACATTAGCGCCATCTATTGACACCATTGTGAGGTTCTGTTAAAAATACTAAATCTCATTAAAAATTAAATAATTTCGTTTCCTTATAATATTTATCTAATTTTAGTATTTGTTGTTCAAGTACAGGATATAATTCAAATAATTGATCTAGTTTCAGTCTTAGCCTTTCAGAAAATTGAGAGTTCTGAGGTCAACTTTGGACGTTAGAAAATCACCACTTTGAAAGCCCCCCATTTCGTCAATTTTAGGGGAAAAATTTAAACAAAAATATTTTTAGACTCTATTCCTAATTATCTTTAAAATGATATACCACAACCATATGTAACGCTATAAAAAATATTTTACTTCGCATTCGCTTCTATGAGAGCCCCCCTGAAATAAAGATTTTTATAACTTTTTAAGCCATATTTGGCGGGAGGCCATCGGTTTACATATTATATTTATATTTGAAGTAATTACGTTCAGTAATTCAGAAGTTATAAGGCTCTGACAGACAAACGGATAGGGTTGCTAACATTTCATAAGCGAAATATAGTATTTTATGGAATATTTTTGCGTACTATGTGCTTCTTCAACAGTATATAGTACGCAGGCCCGAAATACAGTACAATACCAATAATAATAGTATTATAGTATGGTTGGCAACCCTAGGACGGACAAGTGCAAATTCACTCAAGTAGACTCAGAGTCCTCCTTCGCTTCGCTCGGTCAATTATTGCTCTAGGTACCTACTCTACTTTGCTCTAACAATATGTTTATCTTTTTAACAAATTAGTTATTTTAACAAAATAGTTTCTAACATCAGTGCAGAAATTAATGCCGAGTAAAATCGTTTAAATTAATATACTTACTTAATTGAATATAATAATATATATATGTATTTCTAACCAATCACATCGTAGATAAGTTATCAGGAAGTACCTACCAATTCCCACATAATTCCGCTACCTACCCATATTATGCTCTTTTTATACTTTTAAATAAAGTAAGTAGGTACACATCCATTATTAAGTACCTAGGTACTAAATAATGCCCGCGTCTTCGCCCGCGTGGATTAGGGTTTTTGATTCCTGTGGGAAATCTTGAATTTTCCGGGATAAAAACTATCCTTATGCCTATACACTTCCACACACAGACACACTTTCGCATTTAGTAAGTATATCATTATATTAGTATGGATTAAATAATCATAACAATACACGTAAAAGTATTTATACCCTTTATTAACATTATATTGAAAAATTCTCTAACCTTGTCACATTCTTCATCTGGTGCTGCAGATTTTCGTAGCCTCTTCCCAGAATCATTAGAGAATGATGATTTATTGAAATGTTTAGTGCACAACATGTAATGTTTGGAATAAAGCTGGTTTTGAAATTCTCGCGACGACCATGACTCATGGGGAAAACTGTACTTCGCCCATAATTCACACCTAAAACAATGCAGCTCAAATCCATACTACTTAATCCATAATAATTTAATAAATGTGAAAGTGTGTCTGTCTGTCTGTCTGCTACGCTTTCGACCGAAACCGATTCAACCGATTTCGATATTATGGTAAAGAGGTTATAGGTTGTATCCGGAGGAAGGACATAGGCTACTTTTTATCTTGGAAAATTAAAGAGTTTCTGCAGGAATCGAAAAGTTTCATCCACGCGGACGAAGTCGCGGTCATCATCTAGTTAATTATATATTTAGTTTTATTTTAAACTAGCTGATGCCCGTGACAGGGTCCGCGTGTTGTAAGTTTTTTTTTATTCCCGCGGGAACTCCTCAATTTTCCGGGATAAGTCACTCTCCAGGTCCTAAGCTAGGTAGGTATATTAATGCCAAAAATCACGTTGATCCGTTGCTCCGTTGTTGCGTGATTGAAGGCCAAACCAACAAACAAACACACTTTCACATTTATAATATTTAAGTATATGATATTATCGAAAATAAGGTTTTATAGTTTTACGTACTTAACTCCGTTTGTTTTCGCTGGTTTTGGAAAACGATGCAACGTAATTTTAGAATCCTGAGCAGGAGAACTCCCACACTTGATGCATTTTCTCTTGTTTTCCTTCATGATAAAAGATAAAACACTTGGGTCTATGACTCACTGATGACTGAACTGCACTTAAGCACGTTATCACTATAACGGAGCAACAGGATGCTCGACTCAAGGTCAAATAATGTAGGAATTGTTCAAAATAAATATTTCAAACTAATAATAAAACATAAACACAAGCAGCGCAAGCAAAAGCTCACTGCACTCTGAATCGGCCATTTTCTGCACAGCGCACGTATGTGTGCGATATATGATCAAGTGCGGACCATGGGGGGGTCCCCCCCCCCCCCCGGGCTGGTTATAGGTCGACCATTGAAATATATTTCTGTACTAGCTGATGCCCGCGACTTCGTCCGCGTGGTTTAAGTTTTTTGTTATTCCCACGGGAACTCCTTAATTTTCCGGGATAAAAAGTAGCCTATGTCACTCTCCAGGTCCTCAACTATACCCATGCCAAAAATCACGTCACGATTGAAGGACAAACCAACAAACCAACAAACAAAGTGACTTTCGCATTTATAATATTAGTATGATATGATATGATATATTATGATGATGACAATTGACAAACACATGACGCCAATCAGACGCTTAAAGCTTCACATGTTATGTATGACTATGTGTTGTTGTTATTATTATAATAGTAATAATGTGATGCATCAGTTCGTTTATCCCCTTAAAAATACTATCATTTTACATGGCTGCGCGAACCTCTAAATTGGTCCACGGACAAGCATAGTTGTTTTTTTGAGAATACAAGCATTGTATTTCTAGACGTTCCTCTTTGTTGGTTTTTTTGTACTCGTATTTTATCGGCACTACTTGCACCAACTTAGAATTCTTAAGTTTTCAATTTTCTTCAAATTATAAGGCTGTTGAAAGTAAAATAAGATTGGAATTTATATGAAATTTATGTGCTTAATGCAAAACCGGTCAATCAGCGGGAAATATTATCCGGACTTTCCACATCCAGCACTCTCTATAATTTTCTTGACCTAGAAATTTAACTTTTATGTACATGTAAATTATTCTGCAGTATCAGGGTTGATGAGCTGAGGCTGGGAGTTCATTTACTTGCAGAGCTTGCTTGTTACCTAGGTACGATATCAATGCACCGTCAATATTTCCTTAATAAAACAACTATCAATCCCTATGACTTAAGAGTTCTATACCCTGCGGCATCATCATCATCAGTTTCAGGGGTTAGAAATCATATAGTCATTGCTTGGTACCTACAATAAGAGTTCACCATGAACATATCCTAAATCACCATAACTTAGATGCGCAATAACGGCATCAGGATTTAGAAGTTGGATTCAGAATTTTTTATGGAACCTTATCGCGATTTTCCTTTAATCATCGAAAATAAGTTAAGTAATTGGTTCAAAAATCTAGGACAAATCGGTGTAGATACGTTAAAAATACTATTTTGGGACTGAATTGAGAACCTCCTCTTTTTTGAAAGCCGGCTAAAAGAGAAAAATTGATTTTATTATTTAATTCAAACGACTTCGACTATGTGACCCCCCGACTCGCAGGCTGGATCCGCCTTTGGATATGACGTCGAACAAACCAGTGTAGGTACTTATGTTGATGAATCACTATGGAATATATATTATATACTCAAGCTTCGAAGTTGAATGACCTTGAGCTCGATCGAACCCAAAGAGATTAATTTAATATAGGATTGTCCAACCTATCAGAAAACGCTACATGTACCTATTTTCAGCTATTTTTGGTAGTTTTCCTAAGTTAGTTAAAAAAATAATTTAGTGTTTCTTTTCTCCAGCATTATTCATTTTAGCTACACCCATAGTCCAAACTAATCCATACTAATATTATAAATGCGAAAGTATGTCTGTCTGTCTATCTGCTACGCTTTCACTACCCATTTGTTGATGAAATTTGGTATAGGGATAGTTTGTATCCAAAGGAAGGACATAGGTTACTTTTTATCGCGGAAAGTAAAGAGTTCCCGCGGAAACCATAAAATCTTTATCCACGCGGACGAAGTCGCAGGCCTCATGTAGTTTTAAATAATTCTTTAAAAAATAGTTAAACTTACATAGATCTAATTGCTATGTAAGATCTTGAAGGCGTTTATTGCGAAACATCAGTAAGAGGAAATGGCTTGCTAATTCGTACCTTTGAAGGTGATTTTTACAAATAGATAGACAGAACCATTTATCATGTTCATGTTTTTTTAAATTCTAAGATCTTTAATAATTTCAAAGGGTGCTGTACCACCACACAATATACCTACAGTATTTTAGTAAATAACAAGAAAGATGTCATAACAACAAGTAATCAGCTATGAAATAACTGGCTTACATACTTATGGCTAAACTGGTAGCGCCCGACGGATTTTCGAATTTTTTCATATACCTACTTGTGCTGTGAGACCTTGCTCTTTATTGGAGATTTTGATTTATTTAAATCGGCGAGTGTCAAAATATCAAAATATGCAACTTGATACCACCACGCGTTCAGGGGGTGACCCTTTGGCGTGGATTTTCGTAAAATTGCTTATTTATACAGGTTATAATTATTTAAAACTAATGACCTAAATGCCGATTTTCACGACAGTAATTACATAAACCCTAAAATAAAGTAAGCCGTAACATCGCTTACGCATCCTTTGTTACGAAACAGAGCAAGTCAATAATAACCCTTTTTTACGGTATATAATAAAAGTGTAATAAAATTACGGCCTTCGAGTGATTTTTCCAGTTTTATCACTTGATAGTGTAAACATGCCTTTAGGGTATGTTTAAACAGTTAAGGGAAAACAAGATGGAAGTTTATTGTATAATAATAGTTCTCGCACTACATACTAGATGGCGCTGCGTGGAAAATATTGTAATCTTGGAATGGATCACGGTAGTATTTTTCACCACACAAGTGAAACAGTTGCATAATTAAAATCTAGGTACCTATTAAAAATCATACATTATCCTGGGTAAAATAAGTAAATATTATACATTAATAAACTAAAATCTAAATATTAGACTAAACTGTAAAATCATACTTAATATTATAAATGCGAAAGTGTGTCTGTCTGTCTGTCTGTCTGGCTGTCTGCTACGCTTTCACGGCCCATCTGTTCAACCGATTTTGATGAAATTTGGTACCTACAGGGATAGGTTATATCCCGGGGAAGGACATATAGGCTACTTTTTATCCCGGAAAATTCAAGAGTTCCCGCGGGAATCGAAAAAACTTGGTCCACGCGGACGAAGTCGCGGGAATCATCTAGTATAATAATTAATATAAAAAATACTTTTTAAACAACCGCCTTCAAACTCCCGCGCCAACTTTTATTGTTCATATTTTAAAAACCGCTCAACCGATTTCGATAAAATTTATATGGGACCACATGGGGAGTATGGTCTTTCAAATAAAAAAAGAATCATTCAGTCAAAAGTTCTGAGGTAACAAACATAAAAAAAAAAAAAAAAAAAAAAAAAAAAAAAAAAAAAAAAAAAAAAAAAAAAACAGTCGAATTGAGAACCTCCTCCTTTTTTGAAGTCGGTTGAAAATAAATCCTTCATCATCATCATCATCATAATAAACCAGCAGACGTCCACTGCTGGACATCTGCCAACGCTATGCTTCCCAGTGCGAGGTCGCCATTTAATTATACGATTACAGTAATCTACGAGCAGATATTCAAAAAAATTGGCAGTCATAGGGACTGCCGATAGAAGTGAAAACGAATAATTTTTAGGGTTCCGTACCTCAAAAGGAAAAAACGGAACCCTTATAGGATCACTTTGTTGTCCGTCCGTCTGTGTGTCAATTCCCCTTTTCTGGAACGCATGGAGGTGTCAAGCTGAAATTCATATCAAATACTCAAGTCTACTGTCCCTTGTCCCAACGCAAACAAAAGATACAGCCGTTTATGCTGCAAATTTTCTACACTCGCAAGGGAATCAAAACCAGGGTACTTCCCGTGAACTCAGAATCTTGAAATTTTGTACAAAGCAACGTCTTATAGCACAGATAAAGGAAAAATTGCGAAAAGCATAAATTTTTAGTTACATCATAATATAATAAAAATATTTTAATGCAAATTTTCGACACTCGCAACGGAATCAATACGTACAGGGTACTTCCCGTGAACTCAGAATCTTGAAATTTTATACGAAGCAACGTCTTATAGCACAGATAAAGGAAAAATTACGAAAAGCGTAAGTACATTTTTAGTTACATCATTTAATAAAAATATTTTTAATAATTTTAAGCTTACTACTTACCCCTTTCCGCATGAACGCGTAGAGGTATTAAATTGAAATTAAAATAGATAAGTGGAATAAAAATACCATAATTTTTACTTATATAGGTATACCTACAGGTTTGTACAGAACCCTCGGTGCGCGAGTCTGACTCGCACTTGGCTGGTTTTTTTGTTGTTTTTCTTTTTTGAAAAAAATTAAAATTTAAAACTTAACACTAAGGTATTAAAGTTTAATTACGAAAGTACTATATTTATATTTAAGACATTTTGTCTTCGTAACTTCGCAAGCAGGTCGCTGTTTCCGAATCCACAAGTTTACCCCCTACCAAAAAGTGCTAAACGCGGCTAAAGAAGTTTTCACTGAACACAACATGATATACCCGCTCTCATCTCCGGTTGCATCGCCCCCTACCGGGACCCACTCAAACGCACACAAAAAATCCATCAAAATCGGTCAAGCCATTTCAGAGTTTTTGCGAGACTAACGAACAGCAATTGATTCTTAAATTTCCTCAATCACTGAATGAATTAATTGAATCCCGGGTTCGAGTCTCAGGTCGGGCCATAATTAAGTGTTGGGTTTTCCTGACTTGAAATTCTCGTTACTAGCCCGGAGTTAGGAAGTTGGTGGTGTTTCACCCCCGTGCCTCGGAGAGCACGTTAAGCCGTCGGTCCCGGTTATTATCACTAACATGATAATAGTCGTCAAAGCCCGCCAATATACCCGCATTGGAGCAGCGTGGTGGGTCTAAGTTCTAATTCCCTCTCTCCTTTGAGAGTGGAGGCCTGTGCCCAGCAGTGGGACGTTAATGGGCTGTAGTAGTAATCGCATAGTCTCGCAACTCTGGCAGCAATAGTGTTGCGGGTCGAAGCACCGTGTCGTGACCACAACACTAGGGCACGCGAACAGCTGAATTATACGCGGTGTAATTCACGGTTCCATTACACAACGATTTAACATCGAACAGTCACGGCGTCCGCGTTCTATATTCCCCACAAAAATTAGAATTCTGCGCGGGAAAAAACAATGCAAAAATGAGTACCTAGCACTACGAAAAAAAATATCAAATATACTTTTACAAGTCACAATATATGATATAATTATAAACAAACTTAAACTAATAAAAGAAAAAACATTAAAATCTAAATTAAATCTAAATTAAAAACTAAATTATAAACTAAAAACTATACATTAAAAATATCATCTATCCCGCTGCAATGAGGCAGTGTGCCCACTTTTACAAGTGCTTTTGAATCGTCAAATGAATCTACCACTAGTTCGGAATGATATACCTAACGAGAATAACTATCAAGAAACATTATTTGCATACGGTGCGCGTCTCGCAAAACTGTGTAGGTACTTTTCTTAAGTTACTGATTTACGTGAGCAAAACTTACTAGTGTAATCGTGGCCTTATGACAAGAGAAGTTGCTTACGTACGTGGTCTGGCCTGGTGCGAGGCTTCGGCCGTGGCTAGTTGCCACCCTACCGACAAAGACGTGCCGCCAAGCGATTTAGCGTTCCGGTACCATGCCGTGTAGAAACCGAATAGGGGTATGGGTTTAATTAACTGTCATACCATTAACAGATTAGCCCGCTACCCTCTAGACTGTATCATCACTTACCAACAGGTGAGATCGCAGGCTAACTTATAGTGGATAAAAAAAACGTTACGTTACGACTTACGCCTATATCTAACAATGCGAACGCGTCCACAACGAATGAGCCCGGGAAGCGGGCAATTGCTAGCGTGGCGCATGCCATTTCCTGCTCTAAACGTACATACATACACACATATATATTACAGGTATATATACAATATACATACTGAAATATTAGTTTCATTGCTTACTTACAAGTTGCAAGTTGTAAGTATTGTGTTTTACCCGACTATGGCAAGGCCAAAAGGAAGATGTTTTACAGTGTAAAACATGAATGTAATATTATGTATATTGTTCGTGTAATATTTACACGAACAATATACATAATATTACATTCAAAAAAATGGGATCTCTGAAAGTTTTACCGTAGTCGAGGAAGCAAACACTGCGATATTGATTGATAATTTTATATTTCAAGAAAAATGTTTTTTTTTGAATCCACTAAAAGTTAGCAATTTACTACGATCTCGCCTGATGGTATGTGATGATGCAGTCAAAAATGGTAGCACACTAACCCGTTAAGGGCCTGCGTATGGCTGTTATCTTATCCCATAACCGATTCCTGCACGACATGGCAAAATCGGAAATCACAAACGCTAAATCGTTTGGAGGCACGTCTTTGCTGGCAACTAGCCACGGCCGAAGACTTCTACCAATCCAGACCAGAGAAAATTCAGAAATTGCAAATTCCCAAATTGACCCTGTCGAGGCTCGAAACCGGGATCTCCCGCATTTAAGACAACTCACAGTCACAACAACAACTCTAATAGTCCAGTCATCTTAGTAAGTTCACCTCGGAATTTGAGATTAGCTGAATATTTGTACAAACTTGTATTTTGGCATTCAAAGTTGTCTCAAAACCTACATATGGTAGGGTGACCGCGTCGAGCTCGCTCGCTCCGCGCGCTCTCCGCCCTCTATCTCAAAAACGATTCAACGTATAGAATTTTTTTTGAAACAAACGTTGTAGGGAATTTAATTGTCTACAATATTGATAATAAATAAAAATAGCGAAAAACCCATAGGAAATGAGATATTTGCAAAAAATATGCAAAAAATCGATTTTTGTGACCTTTGACCTCAAATTTTAATACACGCGGATACCCTACCCTATGTAAGTTTTGAGACAACTTTTAGAATGCCAAAATACAAGTTTGTACAAATATTCAGCTGGGTATCTCAAATTCCGAGATTCTTACCTAATTTTGATTAAGATGACTGGACTATAAGCACTACGCCAAGGAAGTCGCCAACTAATTAGGTTTACAAAAGAAAAAACTGCGAGACCTAAGCCGCGTTGTGGAGGTCAAAACGGTTCGGTCTGCCATTGACAAGCCGCCAACTGTCGATATTTGGGCCAAAGGAAATAAACAGTGTACATTAATAATAATCAGTCGTCGCCGTGTTCGTGACGTAAACAATTATTAATAATCCCCAGCCCCACTATTATAAAATTGTTGTACCTAGTTCGTTTGTTAATGGATTCGTTGATCAAATCCCACGCATCGATTAACCGTAGATACTTACCATTCCTAGTATATCTATCTACCTTCGGATTTCGGAATGTAGTCGAGTAGGTAACATACTAAGTACAGTTCGTCAAAGAAGACGGTTGATTTGTATGGGGCGTGGGTCCGGTCCTTTTACAAGTAGATAAATGAAAGAAAAAAAAAATACTAGACCAGTTTTGATCGTTCAAATCTACGAATTCGTCGTTATTTCAGTGGTGTTGATTTAATCTTTCCACGATAAGCAACACTAAACATGAGTGGGTTACAACAATGGCGGATTCATATTTTGTGACGTTTTCAAAAGAAAAAAGGTTGCCATCTTGGAAACGTACCGAAAACTTGAAATACATTCTTATTTTTTTTCACGTTATTTTCTTTTACTATTCTAAATCATTATATTTTTAATACAATCTATGTATTTTCCTGTGGTTTACAGTCAGTTTAGTTAAGTGGAGCGACGCAGAGGCGGCGGTTCGCCCTTCCCTATCACCCCCCCCCCCCTCCCCTCCCCCTCCCCCTCCCCTATCACCCCCCACCCCCGCAACGACCTAAGATTCCATGATCAGGGCGTCCGTAATCTGATATTGTAGTGTTTTTGTTGTCCACTACACTAACATTTAGGCTCTTCTTTATGTTCTCGTATAGGTATGTTACCTGCTAGTTGTCCCGCCCCGCCCCCATATTATTTGTAATTATGCTAATGCTAACCTGGTGGTGTAAACCTTTATTTTATTTGATTACTAGCTGATGCCCCCGACTTCGTCCGCGTGGTTTAAGTTTTTCGTTATTCCCGCGGGAATTCCTTAATTTTCCGGGATAAAAAGTAGCCTATGTCACTCTCCCTGGTCCTCAACTATACCTACCCATGCCAAAAAACATGTCAATCCGTTGCTTCGTTGCGGCGTGATTGAAGGACAAACCAAGTAACCAACTAACAAACACACTTTCGCATTTATAATATTAGTATGACTAGCTGAAAAAATCACGTCGATCCGTTGCTCCGTTGCGACGTGATTAAAGGAGAAACCAACAAACATTTATAAAAAATAATTTATATGAGTACTCTTTTTTTTATGTTCTATTTTTTGAATGTACTCTATGATCTATCTCTGTAAACTAAGGAATAATAAAGGCTTTTTTATTATTATTTTATTTATTAAGTGATTGTGTACCGACTTTACGTATATCCTCTTTTTTGTCCTTACACTCAACACTCGAGGTTTTTCGCGTAGAAAAATACTTCAGTTACGTCATTCTTCCCCACTTGCTGTGCTTTTTTTCAGTTTTAGTGTTTTCATTGTGGCTGGCGGGCGTGGCTGAACAATGACGTCACGAGCGCAGAGTTTCACTGGCTTGGAAAATAAGTACTCACTAGACACTAGTGGTGCTATAATTGTGATACTTGTGCTACTTTTTTTTTTCAACTATAAGTTAGCCCTTGACTGCCATCTCACCTGATGGTAAGTGATGATGCAGTCTAGGATGGTAGCGGGCTAACCTGTTTCGGGTATGGCAGATACGAGTATATTAAACACATCCCCTAATCGGTTTCTACACGGCATCGTACCGGAATGCTAAATGGCTTGGCGGTAGGTACGTCTTTGCCGGTAGGGTGGTAACTAGCCACGGCCTAAACCTCCCACCAGGCCAGACTGAAGAAAATTAAAAAAATATAAATTCCAAATTGACCCTGCCGGGGATCGAACCCGGGACCTGCCACGATAAGGCAACAGCGATCAACATTCAACACTGCGCCACGGAGGTCGTCAAACTTGTGATGATTCTGCTACTAAAGCTGTGAATTAAAGACATGATGTGTGAATTATGTAATGCCACAACAATAATTTAACACTGCTCTTTAAAGGGTGGATATACAAATATCTCAAAAGCCGGTAACGCATTGGTGGTTCCTCTGGTGCTGCAAATGTCCATGGGCGGCGGTAATCATCTAACATCAGGTGACCTGCCTTTTTTTTTTTTTGGTATCGCTGGGAAAAATGCTTTTACGCATACCGCACTAAGCGGTTATGTGGGACTTGTACAGGATAAGGTTCCACCAATAAGACACAAATTAACTTCACAACACGTCTTACCCGCGCGGCGTTCGCACAGCGAGTACGCGGCGAGCTGTCGCTCCCCGCGACCCCACTTCCGCACCCCTCGCCGGTACGAGTGAATATTATATTTATTATCAAATACACTACATCTACCTTTCACAAAATTAAAATTAAAACTTTATTTTCATCGGACACAATTATTTCAGATAACAAAAATAAACGTATTCCTTACGATCAACAACAAATCTAATAACCTATTACAGATCTTCTATTCTATAATCATTGACCCACATAACCTAAGATGTCTGTTTATAATCATCGTTATTATCGTGGTATCAATGCAATCTTTGATTGACTGATTTTCATCTGCACAAACCTTCCACTGTCCTTCGACACGTTTCAGGTGAACTACGTTTCTCCGTAGTCGTTGCCCACTGTCGTCAGTTTGCAGCTCCACATCATTCCCTGTCTTGTTCAATTCAGTTGGATCTGCTGTACCATTTACTAATTTTTTGAATTAAAATAAGATGTTAAATTATCTGCTTTAAATTCCTGACATCCCACTACGTTAAATTATTATAATTTTAAAATCTTTAACTATGTAACAGTCAACGTTTATAATAAATGAACTGAAATTATTCGAAGCTTATTCAAAAATTTTAGTAAGTAAATAATTTTGTTAAACACTTTGCCTAGTTGTTTTAGTTTATTTCCTTCCTTTCCAAACCATACCCTTTCATGTTAAGATCTTACCCAATGCTTTGAATTGGGTCAAATACCTGAACTTTCACAACAATCATCATCGATAGCCAAACAACAAGTCCAAACTAAACCTTAGTCCAAAACTGAATCAAACTCTTCATCAAAGGCTTCTTCGAAATGCAAAACCTTTGTATGAATTGAAATAGAATCGACTTCCAATTCTTGTACAATAGTTCATCGCTATCATATAATTCTTTCTAATTAACTTTACTCAATAGAAATTTCAAATTAAAATTCAAAACTTGCTGTAAATCCAAAGATTGTTACAAAACTAAATGAAGACCCCAAATTTAGATATCAGAATTTAATACTCGAAATATCTTTTCGCTTCTGTTTTTTTTTTTTTTGGAATCATTCCCTTAGCTCATTAAAAAAAATCAAACCAATTATTAATCAAAAACGTTACACCAAGGCATAATATGAACTTCAGTAACATAATATAGTATATACTGAGCATGTTTTATTCATTCTGTATTTTTATACTCTTTACTTTACTTTTCTGTGTCAGTTGATAATGGAGAAGTTTCATGATGTTGTAAATATCATATTTAACACAACAGAAGTAAAATATAGATTAAAACTAATAAATCAGTGTTTTTTTTTTTAAATCCATCTATAAAAGACTGAGAAAAGACGATTTAAAAGTTTAATTATTTATCGTACACCGATTGCTGTATCTTACAGGAGTGAAACATTTTGTGAGTGAGTTTTAATACATAGCCGAGATTTAATAATTTAAAATTATCTTCACAAACAAATTAAGTGCTTTTAATTCAACCAAGTATTTCTTTTATTCGGCTTTATACAGTCGGTTGATAGGAAATTATGACGTCACGTCTCCCGTCAAAGCTAGCGCAATTTTAAAGTTCCATAACTTTTTTATTTGTCGAGATATTTTAATGATTCTTCCATATTTTTGATTTATTTTGTCTTAATTTTTATACTAAATAAAAAATGGTAAACTTCTCCATTAGAGTGGTAAGTTTTTACAACTTAATTGACGGTTATAAGCCCGAGCCGCTAGGTGAGGGTATACCATCGTCACGAGCTTGCAAATTAACAACGCCCGGGCATCACACGACATTCTTCAATACATTTGAGAGAAAACAATATGGAGATCTAGAATAAGCAAGCACGCACTAGTCACTTATTAGAAAATATATATTATTTTTACGTCATATTATACTCTCCAGATTTTGGACGGCAAAAGATAATTAATTGCGCGATTTCATTTTCAATTCAAATAATAGTCTGTTAAATTTTATCATCCACTTCATTATTTCAAATCACTCAGATAAAAATAAAGAAAGAAAACCCAATGCATGAATATTCAGCATTATGATGAGCCTAAGCCATTTTTTGGGTTGTGCCATGCGTGATATAGTTCATCCCCGCGCCTCATCAGTGTTGTTTAGATTCTAGATTTTCTTTAGATCGTTGATGTGCAGGGGTGATCTACCTCTTTAGGTATGCTTGTTATGTATGGCACAATTTGGAAATAAATGTTTGTTTTTCTTTCTTTTCTTTCAATGCGACTTTCAGAATGGTGCGTTTTTACGATTTTATTCCTTTATTAAACGGGCTTCTCGAGCCGTGACTGTAGTTTCTAGCAAGCTACTTAACTTCGAGACTAAAATGTTCAGCCCTTACATTTATTTATTTATCTTTCTTTTTGATTAATAAATGTTCCAAAAATTTAAATCTTTTTATTAATGCAGTTTAACATTTAATGAACTAATTTAGTCAAACTGAATCACCTGATTGACGAAACACGCTTGAACTACTTTTTTTTTTACTTTAAAAAATACTGCAACCTTCGCCCTTACAAGCTGAAGTATATATCCTTCCCTATTTAATTATAAATGCATTCCGAACATAGGATCGCATTATGTTGAAACTTCAACCCTCCAAACTAATCAAAGTCATAAAATAGTGTAAATAAACTAGTGAAAGATTTATTAAAAAACAAACTTGAAACCTTTGTTTCAATTTACTTTATGCATTCCTTAACAATAAGGTTATTAAATGCATCACGGGTCCTAAACGACATCGGCATCGATCTGGTACGATATTATAAATGGTGTACCTACACTAAACAATATTTTACACATTAGTCAAATAATAACTATTTTGCTATAAGTATATCATCGAATGAAGCGTACCTACTCATATAATATCGATCGAGCTTCACTTTGCAAGTTCGTTGATCATACCTATACCTACTTTATATCATAGTTTTTTTCTAATAAATTAAAATGATACCCATAATATAGTTCACCGGTTTTATCTGACTGCGCTTATTTTTTTTTTAAATGAAATAACTATATTTCATGTGTATTTAGGCGCATACTATACATCCGAAACAATGCGAGGCTCGGTCGGGTAACATCGGGATCACTAATTAATCAATTTAAAAGTCCATACAAAAACAATGAATTTTTCTTTCAAATAATCTCAGAACCTTTGACCAATATGTTGCGGCTATACCATTAGGTACAGTTATACTACTTGTTCGAAGTTGTTGTTATTGATATAACGTCGTTTAAAATAACCGAATCAAAAATATTTAAAGGCACATTTAAAACTATGAAAATGAATAAAATGCCATGGTAATTCTGGATAGAACGAGTAACTTGTAAAGTAATCTACTAAAGCAGCTACCCACTACGTTATTGGTAATACTGGACTGGGAAACTTACTTTCATTATGTACATCCCTTTAGTTTGATATGAATGTAAAATTAAATAAATAAAATACATTAGATCTTTCACGATCAGTTAGTTAACATACTGTCCAAAATAGTAACACACTTGTTCACAACCTACCGGCTCATTAGGTCACAACTCACAATTCAAGGAATCACATGTTCCAATGCAGTAACGCACTCGGTTACAATCTGACAACCTACTGACTCTTTGATCAACTTATGGAAACACTTGTTCCACTCTAGTAACACACTTGGTTACATTCCATGGGCTCACATGGTCATTCTAAAATAATGACTCACATGGCCACCCTAAAATAGTGACTCACTTGGCCCAATCGTTTCTATAGCTACCGTTCTAAGAACATAGAACTACCTCTTAAGTTTTTTGTAGGTACCGTTCTAATTTATATAGAACTACCTCTTGAGTTGTTATAGGTACCATTCTAATTTACATAGAATTACCTCTTGGATTTTTGTAGGTACCGTTCTAGTTTATATAGAACTACCTCTTGAGTTTTTATAGGTACCATTCTAATTTACATAGAATTACCTCTTGGATTTTGTAGGTACCGTTCGATTTTCATCGAACTACCTCTGAACCTTTGTTATTTATTATGTAACTGTCTTTTAGACTACCTCTCATATTCAGCATCAACTTCACTTGTTGTCAACATAATAATGTAATTTAAAAAAAATGTTACCATGATAATATTATGTAGGTATATCGATCCACAAGGTAAGTGAATTAAGTGTTACATAAAATTATAAACCAACAATCCTAACGTTTTAAACCGTTATGATAATGGTAGTCAATTACATTAAAATAAGTAATAAAATAACACCGTAGGTACATTTAGGCTTATTAAGCCTTCGAACATATTTACAATGTATGTATCACTGGTTTGTTATATTTTGCATCTTGTAACTGACGACATTTGTACATAATCAAACGTGATTGTTTTCAAATCTAATACCGTCCCCGCTTCGTCTAATAACAATACCTAGTCGAATCGCAGTAGGTATTGATAAACGAACATCGAATGATCATTACCTAACCATCAAATATTATTGTAAGTACAAGGTAACCATACTTTATAGTATTAATACCCTCATAGATTTTACATGTTGACAACAAATTATTGAGGCATTACTGATACTTAATGTAGGTAGGTACGCAACTTAACGATTTCAGATGTTTTAGGTACCAATCAATATTACACGACCGGTTTTATATTTTAAAAGCGTTATATATTTAGTTTACTAGGTTACATTTTCCCTTTATTAGTATAAAATAAGCAAATAATGTAACACTGAATAAATATACTAACGTGATAAAACCGATCACGTTTACTGATTTACATCTAAACTTCCTCTAAGTTTCATTTGATATTTTTCTTATTGGCTCATAGGTACGTACCTTGAATCTTTTAGTTACTGGCAGGGTCGCCACTTGTACAGGATAAGGTTCCACCAATAAGACACAAATTAACTTCACAACACGTCTTACCCGCGCGGCGTTCGCACAGCGAGTACGCGGCGAGCTGTCGCTCCCTGCGACCCCACTTCCGCACCCCTCGCCGGTACGAGTGAATATTATATTTATTATCAAATACACTACAGGACTCACGAGCGGCTTTGTATACTCACTCCGGAATACCTACCCACTAAAAAAAACCAGCGGCACAGTCCGCGTCGAAAATGAACCGTCTCAGGGTCCCAAATCTTGGATACGACTGAGACGACTCGACGTTAACCGGCATAGTGTCATTGACACCTAACACCTACACTATGGCGGGAGAAGGTGAGCATATCGTCGCCTTCTTCCACCCTGTCTTCTTCTACGGATCGGTGGAGCATTAGCGTCCAGCTCACGTTCCCGCTCCGCAGCCTCCTTCAGTGCGATGACGCTTTCGCAGAAAGATGTCATTAAAGTCCAGAACATCTCGCTGTCAATCATATCGTGGATTATGCTTGACAGCGAGAGGCTCCCACTTAGCGCAGACGACAGAACGTGTCGTTGAGGTCCCCACGCCGCACACTCCATCAAGGTGTGATGTACTGTATCTTCAGAAGCACCGCACTCATGGCAGGCTGGTGTTTCCTCCGTCTCGCAATCTGATGCAGGTACTTGCCAAAGCAGCCATGTCCTGTAAGCATCAGGTGACCCGCCTGCTCGTTTGTTCGCTATATTTTTTTTTTAATTTGCTTTAAAAACTAGGTACAATAAGTTGTAACTACCTATGATAATGATACAGTCAATATTTCATCAGTCTTTGTTTGCCAAAGTGTGCATTCGTCGCTTCCCTGCAGGGCGACCGCGTATGTTTTGCATCAATCATTGATGCATCGCAATCACCTCTGATTGGTTAACACTCTTCCACTATTGGACGAAATCCATTAACGCAGCAAGAATACCATAAATTCAGCCAATCGGAGGTGATTGCAATGTATCAATGATTGATGCAAAAGATACGCGGTCGCCCTGCTGGTGTTGTAAATAAAATAAAAATGATTGCTACAGTCATTGATGTAGAATTTTAGTACCTTCTTAAAAATTAATATTTTCTAATCGTAATGTAGCTTTATGTGTTTATATTAAGGTGCATAATTAACTGAAGTTGTTGCTAATATAATACTTACCTTTTTCTACATTTCCCAGTCAGAATCATAAATGTGTGTGCAAATTGGGACTTTTTTGCGATAATTTTTGTTCGTGACCAGAGGTGCAATTATGTAAAATTGCCGATCAAATCGTCTAAGTTCGGCTTCAAAGTAACATAAACCATAATAACATTGAATTAGAGCTCAATTCCGTGTATCCATTCTTATACGTTTAGGGTATCGTACATACCTGAACGTATGAGAATGGGTACACGAAATTGAGCTCTAATTCAATGGAATTATGGTTTATTTTATTTTGAAGCCGAACTTAGACGATTCGATCGACAATCCTTACATGATTCCACCTCTTTTTCTATTACTCATTCTATTTCAATGGCTACAGTGTAACGATGGGAATCACCGATCAAAAGATTGGCTCTTCCGCCAAAATCTTTTGTCGCAGCAATAAATTCAGCTAATCACAACAATTGAGATGCGACAACGCATATCAGCCGATTGCGATTGTTAAGCAACGTTGCCCCAAGTCGGTAACTGGATGGGTGACCGAATTTGGTAAGGCCGATTTTGGCCTTTTCGTTTCCTCAGTGCCTCGGAGAGCACTGCGTCGATCCCGGTTACTATCACGAACATCTGATAATATTCGTCAGAAATCTAGAGTTAAAATAGTACTCCTATTGGTTGAGTCGTATGCGGAAGGACGTGGGAACCCACAGCATTATTATCCTAAGAAAACCCCTGCCATTATGTGATTAATGGAAAGGGGTCACGACCCACAGCAATGAGGAATACGTTGCAGAGAGGGAGTACCTATCTAATATAATAGGTGTATCTTTATTGCTTAATATGATCTCATGGTGCTAAATGCATGGTATAAATCCTAATGGTGCATAAAAAAAAACCGGCCAAGTGCGAGTCGGACTCGCGCACCGAGGGTTCCGTACAAACCTGTAGTAAGTTTTAAATTAAATGAGTTTTTTAAATATTTGAGTTGATTGAATGAAAGGTAAATTGCGATTTACGATTAATGACGTATTAAAAAAAAACTACTTACTTGATCTCGTTCAAACAAATTTTCGGTGGTAGTTTGCATGGTAATGTACAACATATATTTTTTTTAGTTTTATCATTCTCTTATTTTAGAAGTTACGGGGGGGGGGGACACACATTTTACCACTTTGGAAGTGTCTCTCGCGCAAACTATTCAGTTTAGAAAAAAATGATATTACAAACCTCAATATCATTTTTGAAGACCTATCCATAGATACCCCACACCTATGGGTTAGATGAAAAAAAAATTTTTGAGTTTCAGTTCTAAGTATGGGGAACCCCAAAATTTATTGTTTTTTTTCTATTTTTGTAAGAAAATCTTAATGCGGTTTACAGAATACATCTACTTACCAAGTTTCAACAGTATAGCTCTTATAGTTTCGGAAAAAAGTGGCTGTGACATACGGACGGACAGACAGACAGACAGACATGACGAATCTATAAGGGTTCCGTTTTTGCCAAATTTGGCTACGGAACCCTAAAAATCCGACACTGTTATTAAACGTGGAACATTGTACCTAAGTATAGGTATACTTAAGTGACTTAAGTATTGTATTTTCTGCCCGCATTCATTTAATAGCTACTTATTTGAACATCTGAATGCAGAGTTTTATTACTTTAGTTTTATTTTTAGTTATAGGTAGGTATTATGTTTTCGCGAACTATTTATAGTTTGTTACCTTTTTGTTGGCTACATCAACATGTTTTGAGTAGGCAGGTATGACGTCGTTGAGCGCAGCTTAGCTTGAGGGCGTGGTTCTATGACGTCACAGTTCTTCACTGACGCGCTCGGCGCTGCACTCTAAAAAATATCACTGCAAATAATACAATATGTTCTATTTTTGCATTATAACTTTTTTTATTTCCGCACCTAGAGGCGAGTTTTTGTTGGCGTGACATTTTCGACTCCCACAGACTAAAAATAACATTTTAATATTAATATTCTATGAAATGAAATTTTCAAAAAAAAAATTTTCATTGCTTTTTTTTAGAAGTCCAAGCGATGAAAAAAAAAGCGAAAGTGTGTGTGTGTGTGTGTGTTTGAAGATCTCTGAGTAGGGAGGATAGCCTACAGATATACTCGTATATTATTACGGTGTGTCTGCCTATCTGTTTAATGTACCTTTTCCAGGCCTATCCGCTTAACTAAAGGCATAGAGATATATTCTACCTAACTATCTCTTTACCTTTAGCATGAAATTAATAACTTTAAATTAACATTACTTTATTATCACACGAAGAATTCATACTTATAACATTATAAATGCGAAAGTGTGTCTGTCTGTCTGTCTGCTACGCTTTTACGGCCCACCTGTTCAACCGATTTTGATGAAATTTGGCATTGGCTTAGTTTGAATCCCGGAGAAGGATATAGGCTACTTTTAATCCTTTCCATAGGAATCAAAAAACTTAATCCACGCGGACGAAGTCGCGGGCATCTAGTCGGTGATAGTTGATATTATAAATGATGAATGAATGAATATTATAAATGCGAAAGTATGTTTGTTTGTTGGTTTGTCCTTCAATCACGCTGCAACGGAGCAACGGATCGACGTGATTTTTGACATGGGTATAGTTGAGGACCTGGAGGGTGACATAGGCTACTTTTATCCCGGAAAATTAAGGAGTTCCCGTGGGAATCAAAAAAACATATTCCACGCGGACGAAGTCACGGGCATCAGCTAGTAAAATATAATCTGAACAATGCACTGTGACGAATTTTCTTTAGACCCCTAAGCGAGCACCGATGACGTCATCCGATCGGCGGATAATAATTTATTCTGCATATTGTTCGCAAATAATATAATTATTATCATCGTTCCAGGATCGCCGCCGCGTCGCCCACTATAACTTCCGTGTCGTAAATATCTCGTAATAATTAATTTGTGACCAATGCTGTGTTTGATTTTGATGTCTGGTCGTATTCGCTGTATATCCATACTTATATTAATTGTCTTTATAGGTAACTAGCTGATGCCCGCGACTCCGTCCGCGTGGAGGTATGAAAAATAGATGTTGGCCGATTCTCAGACCTACTCAATATGCTCACAAAATTTCATGAGAATCGGTCAAGCCGTTTCGGAGGAGTATGGGAACGAAAATTGAGACACGAGAATTTTATATTAAATAGGTAATATCCTATTTAAGTATATTTAACGTTACCCCGCTGAATTGCCTGTCTTATATGTTGGCCGAGGTAACTGCCAGCCCTCCCGTCACCTGTGGACTCTGTGAGACGAGAAGATAGATCCTTAAAAAAAACCGGCCAAGTGCGAGTCGGACTCGCGCAATTCCACTTATCTATTTTAATTTTTATTTAATACCTCTACGCGTTCAGGCGGAAAGGGGACTAAATTTAAAATTATTAAAAAAAAATTTATTAGGTATATGATGTAACTAAAAATTTATGATTTTCGCAATTTTTCCTTTATCTGTGCTATAAGACGTTGCTGCGTACCAATTTTCAAGATCTTGAGTTCACGGGACGTACCCTGTAGGTTTTGATTCCCTTGCGAGTATCGAAATTTGCAGCATAAACGGCTGCATCTTTTGATTGTGTTGGCTTAGAAGTTTGATTTTTTCACAGCTCCAAGGGACAGTAGACTTGAGTATTTGATATGAATTTCAGCTTGATACCTCCATGCGTCCCTGAGAAAAAGGGTCTTGACACACAAACGGACGGACAACAAAGTGAGCCTATAAGGGTTGTTTTTCCTTTTGAGGTACGGAACCCTTATTATTAAAAATATTTTTAGTAAATGATATAACTAAAAATTTATGCATTTCGCAATTTTTCCTTTATCTGTGCTATTAGACGTTTTTTGCTTTGTACCAAGTTTCAAGATTCTGAGTTCACGGGAAGTACCCTGTAGGTTTTGATTCCCTTGCGAGTGTCGAAAATTTGCATAAAAATATTTTTATTATATGATGTAACTAAAAATTTATGTTTTTCGCAATTCTTCCTATATCTGTGCCATAAGACGTTGCTTCATACCAAGTTTCAAGATTCTGAGTTCACAGGAAGTACCCTGTAGGTTTTAATTCCCTTGCAAGTGTCGCAAATTTGCATATTTTTTTTTTATTATATGATGTAACTAAAAGTTATGTTTTTCGCAATTCTTCCTATATCTGTGCTATAAGACGTTGCTTCGTACCAAGTTTCAAGATTCTGAGTTCACGGGAAGTACCCTGTAGGTTTTGATTCCCTTGCGAGTGTCGAAAATTTGCATAAAAATATTTTTATTATATGATGTAACTAAAAATTTATGTTTTTCGCAATTCTTCCTATATCTGTGCTATAAGACGTTGCTTCGTACGAAGTTTCAAGATTCTGAGTTCACGGGAAGTACCCTGTAGGTTTTGATTCCCTTGCGAGTGCAAGAATATTCGAAAATTTGCAGCATAAACGGCTGTATCTTTTGATTGCGTTGGCTTAGAAGCTTGATTTTTTCACAGCTCCAAGGAACCGTAGACCTGAGTATGTGATACGAATTTCAGCTTGATACCTCCATGCGTTCTTGAGAAAAAGGGTCTTGACACACAGACGGACGGACAACGAAGTGATCCTATAAGGGTTCCGTTTTTTCCTTTTGAGGTACGGAACCCTAAAAAGGATCTAGCATCTACACCAGGGTTTCAACAGTAAAAGGCACAAAAATGAAACAAAAATGAAACTATTTTCTAATTTCATACTTGCGCCTCTTGGCTCTTTCTGCATTTAGCGCCGCCCCTGCTGTCATGGAGGACGCCTCCATGACAGCAGGGGCGGCGCTAAATGCATTCTCTAATTAATTAGGTCTGTAAATAAAATAAAATAAAAAAGCCTTTATTTTCTACTAGATGATTCCCGCGACTTCGTCAGCGTGGACCAAGTTTTTTCAATTCCCGCGGGAACTCTTGAATTTTCCGGGATAAAAAGTAGCCTATGTCCTTCCCTGGGATGTAATCTATCTCTGTACCAAATTTCATCAAAATCGGTTGAGTAGTTGGGCCGTCAAAGCGTAGCAGACAGACACACAGACAGACAGACAGACAGACGGACAGACAGACACACTTTCGCATTTATAATATTAATATAGTAAGTATATAGTATATAGTATATAGTAAGTATGGATATGGATGGATAGTATGGATTAGTATGGATTACGTCACAATTTCTTAGTCACAAGTACACAATAAGTAATTAATAAGTCGGTTAAGTATTAATCAATTTATATGTTGTATTACTGTTATTTAATTTTCCGTATTATTTCATATCGTAAGTCATGTCATATTCATATTATATTCGATTCAATTTATAAGTAAATTTAATTATTATTCATTATCACTAATGTTATTCATTACAATTATTACTATTATATAATATTTGATTTACATTCTTGTCAACATATAAAACACTGAGTCAAAATGCTATACAATTTTAAATTCGTGATGATAACTAATAATTTTGTGAATGGGTAAATAAATAAATTGATTGAAAAAAAAAAAAAAAAAAAAAAAAATACGTAAAAGTCGCCTCTTCGGCGAAGGCCTCCCCCAAAACTTTCCAAAGCTTTCTATCCCTTGCTTGTCTCATCCAGTCCGGTCCGCATCGCTCTGAGAAGATATCTCGCCATCTCTTTCTTTGGCGTCCTCTTTTCCTCTTTTTATCCCTTGGAATCCATTCAGTCACCTTTTTTGTCCATCTTGTGTTATCTAATCTGCAAACATGTCCAGCCCATTCCCACTTCAAAATTCTAATTCTCTTCCTTATGTCAATTAATTTAGTTGTCTTCCGAATGTTTTTATTGCTAATTTTATCTTTAACTCTTATACCTAACATACTTCGCTCCATCTTCCTTTGGCAGATGGCTAGTTTATCTTCTTCTTCCTTTCTTAATGACCAAGTTTGACATCCGTATGTCAAACTTGGCATTATAGACTTCTATTTTTACACTTATTTCCTTGCTTTTCATCACCTCCTTGAAGCTCCATGGTATGGCGATTCTTCTTTGTATTTCTTTTTCACTGCAGTTCTCGAAAGAAACGGAATGGCCCAAGTACACATAGTCTTTCACGTACTCAATGCTTTCTCCTCCTACCCTAATGTCTCTTTGATCTGCGTTGGTTAAAATTTTAGTTTTTGAGGTGTTAAGAAATAACCCAGCTTTCTCGCTCTCTTTTGCCAATTCATTTACCATTTTACCCAGGTCTGATGTATTTTCAGCGAACATAACGATGTCGTCTGCGAAACGCAAATGGTTCAAGTATTCGCCATCAATCTTATGACCTTTCTTCCCCCAATCTAAGTTCCCAAAAATGGCTTCGAGGACTGCTGTAAAAATTTTCGGTGATGTTGGGTCTCCTTGTCTCAAGCCCCTACCCACAGCAAACTCGGCACCTTCCTTTTCCAGCCTCACTCGTGCCTTGCATTGCGAGTACACGCTTTTCATTATGTTTAAGTATTTTGGATGGATACCTTGTTTCGACAGCGTCGGTTTTATTTTTATTTTTATTTTATTTATTTTATTTTATATTTAATTGATATATTATACTAACTTATTTACCACATGGCACATACATAAACCGCTGGCATACATTGTACATTTTTAGTGCCAGGAGATGCTACATGAGATTTTCATATCTACAGCGTAGACCCCTAATAATAACGAACTTACTGAGCGAATCCGGAAAGAAGTCTACAGCGTAGACCCCTAATAAGAACGAATTTACTGAGCGAATCCGGAAAAAACATTATTTAATATAATATTAACAATGAAAACATTATCTACTAGCAGAATATTCTTGTACAAAACAAAGCAGGAATGAATTACACTTATTTCAATCATTTAAATTGAAAGTACTCGTACCTGAAATTCAATTTGAATTCCCATACCTAAATCGCAATAATATTTTTATACAATAACCCGAACGTACTTTATCAGTAAAAAAATATAAAATGTACAATTTTTATAGATTTATTGTTACATTTTCATATGTACTTAAATAAGTTAAAATATTATACATTAATATGATAAAATCTAAATATTAAACTAACTATACAATAAATTTAAAAGAAATCCTTATATACCTACTAACAAAAAAATAAAACCCTAATAAAAAAGACCACCTTGGTTATCCCAGAGCCAATCAAGCTTGCAGCATTGCCACACTGAATGGCGATGGATAACCTTTTTCAAATTGAATTCGTACAACCTATATCGCAATAATATATTTAAACAATAACCCGAACTTAAAAAATAAAATTCATCAGTTAAAAAATACATATGTAAATTTTTTATATAAATTGTAATATTAAATTCAAATCAACAAAAAGTGGTCAAAGTCCCTACATCAGTGGTGTTGAGATTAACTCTAAACGGTCAAGTACCATGTTTTTTTTTCAATTCGGATGGTTTTCGAACACATACAGAAAGAAAGAGTGTTGGCAGAAACAAGGCGTCGGGAACTTAGCTCAGCCTCCCGATGACTGACTCACTGCGTAGAAATGGACCACCCGACCGTACTACCCAAAACATCTTTTATATACTCAATTAGGCAAAAAACTTTAATATCGTGATTTGGAACTGTAATTTACAAAGAAATGAAAAGTTAAAGTACACGTAACGCCACCTGTTACGCTACTATAGAACTCGTAGAATGTTTTTCAACTACCCTCATTTTTAAACATTTTTTCTTGACAGCGTTGTGGACTATTTTGGCAGTTTAGTTGTGAAATAGTATTTTAAATGTTAACGTTACTAGAATTTGAAATTAAACTAAGTAGTTATAAACGGACATTTATTAACGTGACGAATCCAATTTATCACCTGTTTCGTAGTTAATTATAGAACGAGTGTTTTGTGTATTGAATGTGTAGACTGAGTTAAATCGCTTGTACTATAAACATGTAAGTAAGTAATGTTAATAAATCAATCTACTTATAGGGACAAAAATAACTGGTGATTGATGCCTCGATTTAGGTATTTTGCTTTTAATTTGATAAAACAACTTGTAAACACATTTTTATGCACATATCCTATAGGTATTTCATGATTTATGAGCATAAACTTTCATAAAGTCTGTTCCAATAGCTGTTTTTTAATCTACTTAAACGTCTGATCACGTCATCTTATCAGCCACTTGACCAATTGGGATGGGAGTAATGAAAGACGACAACATTGTAGATATTCTCATCGTTATTGTTCGAATGGCAGATGAGATTACGTGATCAGAGACCCAACAGTCTAAGCAAATCGTAATCATTTGACAGCTTAAAACGTATTACTCGAACTGTTTATGGAGTTTATAAATGCTTTTAGACGTGCAGCAGGCATCTATGAACTCCTTAAACAGGTCGAATAGGGTCTCTAACTGATTGTTAAATAGGGGGTCTTCCAAAAGACCTAAAATTCACATCCTAGGTTAATTTTAAGTTTGATAACCATTTTAAAAGATATATTAAGAAAAAAATTGAGTTCAAATTTGATGACGTCACAACTGTGAATTTCATATTACTTCCATAATACGAGTAGAAGTGCGTTTTTAAGTTTGTAAAGTTGCTGATTGAGTTGTCACCATCCCTATTATTCGTTTGGTAAACGATTATACTATTACGATTTCCATACACAATCGAGGGACAGACTTTCAAGAAGTTGATAAAACAAGTGAATATAATTAAAATTATTAAAAAAAAAGACTGCTCTGTCGTGGGCCGTGGCTCGTAACTGTCTACTACGTAACGATTTTGGAATCTTATTCACATTTTTATTAAATGATATTTTTTTGTGAATCACTGGATATTGAACTATAGTGTTATATATTTTTGGAATCTACTCATCATTTTCTAGATGATGATTATAATATAGTTAATCTCATTTTCGAATATTTTTTTTCAACTTTAGTCTTTAATGCGGGATCATGGTCACCCCACCAATTTTTTTTTAAATTTTGCTAGTCTATGTCACCCTGAATAAGCTAGGGATTCTAACGATACCTCATTTATCAAAATCGGTTCAAGCGTATAGAAGTTATGGTGGAATATACAAACTCACATACATACATACATACATACATACATACATGAACCCTGAAAACAATATACTGTTTTTTTCAGGCAGACGTATAAAAATAGATCATTTCTATTGGAACAGACTAAAATTATTTTAGGATTTAAACCTATTCTAGTTAGACGTGCTCTAACCTCAGATTCGTTAGAGTTTACAGCCTCTAGGTTACGCAAGATTAGGTAATTATCTTAATGAGGCTCGGCGCGG
This sequence comes from Erebia epiphron, assembly GCA_963932025.1. Taxonomy (NCBI): domain Eukaryota; kingdom Metazoa; phylum Arthropoda; class Insecta; order Lepidoptera; family Nymphalidae; genus Erebia; species Erebia epiphron. The sequence continues at coordinate 27,044,799 of OZ009947.1, read as the reverse complement.
TGTTAAGCGGCGCCACACAAGATGGATGAGCCAACTTAAATTTCGTGGTTCGTTGTTGTTCGGCCTACTTTGTGCTTATTTAGGGTTATACTTTTTGTGTTGTTACAGATTAATTGATTGTTGTTAATTGGTATTTTTATATGACTGCCTGAAAAAATGAGTAGGTATATTGTTTTCAGGGTTCATGTATACGTATGTATGTATGTATGTGAGTTCGAATATTCCACCATAACTTCTATTCGCCTGAACCGATTTTGATAAATGAGGTATCGTTAGAATCCCTAGCTTATTCCAGGTGACATAGGCTAGTAAAATTAAAAATAAATTGATGGGGTGACCATGGTGCCGCATTTAAGACTAAAGTTGAAAAAAATTTCGAAAATAAGATTAACTATATAATGATCATCTAGAAAATTATGAGTAGATTCCAAAAATATATAACACTATAGTCCAGTGATTCACAAAAAAATAACTTTTTCGTTCTTTTTTTGGCAGGGCAGTCGTTTTTTAATTTTTTAAATTATTACTTGTGTAGCTATTTTATCTTAATAAGTAGGTTTTTATAGTATCAGTAATTATGATATTTTGATATGAGTATCAACTTTCTAGAAAGCTATAGCTTCTGTATTAATAAGCTGAAATCAGCTAGGAATACCTACAGCTAGTATTGACAGAATAAATATATGCACCTTGTAAAATAATTTAAAAATAAATATATTATCTACCTATGTGTCAGACTTACCCACCGGGTTTTGTAGCTTGGACATAAGTATAAAATAAATTGTTATAGCTTAAATATATTATGTTTGAATTATGAGACCGCACAACTAAGTTTATAGCTGACATAATGTTCCACCTCCCATATCCTTCAACTGAAAACTAGATACCTATTTAGAACATAAGTAATATTTATTAGTGGTGTAAGAAGGCCATGGAAAAAGATTTCTCCAGTATGCTGCCGCACTTAGAGTCGCTAATCATTACTTATGGGTCTTCCTTAGTATTGATTTCAATACAAAATCTCCAGAGTACTTCCATAAGTAAGTAATGATTAAGCTACTCTGAGTGCGGCAGTTAGATCATATCACCATAATATAGGGTGACAATGATACTTTGAACAAAAGAAGGATCTAAAGCAATAGCAACAATACTCTTAATGACTTTCTTTCAAATTAAAGCTCCGCAAATTAAAAACAGTAGTATTTAAAAAAATACTAATTCAAACTATTGTTTGTTACAGATTACCGCACTGCAATTTGTGTGAGAGGGACCGTCGATCCATACACTCCCTCAACGCCTTATATGGAGCGGGACGGGTATACAACGCGTGCTTCGCCGCGTAATAACACACACAAACTCGAATTTAGGTAATACCGCGGCGACTCATTTAAAAAAACCGATTGAATCAATAAATTTGAACGCCTAAAGGACTTGAGAACTTTTAGTGGACTTTTTAGGTGCTTTAGAAATGGACTTGCCTTAATTTTTTTCACAATGTTTGCTGTATAGTTGACACTGCCAGTAGGGGTAGTTATTTAGGGACTGATTGAAGCGGTGGGGCGGTTGTTTCGGTGAGGGTAGCTTGTGATGCGGCGACGGCCGCGAACACACGTCGGGAGGTTACTAGAGAAACGGCCTTGCGTGCTGGTCTGACGAAACCGCTAAGGTAAGATTATTATCATAATTCATTCATAAAACCAAGTGTCACCCAGCAATAAACTTGCAGAAGTCAGCACTGGCTGTGGTTTATAGCGTCAAATAAATACTCGTGTAGTGTGAACACTTAACGAGTCAAGTTGGACAAGTTTTTTTGCTAAATCTTGGGCAAACCTTGACATGAAATTTACAGTGGATTTCTGCATTTTTTGTTGCTAGTGGAGACTTATATTAAGGGTAGCTCCAAGTAAGTTTCATCTCACTGGCAACAGGGACAATAATTGATCTTTATACAACGAATATGGACATTTCTGTTAAGTTTTGTGTGTCATATTTACCTAGATATTACCTACAAAGGTGTTTCCTTTTGTATATCTACAGGAAAAGCGTACAGGAAAACCGCGTCCCAGAGCGTTTTCATAAGCCAACCAATTTTCCACTCCGTATGCAATGCCACAGAAATAGGTACGTATACAGGTACAATGCGGACAAAATGTGTAAATGAATCTATCCCAGTCATTCGCCAACACAATAAAATAGGTTAGACAGAGAAATCCGATCAATAGGTAGGTACGAGTATATGGGTCAGCTACTGCCATCAATTGCAGTCTATCCTGGCGTAGGTTGGCCATTAATAAAGCTATCACTTAGGTTAATCGAATGTAAAAGCAGGAAACCACCCAAACAATATTTTTAGAGTTATTTTTTACCATTGTACTGTTTTATGTTATTATATTTTTATCCCTTTTTCATATATATTTTGTAAAATAATGGATAATACTTATGAAAAGTCTGAATTGCAAAAAGAAAACTTAAGTAAGTACATACAATATGAACGCAATTATTTTTTTATTTTCACCATAATAAGGTGATGTAATAATTTTTTATTACGATATTATTATTCTTATATTTATAAAGTACTAGGTGATGCCCGCGACTTCGTACGCGTGGATCGAGGTTTTGTTGTTCCTATGTAGCCTATGTGTTAGTCCAGACTATAATCTATCTCTGTTCCAAATTTCATCCAGATCCGTTCAGCCGTTCTGGCGTGATTGAGTAACAAACATCCATACATCCATACATCCATACATCCATACATCCATCCAAACTTTCGCATTTATAATATTTATTTGATGATTATAATTTACTTTACAAATAAAAAAGAAACTAGTTGACCGACTTATCAACGTATGGGTACCTAGATCACCTAAAGCCTGGCGAAACAAACTAAAATTTTGCATTTTGGGTCTATGCCAGCAGTATGAAAGTTTTTTCTGAATTTCTACCCGAGAAAATACGGAGCGGGTCAGCCAGTAAAATTAATTAAATTGAATAGCATAGTAAATAAAATCAAAAAATTATGATACTAATTATTACATAAATTAATATCTATAAAAACTCGGGTTTTAAAGTAAATACAAAGACTTATACAAATACAATAAAAGTTTTAAACTCGTAAAGAGAAAACTTTGGGCCGAGTTTGCAATTTAATGTAAATCGATGCAGGAACCCGGCGTGTTTTAAAAGTACGGCATTACACTTTAAAACTAAAGCTTTTAGCTGCGACTTTATTCGCGGGATATGTATAATTCCGTACGGATAGGACTATTCCGAGAAAACCTAAACAGTAGCATGGTTACTCTACTGTGGGGTAACTTTACTCTCGACTTAGTTTTTTTTAAATCATTCATCGGTGTTTGTTTTTGTAACTTAATTAAAAAGAGAGGTTCAAGCTCTTCTTTAAGTAGTACTTATTAGTTATTACATTGGAATACGCTTTCAATATTGTTTAAAAAATCGGAATAGTGGAGTTCTATCAAACGGTAACATAATACGAGTGCTTGAAAGAATAATAATAAATATTACTTAACTTTTTCTAAAAAGAAGACATGTGGAGCAATACAATACAAACAAATTGAGTTCGATCGTAAAAACCGAATGATGACTTTCCGAGAACTGAAATAAAGGCGAGGTTTCAGATAGAAATCAATGGAACGTCAAACAATGTGGAACAGGCCTTAGTGAGGAGCGATTGGCGTTTTAAAACTATCGCTTTGCAAAATAGTAAGACATGATTAATTAATGAAACGCTAAAAAAACAAACCAGCTCATTCTTGTCAAACAGAGCAAAGCTAATAAAAAAAACTGCCATTTCAGCTATCAAAGGTCATCATGTCGAAGGACAAAATACAGGATACACATTTTCAAAACAAGACATAAATGTTTGCTACGGTTTCCTGTGATTTCGATTTAGATTTTTAAAATAATTTCTCAAAATAATACGCTATGTACTGATTGATTGATGAGTAGTGATTAGTAGCCACAACCATTCAGGACGCAATTGCTTGCAGTGAACATATTGTTATTGAGATTAATGCAGCACGCCCCGCTCCGCTTAACGCTCAAACGGGCACTCAGGCCTTACTCTTATAACTTGTACCACACTAAATGTAAAACAATGCGACTTTATTCTTCAGCTGTGGGCGGAGTTTTTACATGTCTTTCGTGTTACTTTAGGTCGATATCCTGTAACGCAACCAAGCAATACGAATTTACCGGAAATACTTATATGAGATTAGTGTACTTACCTACTTTATAGGCGCTTAAACTGTTAAGCGTTTTCCTTTGATGTTTTTGAGAACCAAAAATTAGGTCAAAGGCCTTGGTTGCTAAAATGTTTGGCTGTACTACTATGAAGTTTATAAAATTGATATTAGTATTAAAATATGCAAAATTTGATAGTAAAAAAAATACAGTGTCGCGGAATCTCATTAAAATGCGTTATAATATGATATTTTTAAGAACATAGTCCTGTTTTGGACGATAAAAGTTCATCATAGACTCATGATTATTTACTACCGCGTGGACCTGGCCTGGAATAAAAATAAGTTCCTACGTACAAAAAAAGCTATTAACTTCTCTAGTATAGATGGAGAGAGACATAGATCCCCGATCACTAGTCTACCACCACTGAAAATAAATCTATAACACACTATCGTGTTTATTTCATCCAAGCATACATCACTTGCTTATTGGTAGAAAGGAAGGAAAGCTTCGCGAGGAAACCCGAGAATTCTTTATAATGTTCTCGAAGGTGAAGAAAGTCTGCGAATCCGCATTTGGCGAGCGTGGTAGGCTACGGCTAAGCCCTTCTCATCCTGAGAGAAAATTCAGACTCAGTATCACCAGTGATGGGTTTAAAATATGATGATGAGATTTGTGATAAGTAGGTATATGTGTCCCGGAATCATCGAATAGGAGGCCGAAGACTTAACCACTAAGTTTCGATCACCTCCAGTTTTAGTTTCATTGAATAACACTAAAAAAAGTTTTAAAACTATAAGAACTACTTAGGTACGTTATGCAGGAAATGTACTTATATATAAAAAATGTGCATTTCCGCCACAATCGGTGTTCATGGCAGAAAGGTGGAATATTAATTATAATAACGCTCACACTTTGCCCGGGCCTAAGTACCATTGACCCCGATCGCATCGCTGAAACAAACTGTTAAAAAGTGGAAACTGTGTAGCTTACAGTTTTAGTCTTTTTTTGTTTCTAATGGCTTTTAGTTTTTTTTTACCTTGTTTAACTACTCGTGCGTGTTGTTTGCACATTTTGTAATTTCATGTAATGCAAACTTCAGTTTTTTTAGCCCCATAAATGTTTTATTTCGTCATTTAAATTTTTTAGCAAACGTGCTCTATTGTTGCCATTGAAATCAAAGATAACTAACTTTGGCAAGCGCTAATAGATGGCGTGAGTAGTAAATTTCAACGTGAAGAATACTTTATAGCACTTGTCCTTAGACAACAAAATAAATCGTGTCCCATAAACTTATCTGACGCGGTGACAGCGTCCGCCAGTATGAAAAATAAAATAAAAACAAAAACTAAACAGGCATAAGAATTCGTTCCAATTTTGGCCACCAGGTCAGATAAGTTTGTGGGACTATAATAGCACTTATTATAATATTAGCGATCTCTATCAGGCAACCTTAGGAAAGGAGAAAATAAAGGAAAATAGACTGCAGGTGGTTCTACAATATACTTAAGTTCAAATAACTACATTAGTACATTCTAATACATAAACCAATAATAAACATTTAATAAAGATGTAAATAATACTTATATATTATAGCTAATTATAAAATACACTAACACATATGTGTAATAATATATTCATTTAATATATTTATTTAATATATTATTTAAATATTTATAGTTAATATATTTATATAATTATAATACAAAAGAGGTCAACAGAAAGTATTTTTTTTCTGCCTGCCTGTCTATTTTGCACTGTTCACCCTTGGTTTGCACGCATCGTGCTACTAAGCACTTTTGAAGAAGATTTGAACACTCCCTATGCATTCTTATAGAAAATACTCCGGGTCAATTAATATTGGGTAGGTTCACATACCTACTCAACTCAAATACCTAGATCAAATCACCCAAAGATATCTTCTCACGACGTTTTAAAACTTCTTTATTAGGCAAGAGACGTAATCCTGCTGTTTTAAGTTCAATTAATTTTCACGAGGCTTAAGACCTAATGAATTCAGAAAGCGCCACCTTGTCCGCCATATTCAACGACCTCAATTTACATAGACGGGCCCTGTCGAACAAAGAATGTGGACTTATGTTTAACAACGCCATCTAGTCTGAAAAGCGGGAACTTGCTTGCAACATATGCGCCATCTTGAAATCGTATGACTCGGTCATAGATTACGGTCATTAAAGTACAGATGCGCTTGTCGAAAATAATACCTACATGAGTGTACTCTCTGAGGTAAACGATAAAAAATGTTAGTATGACGTTGTTATTTTTACCACTTTTTTGTTACCAGTTTCCTGGAAAACCATTAAACCGATTATTATGCGGTTTTTTGCATTAGATATATATAGCTTGTGAGAAGGTTCTTAGATATATTTAAATGTCAAAGTCCACACAAAGGGGCGCTGCAGTTCGTCGTGGGTTTTTTTAATTTAATTATTTGTTAATTGTTGATACTGAAGTTTTGTCGAAAAATTGACAGAAATAAAGTCATTTTTAGGGTTGCGTACCAAAATGATAAGAAAACAACCCTTGTGGTGCGACATGACTGTCCGTCACACTTAGCAAAATTTGGTAACTATTAATGCAAAAAACTTGATATTTAAAATAATAACAGCTAAAACAGTTTAAAATAATCCTCGCCAAACCTTATTGCAAATGAAAGAATTCAAAAATAATTATTAGTACTATTATAATAAAAAGGGGTTGGAATGGGAGAGGTGAAAGAGTACTAATGGATCGAGTCACAGAAAAATACGTCATTTGAAATTATTTTATTTTATACATTTCTAAGTATGCTACTTGCCATCAAAAGAAATATTAAAAGTTATTTTGAGATAAATCACTTACACAGTGTGCATTTAAAAATACGATTAAGTAATAAACACTTGTAAGTAGGTAGCTGTACATAATAGGTACTGAACAACTTTTGTTCAACGAAATAATAAAATTCTGAATTTTGAATTAACTATTTATTTTTCATCAAATATCAATCAATCAAATCAAAAATAATAATATATAATATATAATATAAATCAATCAAATCAAATATAAATAAATATTATAAATAAAGATTTTTGATTTGATTTTGACTGTCAAATGCGAAAGTTTGGATGGATGTCTGGATGGATGTATGGATGTATGGATGTTTGTTACTCAATCACGCCCCAACGTCTGAACGGATCTGGCTGAAATTTGGCATAGGGATAGATTATAGTCTGGAATAGCACATAGGCTACTTTTTATCCCGGAAAATTAAGGAGTTTAAAATTAAGGAGAAAAATCCTCAAACCACGCAGACGAAGTCGCGGGCATTCGCTAGTACAAAATAAAAATTATCAACTCTAATAAATAAAAACCCTTTATTTATTGAAGTTGGTTAAACATTAAACTCACGTCAATAACTAATTTTATCATATTATTACAATATGCATAATATTGCGTCTCGGAAGGTATTAATGCCTACTGTCCGTTCTGCCCATCTATGCATTAACTAATCTTGGTTGCATTTTTTTTATCGTACTGGACTGGACTATTCTAGGGCTGGAACCCACAGCCGTAAGGCCAGTTAGTAAAAAAAAAATATCATACAGTTTGCCGCGGAAATTAAATGGATAAAAATATTAAATAGGAAGATTAAATAACGTTTTCTTGGAAATGTATAATTGTGAATTGAAACACTTACCTTAAAATAAAAATAATACAGTGCCAAACTAATAAGACTTTAGATGTTAACTTAATAACAAATTATCTACACGATGAGCGACCGTGATCGCGCTACGACGGGGACAAAGACAGGCTTATGACAGGTTATAGGAGCGCGCTCTCATAGTTGGTCGCCCGCCATTTTTCTATGAAAGGGCCCATCTAGTACTTACATATACATCGATGGCCATATTGCATTAAAACGCGGTTAAATTTTGACGTTTAAATTTTACGCTAAACTTACTGCTGCACATTTTCTTGTTCATTTTCTAAGCATTTCCTTATTTTCTTCGTAACTAATGTTTACAATTTTAAGATTTTGGAGCTGAGATTCTTTCGGTGCTAAGAACCAGCATAGGTATGTAACTATCTACTCCAAGATACATACCTATTGCAGTTAAGGATAATAATTTTTAAAAGTTGATCTTAAAATAAGAAAGTTTGCATCCCGGAGATGGATATAGACTGCTTTTTATTCCGGAAAAACAAATAAGTAGTTATAAGTTCTAACGCCCTTGGAATACCATCCGCGTATAAAAGCCTCAAGGATAGGCCGTGAATAGATACGAGTATAGATAGACGAACAAAGACACATTCGCATTATTTAACCGACTTACGAAGGTTCTCAATTCGGCGCGCCTAAATTACCTACATTAATAAGGATACCTACTCAGGTATAGTTCCACAAACTTTTCTGACCCGGTGGCCAAAATTGGAACTAATTATTATGCCTGTTTCATTTTTAGGGTTCCGTACCTCAAAAGGAAAAAACGGAACCCTTAGAGGATCACTTTGTTGTCAGTCCGTCTGTGTGTCAAGGCCCTTTTTCACAGGAATGCATGGAAATATCAAGCTGAAAATATCAAATACTCAGGTCTACAGTTCCTTGGAGCTATGGAAAAATCAAGCTTCTAAGCCAACGCAAATTTAAAAGTGAGTTTAAAATTATTAAAAATATTTTTATTATATGATGTAACTAAAATATTATGCTTTTCGCAATTTTTTCTTTATCTGTGCTTTATGACGTTGCTTCGTACCAATTTTCAAGATTCTGAGTGCACGGGAAGTACCTTGTAGGTTTTGATTCCCTTGCGAGTGTTGAAAATTTGCAGCATAAACGGCTGTATCTCTTGATTGCGTTGGCTTAGACGCTTGATTTTTTCACAGCTCCAAGGGCCGGCCACCACGTCACAGTTTGTACGGAACCCTCGGTGCGCGAGTCCGACTCGCACTTGGCCGGATTTTGTTTTTATTTGATTTTTCATACATATCTACTAGCGACGTTGACTCGTACGGGGTCAGATAAGTTTGACTCACTGTAATATGGATTGCTTAGTGTGGATATGATACCTAATTATATTCCCATCGTATGAATAATAGACGCGAAAAAATTAAACATGAAGGGAAAAAATTAAATTAAACTGTTCTAAAAGGCAGTGTTATAAAGACATAAATATGTCGTTAACTAATAGAAGCTGAGTAGTCGTATAAGACCTTTAAAAATGTGCGTTTTTAGGGTTCCGTACCAAAATGGTAAAATGGAACCCTTATGGTGCGACTTTCTCCGTCTGTCTGTCCGTCTGTCCGTCTGTCCGTCTGTCCGTCTGTCCGTCCGTCACACTCGATTATTTCAGTAACTACCGAAGCTATCGACATGAAATTTGGAATAGTTGTGTATATTAGTGGCCCAAAGACACTGGAATTAAAAAAAATTGGAAATTATTTTTGTTCTTATTTAAAAAGGGGGGAAAATCTGAGGGTTGAAATTTAAAAGTGAGATAACTGTACTGTATGGGGTATCATGTGAAAGGGTTTACTTTGTACATTCTAAAACAGATTTTTAATTATTTTTAGTTATGATAGTTTTTGATTTATCGGGGAAAATGTCTAAAAAAATACCGTTCCCCCCCCCTTATCTCCGGAGTTTACCAATCGAAAAATTTGAAATAATTATGGTCAATAGGAATTTACTTATATTTTACAGGAAAACTATAGCCAATGCTCTAACTAGCATAGTTTTTTGGATATTAACAATAAACCTCTACAAACAAAGTTAGTCTTGCGGTTCATTAACAAAGGTAATTATTTATTAATAATGGTACGGAACCCTTCGTGCGCGAGTCCGACTCGCACTTGCCCGATTTTTTTTTATATAAAAATATTCCCGAAAGCGATTCAAGTGCTTAAAGATTTAGGTGGTAAGCTTGGTAATAACTTATATATATTGAATGGTTTTGATGACCTCCCTGGCGCACTGGTCAGTGCTGTGGTCTTTCAGTGGGCGGTCTCAGGTTCAATTCCCGGCTGGGTCAATTCGGGAATTTATTTACTGAACGTTGTCTGGTCTGGTTTGGTGGGAGGGCTTCGGCCGTGGCTAGCTACCTCTCTACCGTTAAAACGTTCCGTAACGATGCCGTGTGGAAACCGATAAGGGGCATAGTGCCGTACCCCTAAAAGGCTAGCCCGCTACCATCTTACTACCAGGTTAGATCGCAGTCACGTCTAACTTGTAATGTAATGACAAAAAAGGTTAATGGATAGGAGTCACGACCCTCAGCAATGAGCAATACGATTTAAAGATAGAGAGGGAACAGCGCTGCAGCGGCTGGATGGGGGATTCTTGGATCGATCAGATGCGCGCGCAGCGTGTGACGTCACCGTCGCCGGGCCGCCGTATAAAAGCTTGGGGAGTATCGGCAAATACGATAATTTATATCGAGAACAATACTTCACCTTGAAATAGAAATCTTGGCCATCCCTATTTGCTGGATATTTTTCTGTATATATTAACCTAATTTATCATGTTTAGATCCGAGAAAATTAAAGCTGTTTAAATGAAAACATCCTCTAGTGAAGTAAGTTTCGATAACATGAGTAGAATAGAGATGTATTTTTCACCAAAATTACCGCTAAGGGCGGCTCCCTGGACCCTGAGACTTGTTTGACGTCATCTGACCACATACTTACCTTGGGTCAGATGTAGGTACCACAGAACGTTAAATCCATAATACACTGAGAAAAATGGATTGAAGTCGACGTAATAAAATATTATGCAAACATTGTAAAATACTCTTCTTACCACTAATAAAACAGTGCGCAATACTTTAAATAGTGACACGAATGTATAATTATTCTGCAGGGCATTAAACTTCATTGTGCAGGAAACCTCATCAAAACATTATGTTCAAATGTCTTATCTTTTATCGTGCAAGAACTATATGCATAATAAAATTATGGATTAAGTATTATAATTTACAGTGATCAAAGCACAAAAAAATAGTAACGTCTTAAATGCACCATGTAATATAGTTTTTAGCATAGAAAATTACGGTTCAAAGAGTTGCACCATAGCATTCGATGCAATGCATTATTATATTTCAAACTACGCAGCTAATTTTAAAGTGCCATTCCTGATTATTTGCACAATAAGTACATCAATCCTGAGGAACAATATAATTCAAATAAATAAAATTAATATAAATAAAAAGTAGGGTGCCTATGTACATAAACATTACGTGCATTTTAAAAATTCATTATAAAATATGTTACGTATGCACATAAACATAACGTGCATGCAGCGAATCGGGGGATTCCGGTGCGGGCGGCGGGGGTCCCGTGACGGGGAGGGTAGGTGAGACGCCCGCGGGGGGTTATCTGTCACATCAAAATCAAACAAATCAAAATCACATCACACCATTCTGTGACCTCCGTGACGTGGGTAAGGGTGTGATGCCGTGTTGTTCATTGTGTAATTAATTATTATAATACCTATTTTGTGTGAAAAATGGATCCTATGGGAGAACTACTGAGAAAATGGGGCTTTAGTGACGTTGTAATAGAACATTTTGCCAGTAAGTACCTAGACCTATTTTTTTGTTTCGTCAGACGCCTTGGTGGTCAGTGTTGAAAAAAAACCAGAAGTACTTAGGTTCTATAGATAGGTATAGATCGCGCCAAACTTCTAGTCCGACCTGAAGTTTCAGCAGCTCGTTGCGCCGATTGATTCAGGGGAAGGGGAGGGGGGGGGGGAGGGGATACACCCCCCCTCCAAGTAAGACGTTGCGAATTTTAGTAGTTTCCGAGATATTAATTTTTTTTAATGTTGAGGTTTGGTTATACTTTTATATGTTTTAATTAATTATACCTACTTTAAAGTACCTTACCTTTTGTTTTAGGTAGTGGAAAAGGTTAATTTCTTAATTAGAATGGGCTACGCCAGAAGACTCGCTTCGTCGCCCCTGAATGAAGCTCAGGACCTGAATGACATTCAGGACCTCCTACGCGAGCTTCTGGCTTCGCGCTTAAAAAAACACTCTAGGGTCAGGGCAGACAAGACTGCGTGGAGTCGGAGTGTGGTTCGTAGATTTTTTAAACTCGGCATTTGTATAGATTTAAATACTTAAGTACTTTTGTGTGTTAAGTCACTGTTTAGTCATCAAAAAAATTAAGACTTATGCCCGAATTCACTAAACTTAGGAAACACCTAAACCCTTGCCTAACAATTTAGGAAGCTCCTATCAAAAAATTGTTTTGCACAGCAATTTTTTGCTAGGAGCTTCTTAAATTGTTTAGGCAAGGGTTTAGGTGTTTCCTTAGTCTAGTGCATTCGGGCATGAAAGTTTTAAAGTACATTATTAATATTTTTTTTAAGAGAAGTTTAAGAGAAGTTTAATTTGATTTTTTCGATGTTATAGAGTAAAATTTTCAATTTTAAGTAAAAAATTAGCATATTTTTTTTATTTAATTCAATTTTGTTTTTATTAAAGAAACGTGCTGATAGTTCCTTGTAACTTTTAATTTTTTTTTGTTTTTAAGATATAATTTAGTTTAAAATTGTATTTTAAACTGAGTAACTTAAAATACTTTGTTCAAATGTCAAGGTTTTAAGCTCCGGAATCCGGGATTTTCACGTTTCTTGTCCTATATAGTTGACTGATTTTTGAGATGGCAACCCTTAGTGCAGACTGGAGACCTTGGCATATAGCATTGTTTTATATTATGTTCTAAATTGACTGTTTATCTTTTTAAAAGTTTCCCAGGTGTGTTAATATTATTTTAATCTAGGCTAGGATTAACTATTCTTTGAATAATTTTATATTTATGCAAAATAAATGTTTGTATAATTTTAAGTTTTGTTCCGCACTGTTGCCTACGGAACTTATACAAGTATATGCTTGGATCTCGGGAAGGATTTGCTCAACAATAAAACAGTTCTCTATGTACAAAACATGACACATTTATTCTTCATAAGCATATACAACAAGCAGTTTTGATTTTACAACAGACTGACTCACGGGTAGGTTTAGACACGACCTACTCGTGGCCAAACACAACAAAAGTTATACACATAACACACAAGAACATAACACATAAGAATCTAAAAGCTACAACATATTACACGAGTCAATTATAAACAATAATAAAGTACACAACGGGTTATTGCGCGAGTAGGTATCGACACGACCTACTCGCGGACATACACACAAAGGGAGTTTATAAATGACAACATTATAGGAATACACATACCTATATTATGACCTAAATATGGAAAAACATATGATTATAATAAGTACACATCAATAAAGGCTAGTACCTATTATACACAGAAAAGGTATATATCAGCTAAGATTAACACCTATACATTAAACAAGAAGGAATTTAACTATCCAATGAATAACTGTTAGAACAATAATAAGAATTTAATTTAAGAGCTTATCAATACGGATTAATAAACAAACATACCAAATACCAACTTGTACAGTAACATTAAGGTTAGGGAAAATAATGAAAATTTCTGTTAAGGGGCCGTATTCAGCAAAATGTGCAACTAGTTTTATGTTAAAATAATTACAAGTTAATTTATTAAAGTCATTTACTTACGGCCTCACTGATCACTAACGGTGTGTTCACTAGCACTACCGAACCATTATCGCAGACGTCTGCGCTGCGAGCGTAACCGCATGGGATGACGCAGCCTTCTTATCGTTGTACGTCGCGATGCACTATGAGAAGCTACCGTCAAGGATCGTCGTCGACGGTTCCACGTTACTACACGTTGCCTACGGCGCTGTATACGCCGCCGCACTGCAACCACTCGGCGTTCCAGCTGGCCTGGATCGAAGGAGATACGTAGCTCGGGAGCTCGCACTCGATGACTCGTGGACGGTATTCGCACGGTTCGGGCATATGGGTCAGCTGTTCGTGTTAGCAATGCCACGTTCCGTCTGGGCCGGCCGACGAAGGCTGCTAGTCTTAGCCTAGGTACTGGTTGGGGCAGGTTATTGACCCCAACCCGGCCAGTAGGTATGAATCGAACCCATCGCGGAGGGCGGTGACCCCTACGTAGTTGATGCCCGACCGCGGGCCGTTGACCCGATGATGACGACAGCTTGGATAGAGTGTAGTGACCCCAGAGCATATACCTATAAGGCGATATAAATATCACAGCCTTCCTCAGCCAGGGATCTGGCTTCGGAGAGGTACTCGGCTAGCAGCCGCTCTGTTATTCAGGTCACTTACCCTGAGCTGTTTTTCACTGAATTTAATCACTGAGCTATGGGAGGTACTTTTGCCCTATACTGCCCTATTTACTATTTCACTGTTATAATTTCACTTCAAAGCACTGGAACGATTTCTCCTTGCTTTTTGGCCGGTTATATTCCCATATCTGAACCGGCACATGAATGTCGGCGCCAGCGAGCAATGCCAATTTTTCTCCAATCAGGAGCCAGGGGGTGGAGCCACCGGTCCAAAGTGCACCAACGGTCTCGACATATACACTTTCCTTGTCTTGCCCTGACGCCTGTTCTGGCTCCATATATGCTCTCTCTGTCTTATATATGGTCACTCGCTCACTCCTACGTTCATATACTCAAAACGCGGCGTACGCGCTTCTCATTTTGTTTTAGACCGCTCAGCTGTCCGCAACATCCTCCCCCCGGCGCAGGCTCCCTCTCAAGGAGACGCAGCCTCTTCCTCAACCGGGAGGACAGCTAGCTTCCTAGTTGGTCTTCGAAACACACCTCCTTGTGTTCGTACATCTGCACATCGTATCTCGCCGTCTGGTCCCTCATAAGTCCTTTCTACAATTCCTCGTGGCCATACATTGCGAGGTAGGTTAGGGTCGACTACGACGACGAGATCTCCCTGCTGTAATTGTCGTGATGCTTGGGCGGCGCTGCCACGAGGCACCAAATTGGGTAGGTATTCTCTCACCCATCGCCTCCAAAATTCGTCGGCAAGCGCCTGTGCCGCTCGCCAGGTTCTCTTATCTGCCGGGTGGCACGGTCCTACCACGGGCAGTCCTGATGATGATCCTATCAGGAAGTGGTTCGGAGTCAGTGCTTCAGGGTCCTCAAGGGTCACGGAAACATGCGTTAAAGGACGGGCGTTGATCGCATGCTCGGCCTCTACCAGCAGGGTATGCAGTGTTTCTTCCTTGGGATGCTTCTGCTCCAAGGTGGCGCTCAGTGCGTTCTTCACTGAGCGAACCAGTCTTTCCCATGCGCCTCCTTGATTTGGCGCGCCAGGAGGTATGTACTTCCAGCTTATCATTTTGTTCATACAGAATTCTCGCAGAGGTTCGGCCCACTCCTTCCAAGCTGCTCTCATCTCCACGTCAGCTCCTCGGAAATTGGTCGCATTGTCCGAGTACATTACACTTGGCCAGCCTCTTCTCGCAGCCATCCTTCTAATGGCCTGAATCGCTGAATCAGTGGAGAGGCTTGTTACCAACTCTATGTGTATTGCTCGTGTGGTTAAGCAAGTGAAGAGGGCACCCCACCTTTTCTCGTGGCGCCTGCCGATGGTTACGCTCATGGGCCCGAAGTAGTCCACACCCGTATTCTTGAAGGGGCGGCTGAAGGGCGCCAGTCTTGCTTTCGGCAAGTCACCAAAGGCTGGTACTTTTGGAACCGTCTTGTGAATCTGACATCGCTGGCATGTCCTGGCTACGGCTCGTACGGATGGGCGCAGGTGCAGGATCCAATACCTTTGGCGTAGGTCATTTACAACACGTTCATTTCCTGCATGTCCTGCGGCTTCATGTTCCTTTTGAATCATCATCCGTACTAGCTTATGTCGTCCATCCAATATGATTGGCCGCTTCTGGTCGTTATTTACTGGTGCGGCGTCAATTCGTCCATGCACTCGCAGTAGGCGATCCGTCCCATATATTGGATCTAATTTATACAGTCGGCTAGAGCGAGGCACTGGCTGCCCTCGCTTTAATAACCGAATCTCCTCGTCGAAGCTTTCTTCCTGGGCTCGTTCTAGCCACAGCTTCTCAGCCATTTGGAGATGTTGTACCTCTAGTTGCGTGCTTTTACGTATCCATTTCGACGCAATGTAGAGGACTCGTGCCGTTGCTCGTATCAGCACGTCCCATTTACGTATTCGGTTAATGTCAGGCATCGCTTCCCAATGTTTCGGCGGTCCCTGAGTTACGTGATGCACGAGAACTTCTTCCTCGGGCTCCCCCCGTTCTTGGACCGTCTCCGCGGGCCAGTCAGAATTCGGTCGCCGCAGAAAGCCTGGTCCCTCCAGCCACTCTGTTCGTGGACCAGATATGTACGAGGAGCGCGTTGCATCGTCCGCTGGGTTCTCCTTGGTTGGCACCCAGCGCCACTGTGATGGGTTTGTTCGCTCGGCAATCTCTCCTAGCCGATGCGCCACAAAGGGTGTATACTTTTTGGCATTCGTTCTTACCCATATAAGAACTGTTCGGGAGTCTGACCAAAATGTCGTACTCGTTACCTCCCAAACGATGTTCCTTTTTTACTGCATCTGCAAGTCTTGACCCGATGACTGCTGCCTGAAGTTCCAGTCGAGGGATGCTGGTACTCTTCAGCGGAGCTACCTTAGCCTTAGATGCCGCCAATCGAACGGTGACGGTCCCATCTGGCTTTTCAATACGCCAATATGCCACGGCTGCATAGGCTAGCTCACTCGCATCGCAGAACACATGCAGCTGTTTCTCACTGTCATCGTCCATTGTTTCATAGCACCGAGGTAGTCGAAGCTGCCCGATGTTGTTCAATCCTTGCATCCAGGTGAAGAACTGCTTCGCCTGTTCGTTGGGTATGGGCTCGTCCCATCCAACGTCCAATCGCCATAGTGATTGTAACATAATTTTGGCCACTATTGTATAAGGTCCTAGAAAACCAAGCGGGTCATAGATCGACATTACCGCACTCAATGTTTCTCTTTTGGTAGGTGCACGTTCCATGTCTTTCACCTCCTTCCTTACTCGTGGCATTGACGTGTTGAATCCCAATTCATCCTTTTGGGAATCCCATATAAGACCCAATGTCTTTTCCTCATTGTTCATTCCTGCCATGAGAAGCGTTTGCGTCTTGCAGCAAAGCTCTGGGGGAATGTGGCTCAGTATGCTTCTCTCGTTGGAGTTCCATCCACGAAGCATAAAACTTGCTTGCTTATGCACGAAGTCTACATCCATCACCACCTTTTGAGCTTCTTCTATCGTCCTGAAGCTATCCACGAAGTCGTCCATATAGTGACTCTTGGTGATTGCGTCCAATGCCGCTGGATGAGAGAGTTCAAATTCCTTCGCGTTCTTGTTGCGTACGCTGTGTGCCAGAAACGGAGAACACGTTGCCCCGAAGATCATGGAAGTCATCTTATACTTCTTGGGGGGCTGTTGCCGGTCATTCCCTCGCCATAGGAACATCTGAGATGGTTGATCCTCTTCTCGGATTTTGACCTGCAAAAACATTTCTTGTATGTCCGCCGTCACTGCTATCGGTTGCTCACGGAACCGATACAATATGCCAGGCAGTGACTGCAAGAGGTCCGGTCCCTCCAACAGTTTCTGGTTGAGACTTGTTCCATTGCACACTGCAGCAGCATCGAAGACTAGCCGTATCTTTCCTGGCTTGTTTGGGTTTCTAACCGCGAAGTGCGGGAGAAACCACGCTCTGTCTTCATTTTCTTCCTGGCCGCTGCATTCTACTGCATACGTCTTGTCCAACAAGTTTTCTATCTGAGCCGTATAACTTTCGGCGAACGCTGCATCACGGTCCATCTTCCGTTCCATAGTCTTCAGTCGACGGAAGGCATTTTCGAAGCTAGGTGGCATCTTTACATCATCATAACGCCACGGCAATCCAACTTCGAATCGTTGACCAGTCGTCCGGGTTGTATTCTCAAAAACCCGAACAGCACGTTCGTCTTCTGGCTTCACCTTTTGTGCCATACTCACTCCCAATGCATCGATATGGAAGTGTGTCTTTACCATTTCATGCAACCGCTCGTCTGGGTCCTCGAACAGACGCGACGGCTGCAACCGCTCACCTGGGTCCTCGAACAGATGCGACGGTTCTTGAGCTTCATTAAATCCATGCTCAGTACATAGGTTCGGCTCCTTCCTATCAGGAGCTTTCACCTCTTTATGGTATTTTCTTTTCAGGCCATCACTTTTTTGATGCCTCATGTGAAGATGATGAATCCTATTATCCACCATTTCCTGCAACCGCTCGTCTGGGTCCTCGAACAGACGCGACGGCTGCAACCGCTCACCTGGGTCCTCGAACAGGTGCGACGGTTTCTGAGCTTCAAATCCATGCTCAGTACATAGGTTCGGCTCCTTCCTATCAGGAGCTTTCCCCTCTTTATGCTCTTTTTTCTTCAGGCCATCACTTTTTTGATGCCTCATGTGAAGATGATGAAGCCCACTTTCTAGCCGTTCATCCAAGAGCATCCTAGGCAGGGGTCCCATAATCATCCAACCTAGGCTTGTGCGGACGGCCACCGGCTCTTTCCGTGCGCCCGCACGAATTTGTCGTGAGACAATTAGGTGCCAATTATCAACACCTATTAGGATCCGCGGTTCTGCCCCCATGTAGCACACGTCTTCTGCATTAAATTCCTGAAGGTGCGTGTACCGTCTGACACTTGCGGGAACGGTTTGCGGATGCAACTTCATATTCCGAACCGTACTTGCAGTTATTGTTTCAAACTGTCCAGATCCTCTAAGGAGCAGCTTAACGTTCCCGCTACCCCTTGCTTCAACTACCGAATTCACTCCATGGATTCTGAGGTTTCCTACCGGTCCTTCTGCTCCCACGGCGGCCGCAACTCCTTCGTCTACCAGTGTCACTGTAGAGCCCTCATCCAACAGGGCGTAGGTCTGTACTTCACCCTGCGGGCCCTTGATAGTGACTGGACAGATTTTCAGCAGGATCCGATCGCGCGCTCGGACCGCCGTTGTGTTCAAGACGCTTACGGTCGCGGCGCCCCCGTTGGCTGGTTCACAGTTGTGCAGAAGGGCGTGATGAGGTTGAATACATCCATCAACCCCACATAACTTCGCTTTACATCTATACCGGTAGTGCTTACTTGCCAGGCACCTGAAACATACCCTTGCTCCCTTAACTAATTCCCATCGAGTTTTCTGGTCCAATTTCAGGAATTTTGGACACTTTGGTAGTTGGTGGTTCCCGCCACACGAGCTACATAACTGCTTCTGATTCTGAGCATCGGCCGACATTGTGAAAGACTGCTTCTCAGCCCATGGTTGGCGTCTTGAAGGCACATTCTTTTGTCGTTCACGTGGTTGCTCTGCTGACGCCCATTTCATCTTATCGTTTGGCTTCAGGAATAGTATCCTCCGGTCAGCCTCCATCTCGATGAACTTGGCTAACGTTACGATTTCAGGTTCGCTGAAATCGCAGTACTCATATGCGTAGTCTACCCATTTTTCTTTAATCGCCGGAGGTAACTTGTCCAATACCTCGTCCACCAACTGTGGGTTGGTTAGATGATGTCGCTGTCCTTCTGTCTCCTGAAGGGTGCTCACTATATTTTGCAATGCGATGGCAAAGTCATCTAACTCAACTGGTGATTCTGGCTTTTTCATTTTCTGTATACTTGCGACTGCTTGCTTTGCTATTACTTCAGGCCTCCCGAATGTTCGGTCAAGAGCTTTCATTATTCGCTCGGGGTCTGGTTGCCTAGCGTTCAGCAAACTTGACACGGCTTCTCTGGCTTTACCCTGTAGGCAGTTCCTTAATCTGGCTATGTTCTCTATCGGTGAGAATTGGAACTGTTCCGTACTGTGTATCATGGCCACTTTAAATCCGGTCCACTCGTTCGCTGCTCCTGAAAACTTGGGTAGCTGCGTCAGCTCTCTGAGCGGTGGTCGTCTGTTGACCACGTGGTTTAGTGTAGAGACGAGATGATCCATTTCTGATCTCGCTCCCTCATTGGCCGTTGTCGGTGGCGGGAAAAAGGTTGGTAGGATGTTCGCTTGTTCCCACTCAACCTTACGTACCGGTTTCATTCTAACCGGTCGATGCACTGCTGTACGTGTTTCTCTCGACTCCCTCAGTTGCTCTGCTTCGGTTCGAGGTTCCATTGCCCCTGTTGACGGTGCGTGCGTTTCACGTGTTCTTAACCAATCCTGAACCATGCGTAACACTGGGGCTTCAGTGTCTACCGTCTGGGCCTGTACATCCGGTGCATCTCCTCTTATGCTCGCTACATCTCGGGCCAAACGCCTCCTTACTAGCTCCTGTTTGTGAGCCAGATGCAGCGACATAAGTTGTTCTTCTGCCTCCTCTTCTGCCGCTCTTATCCTCTGCAGTACACTCCCTGACTGCTCGGCGGCATGTGGGGCAGGTTGTTGACGGGGTTGTGACATCTCTCCCCGTGGTTCCAGTGCTTTGGGTGTTGATGTGCTTCGTACCCCCCTCAAAATAGCTCGCTCCAATGGTCTTCTCGTAGTAGCTGGTTGTTCCGAAACAGGTTGACGGCTGGTTGACGGTTGGTCGTTTCTCCTTTGACCTTGGTCCTGTCCGTCGCCGTGCCTCGTTCTGGCATCCTGGGTTTCGGCTGGGGGCGCGTCTTCAGTACGCGCTTCAGAGAACTCCACATCAGTCTCTGGGTCATCCCCAGCTTGGCTACGAGTTACAACCATTGTACCTAATTAAACAAAATTAATTGACACAGATTAATTCACATAAAATTATAGAGAACTGTTTTAAATCCTTCTACTGTTCCAGAGATCCGGCTCGAAGGACCAAAATGTTCCGCACTGTTGCCTACGGAACTTATACAAGTATATGCTTGGATCTCGGGAAGGATTTGCTCAACAATAAAACAGTTCTCTATGTACAAAACATGACACATTTATTCTTCATAAGCATATACAACAAGCAGTTTTGATTTTACAACAGACTGACTCACGGGTAGGTTTAGACACGACCTACTCGTGGCCAAACACAACAAAAGTTATACACATAACACACAAGAACATAACACATAAGAATCTAAAAGCTACAACATATTACACGAGTCAATTATAAACAATAATAAAGTACACAACGGGTTATTGCGCGAGTAGGTATCGACACGACCTACTCGCGGACATACACACAAAGGGAGTTTATAAATGACAACATTATAGGAATACACATACCTATATTATGACCTAAATATGGAAAAACATATGATTATAATAAGTACACATCAATAAAGGCTAGTACCTATTATACACAGAAAAGGTATATATCAGCTAAGATTAACACCTATACATTAAACAAGAAGGAATTTAACTATCCAATGAATAACTGTTAGAACAATAATAAGAATTTAATTTAAGAGCTTATCAATACGGATTAATAAACAAACATACCAAATACCAACTTGTACAGTAACATTAAGGTTAGGGAAAATAATGAAAATTTCTGTTAAGGGGCCGTATTCAGCAAAATGTGCAACTAGTTTTATGTTAAAATAATTACAAGTTAATTTATTAAAGTCATTTACTTACGGCCTCACTGATCACTAACGGTGTGTTCACTAGCACTACCGAACCATTATCGCAGACGTCTGCGCTGCGAGCGTAACCGCATGGGATGACGCAGCCTTCTTATCGTTGTACGTCGCGATGCACTATGAGAAGCTACCGTCAAGGATCGTCGTCGACGGTTCCACGTTACTACACGTTGCCTACGGCGCTGTATACGCCGCCGCACTGCAACCACTCGGCGTTCCAGCTGGCCTGGATCGAAGGAGATACGTAGCTCGGGAGCTCGCACTCGATGACTCGTGGACGGTATTCGCACGGTTCGGGCATATGGGTCAGCTGTTCGTGTTAGCAATGCCACGTTCCGTCTGGGCCGGCCGACGAAGGCTGCTAGTCTTAGCCTAGGTACTGGTTGGGGCAGGTTATTGACCCCAACCCGGCCAGTAGGTATGAATCGAACCCATCGCGGAGGGCGGTGACCCCTACGTAGTTGATGCCCGACCGCGGGCCGTTGACCCGATGATGACGACAGCTTGGATAGAGTGTAGTGACCCCAGAGCATATACCTATAAGGCGATATAAATATCACAGCCTTCCTCAGCCAGGGATCTGGCTTCGGAGAGGTACTCGGCTAGCAGCCGCTCTGTTATTCAGGTCACTTACCCTGAGCTGTTTTTCACTGAATTTAATCACTGAGCTATGGGAGGTACTTTTGCCCTATACTGCCCTATTTACTATTTCACTGTTATAATTTCACTTCAAAGCACTGGAACGATTTCTCCTTGCTTTTTGGCCGGTTATATTCCCATATCTGAACCGGCACATGAATGTCGGCGCCAGCGAGCAATGCCAATTTTTCTCCAATCAGGAGCCAGGGGGTGGAGCCACCGGTCCAAAGTGCACCAACGGTCTCGACATATACACTTTCCTTGTCTTGCCCTGACGCCTGTTCTGGCTCCATATATGCTCTCTCTGTCTTATATATGGTCACTCGCTCACTCCTACGTTCATATACTCAAAACGCGGCGTACGCGCTTCTCATTTTGTTTTAGACCGCTCAGCTGTCCGCAACAAGTTTTTTTTAAAATTACATACCCTCTCTGTGTGTGATTAATTACTACCTATATGAATTTCAGCACATTTTTTCTGCACTGTAAATGTACTTATTTATCAGGATTAGTAACAAATATTTGCACGGTGTTTCCAAACGATGAAATTATAACAATAATCAGGTTAGTGTTTGGACTGGTATCTTCAGTCAAAATTGATAGGCCAAACAAAAAATCGGACGTTTTTTTACTCTTTCCATACAAATCGTTTACTAGTATTTTTTGGTAGAGTAAAAAAACTACCAAATTTTTTTGGTTGCACCTATCTATCCTACTTATCCTGCCTGACTCAAAATACCTCTCCGAACACTTAATTTTATTATAAGTACAGGGTGTAAGGGACAGCTTTCCGAAAACTTTAACAATGTCTTCAGCATACCATCATCCTGAACAACTTACAGCAATAATTTTTGTCGGAAAAAAAATTCCACTCTCCATACAAATTGTACGAATCAGGTGCCAAATTTTATGGAGAGCAGAATTTTTTTTTTTTTTTCGCACAAAAAATTCTTGCTGTAAGTTGTTCAGGATGATGGTCTAAAGACATTGTTAAAGTTTTCGGAAAGTTGTTCCAAAACAACCTGTATCATTTATTTCATCGTCCGGAAACACCGTGTAGAGATTTAGTGCTAATCCTGAAAAATATCAATGCCATTACGATATTAAATAGTGCGGAAAAAATGCTAGGGCACGTAAAAGGATCATGCCCAGCTAAAAAAGCACTATAACATTTAGTGCAGTCGCATAAAAAGATCAGCTTCCAGCAGCAAATAATAACATGGGCAGGCACGATATATTATAGGTCACGATCTGGTACACACGAAAAAGTAATATGCAAACGCACATAAAAATATGCTTCCAGCAGTCAAATAATATCATGGGCAGGCACGATATATTATAGGGCACAACCTGGTATGCACCAACAAGTAAAATGCAAAAGCACATAATAGTATAATGAATGCATTATAATATAAAATGCCGTCAATTAGGTATTTTAAACAGTGCACTATATATTTTCTTTCATTAGGGTTATACATTATGATGTCTTGACCTATATCATATAGTGCGAGCTGCAAATAATGTTGTGACGTCACTAAATTGTGGCGGAACCATAATTTTATGTGCACCCCCGGCAGAATAACTTTACATACTGGCACGATTGTTGAAAAAAGTGTGCATGCACAATAGTTTATAGTGCCTCATTTTTCTCAGTGTAGTTAAGTTTGTCCACCAAAAAGCTGACAACGTTTTGACGACCTCCGTGGCGCAGTGTGTACGCTGTTGTCTTAACGTGCGGAGGTACCGGGTTCGATCCCCGGCAGGTTCAATTTGGGAATTTATAATTTCCAAATTTTCCCTGGTCTGGCCTGGTGGGAGGCTTCGGGCGTTGCTAGTTACCACCCTACCGGCAAAGACGTGCCGCCAATCGATTTAGCGTTCCGGTACGATGCCGTGTAGAAACCGAATAGGGGTATGGGTTTAATATAACTGCCATGCCCCTAACAGGTTAGCCCGCTACCATCTTAGACTGCATCATCACTTACCGTCAGGCGTCAGGTGAGATCGCAGTCAAAGGCTAACTTGTAGTGGATTAAAAAAAAAGTGAGCCACACAATTCAATATTCTTACATTCATAATTTATTAAGGCTGAAGATAATCAGCGTGAGGAAACCTGCATGCCCGAGAGTACTTAGACGGTCTTAAAGTTGTTTGAAGTAGGTATGCCACTCCGCACTCTTGGCCAGCGTGGTGGACTATGGTCAAAACCCTTCTACTTCTGAGAGGAGGCTCGTGCCCAGTAGGATTAGAAGCCGATGATGGATTGAAATGATGATGAATGATGATGAAAACGCTCAAAAAAGTACCAGACTCCTGACTTATAACACTGACATATTATTAGGTACTAGCTGATGCCCGCGACTCCGTCCGCGTGGTTTAATTTTTTTTTTTATTTCTTCGGGAACTCCTTAATTTTCCGGGATAAAAAGTATCCTATGTCATTCTCCTGGACCTCAACTATACCCATGCCAAAAATCACGTCGATCTGTTGCTCCGTTGCGCCGTGATTGAAGGACAAACCAACAAACAAACACACTTTCGCATTTATAATATAAAGTATGATTTTAGGTGGTCGATTTCCTTAGTTAGCTAAAAAAGTCAATTACAATCATATCTACACTTTGTCACATAAGTTTACTTATTTCATAGTTACAGACACCGGTTACAGAGTAGATGTTTTCTTTAGTTGTTCTTATGTCTTTGTGCGTGGTCTTATCGCAAGCCTACAAGTTGGTATACCTACTTGGACAAGATCCGAAATGAAGAGATCCGTAAGAGAACCAGGGTCACTGACATAGCCCAAGCCATTAGCAAGCTGAAGTGGCAGTGGGCAGGCCATGCCTGTAGAAGGAGCGATGGCCGCTGGAGCCGGAAAGTTTTGGAGTGGAGACCACGTACAGTAAGCGTAGTGTGGGGCGCCCTCCAGCACGATGGACCGACGACATTAAGAGGGTGGCGGGAAGTGGCTGAGGACCGGGTGTGGTGGCGTTCTTTGGGAAAGGCCTATGTTCAGCAGTGGACGTCGGTAGGCTGAGATGATGATGATGATGATGATGATGATGATGATGATGATATAAAATCCACTATAAAATTATAAAAGCTCTAAAAATTGGTTAGTAAGATGTGTAATCAGTAGATAAATATAAAAAGGTATCGTTATCAGGCCGGCTAATTGACACAGCACTACACTGCGGCATTCTTATCATTATCATTATCATTATCAACTTATCAAGTTATCAAATTCGAAGACGTGCGTCAAAAGCGATTCAATTGCGTCAGAGCGAACAATATTATCTATCACCTGATCCAGGATTATAATATTATCAATTTATCATCAATTCAAGTACCTAGAACGATTAAAAAATCATCGAATTTAGAATTAAAGATTCTTTTTTTTAGTTGAGCATTCCATTAACTTAGGGCTTGTACACAAAACTGCGATGCGACGTCGCATCGCAAAAACCTGCGAGCTCGCACGTCGCGTCGCAAGAACTTGCGAATTGATTCGCATCGCGCATTCCTGCGATGTTACCTCACACTTGTTGACAACACTTAGTCGGCTCTGAGACAGCCTAGCCCCACGAAATCGCATCGCAGCAATTCGTGTCGCAACTTTCTGCTTTGCGAATTCGCATCGCGTCGCATCGCAGTTTTGTGTACAAGCCCTTAAACTTTTAAGTAGGTTCATGATTAAAATGTACCTGTACTAGGTCCGTACCGTAGGTACTACGAGTATCAACTACCAATACCTATGAACATAAGAACTTATAACTCTAAGCTGTTGGAATTTTCAAAATAATGTCCCTAACAAAAAAATTTAAAAAATCTTACTTACAAAAATGTAATATAATTATAGGGATACTTACAGACTATCTTACGCCTATTAAAGTTTACTGACAAAAGAAGGGAAATAATTATGTTACATTTTCGATCGTGAGCTCATTTAAAATACTATAAACTAAATAATTAGGTATTGCGAAATACTTGTACAGTATTTTCGCTCAAACATTAAAATCAACATAAAGCCGACTCCACACTTAATTGCGATGCTTTTATAGGGATATTTTTCGATGCAAACACGGATATAGACTTTGAATGAAGGAGCCCAGACTCGCCCAAGTGTAAAATCAAAAGAATGATCAAAAACTCTGCATTATACTTAGAATCAACAGCAACACCATTTCAACTCATAAATCGCCTCCCAATGTCATCTAAATCCGTTATATTCCGGCAGGTCGGCGAAACAGTAAATGTGTTAAACAGACGGACAGATTGACTCTGCTGTTTAGTCTGTTAATCTGTGCATTGTTTGTACTATTTCTGCGAATTGTACTAACTACCTAGGTATCTACAGTATGTGTTTTGATACTCGAGCATGACTCGACCTATATAATATACGAGTAGTTTTCGAAAAAAATTTACTAAACCACTACAACTTTGTGCAAGCCCTTGACTGCAATCACACTTGATGGTAACTGATGATGCGTTGATGGTAGAGATGGCAATTATGGTCATTTTATAAACTATTCTTAAATACATATAAAAAATTGCAGAACCGGCAGGATTTGAACCTGCGTCTCTCTGGGAATCGCGCCCGGAACGCTTTCAACGCCAAGGCATGGACGGGTGAGTGAACGCCGAACTGGTAAGGTTCAAATCCTGTCGGTTCCGCAATTTTTGATATGTATTTAAGAATAGTTAAAAAAGGCGTGTGGCACTCGTAGACTGCCGCGGTAAAGCTATTGCATAGCATTTTTTATCAACTCGCTATGACTACTTGTGTTGTTGACTTCAAGTTGTTGAAAATATAAAGGCGAAATAATTTTAAAGAATTATGTTTTCAATAGTCCGGGTGTCCAAGGGGAATCAAAAAACCTCTATTTTCAACAACTTAAAGTCAACAACACAAGTAGTCATAGCAACCAAAGTGTTAGGTTTTATTTCGTTACGGAATTTCTGGATTCGGTCTCCACGCTCAAGGCCCGCGATAGAAGCTATGCAATAGCTTTAAAACTTCCCTCTAGTATGAGAAACACTACAAAATTGGTCATTTTATAATTTAATCCGCGGGTAAAATCCCCTGCCGTGCCGTCTATGGGCGCAGGCCCTAACGCGTTTCCGCCAGAATCTACGTTTTTCATATTAAGGGAAAACATACCATTGACTTTCCCTACCAATTTTCCGATAAAGATAAAATAGTAGTTTGAAGTCAATGGCTAGCACACAGAAATGTGTGAAAAACAAATTCCACGATGGAATCTATATCTATCTATACTAATATTATAAATGCGAAAGTGTGTCTGTCTGTCTGCTACGCTTTCACGGCCCATCTGTTCAATCGATTTTGATGAAATTTGGCACAGGGATAGGTTATATCCCGGGGAAGAACATAGGCTACTTTTTATCCCGGAAAATTCAAGAGTTCCCGCGGGAATCGAAAAAAACTTGGTCCACGCGGACGGAGTCGCGGGAATCATCTAGTAATGTAATATTTCAAAAATTATCATATCATATTCAGCGAAAAGCGCTGGAAAACGCTTGCTAGTCCGCCCGCGCTATCCCGTTAGGGAACGAGGTCGGATTATGTAATGCAACCCTTACGTCTTATCCTTTCGGGGGTGGATTTTTACGATAGACGATCTTTTTTTAAGCGAGGGATACCTACTTAGTCTCTAGCTGGCCTATTGCGCATTATAAGAAAATATATCTTGTGTCTTAATTGAGAAATGTCTTATATTTCGAAAGCGGGTGTGTGATCCGACACAAGAAAAAAATATCTTGTTATAGTATGGTCTCATACTACAACCATTGCGACTGAATTTCTTATGAGACATTACTCATAAGACACAAGAAATTTTCTTATAATGCGCAAAAGGCATGATGCCCAATGCCCGTAACTAAATCCGTATCGATTTATATTTGAGAAAAAATCCGTGGAAACTGTTTAATTTTCCGGGATTTATGCAGCCATCTTTCTTCGGAATTAAGAAAAAGCTTAGATCTAAAATAAATTTTTCTGACTGATTATATAAATAGAGGCTCTTCCAAGAGACCTAAAATTCACATCCTCGGTTAATTTTAATAGTTTGATAACTATTTTAAACTACTAAATATAGAATATAGAAAAAAAATGCGCTGATATTTTATGAACTATGTATTCATACAAACATCCATACTAGAAGTGCGTTTTCAAGTTTGATAAAGAGTTGCTGATTTGATTGAGTTGTCACCAACCTATCTCCGCACAAAATTGGGTCATTATCGGTTGAAGAGATGGGCCGTGAAAGCGTAGCAAACAAACAAATAATTGCATTTATAATGTAAGTATGGAAATATGGATTTGTGCTAAATATTGACATCGACCAAGGGACCAGTATTATTATTTCTTAATTATTGTCATCTTTATGTCACGTATCTTGACGTGCCTAAAACATCGATATCATACATATATTATGTAGGTATGGGCCCTTTCATATAAAAAAAATTGGGCGTCTGACCGGTAGAGCGCGCTCCACACCTGTATAAGCCTGTCTTTGTCCCCGCCATCTTCTTCTTCTTCTTCTTGCTGGGCAGGTTTCCGCACTTAAACCCCAGTTGGAGGGTCTGTTGTGCGTGCGTTGCCATTCCCCCCTGCAGTTTTCACTCCAGCCACCCGAGCTCGCTCCAGAAGCCTAGAAGACCGCCCAGGTTTTCTAGGGCCTCTCGAAGCGAGGTTGGGGATCCCAGGTGTCGCTCTCGTTGATCTGTGACGCCTGTGCATTCTAGTATCACATGCGTCGGCGTTTCGTCTGTCTCCATTTAAGCTCTGCATAGAGGGCTGTCGGTGACGCCTATAACAAAGAGGTGTTTGGGCTATGCTCTGTTATAAGTCCCACCACCTTCCTGAGTTTTCCTCCGCCATAGCGCTGTCCCGCTTTTCAGACTAGATGGCGTTGGTAAATTAAGTTTCTTTGTTTGATAAGGCCCGTTTATGTAAATTGAGGTCGTTGGCCTAAAATAATAAATATAATACTAAAACAGAACGTCAACAGTATTAAAACAATACGGCTTAGCGATGGAAGTATGCCCCCTGTCTGTCAGTGCGTACCTACTGCGTTGTTTGAAAACCTCTCTGATTTTAGGCCTTTGTGCTCGTTAAATATTATTTTGTATCTCTTCTGCTTATTATCTTTTGTTTGCAAACATATTATTAGGAATTGCAATTCTTATACTTACACTTTTTTTGTAATATTGCTTTCGTTTAGTGAAGTCTCGACAAAGGTAAAGCTGGGTGGAAAGATAAACCTTTGATCATTTATTTTTTTGGCAACACAGACTTTATTTTAATGGAAATGAGATTTTTTTTTTCAAATTGTAAAACCGCTTTTGAATCCACCTCTCATTTCAAAACACTATCTATGCCTACGTAACTATACCTACTGCATACTTATATAAACTTAACTTACGTTTACCTAAGTACCTACATTTCATAATTAACAGTAATAAAATGTAAAACATCACCATACACGCAGTACGCTGGCCAAAGGAAAAGGTTCATTTTAGGCCTACTCTTGTACACTCTACCATGAATAGAGGAAAATACATAGATTGTATTAAAAATATAATAATTTAGAACAGTAAAGTAAGTAACGAGAAAAAATAAAAATGTATTTCAAGTTTTCGATACGTTTCCAAGATGGCAACCTTCAGCCTTAGAGACGGCAGAAGGCGCGAAATATACCAAATGTCATTTCTGACAGTCACTGTAAAATAACGTGTTTTCTTTTGAAAACGTAAAAAAATATGAATCCGCCATTGTTACCCACTCATGTTTAGTGTTGCTTAACTTGGAAAGATTAAATAATTTCGCCACTGAAATTACGACGAATTCGTAGATTTGACCAATTAAAACTGGTCTAGTATTTTATTTTCCTTCATTTCTCTACTTGTACAAGACTAGGCCTACGCCCCATACAAATCTGAACCATCTCTTTTAACCACTAAGCTGTCGCGTCGCTATCACAGCTATAAAAAAACTGCCTACTAGTTACAGACATAATATTTTGAACCGCTTATTTTAAGAAAGCCCTAGTTTTCCATCCCCGTGAACGCGTCGCGGAAAGCGCATGCGGCATGCGATATGAAAGGGGATGATTGCATTAACATGCGAAGTGGACCATTATATTATATAAGTGCGAATTTCCAAGCTCATTGAAACAGAATGTGATAACATCGAAAAACATTATTTAAAATGTGGGAAATTAATAGATAATTAATAGACTAGATGACCCGACCTGGCTTTGCGCGGCTTGGTTAACACTACGTTCTGCCAGAAACGTTTAAAATAAAGCTTTTACACTTTATTTTCGATTCGATTCCCGGGTCGGGCCATAGTTAAGTAGGTATTGGGGTTTTCTGACTAGAAATTCTCAGTATTAGCCCGGAGTTAGGAAGTTGGCGGTGTTTCACCCCCGTGCCTCGGTGAGCACGTTAAGCCGTCGGTCCCGGTTATTATCACTAACATGATAATAGTCGTTAAAGCCCGCCAACCCGCATTGGAGCAGTGTGGTGGGTCTAAGCTCTAATTCTCTCGAGGATGCCCGTGCCCAGCAGTGGGACGTTAATGGGCTGTAGTGGTGGTGGTGGTGATATATTTGGTGTTACCTGTTGAAGAGTTCCTTCGCTCTTCGAACTATGCATCATATTTTTATGAAATGTACATGGGACCAACCTGACTTTAAAAAAAAGCCTTTCTAAAGAAGAAATAATTATCAACATCGGGATAGTCAAAAAGGCGATAATTGCTTTAAAAAATTTCAACTATTTGTTTTAACAAAGCCCTATTTTTCCAACCCCGTGAACGCGTCGCGGAAAGCGCATGCGGCATGCGATAAGTAAGGGGATGATTGCATTAACATGCGAAGTGGTACAAAAAAGCCGGATTTATGCGAATTAACAAGCTCATTGAAGCAGAATGGGATAGCATTGAAAACGTATTAATTATTTAAAACATAATAATAAACTAAATGGCTGTTCACGATAGATTTGCTGTTACCACTAAGGAGATTTTGGAACTTCATCTATTCATCATTTTATCTTTATGAAATTTAGATAGGTACCTAACTACCTACCTACCAACCTGACAGTAGTTTTTCTAAAGAAGAAAGTATCAAAAGCGGGATGATCAAAAAAGGAATAATGCGAAGTGGGACAATAAAGCCGGATTTATGCGAATTAACAAGCTCATTGAAGCAGAATGGGATAGCATTATTTAAAACATTGGAAATGTATATAGATCCACACTTAATGACTACATAAACATCGATATAATAAAGGTCATTTTATACATTTTTGCAAAAAAAAAACTAGTAGTTTTTTTTGGCAAAGGAGTGTATTATGTCATAACTCCACCTATTTAGCCTTCATTTCATTGTGATAAGTGCTGACGCACTTCACTATCACCGCGCGTTATGCGACTAGGGCGCGCGAAATATTTAATTTATGTAACTAGGTATTTCTTATATTATTTAAAATTAGGTATTAAATTAATTAATATTAAAAGGAAACACTTTACATTTAATTTAGCAATTCACACAAAAGTAGCATAGACCAGTAATGCCACCTTCAACAATGCAGGGCGTAGATTAAACAGATCCATTGAGCCTAACAGTACCTAAGTATAGTTAGCGCCAAACAAATAGTAGTCTCTGAGCTGAGGTGCGAGTAGTAGTTTTCGTAGCTCTCACACAAACTGTCAAAGTCACCGTACATACTACGCGCGAAAATATGCTATTGCTACCGTCTTGCTGTCCACTTTAGATTGGCGCCAGCTCTAAGCACTTATGTACCTATTTGGTTTATTTTACGATGGGGTTGGTTGGCGTGTTCATCGGATCAATAATACCCCAGAGCAAAAAATATGTAGTACCTACTTGCTCAGGTAAAAAATTAAAGAAATACCCGTGTCTTAACATGGGCTCATCCACGTAATGTCGTCGTCATTCGAAGGAATCTGTACCTAAACACATATAAAAGAAGCCTGACTGAAATATCAACGCCAAGCTCAAACAGCTACTTTGTCTGGAAACTAGGTATATCTAGTTTGAGATTTAGCTTCTAAAGGTTCTCTACACTTCTCTCTATAGGTACCTATCGTAGACCTAAACTAAATAGTTAAGTCATTCTAACGGAATAAAGAAACCTAAGTAGGTAACTATATATTATCCGTTTGAAGAAAGTCGCGGTACAACGCTACTAAAATTTTAATTATGTCTCTTTTATTGTAATTTGTAAGGGATTGACATAAAGTTACGACATATAAATCTAGTAAGTAAAATGATGTATATACGGCAAGTAGACTAGTGACAGCCCTGACTAGGTACTCACTAAAACATCATCCAGATAGTGATGTTTGATTATATCAATCACTCCACGGCCAGCCTTGTTAATAGATTATGCGAGAGAATATGTCAGTAAACCGCAATAATTATTTACCTACCATCAAAAACAAAACTATTCACACTAAAAACAAACTCATACCTTAAAAAAAGAGATCATAATGTTCACTTGTGTTTGACTGTAGATATTAAAGGGTTGTCATCTTTGTTTGAATGCTTACGTAATTTTTGTTTCAGGAAATCTTTTTTGCTGGTGTTTGATTTGGTTTTATAAGTAGGTAGGTACTAGGTATATAGATCGTAAAGATAATAAACAGTGAACAGCAAAGAAATTATAAAAGCGTTTCCCAGTTCCATTGCCATGCTATATTATAACATACAATACATACCTATCTACCATACATAAGCATAACCGAAGACTAGAGTTTGTCTGCGGTTCCTTTTTTTATTCCAATGCAAGTTGAAGTCTGCCAGCGTGGTGTACTATGGCCAAACCCTTCTGAGAGGAAGAGGAGCCTGCTGATCAGCAGATTCTAGTAGACCGGCGGCGGTGGGTTGTTATAAGAAATGATGAATTTGAAAAAGTATGTGTTAGTTTTAAGTTTGAAATCTGAAAGTATTTTAATATAAAAACTCACAAATCACATGAGCTCAAAAACAATCTCAAGAAAAATAATGCAAAGGACTCCATTTGTAGAAATAAGACCAGATTTAAAAGGATGTACATTTTGCGCGTTCTTCTTTTACTTTGGCTTTGTAGAAATGGGACGTATCGTTACGAGTTGTAATACTACGAGCACGGTCTGACGTTTTCAAAGTAAAAAGGAAAAACTCGCCCTTTTTTACCCGACTGCGGAACGCACAGGGTTATGTGTTCATCAGTGTTTATGTATGTAACCGTAAGATTGCAAAAACCGTTAGATTGTAGGTAGTCCAACTAGCGATATTGTAAACTGTCGACAGATTGTGAACCGTTCAATGTTCCGAGTGTCAATTTTTGAAATATTCATTGTATTTACGCATATTTACGTTTTCTTGTCTCTTTCTTGTAGGTTAGGTTAGGGTTCAACATAAATAATCAGGTTGCCGCAGGCCGGGCACTGGTTTTATCGGGTCAATATAACAACTAACAAATTACAATCCACCGAAAAATAATGCGTTAAATTATAATCTGTCGACAGTTTATAATATCGCTAGTTAGATTACAATCCAACTGCCTTTGCAATCTTACGGTGACATACCTATTTTTTTGACATACCTGTTTGTTTGGTAAGTGTGTTTGTTTTGTAGTTTGTGTTATACTTAATGATACTAATGTTCTTGTTCTGTACCTACCTACCCAGTAATCTATTACTAAATAGGTAGCATAGACTAAAATACCTATTTACCCACAGAGATAGATTATAACACAGATTATAATATAGTCTGGAATAGCACATAGGCTACTTTTTATCCGTTCCCGCGAGAACCAAAAAACCTTAATCTACGCGGGCGAAGTCGCGGGCGCATCGTAAAAATCCACTGATCAAAAGAAGTAAGTAGGTATAACGTCAAAAATACCTTTTTCCACACGACGAAGGTGCGACGAAGGTCCAATAAGTTTGCGTTTTATAAATTAAAATTTTGGGTTATCCACAAATGAGAATGAATTGCTAATTTTACCTACCAGTGGCAGTGGCAGTGGTAGGTAAAAGGCAGTGTTATTTTTATTTCTAGTACCTATAATTAATGTTATGGAAATCACTTTTTTAATTAATTAATGAATGTTTATTATGAGCAGTACCTATAGGTACTAAACTAGATGACCTGACCCCCCCGCTTAAAAAATCTCTGTTTGCTAATTGCTTTAAAAAATAGGAAAATACCTAGATAGCTAACAAATACATAAAATAAGCAAGTTCAGTTGTTAAGTTACCGCTTACTATTGGAACCTATGGAAAATAACTGTAACCGAGTACCTAATGAAACTTTTTTGTAAATTGTACCAACATTGCAAGCTTTTCGCATGCGCTGTGCACTTTCCAGCTACCGTACCCATTTTAAAAGCCGTGACAGCGCTACTCAGTTCAAGAAACCACGTTTCTTTTAAAATCGATCGGCTAATACAAGCGCAGGACTTGTCATTCACTGACGTCGTACGAGCCGCTCGACTGACGCATGCGCGTCTGGCAATCGTCTATCCCGTACAAATACAGATGACGGTTCGTCTATTCGTTTTTTCATACTGAGCCAATATCTTTTCAACGTGGTCGCATTACTTTATCGCCAGTATTCGCTTTCGAGCGGTTATCTCATTTTGTCGCACTGAGACCTGAGTAGTGAGTTAAAGATAACGTTAGCTTTAGTACATATTTTGACAATATGCGATAAGGGAATTGCTGCTGCTGTAATAATATTTAAATGAAAAATAAATTGCGACAAAACTATGTACATAGCGCGCGGATTGTCGTCGGATGTGTGGTGACGGGTGGACGAGTTTCGAATTCGAATAGTGAACGGACGTGTACGGTGTACGGTACGGCGGGCGGCGGCCCCGCCAGTCAGAAAAGCGGACTAGGACCGCGTGGACGCGCGGCGTGGCGTTGCTTGTAGTTTTTTAGTTTGACAGTTGGCGCGGTTTTCGTTTCTATTTCAACAAGGTATTTTGTGGAAATCATAGATTTTAAGTTTGTGTAATCTGTGTTTTTCTGTTTAAACCGTTTGTGTGCGACTAGTCATTTGTGAATAAATAGTTCGCGGTTGTGAATTGAGTGATTGCATGCGCTGTGAACTCTCGCCGTGAGAAGTGCAGGATTTTTGTGTGTTTTCATTTGCTGGAAATTCGCTCTGAATACGTGTGACTCGCTGCTGGAGACTACTAAGGTAAATAACATAGATCCACACGACTTCGTTTGCGTTTTCCAGACAGTTGAACCCACAGTTGTATTGGTATTCGGTGTGCTATTTAGGGCGTACAAGTTCTCTCGTCTGGAAAAGTTGATCCGAATATAGCGAAACGGGGTTCCGTAGTCTAAATGTTCATATTTTTTGTTATGTAAAGGGAGTATGCGGGTTTGGTGGAGTAATCACGTTATCCCTTGGTGGCCGGGCAAGACGGCCGAGACAGCTGTGCATACGTAACGGGTAAAAATAAATACGCGAGCATTATCGGTAGCTAGACTGTAGAGTGTAGACAAACCGGCTTCGCGGACAACGTATTATTGTTGCATATTGTACAATTCAGGGGATAATTGCTACGTTCAGTTAGTCGGATAAACCTGTTTTTGAAACCAGTGACTTCCTTAAGCTTATCAGCTATTAGATGCTTTTATTCTAGACTACTTAGTAGGTACACATACACTTGGATCCAGTAATCCAGTTGCATGACAGGCTTAAAGGTAGGTCGGGTCATAGTTATCATTAAACTTGACAATAAAATCAAAACGAGTTGCACTGATCAACAATTTTCCTTAAAACCTCAATCATGAAAGTATGAATAGTAATATTGACTTGTGCAACCCGCTTTGTAACATAACCTAACTTTAACTGTAGATAGAATTGATGTATAATTTCAATGGTAGTTACTTACTTCAAAATAATAATTCAGAAAGAGCATGTCAAAATAGGTACTTATATAAAATACTCCAATTTTCAAAACTCCCGAGAAATTTTCCAGGTAAATTGGATTGAGCTTGGGATTGAGCTATTCAAGGCAAAAGGTGTATTAGTGCCCTTACCATGTGCCTTGCATGTTGTCTTGTTTGGAGCCTTCCCTGTCCTAAAACCTACTTAGGATTTTAAAATTCACAGTTGTTCACAGTAACAAGAGTACTTTTAAATTAGTTATCGTAATCTAAAAACTAGCTAAACAAGCCAAATGTATGAACATATGTACCTAATGCTTGTTGGTTCAAGGCCACCCATTGAAATGACTATGAATTGGGAACCAGGTAAGTAACTAATATTTACTTACTTAAATTTAATTGTAATAAATTACTCATTTTTATCATGCCTAAAGAACCAGTTACTTAACTACGGATCAACTTGTTTAGGTAGTTAATTTTAATAATTTCAAATACCTATCAAATTTAGGTGTCCTCTCTGGCGCAGTAGTGAGTGCTGTGGTCTTATAGTGGGATGTCCCGGGTTTGATTCCTGGCAGGGTCACTTTGGGAATTTTTACTCAATTTTAGAATTTTCTCTGATCTGGTCTAGTGAGAGGCTTCGGCCATAGCTAGTTACCACCCTATTGGCAAAGAAGTACTGCCAAGCGTTTTAGATTGTATTGGCACAATAGTTTGCTGATTCATCAGTCATGACTGATGATTGATGAGCAATCAGTCATGATTGACATATACATATTATATATTCATGTATATGTCACTGTAAGATTGTAAAAACCGTAAGATTGTAATCTAACGCTTTTTTTCCGATAGATTGTAAACAGTTGAAAGATTGTGAACCGTTCAATGTTTTAAGTGTCAATTTTTGAATTATTCATTGTATTTACGTTTTCTTGTCTTTTTCTTGTAGGTTAGGTTAGGGTTCGACATAAATAATCATATCATAGGTTCTATCGGGTTAATAAACCTAACAGATTACAATCTACCGAAAAATAATCACGAGTTAGATTATAATCTAACGGTTTTTACAATCTTACAGTGACATATATATCTCATTGTACAGAACATATTACCTTATTACCTCCACCACTACAGCCTATTAACGTCCCACTGCTGGGCACAGGCCTCCACTCTCATAGGAGAGCGGGAGTTAGCCAACTTCCAACTCCGGGCTGGCACTGACAATTTCTTAATTGAAAAACCCAATACCTCACTTTTATGCCCGACTGGGAATCGAACCCAGGACCTCGTGATCCGCAGTCGACTATGCTAACCACTAGACCAACGAGGCAGTCAACGTCAAAGTTAAGGAACGGAAAGTCAAAGTCGAGGCATTACCTCAGGGTATTAATTTTACTAGAAATCTTGTTGACATAGGTCTCAATGTGCCACATTGCAGTGGCAGTGGGCTGATCATGTTTGCTGAAGAACCAATGGCCACAGAAGTTTTAAGGTCCTCGATTGGTGACTGCATCTTGGGTAATGACATATAGGGTAGATGGAAGGATGACATTCGAAGAGTGGCTGGCAGCAATTTGATGCAAAAAAAGTAGACATTGTTAGCACACTCTAAAAGAGATTTCTATGTTTATTGTCTATGTCCAACAGTGGATACTTACTGGCTATTGATGATGGTGACAAACTAGGGTCAAGAGATTTGTAACAATAACTATACCCTAGATCCCTGTATATTATATAGACAAAGTTTGATAGTGTTTGGCAGCCCGCCAACATGTAATATGGATGTTGGATTTGTGGCTACAATTAACTATTCATTCTGGATCATAAATCTTCCCGATTTTATACATAAATGGTTCAAGAGCCTGGATTTGGCGTTCCTCCATTTGGAAAAAGCTATGGCTCCTTTTATTGCTGTAGAAGCAATGTTAGTGGAATATTGTTTTACGACCCATTCCTGGATTGAAACTGTTGTTTTAATGTTTAAGCTATTATATGTAACTAGCTGATGCCCGCGACTACATCCACTTGGATTGAGGTTTTTGGTTCCCGTGGGAACTCCTCAGTTTTCCGGGATAAAAAGTAGCCTATGTGTTATTCCAGATTATAATCTATCTCTGTGCCAAATTTCATCCAGATCCGTTCAGCCGTTGCGGCGTGATTGAGTAACAAACGTCCATCCATACATCCATCCATACATCCATCCATCCAAACTTTTGAATAATTTATAATATTTATTTGATTATTTGATTGATTCTAATTACCTACATTTATTTTTTAAGTTTACTGATAGAGAACGTCTTCAGGTGTGACTTGAGTGTTACTCAGATCTTTTTCGGATAGAAGTAGTTAACAGCCAAACGTCAATTCCAGTGAAAATGGCAGCCAAACAGGACAGCTGTTTTGAGGCCTCTGTCATGATACCAAGTAGTTACCAAAGGTAGTTACTTAGTGCCAAAAAGTATGTGTTATTTTAAGTAAGTACATACTTATTAGGTCTACTAAAAATAATTTTTTACTTAAAATATAGAAATTCAGATTTACTTATGTATATGTAGACTATTAGATGACGTCAACAATTTTGTTCGCGTGGATTTCTATTTTCAAAAATCCTGTGAAACTGATTATTATCCGGGGTAAAAAGCCCCTGTCCCTGGGATGCAACCTATCTCTGGACCTTTAGTAGCAGACAGATAGACACATTTTCGCAGTTATAATATTAATAAGTATGGTAAGTAGTATGGATCATATAATATAAAAACTGAACTTACTAGTGTTGCGCTTACTTCAGTAATTTTTGTCATAAAGTCCTGTCAAGTAACTAACTGGACTGAAGCTGTTAAGTAATAAGTACCTAAGTAATTACATACTTGAATAATAAAGCAACTAAGTCACTAGTTAAGTTGCTAGGTAGGTATCTTTTAGGTATACATAGCTTGTTATCATTTATGAGACACGATCTCGAAATATGTTTTGCCGCATTCATATCTATGAAGGACAGGCTACCTATGCAGTTATCTTGTTATCTACATATTTACGTACGTTTTATATCAGTTACTGTGTCAAAGATTATAATTATATATTGCTATAGCTATTATGTATGTGTTTTAATATAAGTGTGATGAATGATAATAATAAGTATGATAGGTGTGTTTGTTATATCTACTTGATATCTCAACTAAGTAGGTACTTATGTAATAAATAATTTCTGAAAATATATTTGTGGTTGAAGGTTCGATTGAACTGAGAGGTATTTTCAAAGCGATAAGCTTTTGTACCGATTTTTTCTTTTGTTATGTTAAGTTGTTGTACATGTATTTCACGTGTATTTGGTGTCCATCCATCCATCAGCCTGTATGCATCCACTGCTGGAAATATAGGCCTTTTCGAGGGCGCGCCACCAAACACGGTCCTCTGCCTTCCTGATCCACCCGCTTCCCGCCATCTTCTTTAGGTCATCGGACTAGTTTTTGGTGTACAATAAAGAATATATTTCTATTCATTCATTCGTTCATTATTTTCCTGAGCTTATATTGATATATTGTATCGTAGGTACAGTATATTGGTGTACCAATATTTCGCTGGCTACCTAAATAGTAACCACTAGGGGTTTAAGCAATTAAATATCACTTGCTAACTTGGGTGAATGCAACATCATGAGGATACCTGGATGCCTGAGATTTCTTCAAAATTTTCTCAAATTTTTTCTGTAAATAAATCTCAGTATAAACTGCAACACCGCTATGCGACACTGTTCTGTATAAACTGCAACAGCAATTAAGTACGTAGGAAGTTGGCTCGGAGAGCACGTAAAGCCTCCTGCGCTGCATCGCGGTCGTGGTTGTGTAGGAAACCGGAATTCAAACTACGAGTAACGGAAATATAAAGAGTGCGCCTAGTACTGTCATTTTGTGCACTAGTTATACATATTAATTATCTCTGTGGAGGTTGGCCTCCGTGGCAGAAATCCAGACGTGTAATGTGTAACCGCACCGCGCTTTCCTAACCGGTAGTAGAAACTTGAGTCTTGGCGTATCATAAGTGACATAAACGTCCCACGTGAAATAAATAAATCATTTATAATTTTTATCATAACTATTTTAACTACATATTACTTAGGTATATCCCTAATCCATGCTGAAAGCGCCTCCAGCTTCCACGGTCCATCTATTTTACCAATTTTAGAGAAATTTGGTAGGTACAGAGTTAGGTTGCAGCCTGGGAAAGACATAGGTAAGTGCTTACTACTTTTTGTCCCGGAAACTTGCATATTTCCCGCGGGCATCACAGACCTCACAAACGCGGACGTATTCGCGGGCATCATATTGTAGTTATATGTAGTTATTGCATAATTTTTGTCTTCAGTTTTTTTTTAATCGGGCAGAAACCGTAGCATTCAATTCTGCAAGCGTTTTGGCACGCTGCTTCATGTATTCAGAGAGGTGGAGTGGGGGAGGTGACATGCGAGGATTTCGACAGTGACTAGACGGCCGTTACCTCGCCGTGACGACGCTCCAGATGATATTAATTACGCGATCAGTTGGGGGGGTGAGGTAAAAATAACGCGACTACAATTCTTCCGGATCAAAACAAGACGTCCGGGAAAACACCGCATAGCTAAGTTATTATTTTGGTATTCATCGTCGCCGTGATAGACGCCCACTACCGTGACATTTTGAGAATAGGATTTGTAGGCCATTTTATGTTCGCTAATCGGCGTCACAACTTGTAGTATTTTAAAAGGTTAAGAAGATGCTGCTATCTTTGAAGGCGACGGCTGAATAGAATAGAAACTGTTGATAATGACAACGGTCTGAGCGATAGTGGGGACTGCAAGAGCTCTGCGCAGCT
Source organism: Erebia epiphron (assembly GCA_963932025.1). Taxonomy (NCBI): domain Eukaryota; kingdom Metazoa; phylum Arthropoda; class Insecta; order Lepidoptera; family Nymphalidae; genus Erebia; species Erebia epiphron. Next base: position 27,003,662 of record OZ009947.1, on the reverse strand, counting down.
GCTAGATAGTTCCCAAAAGGAAAAAGAATGCGTACCAAGAATACGCCAAGAGGAATAATTGCCGGGGTTCCTACTCCCTTCTATTGTCTCTGCCACGCCGAGGCGTGTAGTCACGTCATGGTATAAAGATATTTTAAAAACCAAGCGCGGCAGAATGTGTGTCGTCACCGGCGTGTGCGTCACACTACAACACTAATAGAAAACTGGTGACCCTCAGTGTGGTGACGTCACTCGCGATGCGTGACGGCCAGGCTCGCGTTACTGGTAACGCCGTGACAAGATCGCTATCAGCGCTGGCATTGATCGGATTCGATAGGACTTCTACAACGGTCTCTAGACTTTACTCTAGACACTGCAACAACCTTCGCCTATACGACAAGCATGGTCTGCAGTCTGCACACTGCCACGTGCTAAGTTTGTGGGATATATACTATGTACCTATGTAGTAGGGCACCTTCCAAGTTTCATCACAATGAATGGACCGACGATATAAACAGGGTGGCAGGAAGTGGATAGATGAGGAAGGCTGAGAACCTTCCAATGTCCACAAGCTTGTTAAACGATGATGACAGAACTTTATAGCAGTAAATGCGATATGGCAATAGATATAATTCTGAAAGAATTCGCCGAAATAACGATCTACTTGCTACTTAAATTCATGTTACATGCTAGTTTTACTTATCTGAATTACGTTTTGTCTTTAGAAATTCTGGAACATTTTAGCCATATTGCCAATAGGAAGGGGGACAACGTTAAAGTTGGTGCGGTGACGTCACCCTGTATGCGTTACCTTGAACGCCTCACCGACCACCGTTGCAAAGTTGCTTGCTAAGACCGCCTTGCTAGTTACTTAAATATAACTTTAATCTTCTAGTTATTCCAAGTCAGATTTTCTGGAAACTGAAAACTTTTCAGTTCGTTCTACTAACTTACAAAGTTGCAACACTAGTAAATATTGGAAATATCCGATTTACCTTCGTACCTTAAGGTAGAGTAGATACCTTTGGATTTATTTCGAAATTTTTCTGAAGAGCTCAAATATTTAACTATTCTGGCATGCTCCAAGATTAACTAACACCAACTCTAATTGCATAATTAACTAACTAGAACTATTTGCTTCGCACACAAATCAAATATGAATCGGTCATTATTTATAAGGTTAAGTTGGCACTTCTGACATTGATAATGGTTATCGCGATTCCATTAACTGATTAAACTAAATGAGTCATCCAGTCAAGAGGTCAGGGGGTTAGTCTATCTGACATCACCGAAGCGTCATCCTCTAATGAACTTTTGAGGCCACATGCTTTAGAATGGGAGCAGACATTCTGAGCATTTGGCCAATTATGAACATTTAACCTGAGCATACATTGACATTCTGGCCCTCAATTATATCTTGAATTCTTCAAAAATTCTAGTGGCTTTTTTTAATAGGCTAGCGCTTGGCTGCAATCAGAACTGCTTGCAAGTCGTGATGCAGCCCTAAGGTAGAGCGCAATTGCCTAGAAGAAAAAAAAATATTATGAGTCCTGTTCACCAGTTACCACTAACCATATTATGGCAGATCTTGGTAAATTAAGCCATCTTGTGATAGAAACGTAAGAAGTTAGTTTACACCATCGAGTCGTGTTCTTAATGCCATAATGAATTTTTCACACCACTCGCTCAACAACGCCTTATTCCATGGCCTGTTATCTAAGGTTAAAGTAAGACATTAAATCCCTAGGGTTATAATGTTGTACTGAAATCCATTATTCCCTAGGGTTATAATGTGATTTGAATTTAGAATCATCGCGCATCTGAACCAAGATCTGAAGGAAATTCTATTCATTCTAAAGAGGTTTTATTCATAATTCTTATTGCTATATCCATAAAGTCCAATTTCGGTAAACAGAATTTGTTCTCAGCAGGCGCGGCCAACTCGATTTTCGAAAATCGAAGCCGTGGCCCACTAGATTCGCACTGACGACATTAATTGTTTGTCAAATCGAGTAGGCCACGCCAGCTGAAAGAAGTGGTTGTATCGCGAGGTGTGAAAATTAGTAGAGTATTCACCGTAGGGGTAATGCTGTATTAATCTTGGGCGCCCCTAATTCCGGGGCTACTCTCAGGATTCTAGATGCAACACCCTCGCGATTAATTTTCATGTTACTCAAAATGACTGTTTGATGTCACGCACCCTTGACGTTCCTAAAATAAGGATTATAATTCTTAATACACGGAAGTCAACAATAATGAAAAAATATATGGCTTTAATCGTTGGCAGTGTGGACCAAGGACGGTAACAAATTAATTACAAATATTTCCAAGTGTGGGCAGCAAAATTAGCTTGACCTGGGAAAGTAGACCAGGCGGGGCAGGTCCTTGAATAATTCAAGTGACAATAGCAGTTCTGAAGTTTAACGAGGGACGTCGAGAATAGTTTGGCAAAGTCCTCCGCGTAGTTCTTTGGCAGCACCATCGACGGCTTAATTGATTAAAAACTTGTATCTGCAACCCGTGGACAATGTAACTGTGAATATTTGTTTATATTTGTGGACAATTAAGAAGGTATGTTATTCTGTTGATTTTTCTTAATTGAACTCTGGAAAATATTAAGTATGATGCATGGTAGAAAAATAAATAGAACATCTCATTATAATAATTAATTAGTACGGGAAATTAGCTGTTATCCGCATCAGAAATAAGAATTAAGTACGACATCTTTAGAAAATTTTGCTATTTGTAGTAAGTAGGTACTAATTTAGATCTTTTGAACCATACATTTAACAAATAACGTATTTACTTAAGTAAGAAAGTATAATGTAACTCAACTAAAATATGGATTAACTTAACACAATAATTGTTAGGTATTAGGTATTAGTTCTGTCTAACAAGTGAATATAATTAAAATTATTAAAAAATACGACTGCTCTGCCGTAGACACACGTACATACACGAACCCTGAAAAAGTACACTCCTTTTTTGGGCAGTCGTGTAATAAAAAATCCCCCTCGAATGGAAGTACGGCTACCACTGCTGCTACGTAAGGATACCACAGTCATTAATTATTATCTAAGTTAATTACCTTTGGAATCTTATTCACATTTTTATTGAATGATATTTTTTTTGAATCACTGGATATTGAACTATGTTTATAACTAGTGTTATATATTTTTGGAATTTACTCATCATTTTGTAGATGATGATTATTTAGTTAATCTTATTTTCGAATATGTTTTTTCAACTTTAGTCTTTAATGCGGAACCATGGTCACCCCATCAATTTTTTTAATTTTACTAGCCTATGTCACTCGGAATAAGCTAGGGATTCTAACGATACATCATTTATCAAAATCGGTTCAGGCGTATAGAAGTTATGGTGGAATATACAAACTCACATACATACATTCATACATACATATATGAACCCTGAAAAGAATATACTCCTTTTTTCAGGCAGTCGTACAAAAATATGGATTAACTTAACACAATAATTATTAGGTATTAGTTCTGTGACGTGTCTATCAAAAGCCTGATTCCTGCAGGGCGATTATGTAAAACTTGCATCAATCATTGTTACTGTCTCAATTATTTTGATTGGCTGAATTTATGATATTTTTGCTGCGTCAATGGATTTTAGCCAATAGTTGAAGAATTTTAACCTTTCAGAGGTGTTTGCGATTGTTACATTGTAGTTGTCAGTTTTAGCCAATCGCCCCCTGATTTCATTTCATTACATTACTACAATATGATGTCAGAAAATCGAAACGTCTTCATTAAAATCTCTTGCTCAGTGCCTAAATAATTAAGTGTTCGCTAATTAAATTCTTGGAATCTCTTTTGAAGGAATGTAGTATAGCAACGTCTACTCGTTCAACTAGGCTCCTATCTGTCTAAAGTTAGCTAAGACTTTTAATAATGTCCCACTTAACAGTACACATTGATGGTGTTTTCTTATCACATTTCTATCTTTATTAAAACTTTGCAATATTTAATTATCTGGCCACTTACTAAGTGACTTTTTGTTAATGTAGCGTCAATGTGTCTTCGTTTTCTATTAGTACTTCCAATTAGTCCCTAATTCTATATTTAGCGTGGACTGATGAAGCAGTACATGTCATGTTTACTAGTTATTTGCATTGGGCCCAATTGTCTAAGCAAATCGTGATCATTTGACAGCTTAAAACGCATTACTCGATCTTTTTAAGGAGTTCATACATGCTTTTGGACGAGCAGGCATCTATGATCTCCATATAGAGGTCGAATTATCCATTTGACAAACGAATTATTTACACCATCAGTACATTACAGTAGATTATATATGTCACCGAAGATTGCAAAAACCGTTAAACTGTTGACAGATTACAATTAAACGCATTATTTTTCGGTAGATTGTAATCTGTTAGGTATATTAACCCGATAAAACCTATGTCGAACCCTAACCTACAAGAAAGAGATGAGAAAACACAAATACAATGAATATTTCAAAAATTGACACTCAGAGCATTGAACGGTTCACAATCCGTCGACAGTTTACAATTTCGCTAGTTAGATTACAATCTCACGGTCTTTGCAATCTTATACGGTGACATACTCGTATACCCTTTCATTCCAACTTAATGCCACAGCATCAAAGCATTCGTACTCGTCAGTACCATACAATATTACAAAAACGAACTTGAACATGAAAGTGGTGCAGCGCTGAACACCCGCATTGATTCTAAATAGTCTGTACTGGTCTAGAAACTAGAAAGTTGGCTCGCTACAGACCGCACTTTATAGGTTTCGTTATGTGTGATACGTTCAGTGACAGTTATATGCACTTTCGAGAGCGCATTAGGATTCTTACTTTCTAAGTCAAAAAAAAAACTTCAACTTAGGTTACTAGTTAGATCCGTAAAGGTTTAGATTCTTTAGAACGTCCTTCCAATTTCTGTTACCTGCTACCACGTTTGACTTCAGTGCCTACTGTCTACCTTGAAGTCCATGCTTAAAGGCAAGAGTGAAAAGACATAAGCAAGCCCAGTCCAACCTAGACCTTATCATTACATAGTTTTCCAATAGCCACTGTCATTAAGTGCAATCCAATCTTGTATTTATTTTAAACATTACTTAAATACTGCTTATAAAATCTGATGACGTCAATGAAATAACAATAGCTCCATTGTTCCATAATTTTCTGCTTGCTCCACCCGCGATTCATGGCTTCGATATTTACTTAACTATTCATAAAAAACCTACTTTATGAAATTACAGTTTTAGGTTGGGTCGGCTTTTTAGCACAACTGTACTTAAAAACTTTGCTTAGATGTACTTTAAATCTTATCTTACTAATAATACTGTAAAATAGCCATGTTAAAGTTTGTATGTTTCTTACTTATGCCACAAAGACTGAACCGATTTGGCTGAGATATGAAATGGAGATAGCTTATACCCTGAAATCTGAATAAACAGGTATGTGTCCTGGAAAATTAAGGAGTTTCCGCGGGAGTCAAAATACCTACCTTAATCCGCATGGATGAAATCATCATATACCTAGTACTTTATAGAATTATTATTTGTTTGAGTAATTTTGCGTATGTTTTGCAAAAAACTTTCACTCGTTTCCTACCTCGAGGAGCCAAGAATATCGTCTTTCGGGTTTTTGACCTTAAGAATCCATAAAAGTCAAACCGAGGTCCTTTATTTGGCAATCGGAATTCCTCTTGCAGACCGGTCTATATAGGCCGGCCGGCAAACCTTGCTTTAATACTTGAAAGTTTATCGTAGGCAGTTGTCTGGCGTGCGTGGGCGCATGAGTCATCCACGCCGCAAAGATGGCCAATAATTATCGGCAATGACGTCTGTTTGTTGGAATAACTATTATCTTTTTTATGTAATAGATTAGAGGTTAACTTATGTACTATTGTAGTTTTATTTAATATCTCAGTAGCTTAAACTTTATAAATACCTAACTACTGACAGAGTAACTTGCTAAAAAAAAATTGACATCTACACAAAAACATTACTTATGTACCGCAAATTTTGTTAGAATAGATACTTACTTTATCCCTTTTTCAGATGCTTCAGGATTAAATAAGAAATTGCTCATATATAAAATCACAAGCCACAAAGTCAAAAGATGCGTTGTATTGAATGATTTAGGGTAAAAAGTAAAAACGTATTTCCAACTCTTTTATGTTTATAACAAAGCCTTACCCAAGTAACACACTCGAATCGTAAATGGGTATGAATGTATGATAAATATATACGTCAATGGCCATGAAAATTTATCAATAGCATGTCATTTGCCTCATCGTAATGTATTATATTATAAAACGTCCTAAATGTATTTTTATATTATTAGCAGATAAACATGTTGTCGTTAGGTAAATAACTTTAAAGGTTGAGCAAAATGTTCAAGGATTTTGTTAAGTCAAAACTTACGCTATGACTTTAATCATGTTTAGTTAGTAATAAACAGCTAACGTTTAAGGAAACTTATGGTATGATGAATAAATAACTAGGCGTACTTATTAATTATTTACATGGAAAACATGGTGTTTTCTTATAATAATAATTAATATGCTTGAAAATAATTAGGTGGTGATGTGTACATCACATATTTTATTTTAAGAAGATTACTATTATATTATTAAAAAAAGTCAACTAGACTTGTTCTCTGATGTTCTTTGAGTATCTGAGTTTTATGAGTTGCTACATTGTATAGTTACCTACTTAATAACTTCTGCACTAGTAGTTATTTGTTCTGTGAGTAACTAACTAAACCCACTCACTGCACTTTAGTTTTACGGTCTTCTTACAAAATCCTATAAAGACTTTACACCTCAGCAACATGGTACTTAATGCCTTGTTTAGCTGTATAATAGAGTTCTCTAAACAATTTTTTTTAAAAGAATGGTTGTTAAAGTAACTTTAACTTTGGCCACAACAAAAGCAAAATAGGTTTTTTGAAATGTAATCAATGCTTACTCTATGTTTATATTCATCTATGATCCTAATAATATTGTCTGTGGTATTGTTTTCTTTCTCTTTGCCTCTGCTGCCCAAAATAAAAGCCTGCTAAAATATTAGTGTCCGTATAATTAAAATAAAATCAAGTATTAGTATCACATCTTGCTTGTTTCTTTTCCAATCCTTCAAGGTTGTTTAAAATAATATTCCCATTGTATAATTTTGGTTCAAAGCTGACAAACCCTGTCTTGTGCAATCCATGTCTCTTTTATTGAAGTTTAAAGTGAACCGTTCCTTTAACCTCCTACGAGGAAGATGATAGACGATATGTAGAATTATCTGCGGCAAACGTTGAATTTGCAAACTTGGTAGGTATAAGGAAGTTATCTTTGGCCCTTTGTAATCTATCTGAGTAGATATCTTGATGTCTGCCAAAATTACTGCATAACCACTTTATGGCTGACAATTACATCATCATCTCTGCAATTCGGGCCGCCGCTTATTGCCGCGACGCTTGATGGGAATCGTTAACGTCTTAAGTTGTAACTAAGTTATGCTCCTGGTGCCTGGCCTTAATAGGTCGCTGCAAATGTAATGAAGTTGACAGTCCGCAAGCGTAACTCATACCTCATCATTTCATGCAGGTAACTCCATCAAGTCATAGGACCATGGACTAAAGCTCTTGAGTCACTCAAGGGGCGTTTGAGAGAGCTATTCTTGGAGTTTCTGTACGTACCTACGTGATCAAATGCTCGTGATCTGAAATGAATGCGTAGAAAAGCTTGAACTTAACTGATATAGATTATATTTAACGGGTTGAAGAATCGATAGACGTGGGGGTCCCAAGGTCCTGGAATGGCGACGCGAGAATGGCGTCCATCTTCGGGGGGCTTCTAGCCCTCGCTAGAAGATCCCCGAAGGTGGAAGTGATTTCTTATCCTAGCCAACTCAAACAAACGTGTTTTTTATTGCAAACTAGCAGATGCCCGCGACTTCGTCCGCGTGAAATAACTTTTTTAAATTCCCACGGGAACTCCCTAATTTTTCGGGTTAATATATAATAGCCTATGGCACTCACAAATAATGTGGCTTTCCATTGGTACCAGAATTTTCAAAATCGGTTCAGTAGATCCAGAGATTACCCCCTACAACGTCACAAACTCACAAACTTTACCTCTTTATAATATTAGTTGCAAATTCAGAACAAGTGCACGTACTTGAGACTTGTCCAGAAGGACCTTATCGGCGATGTTGCAACCGGTTGCAAGGCTGCAATTGACTAACATTGCGGGTAAACACGAAACATTTGTCAATATCGCGTGCTAGAGCTACGATGAGATATTTTTTTTATGTGCCAATCCGAATGTCCACGTGGTTAGCAATATAATAAGAGGCACCCGGCTCGAGGTCGCCGTCCATTACTTAAAGGATATTTGATCATTGTCTTATCACTGAAAGATGACTGACTAACTATCAATGAGAAAGTGTTTAGTTAAGAGAAACAGACCAATTGGCTTCTCCATAATTTTTTTAGAAACTTGAAATGGTGGCCTTTGTCCAAAAATGAGACACTACCTAGTTAGTGTGTCCCATTTCGGTGCAAAAACCTGAATTATTATTTAGGCTTTAAACAAAATACAATGATTTTGCTAGGACTATTTTACAAGTATTTCCTCCTCTAATAAGAAAATATAGTCAAGGCATCGTCAGGGTCTGCATCCGTACTAGTCGAAATTCCACGGACGCCTTCGAACAGATTCGCTTCCTCATTTCCGCTAGGAATGCTAGGATATGGAATACCCTTCTAGCTTCTGTTTTCCCTTTCGGTTTTAATATTGTTATCTTCAAATCAAGGGTGAATAGATATCTTCTAGGCAAGCGCGCAGCCGCTTAGGCCGCAGCACTAGTCACCACTTGCCAGCAAGTTTGATTACAGCTAACCGCTGGTCTATAAATAAATAAATAAAAAACAATAGGCAATCTATCCTTTATCTGAATCTCTATGAGTAAATTACATCATACCAGTTTAATTTTTTCCTTTAGTTACCACTCAACTGAGCGGTTACGTGCGAAAATGTTAAATTTATTTCGACTTGAAAATCTATTGTTTCAACTTCATTCACAATTCGCATGCATGATACTTTACATTATTTTATTTGTATTGCTTCCATGTTTTTATTGTAATGGAACAAGTCCTGAATTTTGCAATAACTAAATTTTAAACGAGTATAGGAATCTTCTGTTTCTTAAAAAAATTAAGACAAACTTATAGTATAATCCTTTTTATTTCCTGAGCATTTTCACACATTCCAAAGGTCGACTGATAGGGAGATACGGCTCTCGACCTTAAAGTTCGCCTATTTTACTGTTTACATAGCAGTTAGTTCTGAGTTATCTTTTGCATCAATCATTGATACATCGCAATCACCTACGATTGGCTGAATTTACGGTATTCTTGCTGCGTCAATGGATTTCGTCCAATAGTGGAAGAGTGTTAACCAATCAGAGGTGTTGCGATATATCAATGATTGATGCAAAAGATACGCGGTCGCCCTGCAGAAGTAAACATAGCTTAAAAAACGTATTACTCAAACTGCAGTTTAAAAAGTTCATACATGCTTTTTGACGTGCAGGCATCTATGAACTCCTTGAACAGGTCGAATTATCCGTTTGACAAACCATTATGATTTCCACACAATCGGGGGCCAGGCTGTACAATAAAGATTTAACAAACATAATAATATATAGACTGATGAACACATAAATAAACCTGTGCGTTCCGCAGTCGGGTAAAAAGCTCGGTGACGGGCTCGGCTTCGCTATAAGTAGGTACCTAACACAGACGATAGCAGCGCTACATATTTAGTTCTTGTCATCGAGCATTGTCAACGATTACTGTTTAACACGGGCGTTCCCTAGTAAACGTGTGTATACCTCAGCCTTCCTCATTCCGTCGCTTCCCGGTACACTTTATATAGTCAGTCCATCGTCCCGGAACTCCCGGAAGCCGCGCCGTAGTCTCCGCTCTAGGGACGCTCCAACGGCCATCACTCAGTACGGTTGGTTGCTTTAGAAACAATAGTTTTCGCGGAAAATGGTAACAAAAAGTGCACAAACAAACGCACAACCTTTTAGGGCAGACACATATAAGTATAACACATATAAGTCATAGTAATACCGTCTCCGTTCCGCCGCGGGTAACGCATGGAGGTATGAATCTGAAATTCATATCAAATACTCAGGTCTACTGTCCCTTGGAGCTGTGAAAAAATAAAACTTCTAAGCCAACGCAATCAAAAGATACAGCCCTTTATGCTGCAAATTTTCAACACTCGCAAGGGAATCAAAACCTACAGGGTACTTCCCATAAACTCAGAATCTTGAAATTTGGTACGAAGCAACGTCTTATAGCACAGATAAAGGAAAAAATTGCGAAAAACATAAATTTTTAGTTTATGTACTTATCATATATTAATATTTTTATTTAACTGTATAAAATTACTATTTTTGAGTTAACAATGTATTTTTTGGATGTAACTTTTTACTCTATTTGGTAGACTAGACAATTTGTCAGCCGGTACGAGTTAAGCATAAGCCATTTGCAAAGTAACTATAACCCCATGAATCTTACTTAAATAAATCCTTTAAATACCCTTAAAAGGAATTTTCCAAATCCTAGTAAGATATTGTATTGTATTAAAAGTGCCTTAATAACAGAACAGGCGCACTCATCTATCACTGTCAGTCTAAACCTTCTGACTATTTCCAACATTCGTTGGTAAGGCAGAGGAGCGTTGTTGGACAATTTGCCGCATCGGCTTAAGAGAAACTGATTATAATATAATACAAAACATGGCAACTTTCGATTCGCTACCGAATGAAAACATTCATACTTAGCCTGAAGGAGTGCAAAAATAAAAGTGGACGATGTAACTAAAATCGAAAGTCATTCTGAAGGATTAGTGAGTAGTGACGTCATAATTGCTAAAGCAAACTTAACACTTTTCTTTGAGCATAATATTTCAAGTTAATTAGGTATTATTTTAAAAACCCATATTCATATCCACTGTTATTATTTAAAAAAAAACTTATTATTTAAAACTAAAACGTAGCCTATGGAGCAAGGACCTTTTAACGAATACTAATGCTAAGAATATTGAAAGCTTGTTTTCCTAACAAATCGATTTGATTATTTTGGCCATAAGTCACTCTGTAAAGTATTCTGCCACAGGAATGATGTCATCAAAGTCTAACGGCATCTTTCTGTAAACTCATAACTAATAGCTAAAACAAAATGTTATTATTTCCTTGAGCATAATCGTGAATATTACTTCAAATTAATAAATTCAACATAAAAACCATAAAATACATTTTGCCAAATCCAAGCTACGTTCTGTATGTAGCCGCTGTAGGTATTAAACGTGCTTTAATAACAGGCTTAATCATTTATCAGTGTCAGCTCAATAAAAGCCCCATACCATTTCTCGAGGCTCAGCGGTAAGGCGGAGGGTATTGTGTGGAAATATTTTGCTTTAACACCTCAACGGTTGGGGAATTAAGTGAAACTGGAAGCATCAGAAATTGTTAATTATTTATAGGTACCTACTTACTTTTTATACCATTCAATATTATAAATGGAAAATGTGTCTGTCTGTAACCATTTCACGGCCCATCCGCTTAATCGATTTTGATTTTTGACACAATTATCGCTATATAACGCCACGCTAAGAAGTTACAAGCCTCATCAAGTCATCTAATCTACTTAAATATTAATAGTATACTAGTTGAAGTTTTTTTTTATTCCCGCGGGAACTCCTTAATTTTCCGGGATAAAAAGTCTCTAGGTTCTCAACTATACCCATGCCAAAAATTTCATTCATTTAAAATAACGTCAATCCGTTGCTCCGTTGCGGCGTGATTGAAGGACAATCCAACAAACAAACACTTTCGAATTTATAATGTTAGTACGACTATTTAAAAGTAAGTACTTAACTTTACAGAAGTACATACATCCTTAGTGAACGCTGAACCATTTATTTCAATATTTTCTGTTTTTACTGTGTAGTTGATTTTTATTTGTCAATCCCCCTGACATACACCGAATGTATACTTAAACACTTCTACAAACATTAACCATTTACCTTCTCCATTGAAAATACCGTCAATATCAACCATTTCTCTGTATTCATTCGTCAATGTCAGCTCACAACAAAACTAGACTATTTCCAGAGTTCCAGTAAGGTACGGTATTTTTCAGTTCGTTCCAATTCTCCATATTCTATTTTGTTTCATAAAAATAACTCTTTGGATTGTGTCAGTCTTTGTGACAGCTTTTTGCATTTCATGTAGGTATTAGTTTTTGAAGTTACTTAAATATTTTGACAGTATTTCTTTATTGTTTCAGGTAGGTACTTATAACAGATAGAATCCATACTAATTTTATAAATGCGAAAGTATGTCTGTCTGTCTGCAATAATTTCACGGCCCACCTGTTCAACCAATTTTAGTGAAATTTGGTACAGGTTTGGTAGTTAGGGTAGACACGCGGACGAAGTCGCGGGCATCATCAAGTACTTAAGAGAAAGTACGGCCGGTTTCTGAATTGAGAATTTCATGTTGAGTCTGTCTCAAAGGCTACTTAAGGACAATTTAGTTTCTGAATTGATATTGGGCCGGTTTCTGAATTAAGCATTCAAGCAAAAACAGCAAGTTCCAACTCTCAAACCTTACACAATATCAATTCAGAAACAAAAATTTGCTTAATTAGTCCTTATAGACTCAACATGAAATTCTCAATTCAGAAACCGGCCAATAGACAGCTAAATTGAATTTCAGAAACCGATCCTTATAATAGTGAAATGTGAAAGATTTACTTTTTTTGAGCTATTGCTCTTACTCACGCTATACCTACTGAAGCGATTGTCTGAAATTTGGAATGGAGATAGCGGAAATACACGAGATTTTATCCCGCAATATAAGTAGGAATCAAATAACCTTACTCCACGCAGACGAAGTCGAGTGCATCATCCAGTATCAAATAAAGTTTAAAACAACTACGAACTTATCAAGCTTTGCTGGAATCATTTCAGTTGAAACAGTAAAACTTTCCTATCGCTTCCTTTTTGTCCCGTTGCAGTAACTATTATCTTAGGAAATGAAACAATTCTAACTTGTGCTGTATATATATCTAAATGTAATCTATCAATTCCGACATTGATAGATGAATATAACTAGCACGAAGTACCTTCACAATAAAACCTCAGACTTTTTCTAAGGTTCAACTATAATGCTCAGCCATCGTGTCACATTTTTTTCTATCAGTTTCATCCGTTTCAATTCTCCATGTTCTATTTTCTTGTTGCGATTGTTTGTGTTTGCTTCTACTGCAGTTCTGTTCGAAATGTAAATCTGGTTGTTAATATTCTTGGATATTGATGCTACAGCACACATTTACACACTACTGCCTCATCACAACACCACTGGCTCTGTTTAAGATTCTTCTTCTTCTTAGTGTGCCGTCTCCTTGCGAAGGTTGGCAATCATTAGGGCGATTTCAACTTTCGAGACCGCTGCTCTAAATAGTGATCTTGTGCTCTTTCCAAACCACTGGCGTAAGTTTTTAAGCCACGATATCCTTCTGCGGCCAGTCCTCCTCCTGCCTTCCACTTTTCCCTGCATGATAAGTTGAAGAAGCTCATATTTGCTGGTGTTACGCATTACGTGTCCAAAATACTCCAACTTTCGTTTCTTAATTGTAGTAAGTATCTCTGCAACCTTCCCCATTCTTTGCAACACGGTGCTATTCCGTATTCCGTATTCCGCGATCTGTCCAAATCTGTCCGATGTTTAAAATTATCCTTAGGGAAAAATTTGACCTTACAAGTGGTCGGCATGAATATTTTCAGAATCATTAAATGGTGTTTTTTTTAAATACACTTAATATAAATTTTTTGAATAAAATTATAATATATAAGTAAATATATGTATAATAAGTAAGTATTTATTTTTAGTTTTATTTAAGTAAGTAATTTTAGCAAGAGAAATAGCAAATTTCCCGTCGTAAAGGAAGCACGCATGACCTGGTGATGTTGGCGCAAAAAATGATGACAAAATATTGATGAATTGACGTTATATCGGGGTCGAGTGCTGGCAAACGAACAGCCCGTGACTTGCTGGAAATGGGTCGACGAGAGCTTTCATACTGCCGGGGAAATCCGGTTAACAGCCATGTTGTAATGAGAGAGAACAACATTATGTAGTGTATTTTTGTTTGTTAAAATTAACTAAATTCTGTTATTTCGTACGTTGGGTTCTGTAAACTTTATAATTTAGTTTTTTAGACATTTGTGTGTAAGCCATCGATGGATGTGCGAATTAATATAATTATGTTTTGAATAAAATAGTAGTTTTGCTTAGTAAAAATCAATCTAGTTAATAAGTTTCAAGAGCGTTTAATTTAAAGCTGGGATAAAGCACGGATACTAATCTAATAAATCTTATCCTTACTAATCCTTCATCATCATCATCACTACAGCCTATTAACGTCCCACTGCTGGGCACAGGCCTCCACTCTCATAGGAGAGCGGGAATTAGAGCTTAGACCCACCACGCTGCTCCAATGCGGGTTGGCGGACTTTAACGATTATTATCATGTTAGTGATAATAACCGGGACCGACGGCTTAACGTGCTCTCTGAGGCACGGGGGTGAAACACCGCCAACTTCCAACTCCGGGCTACTAATCCTTACTAATATATTATTAATATTATAAATGGGAAAGTGAGTTTGTTTGTATGTTTGTTCCGCTTTCACGCCGTAACTACTGAACCGATTGCTTTGAAATTTTGCAGACGTAAAGTTAGAAGTCCGGATTAAATAATAGGGTACTTTTTATCCCGGAAAATTAAAGAGTTCCCGCGGGAACTAAAACTCCTCAATCCACGCGGACGAAGTCGCGGGTATCAGCTAGTATTATATAAGAATTGATATCAAGAGACATGACGTATAGAATCCAAAAATCTCAGGAAAGCTATGTTAGAAAATAAGCAGTCATAGATAATTAAGAATTCTTCGTACTTGGACCAAGATTAACTTCTTGTAAATATAACACGCTTACAATTTTTGTTAGTTAAATTCGGCATACGTTTGATTTTATATTAGAGGTCATTGATCCGTACGCGGGTATGAATGATCTTACTAAAAATAAACTCGGACACAGATTAAAACATCAAAGAGAAGATTTTTTCAACAACCACCCGTGCGTACTTGAAAAGGGCCATCGAAATAGAATTTTATCATTGAAGATTTATTTATTTTGTAAGCAATTTGTAAGTAAATTTTTCTAATAAAGTATAGGCAACTGGTGTCATAAAACTCCTGTTTTATTCGTATGAGTTAATATAAATGCAAATTACTGCCCATGTTTATGACCTTAAAAACATTGAAGTAATTGCCACCTAGACCAAGGCTTCAATCCTATTATAATAATTGTCTGTAGGTAATTGAAATCTAGTCCATTATGACTTTTGAGTATATGTTCCGTAAATGTTCACGTGTTGTATTATTTTCAACACAATTGATCATGGAGTCCCTAATTTTAAACTTTTACTTAATTTTAAAAGTAGGTATACTTAACAACTTACTTAAAAAAAAAACAATAAATACATCCGTATTAATCTTTACCATAGTTTTCGTCTCTCGAGAGTTTTCAACTAGTAGCTTAGGCTACTTATGCAAGCTTTGTATGGGAACCCTAAAATAAAAAATGTAAAATACTTTTCGTGTAAACCACAAGAAAGTTAAACAATTTTTCAAAAAAATAAAAAATTCGCAAAATAAGCCGGCATATTTCCAAAACTATTTGTCCTAACATAATGATTTAAATGCCATTTGGCAGATTATTTAATGAAGATAATTTTCGCCATAGAAAGTTTTTTTCTGGCACTATATTTTTTGAGAAAATTACAAAAAACTGCGGTGCGCCCGCGGCCTAGGGGGGGAGGGGGGGGGGGGGGATTTTAAGAGGTACTACCCTTCGAAATAAGATATGGAGAGCATAAATCGTTACACGTTAAAAATACGCACAATATTTCCTAAAGTTTTTCTGGAAACTGTGTTGGCATGCGGCGACGTTGCGATTCCGCGAATCTTGCATTCGGACCGTTTACTGCCACGACGGTCGGGATGCTGCGGGAATTTATGCGATTCATAAATGCAAAACGCGGCAGAAATGTCTGCTTTAATAGCGGGAAGAAGCTATGAGCTGTTTGCTGGTGGATTGTTAAGTTTTAAGATGCGGAATCGTCCGTCGGATGCGTCCTTAATTTAAGCGCATCTGTTTCTTTGGTACTCTACTTTAATACCTACCTATATTCATGTAGAAAAGGATGTAAAGTAAGACATAAAGAATAAATTCTTTTTATCCACACCTGTATCCGTAAATTATGCAAATCCATTCATTCACTCCTTTATTGAGACGAAGGTACATGTGTCAAACTGATCCCGCCTCTCATAAAGGCGCTTTGCTGGAAGACCCCCTCTAATTTCTTGTAGAGTCGCAGCGAACTATTGGACACAAACTTCACAAAACGGTGGTGTGTGAAATTCTTGAAAAAGATGTAAAAAATCACATAAGCTATCTACGTCCTGCAGGGGACGTCTATTGGATGTAATCCGAAAGTTTTATAAATGCAAAAGTGTGTCTGTTTGTCTGCTACGCTTTTACGGCCCTTCTGCTTAACTGATTTTGATGAAATTTGGTATAGAGGTAGGTTGCATCCCTGGGAAGGACATAGGCTTTTTATCCCGGAAAATTAAGGAGTGTCCACGGGAATATAAAAAACTTAACAAGGACGCGAGCATCATTTAGTATTTATATAAGTCGACATATCTTCAAACTGAATAACACTTTAGTAGGTACGCTCGATTCACTGTCAATCGCATGTCAATTTGTAAATTTCTCTTTTCGAGGGAGGACCAAGCTTGATTTAGATTTTTGTTCTGTTCCAACAAATCCCGTTTCCAATTTCCGGTTGAAGGTTGTGACACTTGGGAAAGCTTGGAACTCTGTTACGCGTGTCTTTACTCGCATCAATTAGTAATGGCGCTCTTCCGGCCTTAAATTGGGAGCTGCAGATGTCGAGGACAAGTTTGAAATAAATTATGAGTAGATATTCTTGCTCGACTGGTCTAAATTATTGTGATTAGCTGATTTTGTGGTAGTTTTGCTGCAACAGTGCATTTAGTCAATAGCGAATGAATGAGGCCAATCAGAGGTGATTGCAATCGTCATAACTGTCATTTCGAAAGAAATAAAGAATAGTATATTGTGTGCCTAGGGGCGAAACAAGACGAGCGAAGCGAGGGCTGGCAACTTCACCCTTCAGAGCGAGGCATCACCCGAAATCGTGTTTGATCCCGAGGCTCACACTATATTTTTCATATAACCTGCATTGGAAGTGCAAGTTTTGTTAACATTGTATTTCTTATTTATTTTAGTTTCTAGGTTGTTGTATAAGAATATGATATCTGTCAGTTTAGTTGATGGTTGAATGACAATTATAAAGGTTGAAATAAACAAAACATGCTCTGACAGGATTGAAAGGAGGGCTGCTACGTCATTCAGCGGGTAGAAAATCAAGATTTTCTACCCGCTGAATGACGTATGCGTCTGAAATTGACTAGTTTCGGGTGGTGGTTATATGAAAAATATGTTTATTTAATGATGGTGTCACAAACAAACAATCGTTTATAGTACTATTGTACCTCTCACCTGATTGTAAGTGATGATTGTAGCAGGCTAACCTGTTAGTGGCATGGCCGTTTATATATTAAATCCATGCCCCTATTCGGTTTCTACACGGCATCGTACTGGAACGCTAAATCGCTTGGCGGTACGTCTGCATTTAGGGTGGTAACTAGCCACGGTCGAAGCCTCCCAGACCAGGGAAAATTCTGAAATTATAAATTCCCAAATTGACCCTGCCGGGAATTGAACCCGGCACGTTAATAAAACAACAGCCCTCAACACTGCGCCAGGGGAGGTCGTTAAAACTATTAAAGCTACAATGAAAACTAAATAAACAACTTATATTAAACATCGGATAGCATCGATACTGTATTAGAGGAGAGGCTAAAAATAGAGCCATAAGCCATTAGATGAACAAGCCCAGTTAAAAGCAGATCAAAGGTGTGTAAATATTTTGGCCATTATTAGAAAATCTGTTAACGTAGTTTCATGCAGTCTAGAGATACGTTTCGACAAAATGTAGTGAGATAACTTTTTTAATTTTGATATTTAACGTAACCCTTGACTGCGTCTTGCGGTATGGGTTTAACTTTAATATGGCAGCTTCTAACAGGTACAAGCCCACTACCATATTGGCTGTATCATCTTTTACCATCAGGTGAGATCGCAGTCAAGGGCTAAATTGTAATGGGATAAAAAAAATTGGCAGTCATAGGGACTGTGTAATAAAGATAGGGACTGCCGATAGAAGTGAAAACAATCTTTTTTTTTTAAAATAAAAACGGTCACGCGAATCCACAAGTTTACCCCCTACCAAAAAGTGCTCAACGCGCCCAAAGAAGATTTCACTTCAAAAATGCTTCAGCCCCAGCAGTCACCGATTCACAGAGGTTTCCAATAAATTATCCATATCCATACTATCAATACTGTTATTATAAATGCGACAGTGTGTCTTTCTGTCTGTCTGTCTGCTACGCTTTCACGGCCCATCTATTCAACCGATTTTGATGAAATTTGGTACAGGGATAGGTTTTATCCCGGAAAATTCAAGAGTTCCCGCGGGAATCGAAAAAACTTGGTCCACGCGGACGAAGTCGCGGGAATCATCTAGTTACTTATAAATGCAAAAGTTTGGATGGATGGATGTATGGATGGATGTTTGTTACTCAATCACGCCCCAACGGCTAAACGGATCTGGATAAAATTTGGCACAGAGGTAGATTATAGTCTGGAATAACACATAGGCAAAAAAACGCAATCCACGGGGATGATTCCTACGGGACCGAACCGAAGCCGCGTGCGATCGGTTTATTACAATAATATACTACGATAACTTCAGTCGTCACAACTCCGTGTGTTGATTTACTCGCAAAATAAACTTGCCCTTTGGAATAAATTTAATCCAAGTGCTATTTTCGACTCGTCAAAGGTCGTTTATATTGTAAATGTCACTGTAAATAGGTACATCTGCTCGTTATGAATTCTGCAAAAGTTTACTCGTCCTCAGTGTAGATTCAACGAGAAGAGTCTGAAACGAAAATGCGCGTACAATGGCAGTGAAAGTAAAATTTAAGTACGTCACGTTTTTTTACAGTTTTTTTTTCAAATTTCTATAGCAGTAAATTATTCGCGATCAGCTAACTAAAAAGTTTATTTATAGTGTTATCTAAAGTATAATTTATCTCCATTCCAAACAGCCAAATCCGTCCGTTACAGTTTTTGCGTAAAAGAGTAACAAACATGTAACACACACACATGCAAGTTTTTGCCTTTATAATATTCGTGTGACGGCGGATTTTACAGAACTGATAACAAAATACCATGAGAAGTTCGGAATAATTTACAAAAAAAATATAATTTGTTATACACGTCAAGCGAAGCGAGGCTAGTGGCTAGATAAAAAAACCGTCTCGCCCGCTTGCACAACGCTGACAAGGTCGCAAAATAGTAATTTTCTGAAGTAGTTATATACTTAGTTTATCGCTTAGAACTATCTATTATCTTAGAATGACTTATAGACCAGGGTAGAAGCCTTTAAAAATAATGAAAAGTGAAAAAAATTTATAATAGAATGAAACCCATTAGAAAAGGAGGGAAATATGATAAAAATGAAAGGAAAAATAATTTACGGGCGATCTGAGGTTGGGAAGGGGATGGGGGTGAGTTTTTAAGGGTAAAAAACGGTTTTTCTCGATTTCCGGCAAAACTAAAAGTCCTATCGAAAAAAGTCAAATGGAAAAGTTGTAGATAATAAAAAGATCTAAAACTTTTGTATTTACACTTTTTTCACATAACCTCAAAATTTATGTGAAAAATTCAAAAAACCAAGTTTTTGGTTTTTTATTTTCATCTTTCACAAAATTTTTTTTTTTTTAACGAAATTTTGTGAAAACTTACCTTTTTATGTCCTAAATACGCTGTAATTTATTTAATTAAAAATGTTTATTTTTTCACCTTATTTTGAATTAATATCGAAAAAACACCCTAATTTTCAATCGAAAATTCACCCGTCAAAATATCAGCTTTTTTCAAAAAGTTGGTGTGGTTTCTGTTCGTTGAAATCTCTACTTTCCGATGGTGAAAAAAAAAATATATGTTACTATGGTAAATCTTCTCAGAAAACGCAAAAATTAAAAAAAAACTTGAATTTGAAATTTTTTTTTTAATTATTATAAATAATTTTGAGCTATTTATTAAAATTTAGACTTTAATTACTCGAAAAACGTTAGATTACATGTGACGTTGATAACAAAAAAATTGCAAATAAAAATATACTACTATAATTAACAAACAAATAAGTTAATTATATTAATATTTAATAAGATATCTACAATATTTGGAGAAAGTTGTCTAATTTTCTTTAAATTATATGCGTAGATGCTTATTTATAACTATTTTGAGATAAATTATATATATACCTGAGTAGATATACCTGAGTGACCTTCGAAAAATTGTAGCCCATCAAAAGGTATTTCGTGGAGAAGTGGGGAAGGGGCTAGGCGGGTCTGGGTCTTACTACATACATACCTACTATTATATACTATATATTTCGTAGCAGCTGTTACAACCGCTAGCCTAACCAGTATTCGAAATACAGTACAGTATACAACATCGTTTATCCCCTGGTGTGGCAAGTAACCATATTATGGTTACAGGCGTTTTGCGGATCGCGTCCACCGCGGTTGCTGATATTTTTGTTTTTTATAAATAGATTACTGTCTCGATTCCTCTCTAACTTTGGTATTAAATACTAGGATAGACAAGGACACGGTAGGAATTTTTTGACGTTCTTACTATATGTAATCAATGTATGGGTAGAAATTTTGTGCGAGGAGGACACCAACTTGAAAAAAAAAAAAAAAAATTTTGTTTTTGATTTTGGCCTAGAGCGAGAATTATCGTAGAGAGTCCTTGTTATGAGAGTTATTTATTAGAGTTATTTATGAATGATGAGATTAATGTGTTTAAAAATATTGTAATGAATAACGTAATGAGAATAAAGCATCTACATTTAATAGTACGATTTACATTTATATTTATCTATAATGAGATTTTCTATGACATAAATGTAATTAGAATTAAATAAATCAACTTTTTAATTGAAACAAATTGCAGCAATCACATTTTTTAGATGAAATTATTTACAATAATTAAAAAAAATTTTTCGAATTCAAGTTTTTTTTGAATTTTTGCGTTTTCTGAGAAGATTTACCATAGTAACATATATTTTTTTTTTCACCATCGGAAAGTAGTGATTTCAACGAACAGAAACCACACCAACTTTTTGAAAAAAACTGATATTTTGACGGGTGAATTTTCGATTGAAAATTAGGGTGTTTTTTCGATATTAATTCAAAATAAGGTGAAAAAATAAACATTTTTAATTAAATAAATTACAGCGTATTTGGGACATAAAAAGGTAAGTTTTCACAAAATTTCGTTAAAAAAAAAAAAAATTTGTAAAAGATAAAAATAAAAAACCAAAAACTTGGTTTTTTGAATTTTTCACATAAATTTTGAGGTTATGTGAAAAAAGTGTAAATACAAAAGTTTTAGATCTTTTTATTATCTACAACTTTTCCATTTGACTTTTTTCGATAGGACTTTTAGTTTTGCCGGAAATCGAGAAAAACCGTTTTTTACCCTTAAAAACTCACCCCCATCCCCTTCCCATCCTCAGATCGCCCGTAAATTATTTTTCCTTTCATTTTTATCATATTTCCCTCCTTTTCTAATGGGTTTCATCCTATTATGATTTTTTTTGGTTTTAAAAATTATCGACCCTGGACTATTAAGTAGGCGAGTGACAGTGATGGTGAGTTAAGATGATTTGCACTAAAAGAGAGAGTACTTAAACTGTTGCTTTTCCCTTATTCAGTTTACTAAGTAGTTTAGTTTTAAATTGGAAATTAGTTATTGGTTATTCTAATTTCTAGTCAGCAACCATTAATACATTATACTTAGTAGATTTAAAAAAATTGTTTTGGGCTTCTTATAAGACCAACCCGCGAAGATTTTATGCTTTAAGATTTTATATTATAAGCCAATACAGAGAAAAACATAATGCTATCCTCTTTTATTAAATGACTTGAATTGAGCATCCGAGTAAGAAGTGTCTACTCTGAGAAGTGAAGTTTCTCTCTCCGCCTCTCTCATCTAGGCTCACAAATCCGTTCAAATCAACAAATCAGTTCCGGAATCAGGAGTCCAGATAGCACTTTTCTGTTTCACACTATTCACTTATTCGTATGACCCCGACCGCGATATAATACATACTACTTAATATAATATTTTTAATGTGGCAATGTATTTTTAGGGTTCCGTAGCCAAATTTGGCAAAAACGGAACCCTTATAGATTCGTCATGTCTGTCTGTCTGTCTGTCCGTCCGTATGTCACAGCCTCACAGCCACTTTTTTCCGAAACTATAAGAGCTATACTGTTGAAACTTGGTAAGTAGATGTATTCTGTAAACCGCATTAAGATTTTCTTACAAAAATAGAAAAAAAACAATAAATTTTGGGGTTCCCCATACTTAGAACTGAAACTCAAAATTTTTTTTTTCATCTAACCCATAGGTGTGGGTGGGGTATCTATGGATAGGTCTTCAAAAATGATATTGAGGTTTGTAATATCATTTTTTTCTAAACTGAATAGTTTGCGCGAGAGACACTTCCAAAGTGGTAAAATGTGTGTCCCCCCCCCCCCGTAACTTCTAAAATAAGAGAATGATAAAACTAAAAAAAAATATGTTGTACATTACCATGCAAACTACCACCGAAAATTGGTTTGAACGAGATCAAGTAAGTAGTTTTTTTTTTAATACGTCATTAATCGTAAATCGCAATTTACCTTTCATTCAATCAACTCAAATTTTTAAAAAAAACATTTAATTTAAAACCTATTACAGGTTTGTACGGAACCCTCGGTGCGCGAGTCCGACTCGCACTTGGCCGGTTTTTAAATATTGCTTTAACGTAGCGTCGCGTCGTCTGCCCATACACTTTAATACAGATAAGAGATGGCCGAATATTACAAATTGAGAGCTTTATCATTTATCTGGTTACCATGAACATTAACTTTTCATTCCAAAATCTGGAAAAGGCTTATAATGCTCCATAAGCATCCATCCATACTTAATATTATAAATGCGAAAGTGTGTCTGTCTGTCTGTCTGTCTCTCTGTCTGTCTGTCTGCTACGCTTTCACGGCCCATCTGTTCAACCGATTTTGATGAAATTAGGTGCAGGGATAGGTTGTATCCCGGGCAAGGACATAGGCTACTTTTTATCACGGAAAATTCAAAGGTTCCCGCGAGAATCAAAAAATTTATCTGTTCAACCGATTTTAATGAAATTTTGTAAAGGGGTAGGTTGTATCCCGGGGAAGGACATAGGCTACTTTTTATCCCGGAAAATTCAAGAATTCCCGCGGGAATCGAAAAAACTTGGTCCACGCGGACGAAGTCGCGGGAATCATCTAGTAAACTTTAAAAATGACCATCTGCGAGATGCCCACTTTATCAGAATGCATCAAAACAGTGTAATTGTGAACAAGGAACCAACGTGTCACGCAACTCAATAAGCAGCAACGCGATACAGTCCATTCATAACTAGTTAACTGATGTAGGGGACATCCATAGACATCTATTGTTGTATTCAATTGTGGAGACAACTTGTAGTAGGTATAAAAGATGATTCATAGAACCTTTGGGCTGAACAAGTATTGCATAATCGATGAATTGGTTGTAAAAGGACTGTCCAAAACAAAAGTAATGCTGAGAATATACACTAATTAAATACAGCATATTTTATATCGCTTCCAAACATTAAAATTCACAATTATAACTGTGTATGCACTCCAATAACTCACAGATAGAAAAATTGAGGTTTTCTGGTTCTGGCAGGTACTCTTTAATTCTCCGGGATAGAAAGCTTATGTTATTTCAGACTATAATCTATCTCTGTTGTAAATTTCATCCAGATTCCGTTCAGACGTTCGGGCATGATTGAGTAATAAACATCCATCCATCCAAACTTTCGCCTTAATAATATTATATATAAGTATAGATTTTAATGTTATATGTAAACATAAACTTATTCGTAATATTCCTAAAACTTACTTTAACTGACTATTACTAAGAATGGTAGGGGTGTACCAAAGAACCTCCGAAGCATGTCCAAGATATTGGTCCATATAATGTCGCATCACTCCCTTAATAGATCCAAACGTTTTGTAATGCACTGCTAGTTGCTACTCTGCGTGTCAAGCAATTCAATTCAATATGGACGACGGTGTGCGCGAACTAATAAGCCCGATCATATTGAGTTAACTAACAGTAAAAGGGGACGTGTCGATCTGTACTTTAGTTGTGTAAAACTATAAATGGAATTTCTATGACATTTAACATTTGGGTGATCTCTCTCAAGGTACTTATAGCTTTGTCAATCTAAAGGTGTTCTTCTATTCTTCTTCTGGTTTCTTTACTGTATCTGATGAATCGACTTTTCAGTGCAGTGGTATCTGTTTTCTAATGAGATAGATCGTTATCAGTCTCTTCCAATCAAGTCTGTGCCATTGTCAATTATAACATCGATCAGTATAATATGTTGGTTAGCTTAGAAAACTTTACATCAATAGTTCCCGGTGCCTTCTTGGCATTTGGGCCCAGCGCACCACTGGCTATATCCCTGGTATTAGACGATATCATCCTTCCTAAAAATCTGGGGGAATCCTAACCACTTTGGTACGTAACCTAATTTAGAGATACACCTAAATGAGGGAACCCATTGATATTTGAGATGTAGGCCGTAAAGTATAGAATTTAGATCAACGCTCGATTCTTCTAAATTTTTAATGACTGATTAGGGATAAATTCAAGGTCTGGATGAATATTCATGAGTATTAATTTATCCTAATCGCGTAAATTATTTTAACCCTGAAGAATTTTATAAAGGCTACAATATTGTGATGAAGGTTAAGAATAATAAAATAAACTGCGTTATTAGGTCATACCACTTATCACGTCGTAGACTTCTACAATGTTTACTATCGGAATAACCTTTTCTATATAACAATAAAACCTCGTGAACAAAATATGTAATCTGAATGGATACAACTACATCTACTGAGAAAATAATGTTCGAGACTCCTTCGAGTCATTCTGAAATGCATTTTATATAAAAAAAAAAACAATAGGATTTTATTTGAAACAATATTTATTCAAATTGTAAGCTAGTACCTAGACTTAGGTTTCCTGCAGCTACTTAGTTGGAACATGTGAAAACCTTTTAGTGGGGATTTTTTTGGACAAGTTTTAATATAGCAGTTTAAGCTGTGCCGTCAGCTATGTGAGATTTCAGACAGGTATCTGGAGGCATACTACCATCGCTTTAATCTGTATTAATATTGTTGACGTTCGTGTTTTAGAATTATAATCCTTATTTTAGGGACGTTAAGGTACGTGACATAAAACTGTAATTTAGAATAATACTGCTTTAAGCGATGATAGTAACCCCCCTGATAAGATGACGCATAGAGTAACTATTAGGTACGCGAATCATTTTATGCAAAACATTTTCGAACTTCATTTGATGTCCTTGCTAAAGCAAATATCCTTTACACATATTTTATGACAGCTATATCTTGGTTAATATAAGGCAATCAGCTTGTGCCTTGTCAAGCATTGTTCTGCGATAACATTGTTTTAGCCGTCATTATTGCACCTTGATTGTGCAGTTTAAAAAAAAATCGAAATGGGATGGGGCTTTTGTCCGATAATTACGCAGCAGTGATGGGGATGATAAAATTGATTTAGACATACCAAAATAGATCGATTTACTGTTTTAAGAGAATCTCTAGATTATACGTCTTATAATAATGAGAGTCCTTTATTTTGAAAGCTAATAACGATTATGAATCTATGATACTATATTTTTTTTTTCTTTTTTTTTATCCACTACAGGTTAGCCCTTGACTGCGATCTCACCTGATGGTAGGTGATGATGCAGTCTAAGATGGTAGCGGGCTAACCTGTTAGGGGCATTGTAGTTAAGTATATTAAACCATACCTCTATTCAGTTTCTACACGGCATCGTACCGGAACGCGGTACTTAATCATAGGTATTATCTAGTGTAACAACATCATCAATATGGCTCTTCCAATTTTTAACCCACATAGGTACACAATCACATAAAAGATGTCTATTTTTAGTCATTTTTTCTCTGTCTATGTTTTGAACTATACAAGCTTAGAGTACAATGACTTATTGGATTGGATTTTTTGTGTTACCTAATAACAAGTAATAATAAGCAGCCCACAACAACAACTCCTCGACTCAACTCCCACGTAAGTTTGCTTTGCTGATGCTTTGGATGTAAAATTCGGTTACTTATTGGATGCGTAACAATAGTTAGTAGTTACCTACTACTACTTACTACAGGTAAATAATACGTATGTTATGATCGGATTAAGTGTTCAAATGTTAGAATATCAAATAAAATATTTTGCCTGGTGGGACTTGGGAGGTTTCTGCCGTGGCTAGTTACCGGCAAAGACGTGCCGCCCAGCGACTAAGTGTTCCGGTACGATTCCTGTAGAAACCGATTAGGGGTATGGGTTTAATATTACTGCCTGGTTAACCCGCTAACAGGTTAGCCCGCTACTATCTTAAACTGCATCATCACTTACAATCTGGTGAGATCGCAGTCAAGGGCTAACTTGTAGTGGATTAAAAAATAACTCGATATTTCAATGTTAAACCGAAAATTCTTAACTATCTATTCAAAGATATTGTTATAGCACTTGAACTAGAATAGAACAGAACTAGAATACACTTGCACTAGAATAATGAATTAATTCATCGTACTAAAGTTGTGGCTATTTCGATGGCAAAAGTGTATACTTAATGTAAAACCCGGCCAAGTGCGAGTCGGACTCGCGCACCGAGGGTTCCGTACAAACTGTGACGTGGTAGGCCGTCTACGATGTGGTGGCCGGCCTATGGAGCTGTGAAGAAATCAAACTTCTAAGCCAACGTAATCAAAAGATACAGCCGTTTATGCTGCAAATTTTCGACACTCGCGAGGGGATCAAAACCTACAGGGTACTTCCCGTGAACTCAGAATCTTGAAATTTGGAACGAAGCAACGTATATAATAGCACAGATGAAGGAAAAATTGCGAAATGCATACATTTTTAGTTACATCGTGTAATAAAAATATTTTAATAATTTTAATCAAGTAATAAGAGAAAAAGGGTCTTGACACACAGACGGACGGACAACAAAGTGATCCTATAAGGGTTCCGTTTTTTCCTTTTGAGGTACGGAACCCTAAAAATGAGGAAACAATGTGATTCACGCAATCCTCCCTAGTTACATCTAATATCACAGAATAACTAATAAATGATTTATGATTTATGATTTAACTAATATCCCTGGTTAAAATTTATGTCAGTACTCTTAGGAGATTAAAACACGCAAGAATGTAGTTTAGCCGAGTAGCGTGTTCTATGAAAATAAATCTGCCTTCAATGAGGCGGTACATTTCCGCGAACTTCTGGCAGAGGTGTGTGTCATTGTCGTCGACCCACGTCCTGCTAGAGCTCATCATGCTCGACATATTTTTAGGCAAACCGAGATAGAATCCATACTTCCATAAATTTATAAATGCGAAAGTGTTATTATTATAAATGCGAAAGTGTGTCTGTCTGCTACGCTTTCACGGCCCAACTACTCAACCGATTTTGATGAAATTTGGTACAGAGATAGGTTACATCCCGGGGAAGGACATAGGGTACTTTTTATCCCGGAAAATTGAAGAGTTCTCGCTGGAATCAAAAAAAATTATCTGTTCAACCGATTTTGATGAAATTTGGTACATGGATAGGTACATGGATGGTACATGGATAGGTAGTAGTCTATGCCCTTCCCGGGGAAGGGCATAGACTACTTTTTATCCCGGAAAATTGGAGAGTTCCAGCGGGAATCAAAAAACATCATCCACGCGGACGAAGTCGCGGGCATCATCTAGTACAAACATAAGCGTGTGTAACACAGCAATAATAGGCTACTAGTAAAAACATCTATACTAATATACTAAGTATTATAAATGCGAAAGTTTGGATGGATGTATGGATGCATCGATGTTTGTTACACAATGAGGCCAGAACGGCTGAATGGATCTGGCTGAAATTTGGCACAGAGATAGCTTATAGTCCGGAATAGCACATAGGCTACTTTTTATCCCGGAAAGTTAAGGAGTTCCCGCGGGAACCAAAAAACCTAAATCCACGCGGACGTAGTCGCGGGCATCAGCTAGTAGTAATATAAGCCCTTACAACTTCATTGGAAAGAAAGAAGATTAGTATGTAGAAACATCTTAAAACATTCAATTCAGCTAAGAAAATGTATGAGGCATGTCTATCGCCTTTCATGGACTAAAATATATTTTCTTTCATACTTAATTGATATTTGAAAGGTTTTTAAAAAGTTTCTTCTAGAAGGCTTAAATATATCCTTAATTAGTAGAAATTCTTTTATGTGACCCGTTCTTGTTGTTTTCTTAAGCTATAAAGAGAAACAAGAAAATACATCTGGACTGTAAAAGGTTCACGAAATATATGCCTACAACGTAGTCCTAAACTGCAAATGGAATGAAATAAACTTCCTTTCCTTAGGGAGTGGTTAGGGACTTGTTACAGCTTACATTATAATGAATGAACGCTACTTGGAGAAGACATACGAATTTCACGGGTTTATTCGCCTCATTCCTTTTTTCTCGTGTGCCGCAATTCTTTACTGCTCTTGTTTTTAATGTGCCTTGGAACAATACTGTATGTATTGCATTTTAAGACTCTGTGTGTAACAAAACATCAAACTCACACACACATACACATACATACTTTATTATTAGCACAGTTTTATCTAGCTAATTAATGCTCGCGATTTAGTCCGCGACCCGCGTGGATTGAGTTTTTTGATTCACGCCGGAGTGCTTTAATTTTCTGAATTAAAAGTAGACTGTGTGTTATTCCAGACTATAGTATATCTTCATCAGATCAGTTCAGCCGTTCTGGTGTGATTGAGTAACAAACACCCATCCATCTCCAACCAAACTTTCGCATTTATAATATTAGTATAGATAGATGAATTTTAGTAACACTAACTACTTATCTATTTAATAAAACAGGTCTATAAAAAAATATCAGCTTAGTTATTTTAAGGTGAGCTAACATTTCTAAATATCTAAAAATATATTAATTAAATTATAAGTAAACTATTTTTCGTTCTTGTTAAAATTAATAACTTAATCCTCAGTATTTATTTTCAAACCATACAAAACCCGGCTCCCGGTTCTTTTTATATGACTTCACTTTTCAGCCATTTTTATCCTTCAGGCATTTTCGGGGAATATTCGATGCCCGTTTTCATGTACCGCAATTTATTAGCTCAGTTTTAAAAACATACCTTCCATTTATTTTTAAATTGTTTTTTTTTTCGGTTTGACCTTTCAGCCTTCGTTCTATTCTGGTATTTATATGTGTGAATACTGCCATGTGATCTCAGATCCAAATTTGGAAAATAATTTCTAACTAGCTCAGACCTCGTTTGGTGTGGGTTGCTTTGGCCTTTAAAGTCATCACCGCACTGAGTGTGCGATCTATAGAGCAAACTTTGACTTAGCTTAGACTTAAGACATGGTTTAAACGAGACAGATTTATTTTACTCACATATTAAGTCCATCACGTTTTAACTCAGGGTAAAGTCTGAGCCAAGGCAAAGTACGCTATAAATCTCAGCATGAGAAAGCCGTGCCTGGGCTTATAAAACTGACGTACTTCGGGTTAGCCTGCTTTCATCCTTGATGAACTGTCTGTGTTGCAGTCAACATCAAGTAATGTCAGTCTTTTTTTTATCAAAGAATAGGCGTGCGCTTGACGACAGTCATGCTTAATACAAAGCAATGATGAAGTCTAGGTTGGAGCGCGCTTGCCTAGAAGATGCCCATTCACTCTTGCCTTGAAGGAACTTAAGTTATACGCGACAGGGAATACATGCGCTGGAAGTATTCCACATCCTGGCTGTTCGAATCAGAAATGTAGAGCAGAACTGTTTTGTTCGAGCAGACTGGACGTCAACCACATAAGGATGACTATGCTGACGGTTTCTTGCTGTTCTGTGGTAGAACGGTGACGGAGGAACAAGGTTGAAAAGTCAAAATTCATGTCATTCTGAAAACTAAAAAATCTGCCCAGTATCTATATATGAGATTCAACAGGAACAAACTCGTACCTAGTCCCTGGAGAGCGATTAGGATGCTTGTTACGTGGGCCTCACATGATGAATGGTCGTGAATACGGTTCCCAACCTTTAAATTTTTCCCGAGAACTCCCATGTCAGGAGCGATTGCCCTGTTGTTTTATGTGCGGGCAATTTTTATTCCTTTTCTAAATCCATGGCTTTCATAAAATTCTATCCGCATCGCGTCATTTTTATAGCTTACGTTGCGTTGTCGTTTTCTATCGATATTACGATATTTTTTGGCTTTATCCCTTTCTTTATTGTTCCATTTTTTACACTAGATATATAAGTTTTATAGTTAACTTTGTATTTATCTCTATCACTGCAATAGAAACTTCACTAATAGGTAATACGACGAAAACGAAATCAGTCTTATGGGTCTCAGCGGTCTTATCACTGAATATCGAGTTCTCCAACTGGTCAGAGCTCAAATCTTAACAAAACTTAGTCTAAATAATAAACTCGATAAACTCAAACTACACAAGTAGGTACTATAGAGTGCCAGTGTGTACGCAAACGCGCGTACCAGCTCTCCATTCTTGTCACTCTAATAGTCCGATAGGATGGCAATCCAACACGGCTGGAGAGAAATAACAACGGCTTAACGTGCTTTCCCAAGACACGTGGGTGTAAGTTGTAACACCTCCAAGTTCCTAATTACCGGCTGCTATACAATTACTATAACCACAGAAAAGGTAATAGTACAGCACGGCTGATATGGAAGTTATATTAAACCCATACCGCTAATCGGTTTCCAAACGGCATCGTACCGGAAACGGAACGCCAAACGACTTCCTAGCAGTGGCGAGCAGTTCATAGAGGCTTAAAAGCACCGCTTACCCAAGCTTACTGTGACCTGTACCTGACTAATAGGTAATAGGTAACGTGACTAGCTAATTACAGACCAGACAAAAGAAAATTCAGGAAACGAAGCGAGAAGAAGATAAGCCGCAACTGAAATCAGCAACGTCCATGACCCAGTTACGAGACGATGGCAACGAAATGGCCAGTATGTGTTATAAACTGAACGGTATCGCCACAAATAAACAAATTGTTAGTTAATAGTTTGGCGAACAACAAAGTTGCTCATATGATGCCAAGTTTACAATTGTGTAATTTGTATTTACTAACAAATCTAGATTACTACTGGAACGCGCTAGTCTAGAAGATGCCTATTCATTCTTGCCTTGAAAGTACCTACTCCTTAGTCTATATTCATTACTTTTCTTTTCAATAACGTTTTTTGTTTGGTATCTGAACAGTTTTTAAATGTAATTCCCATACTATATACTTTAATTTGAAAGAAGAACATAAAAAACGGTGTAAATCTTGTTCTACCATTTTAATTCATTTACTAGCTTTTGAATTGACTAAGGCTTGGGAATCCATTTATTATTATGTTTAATGAACTTACATTAATACTTAAAGTAATAATACTTACGTTATTACTTAAAGTAATTAAATAAGTAAGTAATTGTAAGTACTAAGTATATTAAACATGTTTGTTGTGCCATAAAAATTCAGCCGATAATTTTGCGTATTCATTGCGGATCCCGAGTACGCCCAAATCGCGCAGGTCAAGGCGCACTTCAACGCTTACGTTACCTTTTACGAGACGGGCGCGACCGCCTTTGCATACTTAAGGCTTTTATGAGCAACTTCTGGAAGTTTCACCGGCTCCCAAAAGGTAATATCTGTTGTTGAAGGCATATCTTACGTGCTTTTACGAATTCCTTGACGGTCTTCCTCCTTAAGTTTTAGAATTGTTTCTAGCTAGATGATGCCCGTGACTTCGTCCGCGTGGATTAAGTTTTTTTTATTCCCAGGGGAACTCTTTAATTTTCCGGAAGACAGACTCTTATAAGCCTATGTCCTTCCCCGCGATAATGACCTACCCTCCATACCAAATTTCCCGGAAAATTGGCAAAGTTCCCGCGGGAATTAAAAAACCTTAATCCACGCGGACGAAGTCGCGGGTATCATCGAGTTATTAATAATTTTATAATATAATTTGTCTGGCTCTGGTAATAATTACCTACATAGGTATTGTATTTTTCACTTATAGATATTAAAATAATAAGGCGTTGTGTGTTTTAGAAATAGACAACACATTTTATTAGCTAGATTTCTCGGTAAGGATTCTATTTTAGAGAAATAAGCAGATTTCCGTGTTCGGCCATCTTTGCAACATCTAAGTAAATATTTTCTGTGAAACTACTTAAGTTTCGACTGCTTGGCGCCTGCCTTTGGGGAATACTGTGAAAGGCATTTCGTTCCTGCATTTACGAATTCTTGTGTCGGTCTCCATCCTTTTTTCTGTTATATTTTCTTGAAATATATTTGTATAGTCTGTAAGATTTGACACTGTTACGAGTTTCCTATTGTATGTTTGTGGTTTTCGAGTTTGCAACGTGTTCCAGTGTTTAAAGTACGAGTATCTCTCTCCTAACTTTTACGGTTTTAAATCTTTGCTTTTCCAATTTTATTAAGTAATTTATTTGAAACGAATCAATCCATCCATCCATCAGCCTAATATGCATCCACTGCTGGACATAGGCCTTTTCGAGAGCGCGCCACCAAACACGGTCCTCCGCCTTCCTCATCCACCCTCTTCCCGCCACCTTTTTTAGGTCATCGGACCAGCGAGCTGGAGGTCGTCCTACACTGCGCTTACCGATACGCGGTCTCCACTCCAGAACACGACTGCCCCAACAGCCATCGGTCCTGCGACAGATATGACCTGCCCACTGCCACTTCGGCTTGATAATCCTCAGAGCTATGTCGGTCACTTTAGTTCTTCTTCGAATTTCCTCATTTCGTTTGTTATCAGTATTTAATCAAAATTAATATTATGTCGATATGGTTTAATAGAAAGGTATTCATAATGTACAAAATGTTATATACTAGGATGGTGATGGAATTATTGATGGCGACAATAAACCACCATCGTTCAGTAGGAAACTTCATCCGTGCCAGAATGAACAAATAAAATATGAAAATGATGAAAATCTATAAAAAGACGCACCTATCCACTCACAAGTTTATCATGTGAGACTGATAGCGACAGTAAATGGTTTCTATAAATAAGTAAATCCTTTTCGATAAGAATTTACGAGTATCTCGGTAGCTATTTTGCTTAGCCGTATTATGCAACGAGACACCAAACCAAGTAAGTACAATAAACCTTTGGAGGTATTTTATGCAAATTCGATCCGTAAAAGCCTCCATTCTATGAAACTACTTGTAGTAATGAGTACTAGGAACCCATAGAAAGGTAAGAGGTGCAAGAGTGGTTGGGGTAACCTTGATGCAGCAGCTGAGCCGGCCGCGTCTGCCCGGGCTGACGTTCGATTTTCACTTGGAGCATCAGAGCGCCCCTCTCACCCGGGTGGGCGTGGTCTGCGGGCCGGTCAATAGCACGGCACCGCGCATCTCGCTCGCACATCATCGGAACGCGAATCGGCATCTCGCTCCCCCTGGGGATGATTGAAACGTCTGATGCCGCAGGCGCCCCGCGCTCCCCCTCATCAAGGACGTTCAGTGAATCCGTCCCTCTCTGCCGCGATAGCACGTGTCCCCGTTACTATTTCATAATATAATGTGTGCCCCCCTGGTGCCGCGCGAAAATTCTCTAGCAATTATGACACAAGTGCCTGATGAATTAGGTGACCAATTCGCGTGAAAGGATTGTTGAGCTGCAAGCTGTGAATATGCTAAGCTTTAGTGGACATTTCGGTCGGTGTGCAGTGATATGGAGATAAGAGGAGTTTGTGGGAACATCACGTTGCATTTTCCGTCCTCATTCTCTTGCCTTACTACTGCTGTCGATATTTTCCCAGGTATGTATGGTAATTGCTTAATCGTCATTCGTCATTCATTGTGCCTGTATTAATACCTACACGGAATTATTGGTACAGAATATACCAAAGATTTGTCGTAAGCCAAACGATGTTTATTTAATTTGCTGATTAACGCCAACATCCTTTCATTCAAATGGAATATTCTTCGAAGTAGACTTCGGTATTCGTGACATTTGCAAATGAATCAAATATAGGGCGTGTCGAAGCTGCTTTTGCAAATGTTTGCAAATTTCTTCCTTTGTACATCGATTTTTCATACGTATTTTCAGACCACATTGGTTACTATGTTGTCTTGAATGCCTGCTTTAATAGTATTTAATTTCCACGTTGGTTTAGAGGCTAGCTTACTCGGCTGCATATATGAGGTTCCTGGTTTGAGTTGTGGACTGTGAGTCGGCCGAATATCTTTCTAACCTACCTAACTGAAGAAATCTTCAGCCGCCTGGAGTTAGAGGCCTCTCGACCCCAGCCCTGTGCCTAATCTTTCTAAGCGTGTCGCATTGACGTCCCATCAGACAATGAGAGTGAAGGCGTTCTGACTTAAACTCAGATTAACGGACAAGTGTACTAGATATTTCAAGTTTTAGGAAAGATTTTCCGCATTTTATGGAAAAGCTACCATAGAAATATCGCTGCAGCATCGTTATATTTCCATAGAGCCGCCCGGTCGACGCCAGTTGTCTAGACGCGAAATAATTATATCGAGCCAAGAGGGGCGGGTTCAGATGTGAGTCACCCAAATTTGTCTCAGGATCGATGTAACTATATCTCGTCCATTTGTTGAAGAAGGTCAGAGAGTAATCGAATTTGTACGGCCAAATGTTTGCATTGAGAACAGCCGAATCCGATATGGTGCTTTTTGTATTGATTTATCTGATACGATTGTGGGTTTGCGGCCTATTTTGGATAATGAAGAGGAGACATTACAATACCGACTTGAAAAGTAGAGTTAGATGGAGTGTTTTTGTCATCGTCGTTCTTCCAGTGAGACTTGCTTGAGACTGTCTTTTTTTTTATCTACTAGAAGTTAGCCCTTGACTGCGATCTCACCTGATGGTAAGTGATGATGCAGTCTAAGTTTGTAGCGGGCTTAACCTATTAGACCGTTATATTAAACCCATACCCCTATTCGGTTTTTACACGGTATCGTACCGGAACGCTAAATCGCTTGGCGGCAAAGACCTGTGTCTTTGCCGGTAGGGTGGTAACTAGCCACGGCCGAAGCCTCCCACCAGGCGAGACCAAGAGAAAATTCTGAAATTATAAATTCCCAAATTGACCCTGCCGGGGATCGAACTCCGCACGTTGAGAGTTGACTGTTGAGACAACACTTGTCAGTCCATCTAGATGTAGAATAGTAGGTTATAGCCCTTTAACCTTTTATACGTGTACTTTGATTCGCATATGACTGTGTATGAAGACTAAAGAGGGATAGATTTTAGATTTTATTACAAGATTTTGGATCGTTTTAAACGATAGTTAGGAATATTTTCTATCACATTGGATATGTCCTTATTTTTCAGGGATCGTGTTTTCGTTTTCAAAGTAAAACCGTAACAGCAAGCTTCAAGTACTTGGTGTTTCAAAATTTACCTTAATAAATCAGCTTTGCTGATACTTACATAATATCTTAAGTAAGTATGTTCATTAAAATGTTTCGTTAATTAGTGTGTACATCTCAATTCTCCATCTAAACATCGAAATAATCTTTTATGAGCCCTGAATATATGGTAAAGGCAGTTTCTCAAAGGGGTCACGGTTCACGACTTACGAGCAATACATACTTCATCGCATGTAAAGGTTGTATTACAGTGGAGTTTATTACATAAGTTTAGCAGGTACAAGTAAGTCTTACGATGTAAAGGCTAACTACATTAATGGATGTGCCGCTAACTTGGTTAGCTATACATAACCAATGCTTGTAGTTGTAACCAGATATTGCTGGTTCTAGTAAACGGATTCCAAATGCTCTCTCGCTTCAGCGATATTGAGAATTCGATGAAGTTAAGGCGGGGCCTTGCTAACTTTTTTTAGGGTTCCGTACCCAAAGGGTAAAAACGGGACCCTATTACTAAGACTGTGTTACATTACAGGGTTAGATGAAAAAATTTTTTTGAGTTTCAGTTCTAAGTATGGGGAACCCCCAAAATTTATTGTTTTTTCTATTTTTGTAAGAAAATCTTAATGCGGTTCACAGAATACATCTACTTACCAAGTTTCAACAGCATAGTTCTTATAGTTTCGGAAAAAAGTGGCTGTGACAATACGGACGGACAGACAGACAGACAGACATGACGAATCTATAAGGGTTCCGTTTTTGTCAAATTTGGCTACGGAACCCTAAAAACCTTAATCCACGCGGACGAAGTCGCGGGCATCATCTAGTATGTAAATAAAGGTAGGTACTTGGAGGTAGTAGTATCCATCTAGTTCTATTCATCCGTTCGGCGAGGTGCTCTGTCGATTCACATTAAATCCTTAATAAGACATGACATTTAAAATGACATCATCGCTCGAACCTGATTCACAATTCACACAAGCGCCAGCGGCGTCTGCGCGCAAATAATATTCACGAATACGACAATCAAGTAACAAGTCCAAGCGATAACGCCTATACCTGCACATGTTATAGGCACCCATAGAATTTCAGCTAATCAATAAACTAGCTCTGTTAAAATATAATGTACTCCTCGGAAGTTATCATAATTTCTATTTCAAAATAGAAGTCTCTACTCTCTACATTTCAGTCGTAGAACAAGAGCGAAAGAAACTAATACTGCCATCCGATAGGTCATGACTCACGAGTACCAATGCAATGGCCAATGGGTCTTTCGATCGTACGCTACGTGACTAGTGTCGTTGGTCTAGAGTAGACTCAAGCACAAACGTTTCGCTTTTTTAAAAGGGAACAAAAAAGTTTAGTTAAGTTTCAGTTAAGTCATAGTGCCTGCCTCGTTGGTCTAGTGGTTAGCATGTTTGACTGCGGCTGACGAGGTCCCGGGTTCGAGTCCCGGGTCGGGCCATAATAAGTGTTGGGTTTTTCTGACTAGAAATTCTCAGCCCTAGCCCGGAGTTAGGAAGTTGGCGGTGTTGCACCCCCGTGCCTCGGAGAGCACGTTAAGCCGTCGGTCCCGGTTATTATCACTAACATGATAATAGTCGTCAAAGCCCGCCAACCCGCATTGGAACAGCGTGGTGGGTCTAAGCTCTAATTCCCTCTCTCCAATGAGAGTGGAGGCCTGTGCCCAGCAGTGGGACGTTAATGGGCTGTAGTGGTAAGTCATAGTAGGTAGTTAAGTTGAACATGCCTTTTGTTTTATTCAAAAACAACACAATATCACATATTCACGCTTTTTCGTTGATGTTTCTTTTTTTTTGACCTATTCGTCTGGTACTCGGGCTTTGGGTAGGTACCGTTTACAACTCGATAGAACTGTGTCGCTTTTTGGAAACGAACGTCATTCAAACAACTACCTATCATAAACAGCTAGGAAGATAAATCCACCCACAATTGTTGATATTTGCATGACATCTCGAAATGTTTCTTTGAATGTAACGTAATGCGTTATATTCAAACACAACACATTGTTTCACGCTGACCTGGCAAAGAGATCTATTCACAAAAACTGTTACAACAGTAACATTGCTTGAAAACATGTTCTTGTAACAAATGGGCTGTTTTGATACATTAGTCTCTCCTGCTCCTTCAAATCGGTCGGAGAATAAACTCCAGTTTCACAAACCATCTTTTTGTGTGGCTGGGTATCTTCAGAAGCATATGGTGAAAAGCTCCCGGAGATTTTTCTAAAAGATTACTCTCAGGTGTTAACACTTGCTTGCCCGTAATGTCGCAAATGTATCCTTTGCGAAAATGGAGACATTAAAATAACATCATGGCTTCCCGTCCCGACGTGATTCATCATACGAAGCAGCATCGTTTGTAGTAACGAGTACCACAGATACATAGTCACATACAACGTCATTCATGGCAGTATAAACATGAAAGATAAAACACCCACGGCTGTGGATGTCTGCGTGATATTCCTAAACGTTTCCCCAATTGATCCCAATAGTCTAAGATCCCGATATACGACGACCTTCACCGAGCTGGTTAATGGATGAAACCTACTTTTCATTTTTATTTAATAATAGATAAATACGCCTAAAATAGGTTGCCTATCAAAATCCGGTCCAGACTAAACATGAAAGATTTTTTGAAGATATTTTTTGGAAAATTTATTTTCAAATTTAAAAATAGTCTGGACCGGATTTTGATAGGCAACCTATTTTAGGCGTATTTATCTATTATTAAATAAAAATAAAAAGTAGGTTTCACCCACTAACCAGCTCGGTGAAGGTCGTCGTATATCGGGATCTTAGGCTACAAAGCACTATTGTTTGGAAGCTACACTTTCAAATAGATCTACGTCATTCGAGAGAATGGCCACCTGCTGGACTGAAAGCGGGTGAATCAGTGGACATAAAAAGAATGCTGTTGATGTATGTATTTTGCAGATAAATTCAGCTTGCTTAAAGTAATGCCGAATTCTAAAACAAACGGCCGGTTTCTGAATTGAGAATTTCATGTTGAGTCTGTCTCAAAGACTACTTAAGGACTAAATCAGCATAAAATTTTTGTTTCTGAATTGATATTGTGTAAGGTTTGAGAGTTGGAACTTGCTGTTTTTGCTTGAATGCTTAAAACAGAAACCGGCCCAATATCAATTCAGAAACAAAAATTTGCTTAATTAGTCCTTAAGTAGTCTTTGAGATAGACGCAAAATGAAATTCTCAATTCAGAAATCGGCCGAGTGTCAAGTAACGTTGTCTACGTTACCATGTTACTTGAGTAACGTTATCTAAGTAATCACCGCAATTTTCATCGCATTTGTCAAAGCTTTTAAATTGTATACGAAAGGATATTATAGAACTATAAAAAATATTACTCTTCTCGCGTCATAACGAGTTACATCACATAAAATCACCGGTTTTAGTTGCAATTTCATTTATATGTATTAATATCGTGTAGTTGTGTAGATGTAACATGATGTTAAATCACACTATCTTTTAGCTTAACAGTTCGTTGTGAGAAATTGTTACTTTTTAAACAAATTTTGGCAGTTTAGTACTACTACTCCGTAACTCCTCTTCCGCAGTTAGGGTCGTAAAAGGAAGTATCATGTTTGCTAGTATCATGACTAATTGTTAAGCCTTCCTGTGTTATATAAGACTTTTTGAACCATTTCAATGTTTTATAACAAAGGACCTTACGTGGTAGTTATCTATGTACTTAGTATTTGTACTAGCTTCTACTGCACGTAAATAAATAACATAACATTTTGTTTTTATCCTCTACAAGTTAGCCCTTGACTGCGATCTCACCTGATGGTAAGTGATGATGCAGTCTAAGATGGTAGCGGGCTAACCTGTTAGGGGCATGGCAGTTATATTAAACCCATACTTACCCCTATTCGGTTTCTACACAGCATCGTACCGAACGCTAAAT
Source organism: Erebia epiphron (assembly GCA_963932025.1). Lineage (NCBI taxonomy): Eukaryota > Metazoa > Arthropoda > Insecta > Lepidoptera > Nymphalidae > Erebia > Erebia epiphron. The sequence goes on along the minus strand of OZ009947.1, from coordinate 26,963,813 downwards.
CGCTTGGCGGGTAGGGTGGTAACTAGCCACGGCCGAAGCCTCCTACCAGGCCAGACCAGGGAAAATTCAGAAATTATAAAACTCCCAAATTGACCCTGCCGGGGATCGAACCCGGGACCTCCGCACGTTAAGACAACAGCGCTACACACTGCGCCACGGAGGTCGTCAAAATAACATAAGTATGCTACATAATACAAACACAGCGTATTGCTTGCTACATTTGACTAATTTCATATCAGAACGAAACACAATATCGGTATGATTTGGTATTGAAGGTAAGAAACCCACAACGGGTGGGTTCATCTCATTTATCTTATTTTATTGTCCTTGTATGAGCAACTTCCTTACAATTTCGTCACGTATATTAGCTTAGGCTTACATCAAGTATACTGTAATATGAATTATCATTCTTATCAGTATATTAAAGATTAAAAATTAATACCAGTTACAGTAAATTTTTAGTAGGTAGGTGCGTCTGCAGAGATTATATAAAATAACTTGTATTTGCTTATTTGTATAGTGTCGCATGTACAGCACTATCACTATCTTTTAAATGTTATATCTTGATAACTTGTAAATACTTAATTATGATAAAAAATAATTGGAGAAGGTTAAATTATTATAATTTACGATATAGTAGGTGAACGTCGTGCTTTAGGCGATATACAGTATACTGTTATTAATATTGATAATTTGAGTGGAGTGAGTGAACATCATTACTAATATAATCAAGCCAGTCTGTCACCGCTAAGTTATTCTATAATTTTGAAGTTCATAGTGATCAAATTGTGAATTAAGATCTTCGAGTAAGAAGACCCAAAGCCAAAGTTAAGTGCTCGTAATATCCTTTTAAGTAATCATAAAATGAAAAGGATGACTTTTTATATTTTATAGACGGTAATACTTGGCATTCATAGATCGTAAAGTAAGTTAGGAATAAGAGTGGCCCAATAATCCACGTTAACTTAGCGAACCCAAATACTTCTTTGGTGCAGATAAATGTGTAGTGAAGACTTTTTTTTTATCCGCTTCAAGTTAGCCCTTGACTGCGATCTCACCTGATGGTAAGTGATGATGCAGTCTAAAATGGTAGCGGGCTAACCTGTTAGGGGCATGGCAGTCGTACCGGAACGCTAAATCGCTTGGCGGCACGTTTTTGCCGGTAGGGTGGTAAGTAGCCACGGCTTCAGCCTCCCACCAGGGTAGACCAGAGAAAATTCAAAAATTATAAATTCCAAAATTGACGCTGCCGGGAATCAAACCCGGGACCTCCGCACGTTAAGACTGCAGCGCTCAACACTGCGCCACGGAGGTCGTCAATGACTAAAAGTTAAATAAGATAATGTAAAGTCCAGAGCTACCAAAATCTAAACTTTACATAAATACTAGCTGATGCCCGCGACTCCATCCGCGTGGAGGTATGAAAAATAGATAGTAGCTGATTCTCAGACCTTCTGAATATGCATATTAAATTTCATAAAAATCGGACAAGCCGTTTCGCAGGAGCATGGTAACTAACATTGTGACACGAGAAACTCCTTTGCTTCGCGCAAAGAAAAGGTTTGTGCTGCCCTGGCAGACCTCGGTCCTCGACTGATTGTTTGGATAAGCTTTGGCTCTTTGTTACTTTACAAACTTTGTTACTTTCTTTGTTACTTTTATGTCGGAACCATAATTCGAAATTGTTATGTTGATTTTGGATAAGTACTTTTAACTTTCATCAATATTTTAAATGAAAATATTTGCACATTAACGCACTGCAGTAGTTAATTCCGCCATTAATCCACACGAAAATTGACGCAAGCAAATATCCGATGCTCCATATACAATTGATCCTATAAGCCCCCGTTCAATCAACGGCTGTCGGGCTTAAATAAACTCTATCACAATATATTAAGGTGCAAATTGCTATTGATATGCCAAACCTGTTACCTATTCCAGTTAAATGCCAATACCGAGAAGTGAATACGGCAGGCGATCGACTTCCTCTGAAGCCCGAACATCAAGTTTTGTTGTCCATCTACTTTGGTGTTCTAACGCATTCTGCCGTAACGTCAGATATATAATCTCGATGATTAACAACAGCTTAATATTACGTTCTGAGTAGGTACTTTGCGATAATAACTACTCTACCGTCAATTCGTTTTCGTTGTGGTGGTACTGTAAAAACGTGTTTTTGTTTTTACTTATTTCCCCTCCGACGTCGTGTTCGGTTGCTATCCAAAAATTTTCACAAAAAATACTTATTGTAAGGGAACTTGTGCCTTTTACTTACTATAGCTGTTATATTTTATGTACAGAAAAGGACATTTTCCTCAAGAGAATTTGTAGAGATTGCTTTATTATGTCTGGTCTGTTACACAAGAATAAAAAAAGCTATAAAAATGAAGCAATCCAATTTTTAGATGATAAGTTAAAGTGCGGGTAGTCTTTGAAGCTAAGATTTTTTAAAAGCAAACCGTTGAGCTCTTGGGACTAAATACTAAGTGCTTGTAACCTGTTTTACTTTTGGATTTTTTAAAGTGCCAGTGGCGTGCACATAGTTTGAAATCAAGATAGGTATTTTGGTAGAAACCTATTCATGGATTGGTCGTATAAAAAAAAGCATAGAGTTATTACAACCAGGTTAAGCAGTGCAGGTATTTTGGTAGAAACATATGCATTGATAGGTCGTAAAAAAAAGGCATAGAGTTATTACAGCCAGGGTAAGCAGTGCTTTTATGCCTCTATGGTCTGCACGCCACTAATTTAAACAGTCCTCAGAAAGTTTGTTAACAACATCATTCCTTCCATAATTTATACAGTTTTTCAACTCTTATTCTAAACTAGTTCTCTTTATTTCAGGTCGCCACCTGCAGCATAATAGGGAGCCATACGCCGCGGCGGAAAGACGGGTGCGACACGCACTCGTGGTATGTACACCACTTTATATTCACCTCAAGTTAATGACGTAATATTACAGTCCCACAAACGAATCAGACCCGGTGGTCGAAATTGGAACTAATTTTTATGCCTGTTTAGTCTTTGTTAGGGTTCCGTACCCAAAGGGTAAAAACGGGACCCTATTACTAGATTCCCTATTAGACTCCGCTGTCTGTCTGTCTGTCTGTCTGTCTGTCTCCAGGCTGTATCTCATAGACCGTGATAGCTAGAAAGCTGAAATTTTCACAAATGATGTATTTCCGTTGCCGCTATAACAACAAATACTAAAAATAAAAAATATATATATATTAAGGGGGTCCCCATACAATAAACGTGTTTTTTTCGTATTTTTTTTGCTCAATATTAAAAACGGTAACAGGTAGACGGTTCAAATTTTCACAGAATATTAACTTGTATGTTACCTTTCAAAATAAATAATTAAATATCAATAAAGTAAATATTAAAGGGGGGCTCCCATGCAACAAACGTAATTTTTTGATATTAACAGTAAACCTCTACAAACAAAGTTAGTTTTGCGGTTCATTAACAAAGGTAATTATACCTACTTCTTGAGTACGGAACCCTCGGTGCGCGAGTCCGACTCGCACTTGGCCGGTTTTTTTTATTTTATTTTTCCTAAATACTAGCGACGCTGTCACCGGGTCAGATAGTCGGACTTTACAAGGCCAGTTGGAACGAATTTGGTATCCTCTGTCACCTCAAGTTAATGAATTAGATATATGTGATTTCAGTAACACCCACAAACTTATCTGACCCGGTGGCCGAAATTGGAACAAATTTTTATGCCTGTTTAGTTTTTGTTTTTATTTTATTTTTCCTAAATACTAGCGACGCTGTCACCGGGTCAGATAAAGTCGAACTATACAAGGCCAGGTGGTAGGTGGTGGCAGGTTTTTATTCGCACCGCATTAAATCGAACTTTGAAAGCACATGAGAAGTGCGAAAAATGAGTTTTTGGTTTTAAGGATTAAGTATGTCGTCGTCCTAAGTCGTAACCCTTACTAGTTATCCGAAATTTGAAAATCTATTGCCTAATATTATGATAGCCTCAATCCCAGTAGCAGTGTAACTTTAAAACAATTGAGATGTTGCTCAGGGATTATGCATGTCACGTCGGGGTAACCGGACGGTGTGGACGTATGTCGAATTTAGTAACAGAACCGACCACTCGACTTCGAGGTGAATCGAGTAGGTAAGCGTTTCTCTTCTTGATATAAACTTAAAATAAGTAACCTATCTAATGCATAACGTGACAATATTTGATATTACTTTTGAAAATCTGACGCAATGTCGCTATCGATTTTTTATCGGATGTAGATGTACCATGGAGAGTGTGCTCAGGAACTTCACAACCTTGTTCCTCCTTCTCCGTTCTACCACAAAACAGCGAGAAACCGTCAGCGTTGGCATCCTTACGTGGTTGACGTCCAATCTGCTCGCACGAAACGTTTTTGCTCGTCGTTTCCAATCCGAACCTCTAGGGTGTGGAACACCCTCCCAGCGCACGTGTTTCCTGCCACGTATAACTCAGGTATCTTCAAGGCAAAAATGAATAGGCATCTACTAGGCTAGCGCGTTCCAAGTTCCAACCTAGACCTCATCATTGCTTTGCACTAAACATGATTGTCGTCAAGCGCAAGCCTATCTCACAATAAAAGAAAACATTGTCATAATTTGCCCTCAGAAAAGTAACAGAAATCACTACCACGTACCAACCCACTTTCAACAAAGTTTCTTTGAAACATAAATTTCAGCCTACAATACAAAGTTATTACGTAAGTAAATCCTTGACCTAATGAAAAGCTCAATTGGAAAGATGTTTGGGATAAATATGCAGATAAAGTCTTTGCCATTGGAGCGGTGGAGAATTGTAATGAGAGCATCCGTCAAAGAAACAAGGTCGCTGATAAAAGTAGGAAAATCAAATAGAGGTAGTAGTAGCATTGTAATTGTTTGCATATAACGAGCGATTTCCATTTGTTTAGTTAGGGAATGATTCAATGAAAATACTAGAAAATGTTTAACATAGTACCTACCTATATTATGTAGAGATAATATTGTGTGTGCCTATTTTATGATAGCAAAAGTATAGAAGTTACGTAACCACTAATGTGGGAATCGTGTATCAAGTGGGAAAGATACAAAAAAATAGAAGCAACTAACTCAAATTAGGTATAGTCGGAAACATTGATGATCTAATTGTTGTAGATCAGCTCATAGAAAATACATAAACTTTAACATTTATCGCGTTTCAAAAGTATTTGTCTACCCTCATGCTCAATTTTCACCCTAATGAATAAATTGAGTTGAAAATGAAGTTATCAATAATATTGCAAGTAGACAATACAAGAATTTGTCATCGATTCGGACTCTACTATGAAAAACAGAAAATAATGATTCTGTATATACGTAGGTACATACACTACCAACCACTTCGTCCGCGTGACTGGAATTTTATTTTTCAAAATTAGGACAAAATAGAAGCCAAATATAATCCCTATGAAAAATTTCGCCACGGTCTATAGTGTTAAGGCCGTAAAAGGTTACAGACACGCATCTGTAATAGTATCCCACCACCACTACAGCCCATTAACATCCCACTGCTGGGTACAGGCCTTCACCCTCATCGGAGAGAAGGAATTTGAGCTTAGACCCGCCACGCTGGTCCAATGCGGGTTAGCGGGCTCAAATAACTATTATCATGTTATGTGATAATAACCGGGACCGACGACGGCATAACGTACTCTCCGAGGCACGGGGTGAAACACCACCAACCTTCTAACTCCGGGCTAGTAATGAATTTCTAGTCAGAAAAACCCAATACTTAATTATGGCCCGACCCCGAACCCGGGACCTAGTTCGCCGCAGTCGAATATGCTAACCACTAGACCAACGGGGCAGTGTCAAATTTGCAAAAGTATGGAATAAGTCAAATCACTAACTGCCTCGTTGGTCTAGCGGTTAGCGTAGTCGACTGCGGATCACGAGGTCCTGGGTTCGATTCCCGGTCGGGCATAAAAATTGTTAGGTATTGGGTTTTTCAATTGAGAAATTCTCAGGGCCAGCCCGGAGTTGGAAGTTGGCGGTGTTTCACCCCCGTGCCTCGGAGAGCACGTTAAGCCGTCGGTCCCGGTTATTATCACTAACGTGATAATAGTCGTTAAAGCCCGCTAACCCGCATTGGAGCAGCGTGGTGGGTCTGAGCTCTCATTCCCTCTCTCCTATGAGAGTGGAGGCCTGTGCCCAGCAGTGGGGCGTTAATAGGCTGTAGTGGTTGGTGGTGGTGGAAGTCAAATCATTGGTTCCCAATATACCTATTATATGCGACACGGTAGTCCGCAACTTCTTCGACCAATAACTACCAATATTTCACTACACTAGTGAAGGACTCCTTTCCTGGACACGCTGTCCTGCGAGCGGACGAGTTATGAATACCAAAACGTTTTCCATGACGGCAGAAGTAATTACGTATTTGGCGAGCAGTTTGTGACCGCATTGAGATGCTTTACGCAATATTGAGGATAAATTGCCGACTACAATAACCTCTGCGGTAACAATTTGACTGGATTTTTTTCGCGACCGAACGACAAGTTATTCTACAGGGCAAGGTACCTTTTGGTGTAATTGCCACAATATGAACTCTAAAATCGTAATCACATGTTGAACTGATTCTTCGAAGAAGTCTTTCTATAATGGCGGAATGTCACTCGTTTAATCCAGTAAGTTAACTATTTCGAAAATTAATAAACAATATCTTCACTTGGATTGAAATATGTAAGTAGACAATCTCTAAACTAAAATGACAGCTCTCAACTAAGGAGTTCCCGCAAAGCCTATTTAGCCTATGTTTTAATCCGGGTTATAAGCTATCTATGTTCCAAATTTCAGCCAAATCGGTTCAGTAGTTGCGGCGTGAAGGAGTAACATAAATACACACTTACACACACAAACTTTCGAGTTTCGCCTTTATAATATTAGTGTGATGTGATACAAAATTGTTTGTCGCGAACTAAGATTTTGCCGCGTTGTTACAAAAACTAGTTTGAATTATTTTACACTCAGAAGTTATAATAAGCACCATTTTGGGTTAAACTGCTTTTTGAGTAAATAACGCAAAATTCGTAGACTAGTAAGTTTGATCAGTTTTGACACAACAACAACAACAACAAGAAAACAGCCTTTAGTCATATTAGTGCTGCAACTATAATCACTTCTTGACATTTCTAAGCTCGTAATAGTTGGTGATATTTGCTTCCCCCACATAAATGGGAATCCGCTCATTATTTCACCCATCGTAATTTGTACTATACTCAAACCTCTTATAGTCAATATTGAATCGACACTAAACTGTAACGACCTAGAACTTGCACAATAAGAAGACGTCATTGCTCTTTTTTACCATTTCCTATCCAACAAAGCCTCAAGCTTCGAGCGTTTTCTACGACAATAGGCGTGGACAAAAACTTATAGCAATTCGGGGCCTGAGGAGTTAGCCGTCACGCTACATAAATTTTCTGAACAGTTCGGTGAACTCGCAAAGTGTTATGTAATTGACGGACACATTATTTTTGTAAGCTAAGGATGTCATGGTCTATCTTAAGAACTTACATTATTTGTATGGTTTCCGGGGCCAAGTACCTACTTACGCTTTCAATTTTGCCATTGTGTACAATAATAGCGGTGATAATAGAGGTTATAAGACTTAGGACTCCGATTGAATATTTGAAAATTAGTCAATTAATCGGCAACTTTTTTTCAAACGTCAAAACACGTTCTTAGTATGGGATTTTGTATGAAATAATGAATAGTGACGTCATCAAATTTCGACGCTTTTTTTTACTTTATTCGATAAGTACTCTAAAATAGTTTTATATTCATAAAATGAACAGGGGACGTGGATATTAAGACTTTTGTGAGATCCTCAATTTAATAATTCAGTTTCCTGTCGATCACTCGTTTTAACGGTATTAGGAACATCGAAAAAAATCCAAGCAACCTGCATGCCATAGGTTATGGTTATTTTGTGTTCTATGATTATCTACTTAAAGGGAAACGCCCAGTTGACTAAGGGGTTTTGGCCAAGGTGCAGCCATGAATGAAACAAATTGTAGGCATAAGGATTGAAATCGTAGATTAAGAAACAAACACTATTTTGAACGTAAAACTCGGACGAACTTCTGTAGAGCATGTATAAAAAAATTCAAGTTACTATAAAACAAACATGTAGTTTTCGATTTTTTATGAATTTTCTCGTAAATTCATAACTAGAACGTCGTCTACGAACTGGGCTGGGGGATTAATATTAGCCTGATATCTTGCCCAGCCCAAGAACCACATAGTCATCACATGGGCACAACAGCCTACTGTCCTTCGACCAGCTATACGTAGTCCAAAGTAAAGCCAGGGTCGTCATCGGGAGCATCGGCAGAGTCCATAATAGCAGCAAAATCGTCAGGTGTAAAATACAGCAAACCGAGGAAGAAAATCACGATTACGAAACACACAACAGTAGCAACCGATGAACGCGAATAAACAGAATAGAGAATAGAGATAAAACAATAAGTCAATCAAAGAGAATATAACCACTACATGAAGTCAATGTCAATAATGTCTATGGCCATAGAGATGTATGCCGTGAACCAATGATAATAAATCGATGTTACGTACATCGATTTATATTGATGTGTACATTCACTGAATCAGTTCAATTGATTGATCTAGCTTGTCTATGTTTATTTATATAATATTTTATATATTAAGGTTTTTATAAGATTGCGATAAAACCATTATATAACCAAAAGCGAAAAAGCTTTGCTTTAATTATTATTGTTCTGAAAATATCGATCTCGGATTATCGATTTTTGGTATATCGACTTTACGAAATGATGATTGGAGTCCCTACATTGTCAAGATTGACATTACGAGCCACGGCCCACGGAAGTGGTTTGAAAATAAAGAATGTCGACTGAGTTACTCTTTTAAACTAACTAATTATTTCCGAGTGCTACGAACAAATATAGGTAAGTGGAATATACTAGTTATTAAATATGTCTTTTTATGATATTCATTACATTGCTGGCTGCTCCTTGGCCAAAAATGGGCGTATCCCTTTCGACTCTTCACTAGTTTGCACTGAACATGAACAGTTATGTTTAAATGTAGTTAATGCTTTTGCCAATTTTATAATTACTATGAAAACCTCGAAGTTATTCCCCAGTTTGACCAGCAATGTTTATACAAATGTACCCCGCGGGAGGTAGCCCGAATGTCGCTATATTTAAAAGGTGCAGTTGAACTCCCACGGGCTTGGTGTTCCTTGAAAAACAAAATAAACGTGAAATACTTCGTGTGATAAGTACTAATGTTTAGTTTAATAATTTTTTATATTAAGTAATACATACAATTAATATGAAAACAATCAAGAAAGGGCAGTCACATGTCTAAATATACTATATTAACTAGATTAGATGATGCCCGCGACTTCGTCCGCGTGGATTAAGGTTTCATGATTCCCGAGTTCCCCTTCAATTTTCTGAGATAAAAAGTAGCCTATATATCTTTTCCTGTGATACAAACTATCCATATACCTAATTAGACAGACAGACTCACTTTCGCATTTATAATATTAGTTTGGATTTAAATATTATCTGACTGACTGATGAACTCTGAACATAAAATATTATGACTGAAAGATTGGTCTGTCAAATATTTGTGAGTTACGCGCTTAAACAAATAAGCAAACTAAGTATAGGAATGGTACATAGACATAAAAGTTAATAGGGTAAATGTAATTTCCCTCATTAGTTAAACAATATTTGTAGGTAAATATTAATACCCTCCAAATGTAAGAAGCGTTTAACCTAAGGTTTAACCCTATTAACTACTAAGCAATTACAGGGGTTGTATGTTATCCTATCCCGGAATACGTATATGATGGCATTAACCTTTCAATTAAAGTTTCCGAATATCTTTGCGTACCTTGATTAACCCAATATTGTAGTTTTAGGAAGCTGGTTCCATTAGGGTAGCAAGCAGCAACTGGAGTCATAAAACCAACCACATACCACACCCCTCTTCTTCTTCATTCCATTCAGAATTATCTTGCCTAGGCATATCTGTAAAATAATGATAAATGTCAGTCTGGAAAGAGTTTTCGCGGGGAAGATTCCACAGATTAGTTTTCGTTCATTAGTTGAGCTATAAGTAAGTTAGTCTGTTTTTAATCGAGTTTCAAACGCCCGTGTCGAATGGGAAGTGGTAACTTGTTACCTGGGCAACTGCAATAAATAGTTTAACACGTACTCCGGCTAACTCTACGGTAAACTGTAAACTGTCTACATAATTGCAATGGCTTAACTGTTCTTAATTAAGTACACTACAGTTCAAGGCTTGATTTGACTGTTTAAATACCTCCTTTTTTGCCGTGGGGAAATGGCCTCATGGATACCACCGCGCCTGGGGAGACACAGAGGTTATGTCTCTTACTGACTAAAACACGACGGTGTTCCTCGCAACGCCTTGGCTGGATAGGGGCCATGGACACTTCGCGCGACCCAGCTAGCGTCGTCTGATATGGCAGACTCCCCTCCGCGGGACTGCATAATACCTTCACAGTCTGAGGCACATCAGGAACAACGTATGCCTCCCGACTTGAGGGCCATTTTTAACCGACTTCCAAAAAAGGAGGAGGTTCTCAATCTCGGCGCGTATCTTTTTTTTTTTTTTAATATATGTCGGTGCATATCTCCGTGGTTTCTAAACCGATTTGAACAAATTTTTTTTCATTGGTTAGAGAAAGCTCACAAAGTGGTCCCATAAAAAATTCTGACTCCTCCAAATCCTCAATCCTGATGCTGTAGGTGTACCGTACTTACATGAAATCATCAAAACTAGTGAGTTAGGAAATTTTGATGGTGAATTCATATAGTAGGTATCAAGTCACGTGTATACGATACGACTCTGAGTCCCAAATCCTCAACCCTGATGCTGCAGGGTACAGAACTCCTTAAAAATAGCGATTTACACTAAAAAGTTAAAAATAAAAATTCTTTAAAAAAACCGACTTCCAAAGCCACTGTAAAGTAAAAAATAATTTTGATTTCTACACACTATGTTGAAGTCGGGCGAGTATAACAAAGATAGGCAAAGTTGACGCGTCAGGCTCGCCCGACTTCAACATAGTGTGTAGAAATCAAAATTATTTTTTACTTTACAGTGGCTTTGGAAGTCGGGTTTTTTAAAAGAATTTTTCCTCCCCATCCCCATGTCTGTCGCCCGGAAGCCCTTCTCAAGGGGGCAGACGGCGATCATGGGCAGTTCCGGCGCCCGCGCCTTCTACGGCGCATGAGTCGAGCGCACCATACCATAGACAGTAGAATTCGTCATACATAATATGATTTGTGCTGTTTAGTGAAGTCATAGTTGCGGAGACGCCCATTTTGATAGCGTTAGTTTACGCTAGTATTAGTACTTAAATAAATAAATAAATAAATAAAGACTTTATTGCTTGCACTATTGTTATACGTAACTATTATGTACCATAAATGCACTTATTCTATATGATCTGTGTTAAAATCTAACAATAAGCAATAGGTAGCAAACTCAGCATTGCCGAGCACTGACAACAATGCTCGGCGCTGGTTTTCAGTTTGCTCCGATAATAATCATTCAATCATAAATGCGCCGCGCCCTTTGCCTTATACATATTGTTAGTTCCTTAGGCCCACTTGCGCGAGACAGCGAGTTAAATAAATAAAAGTAGAGTTTGCAAACTCGGAGTTAGCTATTTAAAATTTAACTCTCATTTTGTCTTGCACCTACAGAAAATAGGACCGGGTTACTTAACCTGACATTTCTTTATTTTAGGCTGAGAACATTGAAATGTCAATAACAACAACTCTATGGTCAATGCGCTTCTATTGTCACCCGACCAAAGATAAATGATTATACAAAAACTAAACTTATTATATCTATCTCTTTTACACTACAGTACAATGTATTTAATATTTTTTGCGTGTCTTTTAATGTATGACAGTTGACAACCTTTTATTTTATCCGTCTTATTTTCTGTACTTCTGTCTGACTTTTATTTAGTTAATAGGTTATGAATTTAGTTTTAGGCGAAATATGGAACAAAAATTGCGTTTTCGTGCCCCTAATTTCACCGCAGCAGATAATATACTGCTGTGTGATATTGTAAGCAAGTTTAAAGACATTATTGAAAATAAAAAAACCGACGGAGTAACCCTCCAACAAAAACAACAAGCTTGGCTGGAGGTAGAAAAAATGTTTAATTCGAGTACAAATGGCTGTACTCGAACAGTTTCAAGCTTACAACAAACATATAAAAACTTGAAGAAGAAATTGAAGAAAACTGCTTCAGATGCCAAAATGGCAATCCCAGGTAAAAAAATATTATGTTCATTGATCTGATTTGATTGTTTGCACTTCGTTCTCTGATACCTTCTTCTTCTCAGTGCCATGGCGCGTTGGAACCCTCGTAAACTTAGTTTTAAGCCGTGAAATAGTTTGTCTCAACCTTTTTTTAAGTCCCACACCTGCGCTGCTTAAGTCCCACGAGTCCTCTCAGAGGATGGCCATAGCCCACCACGCTGACTAACTACTGTATATATATCCATTATATTTCAGTGGCTGTGGACAGGGAAGTACTTATTGATACTATAATGGAACAGAATGGAACGGACTGGGAAAAAATATCCGATGCAGTTGGTGCACCTCAAATTGTATGCCAAACGGAATTTGAAAAAATGCAAAAGATGGCTAAAAAGGAAGTTATTGATTCCAAAAAAGATATCTTAGGCACAGGTGGTGGACCATCAAGCTGTCCTAAAAGTGATCCATTATTGGATAAAGTTTCTAGTTTAGTGGGACCAACTTTAGATGGTTTTTGTACTATATATGATGGAGATAGTGCCTTAATGGAATATCAAGGAACCGTCCCAATTGAAGCGGCAAATCAAGATACCTCAAAATCACCTCTTTTTACAAATGACAGAACAAATTTAAAACGGAAACAGAACGTAAAGCTTTCTAGACCTTCAAAGATTTTCAAGACAGATGATGAGACTGTAAGTCAAAAATTTAAAAAATTGGCATCTGAAAAGTTGGAACTAACAGCTTTAAATAAGGAGCTTTTAAAAAAACAAATTGAATTAGAAGAAATAAAACTACAACATGCACAATCAGCAAAAACAGAGCAAGATGAAAAACTTGCTCACTTGCGAAAGCTTTGGGCAATAGAAATGGAAGAAAGTAGAAAAAAAGTTGCTCACAATGATGCAATTAGAAAAATAGAATTAGAGAATAGTAATAAACAAGTCTAATCTCAGTCTAAAGCTAAAAATCATTACCTGTGATTCATTCCTCATTTAGAATTTGACTGTTCATTTCTCTGTCATCCTAGTATAAGCTAATAATTCTTAACTATACCACTATCATATCAGTGGGCTGATTCTGCAGTATCGTTCACTTTGATAGTTAGCAACTCTCGGTTGTTAACCAACAAAACAGAGGTAAAAAATCTCATTTTTGTATTAATTTTTCACAAATTATGAACTAGATTGGTTTGGTTTCATTTCAAAATACCATGCTAGTTGCTAACTTGTGCAAAGTGAATACAAAAATGAGATTTTTTGCCTCCGTTTTGTTAGTTAACATCCCAGTGAGAGTTGCTAACCACAATGTGAACGATATAGAATCAGGACACTGGAGTTACATAAATAAAATCGGCCAAATTCGAGTCGGACCCGCGCACGAAGGGTTCCTTACCATTATCTATTAAAATGGCAAAAAAAAAACATGTTTGTTGTATGGGAGCCCCCTTAAATATTTATTTTATTGTTATTTTTAGTATTTGTTGTTATAGCGGCAACAAAAATACAACATATATGAAAATTTCAACTGTCTAACTATCACGGTTAAAGAGATACGGCCTGGTGACAGACGGACAGATCGACAGACGGACGGCAAAGTCTTATTAATAGGGTCCCGTTTTTTACCCTTTGGGTACGGAACCCTAAAAGGCAGTACATACTTACATTAACCCTGAAAATACTTTTGAATTTGTACAGAAAGAAATAAAACTATTTGTTTAAAAAATGTTTGATATTTTATTTATATGTTACAGCCAAAGTAGTAAATCCTGATATTATTTATATTATCCAGCCGTTATTTATAATGTCTACTTAATTAAGATAAAGTGATAATTGATACAGAATTAATCAATTTAACTAGCAATTTTATATAATTGTACTTCATTTTTATTCAATAGAATAAAAATGAAGTAAAATATTATTGTAATGTATGTTTATTATTACTGTGAATCTCGGTTTCACAGTAATAATAAACAAATCACAAATTTTTCACAAATCCCGAGGGAAACATGAATTTCCCGTTCCCGTTCCCGCTCCCTATTCCGACCTTTTTACCTACTTTCAAGTAAGTTTCCTAAAGCAATCTACTTATACCTGTCGCTATAGATTACTGTAGAAACTTCGGGGTTTTTCAATATCCCACAGGAACTATGGATTAAAAAAGTAGCCTATGTGTTAATCCAGGTTATCAGCTATCTATGTTCCAAATTTCAGCCAAATCAGTTCAGTAGTTGCGGCGGGAAAGAGTAACAAACATCCAAACTCACAAACACACAAACTTTCGCATTTATAATATTAATAGGATTTATATTTGGCCAAAATGTTGTTGTATTAGCACTTGACGAGCCCGAGATCCTGGAGTATTTGAAGATGTAGTCACAGCTGGGAGAACAATTTCATTGTCAATAATCATCAGAGGGTAATCGGGATCCAAAGGTGGCTCTGGATCCCTCATTTGCTGTGCAAGGTTGTGGAGAACACAAGTCGCAATGATTATGCCGGGGATTCTGCTCAAGTGTACTTGTAAACTTTTTGAGAGGATAGGAAATCGCCGTTTCCACACCCCAAAAGTTCTTTCAATTACATTTCTTGTTCTGATCTGGGCTTCATTGTACAGGGACTCACTATTGGTATTCACTCTGGCTAATGGGGTCATCATAAAGGTGGTTTGAGCATATCCGCTATCTCCAACCAAAAGGTAATCACCATAAACACCTTGTAAGAAATTCCTTCTTTGATTACTGTTGTCCCAAATATGTGAATCATGAGCACTCCCATGCCATCTTGCAACTACATCATTAAATTGCATTTGTGAAGAACATATCGCTTGTACGTTGATTGAAAAGTATCCTTTTCTGTTTCTATAAATCTCAGCATGATCGCCCCCTGAAATAAATATAAGGAAATTACATAGATATTATAGGTACGAAAGAAAGAAAAGGCCAAAATAAAGGAAAAGATAATCATAAAAGGGTAAAATAAAGCTTCTTTCAATAGCAAAATTATTAGGTAGCTACTGACTTTAAACAAGTAGTTGTAAATAAGTACCCACTTCAAAGACTTAAATTTTACTTAATACATATAAATTATTGACCTACCTGGAGATTTCATCCGTACATGTGTGCAGTCTATGGCCCCTATAACTCGTGGGAATCGAGAAATTTGGTAGAAGTCATGCGCAGCTTGTCTTCTTTCCTCTTGAGTAACTGGCATACGAATATACTCTGGATACAATCGTGCAATAGCATCTGTAACTTTGTGTACAATTCTGCATGCTGTAGATTCATGGATGCCAATGAAATCTCCACATGTTATTAATTGGCTCCCGGTAGCATAAAAACGCAGTGCGCATAATAATTGGTTCATTGGAGAAACTGCCTCGTTTCTGTGAAAATATAATATTTATCAAGTTTTAGTATTAGCAGGTACCTACTGTATGCATACTGTAGGCTGTAGGTAGGAAGTTACTTCAACTAAAGTGTATAGATACCTGTTGTTGTAATGGTATTCTAATTTATGCTTGATTTTTTCTAGCAAATGTAGTACCACTGGTTTCTGAAGCCTAAATCTTCGATGGAAATCGTTATCTCTCATTGAAGTTAAATGATCTTGTCGTGTTTCGACTCTTCTATTGAAGAAATTTGTACTTAAGTATTCAACAATTTCTTCGTCATCATCAGATATTAAATCACCTAATAAATTATCAATATCCATATTGTATAAAGCCACGGCTTTTCTTCAGATATCACTATAATAATATATTAGTCCGCTTTTCTTTTTCCGTTCAGTCCAAGATATTATTTTTTTATTTGTTTTCGTTAAATGGTGATAGCTGGTCGCTCGATAAAATAGATATAACCTCAAAATTTCAAACGTCAAACTCGGAGTTAGCCGCTTAACCCGCCATAGTCAGCGGGTTAAATATTTATATTTTTAAACCAGAGTTAACGTCTATCTCGCAGACATGCAAGACACTTTAGCAATTTAACTCGGGGTTAGTTCATAACTCCGAGTTAAGCACGCTAACTCGGGCCGATGCAAGTGGGCCTTAGTGGGCTAAAAACACTGGACTATTTTAGACACTTAGCTCCGCCTCTATCAACCGACTAAACTTTATAATGACGACTAATGAGTTTAAATATGTAGTTTACTATGTGAGTAATTTTATTATTTTTATTTTCGCTCATTAGTCATATTATATGTAAAGCTAAAAATCTCTTTCGTTTTTCAAACTCAAAGAGCAAAAGCAAACTTCCATACTCGTACACGTGTGCAAAAAAATAATTTTAATTAATAAGCGTCGGCGGATATGAAGCTTTCAGAAGCAAGAAAAAATTCATTACAGAAATTCAAGTATCAAATCAGGTTTTGAATCGTACAATTAGTGCTCGGTCAGCTCTAGCCTTGGACGAATCAAGCTCATCGCTTGACTGTGCTTGTAAGGTCAGGATTAGGAAGCTTATTGCTTGAATAGTCGATTTATTTATCGTACCACTGTATCAAAAGGGTCGCCAAACTAATTACCAAAGAAGCGTTTTCTGAATATGGTAGTTTAACGAACTAGCGAAGTTTAATTCAACGCTAACCGATAGGCCCTAGCCCAGCCTCTAATCCCGAATTAGCAAATCCCGATAACGCTCGTCAGTGTATACTGTATCTACAATCTAAAGCTCTTTACCTTCTATGCTTGCCCGGTATGTAGGGTTATCAAATGACAGAATTTTCTTGAAATTTTAAGAATTTAAACGGAATTTCAATTCATAAGGATTTTTCCAAAAACAATGTATAAAACCTCATATTTCGTTGCACTTATTCTTTTTTCACAACCTTTCCCACTGCCAAGGGCTCCTAGTAGAGGGATTTTATAGAGTGCTTCTTTCTTTTCTTTTCTTTCTTTTGGGATTTCTTATAAGGGCTTCTTTGTATGTTTCTGTTTTTCTACTAATTTATATATTTTTGGTACGAAAATAAATTATATAAATTAATTATGAACTGATAAAGGCTTTTATTTTATTTAGAATGCCAAGCAGGCAACTAGTGTCTTAGTTACTTAGTTATGCGGAACAAATTTCAATTTCATAGAAAATTAGGGCACCGGTAGTAACCCTATGCTTGCCTGGTACCTATATTAGGGCCGCAGGTCACGAGACAGTCTGATTAGCGGTGGATACCGTCGGGGGCGTTCGTGCAGTGAATACTGAATACGGGATAAACCTCCTTTGAGCGTATGCTTTTCTGTGATACTTGATTACTTTCTTTTTGTTTTCGAAATTTCAGCCGAACTAAATTGAAACGAAATAGTATTTACCTATCGTGGAAAAACTTTATGCTCGGAAATTTTTAGGGTACCGTAACAAAATGGAAAAGTGTTCTTAATAGTACTTACTGTTAAGTCCGCCCGTCCGTTTGTCTTCAATATATACAACATCCCTTCGTATGCTTCTGTTTTTCTTGAAAGTGGTAATTCATGTGAAATCTAAATGGAATGTTAGTTATCACTGTTGTATAGTACGAAATACTTTAGTACCTACCTGTTTTTAATATTCATCTGTTATCATTAGAAAAAGTACCAAAGCCTATTCCTAAAAATAATAATTAATTAATCATATAATTGGTACCTTTCTATATCAAAATGAACTTATTATTATATGACAACCTAACAATAGGAAATGACGTGGTACCTATGCTCAATAGAAGTGAGATAGCGTCTTCTGCGTACAATTTTCAAGAAAGGAGTGAAACCTTTAACGGGAAAAGTATTCTCTATTCAACGCCACGTTTGACATCAATGAAACGTTTCACGCTCCAGTACAGTATGAATTTCAAACATGCTTATCGTTGCAATTTGTCAGTTTAATGCACAAGTATTTATACCAGTTATATTTCATTTTTATGACCATTTTCATTTGAAAGCTTAAACATCAAGTTGTCGAACCTGAGCGTAGGAGTAAAGGTCGTAACCTTTTCCACCCCTTTATTTTAAACAACCATATTATTCTCTCCTCATTTACATAAAGTTTGTTCAGCAAAAAGGTAGTAAAAATATGATAACATATGTGAAAATATCGAAGACGTAATAGACAAAATAAAGCATTCCAAACACGTCTCTTCACCGTCTACCCTCTGAATACTATAGAAATATGTTATTTGTCTTACAGTTATTGTCATTGTCTCCGAAGACATTCATGTCGTGTCACAGAATTGGAAAAGTTGATTGGAAATAAGAAAGACTAGACGTGCAAAATTCAAAATACTTATTGGCTTATAGTATAGTAACTTTAAATATTCTGAAAGTGAAGTAAATAAGTAAGGCCTAAGAGGGACCGGATTTGTCTAGAATGAATGAAAATGCCGATTAATAATCATGTTGGTGGCATGAAAAATGATGAAAAAGTGGTGGATCTTATGCCGAATGAGTACCAAGACCGCGATCAGTATCCGTAGTTACCTACTTCATCCAGTCACATCCAAAGCTTTTCAACATGCAATTTAAAAAACACGTTAAACAGGAAATTGTGTTCGAAAGTAATTGTGACAGACCACCGCAACCCTTATATCCAGGAAATGCCCCGCCGTTACGCCGTCGCCAATTTTTATAGATATTGCAGCTCGCAATTTATTATATTATCTATTGAAATGAAATGGATTTTCCTCACTCTTTGAAGCTACTAATTTTTAACTGAATCCACTCTACTCAATTCTACTTTATACTTTATACTTTGTGTTTATAATTAATTATTTTAATAGTAGCTATAGGTCAACGACCTCAATTTACATAGACGGGCCCTGTCAAACAAAGAATGTGAACTTATTTTACTAACACTATCTAGTCTGACAGCGCTATGGCGGGGACAAAGACAGGCTTATACAGTTGAGGGGCACGCCCTACAAGTTAGACGCCCAACTTTTTTCTATGAAAGGACCCATCTAGTACCTACATGTATATATATCGATGCTTTAAGCTCACATTTAGGCAGAAGATTATTTACATGAGCTAAAACAGGATATCTAAACTAATATTATAAAGAGGAAAGATTTGTTTGTTTGTTTGTAATGGATAAACTAAAAAACTATTCGATCAATTTTGAAAATTCTTTCACCTATAGAAAGCTACTTTATCTGCGAGTAACATAGGCTATAATCTTAATATATATAAATCTCGTGTCACAATGTTTGTCCTCAATGGACTCCTAAACCACTTAACCGATTATAATAAAATTCGCACACCATGTGCAGTTCGATCCAACTTGAGAGATAGGATAGTTTAAATCTTAAAAAAACATCAATTCACGCGGATGAAGTCGCGGGCATCATCTAGTCTATATTATATTTTATAAAAATTAGAGATCCCTACGAAAATTGCAATAATAATATGATTTTTTCAACTTCTTACGTTAAACCTCTATTCGTCTATTAATTTTTTTATTATATTCAAATTCTGACAGACTTTAATAGGTATCTTATTTGTCAATTGTATGTCATAATAAATACAAGAGAACTTTATAACATTTTTTTAAACTGTTGTAGACAGACTGCGAAATGCCTAAAAGAGCCAGGTCTCAACTTAGTTGTTAGTTCTAAACATAGTTCCCAGGCGAGGGCAGCGAAAATACGTCGTATTGGAGACTCAAATGCCAAGCGTTCACAGCGGATTACGCTGAACAAAATTTGAGAACGTATGGTGGAGTTGTTCGTCTCAGTGCCGACTGACCATTATTGGGTATGGATTATTTTGATCAAGTGCTACCCGTGTGAAGCCGGGGCGGACCCCTAGTATATATAAAGTCGATCGTTGCCTGACTGTATGTCCGATCAACCTCATAAAAGTAGTTTTAGAATCTCAATCGTAATTTCCTGAGAGTGGTCTGCATTTATGACCTCCATTTTCGTCGATATTGCAACTTACTTTGAAAGAGATGACTCCTCTTTTATTTTCTGAAAACTGTATGATATAACTGAGTCCTCTCAACCTCAATATCGGTGTATTATACCGTGAGCTAAACTTTTTAGAGATCCGGAATTTTTGGTGTCTTTTTGGCTAAGTGAAGTTTGTTGACGAGTGTTAGTCTCTAAAGCCAATTAGTAAGCCAAAGTTGCGCTGGATAAATGAAATTAACCGAGATGCAAAGGAATGAGGGAGATAGAAGGAAGGAAATATTAATGGAACAGAATATGAGCAAGACAGACATAGAAGTATAGAAATCGATTGAAGCAGGTCCAATCGATTTTAAAAAACCGGCCAAGTGCGAGTCGGACTCGCGCACCGAGGGTTCCGTACAAACATGTAGTAAGTTTTAAATTATTAAAAAATACGACAAAAACACGTTTATTGTATGGGGACCCCCCTTAATATATATATTTTTTTAATTTTTAGTATTTGTTGTTATAGCGGCAACGGAAATACATCATTTGTGAAAATTTCAGCTTTCTAGCTATCACGGTCTATGAGATACAGCCTGGAGACAGACAGACAGACAGACAGACAGACAGACAGCGGAGTCTTAGTAATAGGGTCCCGTTTTTACCCTTTGGGTACGGAACCCTAAAAAAAGGCTTTAGCGATTATAATGATTATGTTGAAGATGTTTTGACCTGTGTAACTTGGAATAGGGCCTGTTTAAGTAACGTCATCGATTTATTTGATAAGTTATAAATACCAGATTAGAATATTTACTGGGGTCATAGACTCATAGATCGATGGAAGGTCGTATAACTAACTTGTCATTCAAAAATTGTATCCAAGTTGTTATGTAATAAACCTGTACTAACAACTATTCTTATCGAGTAATAAGTATCGAGAAATATTTATATTTGTCGATACTTCTCGATAAGAATAGTTGTTAGTACAGGTTTAGTCTAAAATGTTTTTTTTATAACTAGTGAAGTAAGTATATAAGTTCATACATTGATTGATCCTTGAACATTACAAAATTTATACTTAATTTCTAATTTCGGTAAATCGAGGCGCTCTGCAACAATTCAAAACGTTGGTTTTTTAATAATCAATTAAGGACTATTATAAACTGTTTATTTTTGGCAAAGAACAATAGACTTATTGCTATAATTAAGTCTAGTTTTGCTATCTCTTATTTTATTTAACGTATTCGCTAGTCTTATGTGTGATATTGTAAATAGGTAGTTGAGAGCGTAAATTCTCGATTTCGCTTCCTCGAGCTTTAGAATTCAGAAAACTATAGAGTAACTGGCGGTCCCCGATACCAATTATTTTGATCTTGAACTTATAACAAGATCATTGTAACAAGCGAGCACTACTTCTTAACTTTACCGCGCTCAAGTGTGGCGTGGCTTGCTTGCTTGGAGCAATTTTAACTTTATTTGCTTGTGCTGTTACATTGTTATTAACTGCGGGGTTCCCTTGTGTACTTTTTATTTTTCAACCGACTTTAAAAAAAGGAGGAGGTTCTCAATTCAACTGTATTTTTTTTTTGTTACCTCAGAACTTTTGACTGGGTGGACCGATTTGGATGATTCTTTTATTATTTGAAAGAGCATACTTCCCATGTGGTCCCATATAAATTTTATCGAAATCGGTCGAGCGGTTTTTAAAATATCAACAATAAAATAAGTACTTTGTATAGCGAGTGCTTGTTGTTGTAAAGTTGGTGCGGGAGTTAAACTTTAGAAACTTTCATACTAATATTATAAATGCGAAAGTGTGTCTGTCTGTCTAGTCGGCTGTCTGCTACGCTTCGACGGCCCGTCTTTTCAACCGTTTTTATGAAATCCTTTATTAAAAATTTAAAAAACTTTTTGTCCCGAAAATAAAATCTTAATACACGCGGATGGTGTCGTATAAGATATAAATACTTAATATAATATTACAAAGAACTCTTAGGCATGCAGGTTTCCACACCATGATTTATTTCACCGTTAAAGCATTGCTTGAAAGTAACAAAACTCAGATAAGTCAGAAGAAGCCCCCGAT
The DNA here is from genome assembly GCA_963932025.1 of Erebia epiphron. Classification (NCBI taxonomy): domain Eukaryota; kingdom Metazoa; phylum Arthropoda; class Insecta; order Lepidoptera; family Nymphalidae; genus Erebia; species Erebia epiphron. The sequence goes on along the minus strand of OZ009947.1, from coordinate 26,941,532 downwards.
TCGATCCCCGGACCCCCCAAATGAGGAAGAAGTCTTAAACACTTCCTAGGCCAGTAGAAACGCGATACTACCAAGTCTGCTATCAACGAATTGCGAAATTACAGGTGCGGCCGAGATAAGCGGCAGGCGGGCCGGCGAATCACGCGATATGCGCGTACATCACACCTATTGACTTTGGCGGTTAAGGCCATCGTATACCTGTTTATCTTTTCACCATTTTTATGCTATCGCCGTCTAGTGGTTTTTGCTTTAATCCCGTCGTGCCTATTAAGAACGTGGCTTGTTTATATTTTTGACAAGGATGGATCTTTATTTTATAGATTAGTAGCTGATGCCCGCGACTTCGTCCGCGTGGTTTAAGTTTTTTTCATTCCCGCGGGAAATCCTTAATTTTCCGGGATTAAAAGTAGCCTATGTCACTCTCCAGGTCCTCACCTATACGACAAAAAAAGAATTAGCGAAATCGGTCCAGCCGTTCACGCGTGATGCCGTGACCAAGGGAAACAGGGATTCATTTTTATATACGAGTATACATAGACTAGCACGACATCGTCCGCTTAGATTGAAGTTTTTTGGTTCCCAATCCCGCGGGGACTCTTTAATTTTCCGGGATTAAAAAAGAGTCTATGTGTTATTCCAGTCTATAATGTACCTCTTCGCCAAATTTCATCCAGGTCCGTTCTGCCGTACTGGCGTGATTGAGTAACAAACACCCATCGATCCAAACTTACGCATTCATAATATTAGTATAGACTAGCTGTCCAAATTCGGTCACTCATCCTGTTACAGACTTGGGTCAACGTTGCTTAAACTGTGCTACAAATCAACAAATCTATATTTTCGTTTGTTACATAAACCCCCAGTAATTGTTAAAAGAAAGGATTTCTCAGCATAATAACTAAGCCTGTACCTACATGCGCGTAACCCGTCCGAGTTATAAATAAGTAAGGAAGATACCCATTGTCGATTTCTTGTGTATTGTTAGTTTATGTACACGAACAGCTTTGTCCTCGTTCTGTTTTCATGTTTCTCTAATGGGATTATTGGAGCGAGCGTTATTGTTAATGTTTCATTTATCTACCTCACTAATGCTTAGTCTATCTATATCGTGAATAATACAGGCATTGTTGATGTTTTAGGCATCCAGAGGCCTTTTTAACCCCCGACGCAAAAAGAGAGGGGTGTTCTAAGTTTAACGTGTCTGTTTGTGTATCTGTCTGTGGTATCGTAGAGCCCAAACGGATGGACCGATTTTCGTTTAGTTGTTTTTGTGTCATAGATAATTTTATCCCGAGTGTTCTTAGCCATGTTTAATGAAAATCTGTTCATCCGTCTGAAGATCATCAGCTTTTTTCTTAATCTGTTACTTCCATATCACCTATGTCTGGGGTTGTTTTAAATTTGTAATTTATACTTGTTACGTAAAAAGATTACTACGGTAAAACGATCGCAATCACTTCTTATTTGCTGACACTCTTTCTCTATTGACCAAAATCCACAGTCGCAAAATACCATAAATTAATATTTGCTAACACTCTTTCACTACTTGTCAAAATCTATTGTCGCACAAATAATATAAATTAAGCCAATCACAACAATTGAAATTGTAACAAAGACTGATGCTGCTTTTACATAATAGAGCTACAGCCCCTAACTTTTTAAATCCTTCATTTTTACTGGCATTTTAGCCATGTAAGTATGTACTTACTTATAGCAAAGCTTGAAATGGTGAAAGATCCGCCATTCTGTTACTTTTCAACGAAAAGTAAAGTGCAAAATAAATTTCAACCACTTGCCAGCCTCCAATAGTTACCAAATTGCTAAAACTAAAATACATACTCTCAGTGCAATCAGCTTTCCGAACCAGCGGTGGTAGTCTTGAGTCTTGACGTATCATAAGTGACTTAAGTTGTCCTACGTGAAATAAATAAATCATTTATCATATTTTATTCTTTTCTCCAGCTTCCTTCAGCTTCAATTCAAGGCTGGTTTGGCATCAATCTAATCCCACCCATCTAAAATATTATCCCATGTATAATCATAGCATGCCGGTATCTAATATACGGTGACCTTATTATGTTAGGCCTATATATGACGAGTGATGACATGACCCAAACGAAACCCTTCCGTAATGTAATTGTATCCGGTGCCGGTGAACAAGATAAAGTCGAATATTTATAGAATGGGGACAAATCCGACGTAAAAATCCTCTCAATATGAGTATCTGCAAAGGTCGAATGGAAAAATGTAGATCTATAACTAAAAACTTTTATACGAAATGAATAAATCTGTAACTATCTCGTCGTTTTCGACCACACTTATAGGTTTCCTGTGGGGACTTCTAAAGTCCACATGCTAGTGGGGGGTTTGTTAACGCTGCGCTTTTAAGACATTCCAGCACCTTGGGTGCCCCTTTGTCTATCATTTATTCGAAGTTCGGACTATGTCCCCCGTGCGAACTTTTTCTACGGATCTCCTTCTTTCTTTTGATTTACATTCTAAATAAGTAAGTAGGTAATGAAGGCAGTTCACACATTTAAAAAAAATCACATACTGTTATGATTTATGTCAATCTAACTCGATCTGGGAGACTGGGGGCTCCTTCAATCAAGATGTTTGCCCGTTCCGTGCCAAATTTATTCCAATGCGATGATTAACCTATTTGAACTTGTCATACATAATATTGTATTATTGCTACCGAGTGGTGATCTTTGTTAAAAAATCTATACTGAATACTGTAGGCGTCAGTATATGGCCTTACTTTAATTTGTTTTACATAATATTATGTTTGTATACCTAATTCAGCAATTGTAATTTGCATACCTACCAATGAAGTTTTAAAGGAAGGGAACGCATCGCAACCTTTTGCACCATAGAGTGGCGAGGATCGCAATTCGAGTGAACAAAATCGATACTAATATTATTAAATTCGAAAGTTTGGATGGATGGATATTATATGGATGGATGTTTGTTACTCTATCACGCCGGAACGGCTGAACAGATCTGGATGAAATTTGGCACAGAGATAGATTATAGTCTGGAGTAACTTAGGCTTTTTATCCCGGAAAATTAAAGAGTTCCCGCGGGAACCGAAAAACCTCAATCCACTCGGACGAAGTCGCGTGCATTTGCTAGTAAACTATAACTACCTGCATACTTCCTAACCTAGTATACAGGTAGCATAATTACTAAACCTGGTTTGATATTTTAACCTCTACTCTGCAGTTGCTGCGGAATTATTGAACCTTCTTCGACATATGTATTGGATAGTGCACGTGTTAGTAAAGTTCATGAACAGTTTCCACTTAACAAATGTCAGGATAGGTATGGCGTGACTTGTAGGTTGGCCTGACGTGTACAGTCGCCCTCGAAACTGTACGCTTACTCTAAGTTTTAACATTGCAAATAGGATTGATCGACGTGAGAGCTCACCACGCCAAGTGTAAGCGAACGTCGGAGTAAAATGAAGCTCATTTCATCATTTCGTGTATTTATTCACAGCCAGCGCTCCAAACGCTGAATTTGTGACTTTAAAGCAAGAGCTTTTGGGTCCATTTTACTTTGACGTTCGCTTACACTTGGCGTGGTGAGCTCTCACGTCGATCAATCCTATTTGCAATGTTAAAACTTAGAGTAAGCGTACAGTTTCGAGGGCGACTGTACACGTCAGGCCAACCTACAAGTCACGCCATACCTATCCTGACATTTGTTAAGTGGAAACTGTTCATGAACTTTACTAACACGTGCACTATCCAATACATATGTCGAAGAAGGTTCAATAATTCCGCAGCAACTGCAGAGTAGAGGTTAAAATATCAAACCAGGTTTAGTAATTATGCTACCTGTATAATAGGTTAGGAAGTATGCAGGTAGTTATAGTTTACTAGCAAATGCACGCGACTTCGTCCGAGTGGATTGAGGTTTTTCGGTTCCCGCGGGAACTCTTTAATTTTCCGGGATAAAAAGCCTGAGTTACTCCAGACTATAATCTATCTCTGTGCCAAATTTCATCCAGATCCGTTCAGCCGTTCCGGCGTGATTGAGTAACAAACATCCATATATCCATCCATCCAAACTTTCGTATTTAATAATATCAGTATCGATTTTGTTCACTCGAATTGTGAACCTTTAAAACTTCGTTGGTAGGTATGCAAATTACAATTGCTGAATTAGCCTATGTGCTATTCCAGACTATAATCTATCTCTGTGCCAAATTTCAGCCAGATCCGTTCAGCCGTTGGGGCGTGATTGAGTAACAAACATCCATACATCCATCCAAACTTTTGCATTTGTAATATTAGTAAGATTAGTATGATTCTGACATGTGACGTCTTTAAAGTTCGACCCACTTTTTTACTTTAATCGATTGTTTAAAATGGTTATTCAACCATAAACTATTGGGGGACGTGGACATTACGACTTTTGGAGATCCACTATTTAATAATCTTTAAAAAATAATTTATTTCGAATTCAAATACCCATTTGTTGATTTAAGATTAGAAAATAGAAATTAAGAAACCATACGAGACGCTCTTCTCAATCTATATTATCATCATTTTGTTATTTCTTCAGAAGTTGCGTGGATATTGGAAATATTATCTTAGCCGGAGATTTTAGTCAGAGATCTGTAGAAAGATCTAAAGGCAATGTTCCGAGTGCGAAATCCAACAGATAAATCTAAGTCGCCCTAAATGTTAAACGTTCAACGACCCTCAGTCCGGAAGTTTACCACCCTCCAAGCCTCTTGTCACCACCCCCTATGTTTCGGATTAAGAGTTACAAACAAGTTTCTACTTGAGGATCTAAATTATAGTATTTCATTTATTTATCTAAAAGCCAATGCCATACATAATGTTTTAAGCATCTGCGAGACACAAGATTGCGACTTGCTAGATCCTCTTGAATTCGCTATGTTTTATAGTTTTATCAAAGTATGTGCTCATTATTTGATCGTTTGTGCAAAAGTTCAATTGCAGCATCTCGGTAAATTGATCAAATCTAGGTGCTAGCCTTCGAGGAACAGCAGGCCGAGTGGGAGCTTTATTACGTACCTACTCGATCGCGACAATTTTAACTATCATTTTATATGGAATGGATTGAACGATAGACGCAAGCGGTTGACAATTTGACAAACATACAGTGTTTCGTAACGGTGTCGCGAACGAATGGGAAGAAAACTGACAATAGCCACTCTGTTACATACAACAAAATAATATATAATATATCTATACTAATATATTATAAATGCCAAAGTGTGTCTGTCTGTTTGTCTAGGCTTTCACGGCCCATGTTTTAATCGATTTGGAAGAAATTTTAATCTTAGGCCGCATCATCACTACCCATCAGGTGTAATTGTGGTCAAGCATAGGCCTATAATGAATTTAAAAAAACAAAAGGTTGTATTGTATCCCGGGGGCTAACTTAGGGAGATAGGCTTCTTTGTATTTCGGGAAATCGAAAGTTCTCGCGGAAATAAAAACCGCCCGCCGCGGGCATCCTCTAGGCATTAAATATTAAAAATATTTCCTCCTTTGCACTTAAATAGGGTATTGCATTACTTGTAATAATAAGCAAAGGTAGAGCGTGGGTTTCTAATAAAGTAGACGGTATCAAATTATTGTTATTTTGAAATTGAGATGTGTTTTGTTGGTTTTATTTCAAATCATTGAAATTATTGCTTATTTTGCATTAATTACCTAACAACGGAGGTATAATTGAAAGCGAAATAATCAAATACAAAGTCCGTGGGATTGTCGGTAAGCCCGTTACTTACCCTTCTCTTGTAGGAATTGAAATCTTGCACCATGTTTCAAGTCCGTAATTCCAGCTCTGAACCTAGAATGAAAAGGGTATTTTGACGACCTACTTACGCTTTGGGTAACTATATTATGGACGACATGATGCCCGCGACATCGTCTGGTTTAAGGTTTTGATACCCGTGGGAAATCTTTAAATTCACGGCATAAAAAGTAGCTGTCCTTCTCCGGGATACAATCTAACCTTGCTCAAAATTTCACAAAAATCATTAAGTAGGTATGGATTATATATGAAGAGTAATTTAGAAAATATTTTTTTATTTTACTTTGGGCGTGGTTCTCCATCTTCGTGGCTGGTTACCACTAATGAAGCCTTACCAGCGAGGAATTTAGCGTTCTACTTCTGGTACGAATTCACGTATAAACTCACTAGCGGACGCCCGCGACTTCGTCCGCGTGGCATAATTTTTTAATTCCCACAGGCACTCCTTACTTTTCCGGGATAAAAAGAAGCCTATGTCACTCTCCAGGTACTCAACTATACCCAATACCCATGCAAAAAATCACGCCAATCCGTTGCTATATTGCGGCCTGATTGAAGGACAACCTCCCTATTTGACTTTCTTGGAGATAGAAATTTTACAAAATTTGAAATCCGCATTTCATCCTTTTTAACCGGAAGCCCAAATACCAAGTTTCATGGCTATAGCTTGAAAAACGACGGAATTTCATAAAATTTTCAACCCCTATTTTAATCCCTTTGGGGGTGGATTTTTTATAAATTGTTACACACGTCCTTCTTATTTTTTTTCCCGAAAACCAAAATACCAAGTTTCGTAGATATAACTTGAAAAATAACTTGTAAAATAAAAGACTTTCATACAAACTTTCATCCCCTATTTCAGCCCTTTGGGGGTAAAATTTTCAAAAATGGCGAAACACGTATTTCTTCATTTTGAACCAGTAGCTCAAATACCAAGTTTCATGGATATAACTTGAAAAATGACGGACTTTCATACAAACTTTCAACCCCTATTTAACCCCTTTGGGGGTGGAATTTCGAAAAATCCTTTCTTAGTGGATACCTACTCTTCACAAAGAATACACCCTCCAAATTTCATGTCTCTAGGACCAGCGGTTTAGGCTGTGCGTTGATATATAAGTCAGTCAGTCAGTCGAGACTTTGAATTTTATATATATAGATAAGGTGTATGGGTTTATTAAAATCTTCCATACCCCCTACAGTTTCACGCGTTTCCATCAGCCTAAGACTGCATCATCATTTGCCATCAGAATTCGCATATCGCAAGAGATAAATTGTACACGAATAATACTTGAATAATAACTGTCAAAATTATTTTTATAAATAATAATAATTAATTGTTATAATTATTTTTAAATGCGGTTTTTCTTTTCTCCAGTAAAATCGACGCCACGGCCTTAGACCACTCGATCTGTAGATACAATTTTCGCCTCACCGACTGGTCTCAGAAACAACCTGTATGTAACGCTAATAGAGCCATTTATAGCAATCGCAACATTTACAAACAATACACCAATTTCCGCTCCGAATAGTTTTATGTGTTGTTCATAGACCGAGTGTATACAAGCCCCCCGCGGTTATTTTACGTCTTTATGAGGTACTCGTAGTTGCCATACCCTTGCGCTTAGAAACTCAAGCCGATTCTGCTCTCGCTCTATGGCATAGTGCTTTTAAAATAATGCTTTTATTTACATTCATTAACATTAAGTTAAAATCATCCATAGATTTCATTTATGTACCTACTTAATAATGACTTGCTTACTCTTTTAGAGTATTTTTACTTACCCTTACTTCTCTGGCTTTGATTATGTTTCGTGAATGGATTTTCATTAAAATAAAACACTTGTTTAATTTTGTATTTCATTCTTCATTAACTCAATCTCTTGCGTTTTATTTAATTATTCACAGGTAAGTCATTTTGTTAAATACATGTAAGTAATTTTAAATGTCTCCATTATGTACTGTCTTTATGCCTTAATTTCAAATATATATTTGTCACGACACATAAACAATATCCCGGGAATATAAACAAATCCTAGAAGATTCAAAACCCTAATCCACGGCGACGAATTTTCGGACATAAAGCTCGGCTAGTAACATAAAATAGTTGAGAAAATCTTAACTATAGTGTAACATTACTTACCTATACAAATAAGAAACCACAACCGCAATAATTCAATACAGTAGCACGTCCTCGAAACTGGAACTCAATGTTCTCAAGAACATACATGAATATTGAATAATAAATCCCAAAGCGACACAGGATCTGAATACGTTTAGTATTTATTTGATCAAACACTCCAGTATCCGGCAACGTACCTACGCCCCAAACCAAATTAACCCTTTCCCGAAATGAACAGGCCTTAAACTGTGTGTGGCTTAAGCTTCGTACAGAGAGCCGAGCGTGCTGCTCGAATGCGTTTCCACTGGAGCGAATTGGTGACAAAACTTGCAGAAATTGTCACGATACGAGTAAATCAAACTGCCTCGCTGGTCAACTGGTTAGCATGTTCCACTGCGGCCGGCGAGGTTCCGGGTTCGAGTCCCGGGTCTGGCCATAATTAAAGTATTGTATAAAAGTATTGGATTTTTCTGACTATAGTTCTAGATTCTCAGTACTAACCCGGAGTTGAGAGCATGTTAAGCCGTCGGTCCCGGCTATTATCACTAACATGATCGTAGTAGTTCATTCCGCACCGACATATATTGTACGTAGGTACAATATATGTCGGTGTTATCCCGGCAACCCGCATTGGAACAGCGTGGTGGGTCTAAGCTCTAATTCCCTCTCTCCTATGAGAGTGGAGGCCTGTGCCCAGCAGTGGGCTGTAGTGGTGGAAACAATTCATAGTCAACGTAACCGTGCATGCGAGTTCTGGAATATTTCCACTGAAACTTAGAACAACTTATAGGAGGAAAATAGAGAAATCGTTGAATTTTCTCTCATAGTCACCTTGGTCTTGTCCTGCGGTTCTTGTCTGTCCATTTTTCGTGTTTGTAATTACCAACTCCGCTCTTCTATTGGTTCGCGGCTCCTGTTAATTGAGAAAGTACCTAACCAACTAACCGAGCGCGCATGCTCGAGCATATGCCCGTGGCTTTATTAACGTTCATGAAATATGCACGATACTGCAATGGAGTCAGCTCTGTTTATGGAGTCGTAAACACCGACAACAACGCAGGTGTGCGAGGGTGCTTTAATTTTTTGTTTGTATAATTAACTTTTGTTTATACACGCTATATGTTTCTAAATTTAAAGAGCTCTGGGCCTAAGGTATTTTTTGGATGCTGCCTAAATTGGTGTTTTTATGTTGAGCGTTTTTGTTCGGCGTAAACCTTGGCACGATAAGATTTTAAGAGCAATTTTTCTTAGGCCTAATTTTCCTTAACTTATAGAGGCTATAATTTTATAGCGTTTCTAAAGGTAAGCTAATAATTCTGTTGTACTCAATTTGTAAACTAAAATGACAGGACTACTGTATTGCTATCCCTACTTACCTTATGAAAAGGACAACACTAGATATTTTAGTCCTTTAATTTAGTTTAGTGTACAACAGTGTAAGCCACATTTCAAGACTAAGTAGGTAATTACGTGTTTTTATGCTAGAGTAGTTATTACCTCAGCTTAAAACTTAGGTTTTTATACAAACGATTCTTTGAAGTTCCACAGTAATAAGTAATTGAGTCTTTGAAATATTACTAAATCAGAAAAAAAGCTAAAAAGAAAGAAAGAAAGTCAGGTGTCGTCACACAGAATAGTAAAGTAATTCTTTGTTATAAAATTAAGACATAAAAATGCTAAGGGCAATTTGAAATACTGCCACACGCAATTTACAACGATATTCAAAATATTCAATGAACGTCAACGTTAATCCTTCGCGCAGCGTCTTTCCGAAGATTTACGAGCCCTGCCTAATTGGATCGGGAATAATGTCTTTGTGACTGGCAAATGGTGGTGCCATTGAGTTGTAGACCACAGAGATGCAAACCTGTTACGCATGACATACGGAAACATTTTGGATGTGCTCATGGAAACATCTACAACCTGCCCAAAACAAAGAAGTCTATTCATCCACAGCTGGACATAGGCCTGTTGGAGAGCGTGCCACCACACAAAGTCCTCCGCCTTCCTCATACACCCACCATGCGCCACATTTTTGGGGTCGTCTGTCCAGTGGGCTGAAGGTCTTCCCAAACTGCGTTTACAAAATGAAAAAAAGTCTCACAAACTTATCTGGCCCGGTGGCCAAAATTGTAACTAATTTTTATGCCTGTTTAGTTTTAGCTTTTATTTTATTTTTCATAGATACTAGCGCCGCCGTCAGATAAGTTTGTCGGACTTTACGTCCAATGATTACACTCAGACATAATAAAACTGTTTTTTTTTGTAAACATACTTTAGGCCGACTTGCAAACCACTCTGCCTAAACTTATTTTTTATGATGCTGTCTTTTTTGATAAGTTTATTCCGGGGTTGACATGAAAAGAACAGGTATAAAAAATTCAACTTCAACACATTTAACCCCTGGTGCAAGTGGGCACTTAAAATGAATAGTTTGCTGTATGTCGAAAAATACAAAAACGCATCCGAGGAGACAATACGAGAAAAGGTTGCGTCTGCATTTAAAAAAAGATTTGTTCCACTCATAGACTTATTATATTACTATCAATGGTTCCACTGAACGTACGTGCTTGTAACGCCTTTGCCTGGAAGATATCGCTTCAAAGCGATAAGGCCGCCATTTGTACCATTTTTTTTCTTATTTTTATTGTTGTTGTTTAAATGTATTTCTCCTGTATTTTGATGTACAATACAGAATATTTCATTAATTCATTCAACATACATACTTTGCGAAATGTCAGTAGTTTCCTTTTCACATTTCTCCCCATACAATATAAACACGCAGATATTCCTAGTTCCATGTTTCTACGTGACACAATGTGGGCCGATATCCCCCTTATCTTGGTTATATGTCGGCCCACGCCCCGTCTCCTTCTATTTAATTATTATGCGACGGACGGCGCCCGTTGAATGCAGCCTGTAGCCCAGATATGTAATAGAGTGCGTGGACACTATCGATTCTCATGAAAGAATTACTGCAATCGATTCTATAGTTCTAAAAATATCATCGGTTTAGTACCTACCTGTGTACTAATTATTACTAGTATAGTGTAACTGTAAAGTAGGTATACGAGACGACGACGCCCGCGACTACGTCCGCGTAGTATGCTTTTTTAATTGCCGTGGAAATCGGTTATTTTCAGGGACAAAGTTATCCTTATTCACGTCATTGAACTTATGTAGTAAGTATTGGCAAAGTGCATTGGACTGGTGTGGCACTAATTAAAGCCATAAAACGAAATGGATGTTTTTTACTCTTTAACGCTAGAACATCAGAACGGATCTGGATGAAATGTGGCACAGAGATAGATTATAGTCGGGAAAAACACATAGGATACATTTTACCCCGGAAAATTGAAGAGTCCCCACGGGAACCAAAAAACCTCAATCCACGCGAACGTAGTCGCGGGCAAGTCCATACATACAAACTTTCGCGTTTATAATATTAGTAAGGATTTATCAATGGCGAGTATATAAGTTCCTTCTTGTTGTTTCCTAACGTAGTTTTTCTCTTGTTGCAGATCTAGAGGGTAGGGCGTGGTGCGGGCGGCGGCCGCGAGCCCGGCACCATGGCGACGGTGGAGGGGCGGCCGGCGCAATATGGCGTCACCCTTCGGCAGCTGCGCGAGCTCATGGAGACTCGCGGCGCCGAGGGCATGGCCAAGATCAACGCGCTCGGCGGGCCTCAGGACTTGTGCAAGAAGCTGTACACGTCGCCCACAGATGGTGAGTACCGCCGCCTCTTTCGCAACATCAGGGTACCTAAGTACTCCTTCACAGTTATAGTCCGCGCACAAGCTCCGTGGAATCGGGGTGTGAAGAACCGACGGCTGTACGCCACCCCCAATCGTCACTCCATATCCAGCTCGCTCCCAGCACTAGTTTCGAGCTTGACGCGTGTAATTTTGCGATAGCAGTATTGTTTTGCACTTTAAACAACTCTAGGTCATTACTTTAACATTCCATTGGATTCCGCGGAGCTCCCGCGCGGACTGTACCTACCTGTGTGGTAAAATATAACACGATAGTATTACCTGCCATTGTTACGCCCTGAGGGCTTATAATCGAATACGCAATTACCATACTTCGTGATTTTGTCATTTTCAAAAGTGCAGAAAATATCGCGCATATTTATCTAGGTGGATTTTGTATTAAGAGATATTTTTTTTTCTCTCTAATGCAATTATTGAAGTCATATAGTCTTATGGAACTAGTTATGTCTGCGGGAAATATCGCTCGGTGAAATTTCGCAGTGCGGGCTTACCCTACACACAAAAAGTATCCGAAAAGCTTCGAACGTACGTGGAAAAGTCGTGAAGCTCAAAACGTAGCGTATGTTTACATTTTCATGGCGTTCGCGTGACGGTACCATGTATGTGTAAATAAACTTACGAGAATTACCTTGTCAGTTTATAGCTCTTACATTGTTGCGGTTAAAAACGTTTACTTGATGATGTTTTAAGGGTCCCCGAAACGGTCATTTGCAATTGACAATATTTACGTGATTGATACACATTGATGCGAAAAATTATCGTTTGCTTATTGCAATTGAAGCGATTGTCAATATTTCTACGTTATTGACAGTAAATGACAAAAATTTTGATTGATGGCAATTGACGCGCTGTGCATTGACGTTCAATGACAGCAAATGACAATCGTTTTTTACTTTCAACCGCACCACTAAACATGGCGGACGTACCGGAACACGATTCTGACATGGATGCGACCTTGGACGCTGGCTTAATAACAGAGCGCGATTTTGTTTTATTGCTCATATCATTATATAAAGATTTTCCTGTATTATGGAAAGTGAAGATATATGTTATGTATGTTATGTAATAATGTTTCAAATGAATTCTGGTCCATTCGGAGAAAATTTTTATAATCATCCGGCTCTGTTTCTTGAAGAGTTTTTGTAAATGTTCATGAGTAAATCGATATCTTAGTTTATACCATTCCTTGCACCAACATCTAGTTCTTTTCTTTTTTTTCTGAGTAGAAACCGCAATAGTTACTGCAAGAAATGCTATATCTGCGTTTGAAATCATATTATTTCGGGCGACTTGACTTTCTTCTTTACAGTTCAGAATCAGACTGAAGCAAGCGCAAATGATACACCTTCATTTGGAGCTTCAATCGCTCATCATTTAAAGTCTTCAATCACGTGAGCATTGTCAATTGCAAATGACCGTTTCGGGGACCCTAGGGACTATCTACTAATTATTATTCAGCCCGATTGTCTGCATACGCATCAATTCATCTATACGCAGGCGCACCTGGCATTTGAACGGGTTATTTAAACTTACTATTTAATGTAAGTTTTGTGTGATGTGGCAGCATTGCTTAGCCTACCCACAGGCGTACTAAATCAATAGACCTTATATAATCACCGTGACCGTCAATGTACTGTTATTTCATTAGTAATTCATTTCATGCCTCCTTCAAAGGTTTGATGTCGATGAACCCAGCGATATTGCTTGACATTACCACAAAATACTCGTAACTACATAGGTATTAGCTTTTACTTGAATTTTTGTACATTTCGTGCATATTTTTATTATTAAGTAATAGATTTTCCAATATTGACTTTAACAGTACATTTATTATTTATTCATGAAAACTCACATATTACACTGTTTTTTAAAAGGAAATATAGTACAAGTATAAACTTAACCATAACATAATACTGTGAAAATTAAATAGTGGTAGGTAGCTACATAAAATCATTAACAAAAATTGTGTCTATCTAAGGTTCCTGGCCCCCAAACTAGGATTCCCTGTGCTATGGGAAGCCAGTCCTTCGCATGTACCTTCAAATAATTATATTATTAAGTTATAACTAATCAGTGCATTTAACTACTAAGTAATTTAACGGTACATTTTAAATCCAAATACATATTTATGTATAGCAGGTATGTTTCAGGTTTCATTTACTCCTTTAGTTTACTTATCTAAATAAATTTACATAAGATAATTGCAATTTTACCCCATGAATTACACATCCAATCTAAATGTTGGACGACTTATTAGTTGACGAACTGACACTACTAAATCCCTAGGGTTAATCCCGTACGTGGTACCCGTATTCCCAGAACTATGTTAATAAGAATAACTTAGAAATAAAGATAGTAAGACATTTAAGTCTCCATGGCATGTCACAAACAAATATTGTTCTAGGTGTAGTTTGTCAGGGACGTTACTCAGCAAAGGTATACAAACATATTGTGTCAACTTAAAAACTGCATCATATTTTACGCGAATGTGCAAAAAAAATACTAGGTAAGTACTTTATATTTGGGGCACAAAAAATAAAGACAAACAAGTAATCTATATACCTACTTATTATAACTACGAAAGTTTGGATGGATGTTTGTTACCTACTCAATCACGCCGAAACCGCTGCACTGATCTGGATGAAATTTGGCACAGAGATAGATTATAGTCTGGAATAGCACATAGGCTTTTTATCCTGGAAAATTAAAGAGTTCCTGCGGGAACCAAAAACCTCAATCCACCCTGACGAAGTCGCGAGCATCGACTAGTAGGTAAACTAAATATTTCTACATTCTGCACACATAAGATATTTCTCATTTTCAATAGATATCTACGCATGTTTGGCGCAGAACTAGTCTCACGATAGGCTGGCCAACGTTATCGGGAAATCGAAGTCACCATGCGGGAAACATCGGAAAATGACACGATCTATATCGCGATTGGCGAAGCTTATTTATCGGGGTCGCCTTTCTACCGACAAATAGAAAATATTGAGAATATCAGCTTTGTCAAAATAGTATAGGTATTTGTAAGTTGTTACAAATCATCATACAAGTTTACTACTACAATTACTACTACTAAACTACTTTGAGTACTGAATGTTTGTTTGTGAAACTACTAATGAATACATACTATATTTTCTTTCTTTATTTTATAATAACAAGGGAGTGCTACTCTTTTAGGGATTTCCACGCGCTGTAATCTTGTACCGCTACAAGAACGTAGTGCTTTGACATTTTTTTTTTCAGTCGTTATTATTTTCTTTGAAAGATATTATGCGAACGCAAATTAAGCAACGTCGGTGAAAAAGACGAAGAGTAAGCGAAAGAACGGCTTACAAAAATAGAAGTATTTGTATACCGAAGAGAAAAACACAGCGTTATTATGGAAAGTTTGAAAGCCCAGCGGTCGTGAGGCTTAAATCGTGTTTTCATCCCTAATGGATGTTCTTTCTTCATCTCCTGCGGCTTTAATTACCTTTCTTAAAATACACAATTTTTATGGAAACGGGCTTAGCGTTAATGTTCGTAATTAACCGTGTTGCTCACAAAAAGCAATTAGCGACAACTCAAATACTCCGTGACTCAGTATTTGTGAACAAACAATATCAAACACACTTAAACGGATTAGGGGTTTAAGACGATTGCATTCATCGTCATCATCGTTTCACTTGATCGATTTCTAAAGGTCTCTAGAAGGGATTTTCGCACTTCATTTGGCTCGGTTTATGTTGCATGTCTATCAGTGTAGACTCTACCAGTCACTAGTTAGGTACTCCCCTTACAACTTTCCCTTAAACTCAAACTCGAACTCATGATTTTTTATTCAAATAAACTTTAAGAAGTGCTCTTGAATCGTCGAGTGAATCTACGACTGCTTCGGAATGCCATTTCTACCGAGAAGAGCAAGCAAAAAAACAGCTAAAACATCCACAAGAAATCTGAGACGCTGGTCTTGCTATTCATTATCTGATAAAGTAGTTTTCCATTTTCATTTAATTAGAAAGACGAACTTTTACTAGAGTCGGCCATGTAACTAAGAAAATCCAATTAAAACGCTCAACCTTAATAAAATAGTCGTAGTTTACATTTAGGTTTACTTAAAGAGCTAATTTATCCTGTTCAGTGGAATCCACAAACAATTTATGTTAACTTCCGCCGTTTGGAACAGTCGGAACAGTTTAACGAAGTTGAATTTTCACAGACACTGCATTTGTCGTTTTAAGACATTTTCCTTAAAATATCTTCAACAATTCGCTTCCCGAATACGGAGAGCTAATTTAAAAGAATTGGCAAAAGAACCAGCTTCAATGTACTTATAGCTATTTAACTGAACTAATAGTGGAAACTTTTTGCTCACGTTCAGTGAACTAATGCATGATTTCGAGTAATTTGGCTACTGAAATATAATAAATAATTCGCTTTTCAAATAAAAAACCTACCTACCTATATTGGGTTCATGAGTATAATAGCACCTATTCCTATGGTAAACTAGCTGATGCCCGCGACTTCGTCCGAGTGGATTTTTTTGTTACGCGAGAACTCTTTTATTTTCCGGGATAAAAAGCCCATGTGTTATTCCAGGCTATAATCGATTCCTGTGCCTTTTATCCAGATCAGCCGATGCGGCGTGAATGAGTAACAAACATCCATCCATACAATCCTGTGCATTTATAATATTAGTATTAGTATAGATAAATTCGGATGAACTAATTAAAAACCTCCTCCTTTATTAGAAGCGGGCTAAAAGAAAAGAAGTCAAAGCAAGCGGCTTCTATTAATAGCTGAAACGGCTGATCATTTATAACGGGGCTTGTGCCTGTTCAATTAAATTTTCGTGCTTGTAATTCTGTATCGTTACGGAAAGGCTCGAGGCCGTCGAACCTCGATCGATACGGAAAAGGTCCTTTTTGGAGCCTAATGCGCTGTGATACAATTTGGGGCTTTTTAATCACTCGAGTGGGCGGATGACTTTGGCTTATCACCATCTGTTGCCAACTGACCGATCTGTAGGGATACTAGGAGTTGTGGTAACGCTAACTCTTTAGCATAAAATATTCGTCAAACAAATAGTCTGTTTTACCATTGAAAATGGTTATCAGATGCAAATCTCCTGAGACGTATTTTTGGCGATAGCTCCAAGGATTTTGAGAGGATCGAGATGGGAATAGTACCAAAAGTTGAGGAATTTATCGAGACACGTTTGAATTTTGAAAATCGGCTGGTAACTTTTTTTGGAATTTTGGAAGAGAAGTGCATTCGAGTTGGAATTTTGAAAATAGGGTAATAAATTTTTGAAAAATTTTGAAGAGATTTTTATTTCAGTTTTTTTTTCGTAAAGTTTTGTATTTATTTTCAATGCTCCGATTCTTGCGAAATCTGTGAATTTTTGTCTATGTAGGGTAACTTCAATTTTAATATTCAAAACTCACTTACCCAAATGCTTATCACTACAGCCTTAAATAACTCAATTCAACTTAGGTGACGGTTTCCTTTGAGATTTTATTGATGCCATATAAAATCGCTATGAAGGCTTCCACTAACGTGCTTACGTAGGTACGTAGAACTAACCCCATTTCTTAATCAGCTTCGATCAAACATGCATCGGTTATCTGGGTCAAGTTCGGTGCTAAGGGATGATAGCTTGGCTTCGTGGTGTTTTCATTCTTCAAAGACGTCTATAAATAGAAGATAGTTATGACCTCTATCGGAATTTTCAATACCCATATCCAATGCGATGTGTCCATCTATCGTTGCGTAAACAGAAGTTTATTTCAAGTAACTTAAAGACTCGTACAGAAAATTAAATAACAAATTAGTAAATTGAACTCGTGTGAACCATTGCTGGATGGCTTCAAGACCAGCTGAAACCTTGTATCAGCGGTTCACATAACAGCAGTCGAGCCTGCTATCTATCATGCTCAGGAAGCTGTTGATGCTAGCAAGGACGCGAGCACCAGGGATGCACTTCTTTTCCGCATGACTGCAAAGAAGCAGACTATTCTAGCGTCAACGGACATACTTAATGGGCTACAGAAACGAAGCAGCGCCATCATAACTATTAAAACGAAGACGACCATTTCTGGACATACTTTCTCTTGCCACAGAAGGGCTTCCGGTTACTTGCATATAGTGTGATGGTGCGGGTTTTAACCCAACCCGGGGGCTTGACCCCAAGCTTAAAGGTGGTGCCTTTTTTCCTTGACAAGTTGGCTCTTGACTATCTGATCTGGTGGTTAGCGATGATGCAGTCAATGAGGTAATAGCTCCACTCGGTTCTGTCGATACAATCGTGTTTATTACACTAATGGTGTCTATTATATCTTTTATTTCGCTTATTCTGTCCCTCCACTAAAAATGTAAAGGTTCATTACCTAAGGTTACTAAATAAAATTATTCTAGATCATCAATTCATTCGTTCCTCATAATTTTCTCTTTAAAGGGCTGAAGACCATCTCTTTCGGGGTTTATTAGGGATCATCTTTTATTGCGACAATCGCCATATAAACTTTATAGCGATCGTTATGGCTATTTATGGAAGGAGCGTTAATCTTAATAATATTTATCTGCAGAAGATCTTCATAATCTTCTTCAAGAAAAAAGTATTAATTTAATTTGTTCCTTCAAAAGAAGTTTAGGCAAATAATACTAACTATCGAACGAACCTTTGCCTACACCTAGTAATATAATATTAAGCAATCTGCTTGGTTTATATAAGTATAGCGTTGTCCTTGCCATAGTAGATAATTAAATAAGTTCGCTTGTATGAAGTTTCGGGGTTGTGGACTGTGGAGTAGGAAGATGTGACCTCCATCTTAGACTGCATCAACTTGATCACTTATATTCGGTGTGATTACAGTCAAATGTAAAACTTTAACTATTAAAAGACCTTACTTAATCACCTTAGCCGTACAGACGGTCAAATAAGAAATTAATACCGCATTAATATACTTTCGTTGGTTATTATAAATAATTTTCAGCAATCACGCGATTTCCTTCTATAGATAGGTATAAATAATATTATATGACGTCATCGCCATAGTAGCGATAAGCGATGATTTCATAAATCACAAAAACGGTTGAAGTCAAAATTACCAATTGTTGTAATACAAGCTTTGGTAAGTATGTAATGAATCCGATAAATTCAGATCTCAAAAATAAATGGAAACAATACAAAAATTCGTAGAGACTAACTTTTTGAATGTCAGGTGTTTTAAGTCTCAAGATTTAAGAAAAAAAAACTTAAATTATCAAAGAGATTAGACAAAGGTAGGTGATATTCAATATGTATCACAATAAAATGTGTACTAACACGTAAATATGCGTTCATGTAATGCAATAACAATTGCTATTAACGTCCGTAACTGTCGTAATAAAAAGTGATCCCCAATAAACCTTGAAATTGATGCTCTTGAGAATTCTATAAAGTCATAACGAAGCATTACAAGAAATAAACTTTGACTTTACTTTCAACAAGCTTTGGATTTACTTTCCTGAATGTGACTTCTCAATTTAAAATTAGAGCCTTAGAGGTAGGTATCCATTTATCGAAGAATAGGTACCTTTGTATTTAATTTTTTTGAATATATTTTAACATGAGGGAGATAATTTTAATGTAACCTTATTAAGTTAGTTGTAACTTCATAAGTTTTCACACTAATAAAGATCTTCCTTTCCTTTCTACGAGCAGATGAGTAATGAACTAATGAGCAATAAGACATTCGCCCGAGATAAAGACGTTACTTTACACTGAAGTAGCAGATCATTTTTCGTTTGCACTGAAGACTACGGCGAGCGCTTGACAGGGGCAATTCATCACTGGCGGAATATGCAAACAATCACTAGGGAAACTAGGTCTTAATATCCCTTCAGTACATACAGATGAGAAACCGTTTGAAGACAGTTTAATAAATATAATTTTACTAGCTTTCAACGCTTCGCACGGATGGGCTAAATCTTATTGTGCATGTGTCATAGATATACCTAAACCATCTTCACGAAATTTCCCATAACGATGTTGAAAAACTTCAAAGAATTTCTGAAGACATAGAAAAACTCTACATAGTGATGGTACCTATAGCTTACTTACGTTATGGAGAGAATAAACGTGCAAATTGCAAACCTATGGTATGCCTTACTTACGTTATGGAAAGAACATATTATGTGCAAATTTCAAAACCTTATTTCGTAGGTCTACTAGTTATATATTTAGTTATACCCAAACACTCTTTCAAATAGCTATATCAAAATTAAGGTATATTTTTTAAGATAAAATTTGCGACTGTGCGTAAGTTTTATCCGCATTTACCTGCCAGGTGATTACGATTCGTTCATTGCTGTTTGCTGTAACAGTAACATATTTAATGCAAACTGTGTTTGCTGTATTGTCCTTGAAATTCTAGTTAAAGGTTTCGTTGCCCTGAACGTGTTTTTAGGGTTCCGTACCAAAATGGTAAAATGGAACCCTTATGGTGCGACTTTCTCCGTCTGTCTGTCCGTCTGTCCGTCTGTCCGTCCGTCACACTCGATTATTTCAGTAACTACCGAAGCTATCGACATGAAATTTGGAATAGTTGTGTATATTAGTGGCCCAAAGACACTGGAATTAAAAAAAATTAGAAATTATTTTTGTTCTTATTTAAAAAGGGGGGAAAATCTGAGGGTTGAAATTTAAAAGTGAGATAACTGTACTGTGTGGGGTATCATATGAAAGGGTTTACTTTGTACATTCTAAAACAGATTTTTAATTATTTTTAGTTATGATAGTTTTTGATTTATCGGGGAAAATGTCTAAAAAAATACCGTTCCCCCCCCTTATCTCCGGAGTTTACCAATCGAAAAATTTGAAATAATTATGGTCAATAGGAATTTACGTATATTTTACAGGAAAACTATAGCCAATGCTCAAACTAGCATAGTTTTTTTGATATTAACAATAAACCTCTACAAACAAAGTTAGTCTTGCGGTTCATTAACAAAGGTAATTATTTATTAATAATGGTACGGAACCCTTCGTGCGCGAGTCCGACTCGCACTTGCCCGGTTTTTTTTAATCTAAGTCAGACTCTTCTTAATCAATTGCTCATTTTAAATAGCTGTTTCGTTCCGTTGAAGATTTCTTAAAATAGATAAAGACTCCAAAAAGTTGTTGGACAGATTTAAACCGGAAAGTAAGGGACCCCCCTTACTTTCCGGAGACTTACTTTACGTTTCGGAGAGGAACTTGGGGTTTCGAAGTTGGAACGGAGTCGCTTTGGAGTTCAGACGTATAGAGATATCGGTTAATCGAACTGAGGCTTGTAGAAGTACAAGTAGTAATCTCTTCTGTTAATGTTATACATCAGAAGTAGGTACGTAGCAATTAGGGCGTCCCTATAATCTACAAACCAAAGAATTGTGGAAGCAATCCACTTTGTTTGATGTAGAGAACGACGGAAAGGAACTTTCCTAGCGTTCTTAAAAGTCTGACCTTTTATAGTAGGTCAATTAGGGCTTTGAGCAATTAAATATATTCCTAGCATGCCTGCTTTTATCAAATGCTAACGACCTGTGTTACATTGATGTAGTACTTTAGGTTGTTAGTTTAATTGACCTTTACAGGTTAAAACCCCATTAGTTTGGGGGACCTTGTTTTAAAATCAAATTAAATAAATACATTAGATTGAAAATCCATTACATACTATTACCTACTTCAGTGGCGAGTGATGGTAGGTAAATCTAATTATTAAAAGTGGTTGACCCTGCTACATTTTGTCGATCTGTGTTCGGGACAACGAGTCTCCCTTAAATTGAATTTTGAACTTATTTATTGCCCGCGACTTCGCTACCTTTTAAGTTTACTCCCTTAAGCGTTGAATTTTCAATAATCCTTTCACGGATACCTCTGTCATAATAGCGTACGTTTGCCAAATGTACCTTATTAGTCCAGTAGTTTGAGCTGTGCGTTAAAAGATCAGTCAGTCAGTCACTTTTTCATTTAAATTTAGATTTTAAAAAGCACCAAATCTTAATTTATTTCAAAAACTATGTGTGGGTTTATAAGTAAGTATGTAGCGGATGTACATATATGTGCATATGTGAGTGTGTGTTCGTCAAAGTATGCTTATTTTACCGGTGGTCTTACTTAGGTTTGATAGTAACTAACTAGAAGTTGTGTATTAAATACATCGTGCAAATCCTTCGCTAGATGCCGTCACGTCTCAAATTATGCGGACCTTGTGGGTATAATTGAAATAAGTCGGACACGACCGGAGTGAAATTTAATATGGCCACGATGTGATCAGATTAATGCAGTCTATGCCATATCTAAGAAGGCATACCATATTGCATTTGCATTCCAGAAACAAAGCCAATTCGACAATTCTACATGAACGCAAACAATTTGGTTTTGAAGCCAGTATACTAAAATTCCATTTCGCAACGTGGTTTTAATGAAAATATCATCTTAACTTCTCTCTCTGCGTCGTATTCCTCATTACTGATGGTCGTGGCCCCTTTCCATTTATCAAATAGTGGTAGGAGTTTTCTTGGGATAATAATGCGGTGGGTTCCCGCGTTCTCCCGCATACGACTCGACTAAGAGTATTTCAACTCTTAGGTTTTTGTAACGATTATTATCAGATGCTAGTGATAATAACCGGGACCGACGTGAAGGCTTGAAACGAAAAGGCCAACCTCCAAATTCGGTCACCCATCCAGTTACCGACTTGGGTCAACGTTGCTTAACCTTCGCAATCGACTGATATGCGTTTTCACAACTAGGCCACTCGTCCCTCTATTATTAAGTTACTTAATAGGAAATCTTAAATTTTGTTTGCTTTGTTTCTTTTCCAACTTTCTTTTCTCTTTTTCATTTCTAATCGTTGGTTTTTAGGGTTCCGTAGCCAAATTTGGCAAAAACGGAACCCTTATAGATTCGTCATGTCTGTCTGTCTGTCTGTCCGTCCGTATGTCACAGCCACTTTTTTCCGAAACTATAAGAGCTATACTGTTGAAACTTGGTAAGTAGATGTATTCTGTAAACCGCATTAAGATTTTCTTACAAAAATAGAAAAAAAACAATAAATTTTGGGGGTCCCCATACTTAGAACTGAAACTCAAAAAATTTTTTTTCATCTAACCCATAGGTGTGGGGTATCTATGGATAGGTCTTCAAAAATTATATTGAGGTTTGTAGTATCATTTCTTTCTAAACTGAATAGTTTGCGCGAGAGACACTTCCAAAGTGGTAAAATGAGTGTCCCCCCCCCCCCGTAACTTCTAAAATAAGAGAATGATAAAACTAAAAAAAATATATGTTGTACATTACCATGCAAACTTCCACCGAAAATTGGTTTGAACGAGATCTAGTAAGTAGTTTTTTTTTAATACGTCATAAATCGTAAGCCGCAATTTACCTTTCATTCAATCAACTCAAATATTTAAAAAAAAACATTTAATTTAAAACTTACTACAGGTTTGTACGGAACCCTCGGTGCGCGAGTCCGACTCGCACTTGGCCGGTTTTTGTCATTTGTGAACATTAACATTGCTTTTTTGTGCTTACAAAGATATACTTACTCCAAATCTTTCAAAATAGCTTGGCGACTTCCAAAATAATTGTTAACAAATCAACCAAGTGATTTAAATGTTAATTATTAAACAAATTATATCAAACAAACAGATGTAAATTATAATCGTGCGCACAATTTATTCACAAGTCACAACCCGTGACTAAAATGTAATTAAAATTTAATTAAGTGAAATCCACTTCCAGACCTTTAGTTTACCCCGAGTGCTTGTAGATGAAATAATAATATTATTAAGATTAGTTAAAATTAATGGAAATAGATTTATGATAATTATTAATGTACAGAGGGCTTAAAATTGAACAATCTACCTAGAAGAAGGCTTTTCCTTTATTTTAATTTGAAATCTCAATTAAAATCAAACGTCATAATAATATACTAGGGCAAATAAAAATTATAATTAGGATAAAAAAAGTACCTGATGAAAAAGACCAACCATGACATCGTCACGGTTTTACTCATGGCAGGATTTCAGTAAGTTCGTCACTAGTTCGTGGTATCAACGTCTATCATACTAATATTATAAACTAGCTGATGCCCGCGACTTCGTACGCGTGGATCGAGGTTTTGTTGTTCCCGCGGGAACTCTTGAATTTTCCGGGATAAAAAGTAGCCTATGTGTTAGTCCAGACTATAATCTATCTCTGTGCCAAATTTTATCCAGATCCGTTCAGCCGTTCTGGCGTGATTGAGTAAGAAACATCCATTTGAGGTTTTTTGATTCCCGCGGGAACTCTTTAATTTTCCGGGATAAAAAGTAGCCTATGTGCTATTCCAGACTATATTCTATCTCTGTGCCAAATTTCAGCCAGATCCGTTCAGCCGTTGGCGCGTGATTGAGTAACAAACATCCATACATCCATACATCCATACATCCATCCATCCAAACTTTCGCATTTATAATATTTATTTGATGCGAAAGTGAGTTTGTTTGTTGGTTTATCCTCCAATCACGCTGCAACAGAGGCAGAGCAGCCGATCGACGTGATTTTATGCATAAAGCCGCCATGGATATAGTTGAGTGACATAAGCTACTTTTCATCCCGGAAAATGAAGGAGATTCCGCGGTACCTAATTTAAAAAAAAACTTTGACCACTCGAAGTCACGTTTCAACAAGAAGCGACTTTATAGGTACTTACCTACTTGTTTGACTACCTTTTTTCTAATTTTGGTAAAACAGACTGTCATCACGTGAGAAACCTCAATTAGCTTTATGTTGAAGCTGATCAAATTATTATTTGCTGCTGATTTAAAAAAAAAGACAAATAAATTGGGAATTGTTCTATTCCAGATTTACTTAATTATCTTTTGCGTTTCAATTTTGAGATTTAAAGAGAACGTTTTGGATACGACGGTTTAATTAAGCAAATCAAAATAATTCTCGTCAAATATCGTTTGTTCCAAGAAAAACATTAACCATTTTTATTGTTTATTATTATTGTTTAATTTATACAATTGTTCAAACCAACTGGTTAAACAGTAATATGGCATAATAAGCTATAGCACTGTAACTAATTGACTATAGTTATATGTAGTAGGTACATTATGACTGCTTTGTTATTACTATGAGTCATATTTTATTGAATTCTCAGGCAGGTTTCAGTCATGCAAATGGATATGACAAACTCCCAAATATTATGAATTATACCATCGTAAGCCGCAGACGGCTGATTTTTAGTCGGTCTGACAGACGTTGGCGATAGAAGACAGGTTATTTATCTACTGCTGTATTGATCCAATTAAAATCGGCGTAAATCATATCATCATATCATATCATATCATACTTCATATCATATCATACTAATATTATAAATGCGAAAGTCACTTTGTTTGTTGGTTTGTTGGTTTGTTGGTTTGTCCTTCAATCACGCCGCAACGGAGCAACGGATTGACGTGATTTTTGGCATGGGTATAGTTGAGGACCTGGAGAGTGACATAGGCTACTTTTTATCCCGGAAAATTAAGGAGTTCCCGCGGGAATAACAAAAAACTTAAACCACGCGGACGAAGTCGCGGGCATCAGCTAGTACTTAATATGATTCTCTCCGTCTCTATATTTTTGACGAACAGATATCTTACTAATATTAAAAATGCGAAAGTTTGGATGGATGTATGGATGTTTGTTACTCAATTACGCCCCAGCCCCCAACGGCTGAACGGATTTGGCACAAATTCTGTGCGAAATCTGGCGAAATTTGGCACAGAGATAGATTATAGCCTGGAATAGCACATAGGCTACTTTTTATCCCGGAAAATGAAAGAGTTCCCGCGGGAACCAAAATACCTCAAATCACGCAGACGAAGTCGCGGACATCCGCTAGTATATTATATCGAGGTGAAGACAGTGTGATTTTTGGCGTCTGAAAAATCGAATGCCGGTTCTGACTTCTGACCGTCTAAACTCTGCGGTACTTTTAAAAGCTAGTCTCTACTCAAAAGTTTGTTATCTGTGTTAGCTCTTACATCTAATTCATTCGCGATTATGATTATGCCAAATGAATCATCCCGTCCATTTATGTATGTTAAACGCTCTAGTTCAAGTGCACCGCCACGTTCCAAGTCCCTTGCAATTGTAAAAGCAATTCTATAGCAGCGAATAGAGGAATGGTAGTAATAAAACAAGAGTGGTTGTGGCCGGCTTACATTATACTAGTAGTTGGTAAGTACCTAAGCAGTAAAGCACATTTCACATGACTAAATTCATATAGAAATAACTAAGTTAAAACAATTTAGGTGGATCTAAAACCTGTCTTTTTTTCTGGAATAAATAAGTCTTATATTATCTCCGAGATGCAAGTTATTTCTGTAACTTTCGTCCAAATAAGTTAAGTGGGTGGGCGTAAAAAGGTTACAGTCAGACGGACAAACTTTTGCATTTATGTTTTATTTATGTTAGTATGGATTACTTAAGTAAATACAAATAAAAAGAAATAGCTCAGACAAAAAAAGTACCGTTAGATGGTCTCATCGTTGAGAAGCCTAGTTTATTTGTATTTCACTAGGAATGCTACTGGTTTAATGTGAACCAGCCATTATGTAATGCATTGGCCTGCATCGATTACTAGCTAATGCGATTTGACTAGATACTTTAGTTATCTGTTTCAATTCCGGTAGGGTCATATCGATGGCTGAGACCTTCAATGCAATTGTTATTTTTCTTTTAACGTTGTATTAACTTGGTATCTTATTAGACGTAGTTTTCATCCCCTTACTAGTTGCAGTCTTAATGTGAAAATTGAGAAACTGGCAATTCAGTAATAGCTATTTATGCAACTGTATCGTAATGAGGGTCATTTTAATTCGAGTGCTGTTTTTTGATACGAGGCTTGCCGAGTATCAAAATAGGATAGTACGAGAATTAAAATGACTAATTAGGTACGTACAGTTGCATACAAGATTTTATCTACGACAAGGACGTCTTTATAATTTTTTACTTTGGTTGGGAAAGTGCCATAACCCAGAGCCGCTAAGCTATAGGTATCCTATTTATGAAGATAACCATATCGATACAGCTACGACTCATAACGATACAGCTCCCATACAACGAACTGTATCGTTATGAGAAGCAAACACGAAAGAGGGTTCAATTCGATATAGTTGTCAAATTCGAAATTGGAACTTTTCGATGCTGGAGTAGATAAAGAATATTAATGGTGTATTTACAGCAAGTACCTCTAGAGTCTATATTCTAATAGGTAAGTTTAATAACGCATTGATATATTATACTATGAAAGCTTTGTTTATAACATAATAATGATAGAAGTTAGAGGAGGCCATGGTGTCTCCTCAATAGCTCACAGTCTATCGAGAGTGAGTCCCTTTAGTAAAATAATGACTCGTGAGAATAAGAGTCGAATAAAAGTGTGAAAAGATCATGGACTCTTCTTAATTTTTTAAAATACAGAAAGCTTTTCATTAAAACTATTTTTTAGCATATTCCTTGTATTTTGAATTATTTTGCAATAGTGCCTGGGTATGTCTATCTGATAGTTGTTATATTGATTAAAAGTAAAATCAAAGTATTTCAAGGCATAAGCCTTATCTTCAAACCTTTATCGATTTATTAACCTATATTACCTGATCAATTCTTTATCTTATCCTTAATTCTTATCCTCAATTCTTATAAACGTATGTATTTTATATTAATTATGCAAATAGGTATATAGGTAGGACGAAAAAAAACTAATAACCTAATATTACTCCAATTAACTCATAATATGCAAAAAGAATTACATGTAAGTAAACGATGTACATTAGCTAATTAATTCCGTTTTGCGTTATCGTCTTGTTGCAGATTTAATTATATGCATCATAATATATGTAATTTCTAATAAGTAATAACATAAATTGTAATTTCTAGTAACATAAATTACTTAAAGTTGATCGTACATAAGTTCCTCCCTGACGACCTCCCTGGCGCAGTGTTGAGCGCTGTTGCCTTAACGTGGGAGGTGCTGGGTTCGATTCCCGGCAGGGTCAATTTGGGAATTCATAATTTCTGAATTTTCTCTGGTCTGGTCTGGTGAGAGGCTTCGGCCGTGGCTAGTTACCACCCTACCGGCAAAGACGTACCGCCAAGCGATTTAGCGTTCCGGTACGATGCCGTGTAGAAACAGACTAGGGGTACGGGTTTAATATAACTGCCATACCCCTAACAGGTTAGCCCGCTACCGTCTTAGACTGCATTGTCACTTACCATCAGGTGAGATCGCAGTCAAGTGCTAACTTGTTAGGGGAATCAAAAAAATAAAAAGTCAGTTAACTCATAAGTCTTTAATCTATTCCTGGGCTATGCTCAAGATCTATCAATCAACGCTAAGTAGGCACTAGGTATGTTAGCTCACGTAACAGAGGTCTAGCGGCTAACCACAATGGACTAGACGTCAACCATTATCGAGGTTCATTAAGTGTACTTCGTCTACAGTGTAGACTCTACACACTCTGAACATGCCTTCCTCCTTAGACTATGTCTTCCTTCCTTACTAATGTGACATGACGTCACTCCACGTTTCGCTGAGCTTGTGGGTAACGAGGGTAATGAGGTGGGTAACGTCAACAGATACATCTACAGAGGACAACTTCGTCTTAATCTCCTACTTAGGTGGTGTTGGTAGTGGTAAATGGTTATTAATTTCAGTCGCACTTAATTATAAGTAAATAAAATAATGATATTAAATAAATAAATGTTATTCTGTTCGTAACAAATAGGTACAAATAACCCACATAACTTAATGCTAGACATCAATTACTTCGCAGTACACGGACACTTTTCCATACTTATGATAACATAATATTTATTATTAGTTGTTAAAGTTAATATCTATGTGAGAAAACGTGAGAAAAGACATGGCAAACCCTGTACTATTAAAAAATGTCTTACAGTGGGTATATTATGTGAGTTACCAACTCACCAGCAGGAGATATTTCTTTTAGGTTAGCCTGCTTCCAACTTAGACTGCATCATCACTCATCACTAGGGGTGAATTCTAATGATACGTCTCATAATTTTACGAGGTTCCTCAAGTTTTTTTTTTTTTTTTTGTATAAACAATCAATGAAAATTCTGCGCACTGTAAAAAGCAGTCTACATAATATTATAATGTTTCAAGTCAGTTAAACTCTGTTAAGTATGTTCCAAAATATTATTAAAAGGAAGGTCAAATCTATTTTGCCTGTCCCCGGTTTAGGTTTTAACTAACATTTTGGTACATGGTCCTTTTATTGCAAAAGTTGCATATTTTAATTGAGGTATGAGTAGTATTTAAGGCCATTTTGAGATTCTGTGGTCATTTCAATGCTGCCAAAATTTACATATGCGTGGAAATAAATATCTGGTAGGTACTTCCGTATATCTTTTGAATAAAGCAAAGATATCATTTTAGGACTGCCTTGAATGCCTTGCCTGACTTTTTAAGTGCCTCGTTGGTCTAGTGGTTAGCATGTTCGACTACGGCCGACAATGTCCCATGTTCCAGTCTCGGGTCGGGGCATAGTAAGTATTGGGTTTTCTGACTAGAAATTCTCAGTACCCAGCCCGGAGTTAAGAAGTTTCCGGTGTTGCACCCCCGTGCCTCGAAGAGCACGTTAAGCCGTCGGTCCTGGTTATTTTCACTAACATGATAATATAATAGCTATAGTTACCTAAGCCCGCCAACCCGCATTGGAGCAGCGTGGTGGGTCTAAGCTCTTATTCCCTCTCTCCTATAAGAGATGAGGCCTGCGCCCAGAAGTGGGACGTTAATGGGCTGTAGTGGTGGTCATTTTAGGAAGAAGTTTAATTAAACCTATTTCCTATTAATTTTATTCAATCAATAGTATCTATCCATAAATGTAACGGATCTTAAAACTGTAATGAGACTCATTATTACTAATTACTATGCAAGCCAGTGACGTCGTAGACAGGAAACACGGACGTAACGATGATATCATGAGTGACAGCAACGGCAGAAATAAAACCGATGCTTATTCATAATATGTCATCATAGCTATTACGTCATCAATGAATGCATAAGAATAGATAAGCTGAGATTCCTCAAACAAAACTACATACAGTAAGTATCTACTTAGTAATTTTTTTTCAGGCCAGATAACATAAAATAAGTTACTTCCAACAATCAAGAAGCTTTATTCGAAGTGTGAATAAGTTAATCTGTAAAGTATCTAACCATATGACATGCTCTATCAAAAATAAGTCTCGATATCATATTTTATAGACACTAACACCAAGTAGTTCTGCATAATAGTAACTTAGGCATGCGTCACGTCACACCTAGTCATAAATGAATATTACCTATTGTTTGTATCTAATTTAATATAGGTTCAAAAAGCTCCATCGATATTGTATACATTTTTAAATTTTTTCTTGCCCTTACTGGATTTAGGATCAAAAATTTGCGTACTTAAGCATTTTTTTATTAAAATAAACTTCTACCACTGCTGATTCCGAATCTCCTGTCTACCGAGAAGAACCAGCAATAAACTTAGCGGTTGCTTAATCCATTCTTAAATTTTCAAGATTTTATACAAGTCTTTGCTACATGTTGCAGTAGAGAACATAAAATTTAACTTGTATGCAGTCGAGTAGAATGTGTTTAATGCGATGAATAATGATGACATCATTCAACACTGCAATGATAGGGACAAGGCCTTGCAAACTTAAGTCATGCGTCATCATCATCGATACATAATTGGGACTAGGTCATTGAGTTATAGTTAAACAAAAGTAGGTAGGTAAGTTATCAATATATTAAAATGTATACAGTCTGCTATGTAATGTCCTCCCGGCCGGATTTCGGCCACGGCGGCGGCTATTCTCCAGAGAGATTAACCATCTGCGCGGGAGATATTATAGTGCACAAGTGTGTGCGCAAGCACAGGTTCCTTTGTCCATACTCTCTGTTGCTTTACTCTCATAGCCCGATGGGACGGAAAATCCGACACGACCGGAGAGAGATCAGGCCCAGAACTGACGGCTTAACACGACGGTGCTCGGGGCTAGTACTAAGAATTTATTTTCAGAAAAACCCTATACTTGCTATGTGGCCGAGGTCGAACATGCTAACCACTAGAGTAACGAGGCAGTACTGCTATATATACAGTGTACCTATGTGTACAGTCTGCTTACCATTACTAGATAATGATCCATTATGTGCAAATTTTGTGAAAGCCGAACTCAATAGGGGACCGCGTCATTATACTGCAATTCTTTAGAATCAAAAGTATTTATTTCACGCTGTCTGCATTTTCAATGTTTATAAATGGCTTCTTATTCTTTCAAGAGTTACTATTTTCTACACAGGCGGCATATCTTAAATCAACCGCATTGTATAAGGAAACTGAGATACTCGACACTTTAGTCAAAGTGTCCCCTTTTCATGATTCCTAAGCTGAAACAGTAATATTCTTTGATAAAGACGAGAATTTAGTCGCATTTTTTTTAAAAAAAAAAACGACTGCCCGTGGCTTCGCTCCCGTGAAAATTTCGAAGAATCCAGCCTTTTCCTAGTTTACGTTACAAAGGGAACATCTGTGCAAATCTTCAGCTTTGTCCAAGGCTATGTGGATAGATCTGAATTATGAATTTATATGATTTTAATGCAGATACCTACTAAATCTAGAAAAAAATTAATATGTTGAGTACTATTTTGCCGTCCGACGACGGCGCCGGTATTGTTGTTGCGTCCCAGTTTTTCGTCCCGAATCAATTGCATGACGTCACCAAGCAGAACCCACCCCTACCCTCTTCTAACACACATCCATTTCCCTTTTCATCCACCGCCTTCCCATCGTGAGTCGTAACATTGCTCCCGGCTAAAAGGAAATGTCTTGACTTTGTAAGACGCTGGCGCGAAAATGGGGTGTTCACAGTTGCTTTCTCGTGTCTATCTGAAAATAGACGTTAACGTATGACGTATGAAGCTGTTTGGAATGACAGATGTTAGGACATGCAGCTTATCGTGACTTTTCAATTTATCAACAGCTGGAATTGGAAGGGGATTTCTGCAAGAAAATTGGACCTCAATACGTCTGAGTGCATATGCACTCAGACGTATTGAGGTCCAATTTTCTCCAATTTTCTTTGAGGTCTTGGTATTCTAATAATCTATAATAGCTTGTAAGGCAGGAAGGCTCCTTCCGATTTTTCTACTTCATTCACTTTCGTGCCTCTTCGGGCCTATCTAAAAATGTATCCAATTCATTGCACTATTGCGACGTCGCCTTAGCAGCTACGCTAACGCTGATGGTGTTGAGGGACTCAGAATTAAGACAAATAAACTTCTATCCACAAGTAATCTAGCATAGTTATGGCACACTCAGAGCTTGAATTTTTGAGAGTTTTTTTTTGAAAAATTTAGTATTATTTGAACGTTCAAAAGAGGTTTTGATAACGCGTATGATTTTCAAGTGCATACTCGTATGTTATGAATTGATAATACAGTAGCATACAATAGGGGTGCTGCTGTTACGTCATTCTCCCTCCTCAAGGATGCTATAATACTACCACCTCCTTACACAGCACTTCAGCTAGGTAATGTAGCTTACATAGAGTACGGTTCTAAGCAGGTTTACTTAGCTTATACATATTTGTTTTTGAACCTCCTACAAACACTCACCTTATTTCTAATTACTAAACAGCCATATAATAAAACACAAAGAAGGACAGGAACAATATAAAGGATTTAATTTAGATGCAAATTGTAAAAGTTAAAAACGGATTAAAAAGTATTCCTCCAAGAGCCATCCACAAACACTCCAGACAGTCTCAAAGGACATAGTGATAAGAAAAATGGTTAAACTTTGTCACAGTTGGACTATTTCAAATGATATGTTATCACCGATTTTACGAGTGAACGAGTTTTTGACAATTTTATTATTACGCTGACTTTCAACAACTATTCTTCGACTAGATGATACCCGCGACTTCGTCCGCGTGGATTGTTTTTTTATTCCCGCGGGAACTTTTCAATTTTCCGGGATAAAAAGCCACCTATGTCCTTCCCCGGGGTACAACCTCTCCCTGTACCAAATTTCATCAAAATCGGTTGAACAGATACATTTTTTGATTCCCGCGGGAACTCTTCAATTTTCCGGGTTAAAATGTAGCCTATGTCCTTCCCCGGGATGAAACCTATCTCTGTACCAAATTTCATCAAAATCGGTTGAGTAGTTGGGCCGTGAAAGCGTAGCAGACAGACAGACAGACAGACACACTTTCGCATTTATAATATTAGTATGGATTTTATTTTTCACAGATTGCCATTTAATTTGAATTGAACATTCTCAAGGTTTATTGGTGTACTTACTCATAAGTGTCACTATTTCATTTTTATTTTAGGTGAAATTTATTTGCTTCCAATATATCTTTAACAAGATGAAGCCCGCTAGTTTTTTTAATTCTCGCGGGAACTCCTTAATTTTCCTAGAAAAAGTAGCCCATTTCACTCTCCAGGACCAATTCATGCCAAAAATCACATCGATCCGTTGCTCCGTTGCAAAGTGATTGAAGGACAAACAAGCAAACACACTTTCGCATTTATAATATTAGTAAAAAAATTAGATTTTTTGGTTGTCGGTTGAACGGAATACTCGTAGTAATCTGTTTCGCATTGCCATTTGTGTGTGAAATACGATGTAGTGCCATTGCAAATTTCTCCTTCCAGTAGAATTACAGCCGGTAGCGCTAATATTCTCTGCTTGTTGTTAACTAAACTTAGTGTAGAGTTGAGTGCCTAAATTACGACAGTCATCCAACGGGTTACCGGGCAAAGTTTGAAACTTCTTAGAAGCCTTTCATACTTTAGTCCGTCTACCGCTGCTAAGTATTTTTATTATGGCTATGGCTATAAAGAGATTTCGTATCCGGAAAAGCTTTCTTGCCCTTCTTGCAATTAAGGAAGAAAGTTAATTAATAAGATGATGACTAACCAAATCAGCAACTCTTTATCAAACTTAAAAACGCGCTTCTATAGTATGGAAGTTGTATGGAATTCACAATTGTGATGTCATCAATTTTCAACGCATTTTTTTTCTTTAATCTATATTTTAAAATGGTTATCAAACTTAAAACTAACCGAGGATGTGAATTTTAGGTCTTTTGGAAGACCTTCTATTTAATAATCAGTTAGAAATAATTTCTCTTTGATAAAGGCATCATCCATATTGAATCTACAATACAGTTTTCTCTCTTGCGCTCTTTTCAAAAAACCGATATTTGTGTCAAAGAAATAAATAAGACCACAAAGTCCCATCCCAAAGTTAACAGTAGTTAAATCATTACAATCTTACGAACCTCACATATTTACAGTAAATTATTATTTTTAATTAATCATAGATAAGGACGACCGCACCGTACCACGGCAAGTAAACGTGCAATCTAAAATTATTCGCACCAGAAACAAACCAGGTATAAACCGTTTATGATTGAACGTCCGCAGGTATTTCTTACGCGCTCATATTAATGCCGAGATTAAAATAAATCTTAGGAACCTTCCACATTGCGTTGGCATATCCTTGACATGCGGTTTCTGTAACAATGATTTTAACCGTGTAATATACCGTCTATTTTAATTAGCATCTTCATTTTCCTTATGACTTAATGTTAAATAACCTTTTTCACATAGGTATTTAAATGGAGTTGTATTACTTATGACATCGTTATTATTGCCTTTTTAGTATTTCATCAACCTATTCAAAAGCTAATTCGAATGTGTATTTTAATTTGGCTACACTGTCTCGTCTATATTTTGGACATATTTATCACTATACGATTTGATAGCACTCCTAAAATTCATATTAAATGCACTCGGATTTGGAAGTTCTTAGAATAGGCATGATGACACTAACCTAGAATCAATGAAATTATGAATTTATCTAATGAAATAGGATTAATGGATTATAAAAAACGTATTTATTTTTCTATTTCGAGTGAGATTGCTATTTATTTTGATAAAATAAAACTATAAAATACAGCAATACGCCATATTGGTTAAAACACCAAGAAGCGAATGACGTCACAATTGTTTGTTTTCGAGCTCTGACAATCACACTATTGTTTACTGCACACTGCACAAAGTACATTGGTAAAAACAATAGTGACGTCACAAACGACGCCATGACACCGCAGAACGTTTTGGCGTGAATTTTAAAATTTAAATTTCAAATGCCAATTTTACCTACCAAACCCTTTTTTTCTGCTGAAATGAGATATTTTTTCGAAATAGTAGATACTTCCGAGCATAATCTGACCATTTTTCAAAATCATTCATCGTGCCTATTATTACACTCACTTTTCTTTTTCATCTTCTTGAATAATTTGTATTGAATTACGTATGATAACATGTATGTGGCGTCTTAGGGTTGAATTTGAATTGAGATTGAAGATAAAACGACAGATACTGGCTAACACCAAACTCTAAATAGAAAATTTATTGTTGCCGTGAGTGTTATGTTGTTGAATCCCGCGTGTTACATTTCTTAACGGCTACGTTATAGGCTACGTCTCCAATCAGCTATGTCAGTTCTTCAGCAGCTATGTCAGATAGTAGCACTGGGAGATCCTAACCTCGAATAGATCAGCTGCTGTTTCCATTATCCTTCGCTAGTAGCCGTTTTTAGGGTTCCGTACCAAAATGGTAAAATGGAACCCTTATGGTGCGACTTTCTCCGTCTGTCTGTCCGTCTGTCCGTCCGTCACACTCGATTATTTCAGTAACTACCGAAGCTATCGACATGAAATTTGGAATAGTTGTGTATATTAGTGGCCCAAAGACACTGGAATTAAAAAAAATTGGAAATTATTTTTGTTCTTATTTAAAAAGGGGGGAAAATCTGAGGGTTGAAATTTAAAAGTGAGATAACTGTACTGTGTGGGGTATCATATGAAAGGGTTTACTTTGTACTTCTAAAACAGATTTTTAATTATTTTTAGTTATGATAGTTTTTAATTTATCGGGGAAAATGTCTAAAAAAATACCGCCGCCCCCCCCCCCCCCCCACTTATCTCCGGAGTTTACCAATCGAAAAATTTGAAATAATTATGGTCTATAGGAATTTACGTATACTTTACAGGAAAACTATAGCCAATGCTCTAACTAGCATAGTTTTTTTGATATTAACAATAAACCTCTACAAACAAAGTTAGTCTTGCGGTTCATTAACAAAGGTAATTATTTATTAATAATGGTACGGAACCCTTCGTGCGCGAGTCCGACTCGCACTTGCCCGGTTTTTATTTGATTTGTACGAATTGTTCCTTTCGCACTTTCGTCGTTATCATTTCTTCATCTTATTAGTTACTTCTACAATAATTTATATCCTTGTCGGTCGGATGTATACAGTCTCTTACACTAGATAAAGACGGACGACCGGCTCACCGGGCGTACGCCTAAAACAAATAACCAAAATGTTCTCAACACAAGCCCCGTTATTGAGGTACTACATCATATTATTTACCGCTGTTACAGGTTAATGCGGTCTGTACAGTAAACTCGAAGAAACAATCCGCTATTTTTAACTTTGTTTACACCCGGGGAAGATTCGGAGCTACATTATACGAGTACATATACTTTACGTTTTACAATTTATCATGTAGCTTACATAACGTATCTTTACTTCCCGCTTGTCTTACTATTATGAGCTTCAGCATGTGTTGAGCTTTATGAAGGCGAATTAAATTGAAATTATTTAACAGCTGCATCGTATTTGAATCTAAGTATTTTCATTTGGTTTTTTTTTAGCGTTGAAGCTCAATAATAGGCATGATGACTGATTTTGAAAAATGGTCAGATTATGTTCGGAAGTATCTACTATTTCGAAAAAATATCTTATTTCAGCAGAAAAATAAGGTTTAGTTGATAAAATTGGCATTTGAAATTTAAATTTTAAAATTTACGCCAAAACGTTCTGCGGTGTCATGGCGTCGTTTGTGACGTCACTATTGTTTTTACCAATGTACTCTGTGCAGTGTGCAG
The DNA here is from genome assembly GCA_963932025.1 of Erebia epiphron. NCBI lineage: Eukaryota > Metazoa > Arthropoda > Insecta > Lepidoptera > Nymphalidae > Erebia > Erebia epiphron. The sequence continues at coordinate 26,904,801 of OZ009947.1, read as the reverse complement.
TAAACAATAGTGTGATTGTCAAAGCTCGAAAACAAACAATTGTGACGTCATTCGCTTCTTGGTGTTTTATCCAAAATGGCGGATTGCTGTATTTTATAGTTTTATTTTATCAAAATAAATAGCAATCTCACTCGAAATAGAAAAATAAATACGTTTTTTTATAATCCATGAATCCTATTTCATTGAATAAATTCATAATTTCATTGATTCTTGGTTACTGTCATCATGCCTATTCGTTAAGTCTGCTTCGGTCCCCTACAAACGACTAACAATTTCTTATCTTACTATCCTGAGCTTGTTATTTGTTACTGCATTTAAATTATTTGCTGTCCGTTCTCTACCTATCAATTTAAGGCACACTGGAATAATATAAACTGCTAATGCTCGAGTTACTTGAGTTCTTCCATAATTTTGTGCTGGCCACTGTTTGGCTGACCGAAACCTTATAATACACGTTTACAATAATAACCATTAATTATTTTAATACCACGATGATGTATCGGATTAGTTTTAAGTCATGCAACTATATCTCGATGACAAACGGATTGATTTATCTGCAAATTTTGGCAGTCGGCAATAATTCTAACATAACTTACGTAACTCCGTGATGTCAGTCAAGGTGTTATATACGGTCTTTATCAATATGCGTCATATCGAGGTCGTTAGACTGAAGTTTATCCATTCACAAATACTCTACTCTATACCAATACCGTCTTTACTCTATGATATTGGAGGAAAAAATTATGTGCATGCAGACTGCATTCAATAATCGACATTCTATACTCGCCGGCATATTTAGCGGAACATAAAAAAAAGGTCCATAATTAAAAAAATATGGTTTTATTTTAAAATCTACTTACTACACTTCTTTTGTTATTTAAAGTTTCATTTGTTTTACTTAAAATGAGATCACATTAAGAACAGATTTTGCGAGTAAAGGCTATTTGTGAAAAATGGTACATTTTTGAACTTTTCATGTAACCGGGAAAAGTGAAATTTAATATTAAAATAACAATTAATTAAATTAGAAAAATGGTGATTAATATCGCGTATTTCCTCCACGTGCTCTTAATAAAGTTTCTACCCGTCTAGGCATACTGAGAATGATGTTATCGATGGTCTCCTGGGATAGTCTCCGCCATTCCTGGGGGGTTACTGCCACTGCTTAAAGCAATATTATTATGTTATTGTTGCGACAAATCCTACCATCACGTCCCAAAAATAAGCTAATTAACACAATGTTTTCCTGAGCAGTTTTGTGACGTCGCGATGCAAATCATTCATTCAATTCGTACCACCAAGTGTTTTTTGAGAGCTAACATTCTTGTTTTACGTAGGATTTACGTCACATTTAGCAATCATAAAAAAGTTACTTTCTTGCGACGGATCAACGACGGATTGACTTTGTAAACAAAGAAATAGGAAATTGTGAGGTGTTTCAAGTGAATATTCTACTGCATTAAACTAAGATAATGAGATATAACTTTATAAAAGTGAGTTATAGAATTTTCCAAAAGGTATTAAATTGAAGAATCAGGCACCCAGGGCAGTGAAGGGGGCTATGCTTGGAGTATTCCTAAGTGCTCAAATCAGAAATGAGGAGATCCGTAGATTACCTACGGATTTAATACTTCGAAGAACCGACACCGACAGACGTTTGGGTCGCACGGTGCTTGAATTTCGGCCTTACTGGAAAGCTCAGCTAACCCAACGCAGACGATCTCAAGTATGTAGCTGGGAGCCGCTGGAAGCTAGCAGTACAAGACCGTGCCCTGTGGAGATCCAGGGTAGGGGTACAACAGTTAATACCTACCTAGTTGAAGCCGACCTCACAAGCAATTACCAGAAGTTTCTACAGATACAACTAGACATTCTCTGCCAAGGCGGGGGAGATGACGAGGCATGCATCATCGAAGAGCGGTACCTAGGACTCTGCTCTAAGCTCAGGAAGCTTAAACGTACAGCGGAGCAGGAGGGACATTGCGCCAGTTCTACATGTGTCAAGCAGCGGGTTCATCTTCCTCCCAATATCATCAAGCCCTATGATGGGAAGGACATTAGTGGATACAAGCAGTTTATAGATTTGTTCAGTACAGTGATCAACAAAGATAATTTATCTGTTTATCTATCTATCTATCTTGTTGTATTTACCTACTGTTAAAAAGCTCACAGTTTGAATGATATTGTAAGCCGTATTAAGCAGCATACATCAGCTTTAGAAAACTTGACACAACCCGTTGTGCAGTGGGGACAGGATATAGGTATATAATAGCACCATTGAGTTCGAAGTTGACAATCCCAAGACATCAGTTAAATGGTGCTCTAGTACTCAGTAACTTGATGATTAAAGTTTCTTATATATTTCCAGATATTAAAAACATCAGCTTATTTAATTATGGTGGCATGGCCCAGATTATTTACAAAATAATAGTAGGTACTTATAAGTAATTTATATTTGTTTATAATTGAAATTCCATTACAACAAAACTGATAGTGCAAATTTAAGTGTTTGCCCGAGTAATATTGATAGTCTTGATCTTTTATCTATCTATACAAAATATTCAAGTTTATTATAAATTGCAGCAAGTCTGTTACATGGTGAGATGTGTTAACAAATGTAAAGGAAATTCCTTCAATACAGGTTTCATCTCTGCAATGGAAATGAAGAATTCATTAGGTACATACCTATAGTTATAAAAGGACTGCAGTATATTTACTTCAGTGATGAAATAAGATGCTTGCAGAAAGGACAAAATGTAACATCCCACTTATAGCCCTTACATCCTTTTTTAGATAAAGTTGGTTTGATAAGAATAGGTCCATGACAGGGCTATATCCAAGGTGGTAGTGCTGCTAGTGGATGATGACACTACCTTATACAATGTAGTTAGCTTCTTGTAGGACTTCTGAAGTGTGTAGGTCCAGCTTCACTGGTCTACAATGCCAAAAGAGCCACTATATTCTTGTTAAAATATTAAGCTAAGGTTTAGGTTAGATTAAAGTCCTAAGCATAAAATATATGTACTTAGTAATATATCATGAAGTAATGTTATTTTGTTACCTTTAGTTAATTTACTAAGGTTATTTACTTTCTTTTGTCATGTTAAGTTTACTAACTTCTACAACTGCTTATGTATCCATTGATTGCTAGTGTGAACTAACTTTCACAATTTATACAGTAGCCGTTTATTTTTCTATTGAATTAGCCACTATGACTTATTATATTATTGTTTTTTAAAATACAGTGTCTCATCAAGTAAAAAAAGGTCTTTTTCATGTAATTTTAATATACTGTAACTCATATTATATTTTATACAGAATTGATTTATATACTTGCTTGATTTAACATTTCATACATGTACCTATTGTAATATCATTGTAGTAACTTCAAGTTTGAATTAACATGTCGTTCTGTGCTCACCTTATTAAAATAAATAGCTATTTCAAGTATAATGATTTAATTTCATTAACAAACAAACCTAACTTCAACAGTAACTAGCTAAAGCCCGCAACTTTGCCCGCATGGATGAAGGTTTTTTGGCTCCTGCAGGAACTATTTAATTTTCCAGGATAAAAAGTAGCCTTTGTGTTATTCCAGACTATAATCTACCTCTGTTTCAAATTTCATCAAGATCCGTTCAACCGTTCTGGCGCAATTGAGTAACAAGCATCCACCCATCCATCCATTTTATAATATTAGGTATGTATTAAAATAATACTGCCTCGTTGGTCTAGTGGTTAGCATAGTCGACTGCGGATCACGAGGTCCTGGGTTCGAAAAAGTTAGGTATTGGGTTTTTCAATTAAGAAATTCTCAGTGCCAGCCCGGAGTTGGAAGTTGGCGGTGTTTCACCCCCGTGCCTCGGAGAGCACGTTAAGCCGTCGGTCCCGGTTATTATCACTAACATGATAATAGTCGTTAAAGCCCGCCAACCCGCATTGGAGCAGCGTGGTGGGTCTAAGCTCTAATTCCCGCTCTCCTATGAGAGTGGAGGCCTGTGCCCAGCAGTGGGACGTTAATAGGCTGTAGTGATGATGATGATGATGATTAAAATAATTCAAATGAAAAAGTATATGTAAAAATCGATATATTTATTATATATGTATACATAGCAGTTAACTTTAAATTTACAATAACTAATCTAGTCACATTTGACAAAACATAAACTGATTTAAACTATAATTTTCAGTTAAAAGTTTCACGTGACTGAGGATATCCATTGAGAAAAGCAATGATGATTTTATTGGATGCCAGGCTCCAGACTCGCTTGACTCGCCTGAGGCACATTATACGAATTTGTATGTTTGCACTCGAAATATGCCCTTAGCGGAATGCCCTTTCGCTATTCAACAACTCTGTGCAAGACGGCAGCATTTATAGTTCTGGAAATAAACATAATACTCAATTCAATTTAATAACATAAACATTTATTTATTACTAGCTGATGCCCGCAACTACATCCGCATGGATTGAGGTTTTTTGGTTCCCGCTGGAACTCCTTAGTTTTCCGGGATAAAAAGTGCCTAAGTGCTATTCTAGATTATAATCTATCTCTGTGCCAAATTTCAGCCAGATCCGTCTAGCCGTCGGGGCGTGATTGAGTAACAAACATCCATCCATACATCCATCCATCCAAACTTTTGCATTTATAATATTTATTTGATACTTGTTAGATTGTTAAATTCATATCAAACTTGTTTTCATAAAAATAAAAAACTTATTATTTTATATTATTATTAACTAGAAGATGCCCGCGGATTTGTCTGCGTGGATTAAGATATTTGATTCCCACGGGAATAAAATTATGTCCTTTTGTCCTACACCTATGTCCTTCCCTGGGATACAACCTACCCCTGTACGAAATTTCATCAAAATCGGTTGAAGGGATGAGCCGTGAAAGCATAGCAGACAGACAGGCACACTTTCGCATCCATACTTATATTGTTATAAATGAGAACTTATTTCTGTCTGTCTGTCCATCTGTCTGTCTGCTACGTCTTCTCGGAAAATTCCGGAAGTTCCTGCGGGACTCGAAAAAACTTAGTCGACGCGGACGAAGTCACGGGCATCATCTAGTTAATAATATTAGTATGGATAGTGTTGAAGGTTATGTAAATGATAAAAGCGCTTGCATTTGACTTGCTCCAGCTATGCTTAGGACTTTTAATTTATTATTCTTCAAAGGAGCAATCACCGAGTTTCTTGCTGGCTCTTGTAAAAAATGGCATTACAAGCCAGTGGTAGATTCAACCAATGATTCAAAAGCACTTGTAAAAGTTTATTTGAATGAAAACGTTTGTATTTTGAATTATTGTAATGTTGTGTGTATATTATTGTTTATTTTTCTTCGACATCTGCTGCAAAAAGCACACAAACCACTTGAAATGCACTATGTGCACTTCTGCATCACAAATCCAGTCCGATCTTCACGCGTAGCGCCACAATTTTACTAATATTTTTTGTTTTATCCAAGAAAGCAATAAACTCACAATAATTAGACTTACTCGAGGCCCGACATATTATGATATTATTTAATTATAAAAGTTATAAAATATTAAATAACCTCAAATTTCAACTATTATTTATTTACGTGCCTTGTTTGACATTTGACATCCGTTTCGTTTTACACAACGTAAAAGAAACATAAACATTGTCGAGTTAATTTTTATCCTTTAAAAAAGTGCAAACAAACAACTATTATTTGGTTTAAGGCCCGATATACAATCAGGCGGCAACCAACTGTAGGTATAAAACTCGCCACACTACAGCATATATCTGTACGCATATATATAGCACTACGCTCTACGCTCGATTTTACAGCCAACTAACCAATTTTGTTACTTGAAATATTTGATTATTATTTATTTACTACATTACATACCTCCGCGCCACATTATTACAGTAAATACTAGCGGACGCGCCCCTGCTTCGCTCGGGTAAAATTTTTAAATATTCCTTGGGGGTGAAATATCCAAAAATCCTGTAACACGTGTTTCTTTATATTTAATCGAAAGCCCCAATACCAATTTTCATGAATGTAAACCGAAAAATAAAGAACTTTCATACAAACTTTCCTCCTATATTTCACCCCTTTGTGGGTCGAATTTTCAAAAATAGTAACACACGTACTTCTTCATATTTAACCGAAAGCCCAAATGCCAAGTTTCATGGCTACCTAAAACTTGAAAAATGAAGGACTTTCATACAAGCTTTCAACCGCCATTTTACCCCTTTGGGGGTGGAATTCCCAAAAACAGTACACACACGTACACACGTACCCACTACAGCCCATTAACGTCCCACTGCTGGGCACAGGCCTCCACTCTCATAGGAGAGAGGAAATTAGAGCTTTGACCCACCACGCTGCTCCAATGTGGGTTGGCGGGCTTTAACGACTATTATCATGTTAGTCATAATAACCGGGACCGACGGCTTAACGTGCTCTCCGAGGCACGGGGGTGATACACCGCCAACTTCCTAATTCCGGGCTAGTGCTGAGAATTTCTAGTCAGAAAAACCCAACACTTATTATGGCCCGACCCGGTACTCGAGCCCGGGACCTCGTCAGCCGCAGTCAAACATGCTAACCACTAGACCAACGAGGCAGTCATGTACACACACGTACTTCTTTATTTTTTACCAAAAGCTCAAACCCCAAGTTTCATGGATATAACTTGAAAGATGACGGACTTTCATACAAACTTTCACCCCTATTTCAACCCCTTAGGGGTGGAATTTTGAAAAATCCTTCCTTAGTGAGCGCCTACATCATAGAAGGAACCTACTGTCAAAATTTCAAGTTTCTAACCCCAGCGGTTTAGGCTGTGCGTTGATAGCCAGTCAGGACAAACGATTTTATATATATAGAATAGATAGAAAAAAGATTGACATCCTACCTACTTACTAATATAGATAGATTAGGTATGTATGCGCCCGATCATTCACAAACGCTGGGTACAGTGTTCTTCTATGTACCTATAGTACGCGCGCGAGTTGAATGCAGAGCTAATATTGTACGGTGACACACGATGCATTCAACTCGCGCGCATACTATACAATATGTCAAATGTAAAACTAAATGGTAAAGAACCCTTCGTGTCCGACTCGCACATGACAGGTTTTCATTGTGGTGTATTTTTAGGGTTCCGTACCCAAAGGGTAAAAACGGGACCCTATTACTAAGACTCCGCTGTCTGTCTGTCTGTCTGTCTGTCTGTCTGTCTGTCTCCAGGCTGTATCTCATAGACCGTGATAGCTAGAAAGCTGAAATTTTCACAAATGAAGTATTTCCGTTGCCGCTATAACAACAAATTATACTAAAAATTAAAAAAATATATATAGGTATATTAAGGGGGGTCCCCATACAATAAACGTGTTTTTTAATAATTTAAAACTTACTACATGTTTGTACGGAACCCTCGGTGCGCGAGTCCGACTCGCACTTGGCCGGTTTTTTTTTTATTTGGTGTATTTTTATGTGGTTTACCTACAATAAAAGTGTAATTTCATTCATTCTCATTCATACGATTCATGTGATACCTACTGCCCGCTGACAGACAGACGGACAGAGAGCGCAGGCTTAGTAATAGGGTCCCGGTGGCACACTCTGGGTACGGTACCCTAAAAAAGAATAATCGTAAAATATAAAAATAGAAAAGTCCGCCGGAGTGACCGCGGCACGGCCAGGGTTGCCAAATTTGGTTTTGAAATCTACCGAACAAGGACGAGACCGTGGATAGGAACAAACACAACTGATAATAATTATTTTACACAATACTAGCAGATGCCCGCGACTTCGTCCGCGTGAAATAAGTTTCTTAAATTCCCACGGGAACTCCCAAATTTTTCGGGTTAATATATAATTATATAGCCTATGACACTCACAAACTTTACCTCTTTATAATATTAGTATAGATTTATTTTATAAAATTACACATATTATGGCAGTAGGCATTAAAAGTTACAGGTATGCATAATTTAGGCTTCACCATGTCTACGCTTGATTTGAAATCAAAAATCACAAATGACTGACCTTCGCTCACGTTTCGACACGATTCGAAAGAAAGAAATGGAAAACGTCACGATCTGCGCGTGTACGAACCGGCAACGTCACTCAATATATTGCGGCATATCTTATACTTCATTATGTATGAAACTGAATAAACCGAACCACTCATACTTCGGCATTTTTGTTATACTTGCTAAAATACCGAACACCTGGCAACCCTGGGCGCACCACTGGCGACGACGCGCTAAGTAGGTAAGTTGGTAACTTAGCGCGTCGCTGCCAGCGTCGCCGAATCAGAGATCCCGCCCCGCGCCCCCGCGCCCCCGTGGCTCTCGTACACAATTCATATTTGCATTTTTCGATACAGTCCATTAGTAAATAATCAAAGCTGTCTCTAGGCATCCATACTAATATTATAAATGCGAAAGTGTGTCTGTCTGTCTGCCACGCTTTCACGGCCCATCTACTCAACCGATTTTGATGAAATTTCGTAAAAGGTTAGGTTGTATGTATTTGTAAGGACATAAGCTAGGTACCTACTTTTTACCCTGGAAAATTAAAGAGTTCCTGCGGTAATCAAAAAACCGTAATCCACGTGGACGAAATCGCGGGCATCATCTAGTACGGAAATAATTGAAAAACTTATCCGGGTCAGACACAGTTTTTCACATAAAATTGTATAATACACGCCATCTAAATACCTGTTTCATATATGAAAACCTAAAACCGTTTACCCATACCTACTTCTTTTTTGCGTTTCAAATATTATATAATAAACTAGATGATGCCCGCGACTTCGTCCGCGTGGTTTAAGTTTTTTGTTATTCCCGAGGGAACTACTTAATTTTCCGGGATAAAAAGTAGATTATGTCACTCTTCAGGTCTTCAACTATACCCATGCCAAAAATCACGTCGATCCGTTGCTCCGTTGAAGCGTGATTGAAGGACAAACCAACAAACCAACTGACTTTCGCATTTATAATACCTATTAGTATGATGATAAATGAAATCATACTAATATTATAAATGCGAAAGTCAGTTGGTTTGTTGGTTTGTCCTTCAATCACGCCGCAACGGAGCAACGGATCGACGTGATTTTTGGCATGGGTATAGTCGAAGACCTGGAGAGTGACATAATCTACTTTTTATCCCGGAAAATTAAGTAGTTCCCTCGGGAATAACAAAAAACTTAAACCACGCGGACGAAGTCGCGGGCATCAGCTAGTATGCTATAAAAGTTCTTATCTGTATGAAATAGAGCTGAAATTTTAAGAAACGGTCGAACGAAAACGTTTCTTACGAAAAGCATTCCACGCGGACAAAGTCACGGGCATTAGCTAGCGAGATATAATGACAAATAGTAATAATAATAACATGTGTATGTGTGAGTTTAGCAATACTTGTTCCCACAGAAAATCATATCATCATACTTCATATCATACTTCATACTAATATTATAATTGCGAAAGTCACTTTGTTGGTTTGTTGGTTTGTCTTTCAATCACGCCGCAACGGAGCAAGGGATCGACGTGATTTTTGGTATTGGTATAGTTGAGGACCTGGAGAGTGACATAGGCTACGTTTTATCCCGGAAAATTAAGGAGTTCCTGCGGGAACCAAAAAACCTCAATCCACGCGGACGAAGTCGCGGGCATCAGCTATTAATAATATTATAATTACTATGAATGTGAAAGGAATGTTTCAAGAATTGAACTTGAAGAGTTCAACCGATTTAGCTGATATTTGAAATATGAACACGACCAACTTCACGGGTGAACTCATGGTGGAGAACTCCTCAAATACTCATCGTAACTCCTTCGTGTTTGAGCTCATTGGATTTGTCTTATCGTGTAGGTACTAAAGACCAAGAATGTACTTGGCGTCCAGGGTATCATGATGGAATCGGGAGGTCGTCACAGGACCTCTTCAAATACTCATCTTAACTCCTTCGTGTTTGGGCTCATTGGATTTGTCTTGCCAAGTAGGTACTAAAGACCTAGAAAGTAGTTGGTGTCCAGGGTCTCATGATGGAATCGGGAGTTGGTCAGAGAAACTCGGTTGATTAAGTACTTTGGTTCAGAAATATTTATGAAACATTTCGTGAACCTCGATCTTTTACGAAAACTGGTTTAGAAATCTCGTAAAAATCGGTATACCTACCTACTTGCTTTGAAAAAAGAAAAAACTCGTCGAATTCAGGATCTCCTACTTTTTTGAAGTCGGTCAAAAATAGTTGTTAAATTGTATATAGCTTTTCCAAATAAATTTTGGTGTTGTAATTACTTTTATTTCGGTTCCAAATAAAAATATCAATTTTTTCCATCCGCAGTATACAAACACTGCACTCGCGAAATCGTAATAAAATTTTTGACAAAAAGTGATACACCCGTCCGTTCACGAGCGCGTTTCAGCGCAAACTGAGGCGAAAAATCAAGTCCTCGGATATTTTCCTTAGAAAAAGTATGAAAAAAATATGGTGAGACGCATAAATGACTACGTACTTCACTTGGACGCACAATGTGGCATAGTTTAGATAGAGGACTATATATGCCATAATTTTTTTATAAATTACTAATTAAAATATGCAGCGGATACATAAATGAGGGTTCCTGAACAGACCCCATTTTTCGTCATTTTAAGCGATTCATGCGTTCGATATTACGTATTTATGCAGAAAATTTGTATGGAGTGTGCATTTTTTATATGGTCAAACGAACGCTGAATACATGACCTTTAATTTGATACCATGATATCTCCACAGCTAGAATTCCTATTTCTTTAAAGTGTACCTGGAAAAGTATGAAATTTGTATAAGGCGCCTTAAAATAATTAATAATAATACTAAGAAACTTTTTGTTATTTATTTTACTTTATAAAGGTAAAATAACTTTGTAAAGTTATACTATTTAATTAAAAAGGTGTCGGCTCTGTGTTATTATATGCATGAAATGAAACACGATGAGACGAGATAGCGCTATAGAAAAAATATAGCTACATCTCGCTTACTCTGAAAGTAAGGAATAGACAATGATATGAGTATCATTCGTTCTTTGGCAAGAGTAAAACCATAATAGTTTTGTAGGGTCATGGTAGCTTTCTCAGTAAGATTAGAAAGAGATTGAAACAAGATGTGCCTGTATCATAATGGTTTTCTAAATGATGATAGTAACCCCCCTGAACTACGGCGATTCGCAGTTCACCCACGTTGGCAGGAGCTGGAATTCTGGACTTAACTTTTCTTTTCAGCAAGTCCCAAACGTGCTCTATTGGATTCATATCCGGTGATCTCGCCGGCCACTCCATAACAGTGATATTCATATCATTAAGATAAGCTTGAGTTACCCGAGCGGTATGCGGCCGAGCATTATCCTGCATAAAAACAAAATCGTCACCGATATATGGGGCAAACGGTACGACATTTTCTTCTAAAACTTCTCTGATATAGCGGTCTGCAGTCAGACTCCCTCTGTCAATCACTACCAAGTCTGTGCGAGCTCCCAAACAAATGCCCGCCCAAACCATTATTGATCCACCACCGTATGCAACTGTAGTTCCAAAATTTGTCTGAATGTATCGTTCTCCTTTGCGTCTGTATATTCTTTGCCTGCCGTCAATTTGATTTAAGAGAATTCTGCACTCATCACTAAACAATACCTTACTCCATTGGCCCGCGTTCCAAAGTCGATGTTCCTGAGCAAAAGTTAACCTGTTTCTACGATGATTTACCTCGAGCCTTGGAGCCTTGGCGGGCACAAATGAACCCAAACCAGCTTCTTCGAGCCTTCTTCGTACCGTACGCTCACTTACGGTTACACCCCGCACTGCTTCTAACTCATGTCGGGCTTGGACGGCCGTCAAACGGGGGTTCCTACGTACACGAAGCCGAATGAAACGATCATCCCTACTCGAAGTGCGTCTTTTTCTGCCTTGTCCTGCTCTTCTCACATAAGTACCGGTCTCCCTGAACCGTTGGATACTGCGATGGATCGTTGAAACTGGTCGACGAAGATCTCTGGATATCACTCTGTAGGTTTGACCATTTCTTCGCATTTCGAGTGCCCTGGCAATCTCCGTTGGGGCTAAGTCAGGCATAATTCAGTCATCAACTCCAGAAAGATACGCGATTAAAAAAAAACTAACAAAAAACAGTATTTCAATGAAATTTTAAATCAAACTCAGAAGGAAGAAATACTCGAAGTTCGCTCCAGATAAGGTGTATTTGAATAAAATTAAAACAATTGCATAAAATGTGATGTTCAGTTGTTTTCTTAATTTTTAATATTTTATATTAAATTTAATATTTCTTTTTAAATTAAATGACGTATAAACCAGCCAGCAACCTTATATGATACTGATATCAAACCTTTTTTTATGTTCCGCTAAATATGCCGGCGAGTGTATAATATGTAATACATATTAATGTCGCGAGATAATATTTACTCGTAGTTTTCATTGCATATTATAATTATTTATTGGTTTTTATAAGGTTTTCACCCATTTCGGCGTCAATGCCCTAGAAGCAACAATGTTTCATACTTAGATCATGGTGTATGATGGTGATAGCCTAGTGGTGAATACACCCAACGTCCAACTTTTCGAAGTCATGTGCGTTTTAATTAAATATCACTTGCTTCAAACAGTGAGGAAAACATCGTGCGGAAACCTGCACGCCCGAGAGTTCTTCAAAATGTCCTCGAAGATGTGTGCAGTCTGCCAATCCGCACTTGGCCAGCGTGATGCCGGCGATGCCGAGAGGAAACTCGTGCTTAGTAGTGAGCGGCATTGGGTTGATAAGAAAGAGCATATTAATAGTGGTAGGCTACAAGGTGACGTCAGTATTACCTATGGTGTCTAATACATATAGCTAACCCTCGCCGTCAAATTATTCAACGTGTATAGGGTCAATGTCACAAACGACCTTTATACCAGTGGATTTTATTAATTTAAAGAAACCGGCTTTTGATACCAACTTGAATTTCTATTCTCTTATATTTCTTGCACTTCAGTTTTTCACATTTTTCAATAGCTCGTGCCAACAGTATAGAAATATTATGTCAATGTCATATGTTGTTAAAATTAAAATAAATAAATCTTTGAGACAATATGCTGGCATTCATGGCTTTAGGTCACGGTCATTGAAGTGTATCACTGTCGCAAAATAACAAATCGAATAAGATGTCTTTCTCACATTGCCCTTTTAGGCGTTTCCGATGTGTAGATAGTTTCTTGGCTACAACACAGGTCAAGGTCATAATTTTTTGGTACAGCCAATTTATACCTTCGATACAATATACTTGTATATAATACGACTTGTAAGGTTTGGTTTAACAAACGTGTAAATAAGCCAGCTGCCATTAAGTAAGCCTGTTAAAATAGATTGAGTTTTAGTGTACGCGTGTAATCCCGTTGAGTTTTTATAGAGGCACTCGTTAGTATATACTTCTTTTAGCATTTAGGATCATTAGTCACATGATTTTTGATGTTCCCAGACACATAGAAACGAATTCCGAGACATGTTTTGCGACGCGCAGAAATAGAACTCAGCGGGTACTATGTGATCTCCCTGTGTGACGCCCGCCCATGCTTCCGTCCCACTCTGTCTTGCAACCTGGAAATATACCTTTCCTGTTCTTGCGCATTCGGTTCATTGTTTTAAAACGTTAGCTGTGCTGCCGGCGGACTGAAATAGGTCCGGGGCGTCCGAAACAGGCTGGTTCTTAATATCGAAAGCTACCACGAGGTCACTGCCGGCAAACTTTTAATGACTGGGCAAGGTGATTTGTGTTCTTAAAAAATACGAAATGTATTGAAAGATTTATAATTAATTAAGTACTTAATGAATTAATGGCTCAAGTTAATCAAACAGAAAGCCAAGGGCAATAAAGCAGTATAAATTCTCACAAGCTAGAGCTCCTGTTTTTGTTACTATAGTGACTTAATATATAAAAAAATATGCCAGGTCAAGTTTATTTGCATTGATTGTAGAATAAGTGAAAATTGTATAAGAAAGTCTACCTCGTAAGTGTATGAGCGGTTTAAGTAGCGCAGAGAGCGACCTACCCTCACATATTATAACTAATTATATCGCCGCTCAAGAATAGAGCAATAACACTCTCGACTTGTATTACATTCCGCAATAAGCTAATTGAAGATTGTTTCCATAACAGCAACCTCCCGGAGCTATATTTTGGCTTTCAGGAGGCCTTACTGAATTAGTTGATTGCTACTGCTTCTGTACAGAAATAGGTTGTTTGGTAAGCTTAACTTAATTTCCCGCAAATTGGTCGACGTGTACCTGCCTATTTTTTATTTTTTTTAAAGATCCTTTAAAAAAATTACATGCAAAATCCCGAGTTACTAGGATCGTACGTTTATATTATGCCACTCATACACGGTGTATAGTGTATTATTTTGAGGTTGAATTTAAAAAAATCCTTTCTTAGCGGACTACTACGTTATAATAGCTAACTACATGCCAATACTGACCGATTCGTCTATTGGGTTAAGCTGTGCGTTGATAGATCTGTCAGTCAGTCAATCAGTCATCTTTTTTTTAAATAAAATTTTATATTAACATTGAACATATTATCTGCTCCAGAATGTGAACACAGAGCCGTCATTACACAATCAAATTTAACACTCCAATAAACAATACCAGCTGTCAATATGGCAGACTCCTAAAGCCGTTCTTTGCAAGTCTATCTCACGTAAACGCTGTAACGTTTATTGTTTGTGTCTGTCACGCACATAATTAGAACAAATCTATTTTTATTTTCACTGTATTCGTCAATCCGATGTCTCGCCTTGTGACATAGATCGAAATATTATACAAGTTAGTATACACCATTAATATCTACGCTTCAACACTCCAAGCTCGGAGATACGACAATGCAGTGTTGCCAAACTTCGGTTTCTCCGAGAATTATAAGTATACGCTATGTAGCGATACGTAAGTTCCTTACGAAGCCCTTTGGCAGGCGTTTGTGCTTGTACAAATAAAACCAGATAACAAGACCCCCGTTAGTTCATTGCCTTACGCTTAGATAAACGTTTTGATGAAAGGGAGGAGGAAGCGAGGGGGATCTAACGCCTTGGTTGATGCAAAGTTGGCACGGTCTTACAAGTCTGCCTCGATTAATGCTATGTACACCAAGATTCGCTTACCGACCGTGCCCGTGATGTATACAATATACATATTGGTAAATGATCGTGGCTATTTATCATCGGCTATAGATCCCGTGCCAAACATACCAGTTATACTTTTGCATACGACTCGATCATGTGACGATAAACGTGGCGCGAAGTGAAAACAATGAGCTCAGTGGTATCGGTTAGGATATTACTAATTAGCTAGTTTTTTGGCAGTCTAGAAGAAAAATAAGTGTCATCAGTTACTTTTTTTCAGGCAGAATTCCAAAATCTAATATCGCTGGCGAATTGTGAAGTTTATACAAGGTATTTTTGTGGAATTGCCCCAATACAAAACACAATGTTGTATGAAGACTTGCCGTAAATATATTTTACCCACATATTTTGGTTGCGAGTTGCGATCTACCCTATTTTCAACAGAACACATTCGCTAGCTACTGGGCAGATAAATTCCCCATACACTTTTATAATACGATGACGTCTCTGCTATTCCGACGTTTTGCAGACGTCAATGCTGTCACAGTGACGTTAGAGGAGTTCCAGACGTACCTATACGCAATTCTTATGTTGACATCGTGTATAATAACTCTTATTGCAAAATATAAGGTGTTAAGGCTGTGACGTCATGCGTTATGCTGACGTTTTTAGAACGTCTGGCTGAATTTATAGTATTATTAGAACGGTATTTGTGTACTCTGTTTGTTTCGGTGCCTTTGGTAATTATTTTGCGCGGTCTGAATTTATTGAATTCTTTTGAATAGTTTTGTTCTGTTGGTATTTGGTAATAGTTTTTAACTACATCTTAACCTTTAGTGAAAATGCTGTTACCTTGTAAATTAAATGCAACTTCAATATAAACCAAATATTTTAGAATAAATTAGTAGTTACAGTGGATTTAAGAATAATACGGAGCATAAATAATTCTTGTAGCCAACCCTCTATATTTTTAAGTTTGTTGTTTAATTGTATTATGTCTTACATAAATTAACACGGTGCACAGAAAAACCGACTGTGGTTTTTTGTGGCACTGTTTGTAACACAATTTTAAGGTTTTTTTTTTAATTAATAATAATAATATGGAAGCAAGAAGATCATTCAATAAAATCGACGATTGAAATATCTAATTCTTAAAAGGCAAAGGTATACCTGTCCCACCAAACTAATAGTCGTCATATTTTGCAAGAAGATCCCTATCCGTTTCAAAATCTTAAGATCAATAAAAATATTAATAACATATAAACAAATGACAATAAAACAGGCGTATAAGTATATCTTTGAATAGGCTCGTATAAGAAACTTTTATAAGAAATCACTAATCAACCCTTACGGCACCGTACGGCATTAATTGAAGAAATGAGATTAATTTATCCTGGGGCTAAATAGATTCGTAAAAGCTTTGATATGTTTGAGCCGTAATGTAATGATTAGTTCGGGGCATACTACCATAGCTTAAAGCCGTATTGTTTCAATATTATTGGCGTTCGTGTTTTAGAATGTTATTATAATTCTTATTTTAGGGACGTCAATTTACGTGGCATGTAAACTGTCATTTTGAATAACTATAAAATGAATTACTTGAATACTGCTTCAGGGCATGGTAATAACCCCACAGGATTTTCTCCCTGTTATTTTATTTCGACTCTCGAAACTAACTTGGTTGGTATTGTTTTAGATAATTTATAGTCAAATAACTTCGTAGAGTTAACATTGTATTGAATTGTGTGTTATATTAAATGTTCTGTGGACGTCAAAACCCGTTCAAAACAGTTCTTCTTTTAAATTTAACTACATTATTTACCATTTCATTATTGAAATCCTCCGCATTTACAATTCCGGTTGTCCTCCGTCCAACGCTTACAGAACCTCGCGTTCCCCGTGTCCCGGGCATTCTACCGGTATACATATTGAAACAATCCAGGGCCGTTTGTTTTATTTCACCGCCCGCTTTCATTAAAGCGCAGTGCCGCTCGGGAAGCAATTTAATTTCGTATATCCCGGACACTTTATGCTTTTGGAATTTTTCGGTAAAAGAATAGGTACTATACTAGAAGGTTTCTGTTGATACAAAATTCTGCAGTGGACGGTTTAAACATGGTCTTGTTATAGAGAATTGTTACTCTGCAACAATGGTGACACAAAGGTAGCTTCTCTCTACGATTAAAAAATGTGAAAGTGTGTTTGCTTATATGTTTGTGACACTGGCCGGTTTCTGAATTGAGAATTTCATGTTGAGTCTGTCTCAAAGACTACTTAAGGACTAAATAAGTAAATTTTTGTTTCTGAATTGATATATTGGCAAAAACAGCAAGTCCCAACTCTCAAACCTTACACAATATCAATTCAGAAACAAAAATGTGCTTAATTAGTCCTTAAGTAGTCTTTGAGACAGACTCAACATGAAATTCTCAATTCAGAAACCGGTCGTGTGTTTGTTTATTCACTGATCTTATAAGAATTATAAATGGTCCATCAGGACTTAAGGCACAGATTGATTCGCATATTACATTGATGTTAATAAAGAAAGGGCAAAACTTTTGTCACCTCTCCACTTAGCATTTAATATGAGTCAACGCGTCAGCATGAATAGAAAATTAAAGTTGTAATTTCACGTTGTTACTAGAAATCTGATCAGTCATCTACCATTACATAAGAAACGTTGGCAGCTATAAACATTATCTTCGGCAGATGCTTGTTACATTTTCCGAGGCCTCCTAACGTCCGCTAAAACACAAGGACGTATCGAGTGACAGAAAGTGATCGATGATTTACGAGAACGAAGTGTTCCCCCAAGATTTATTGTATCCAAGGCAGGATAAAAACGAATAACATTCCTAAAACACACTTTACTAGAGCTCTGTTTAAATTATAATGGTCGGTTAAATAAAAGCTGCATTAATTATTTTTTAACTAGATGATGCCCGCCACTTCGTCCGTGTGGATTGAGTTTTTTAGATTCCCGCGGGAACTCTCCAAGGAGGCTCCGAACTTACAAGTGTAAAATAATTTTGTAATGAGAAATAAACTATTTTTATTTTTTTATTTTATTTTTATTTTATTTTAACTCTTAAATTTTCCGGGATAAAAAGTAGCCTATTTCCTTCCCCGGGATACAAACTATCCCTATACCAAATTTATAGATGGGCCATGAAAGCGTAGCAGACAGACAGACAGACATACTGTCGCATTTATAATATTAGTATGGATAATTGTTACAATTTCTATTGTTATCGTTACGTGATTGGCTGAATTTATAGTATTTTTGTATTCTGAGGTATTTTTTAACTGCCATACCTCTGTCAGGTTAGCCCGCCACCATCTTAGACTGCATCATCACATACCAGGTGCAGTCAAGGGTTAACTTGTAGCAAAATAAAAATAAATTGATATGGAAATTGATTTTCGAACTTATGTCTGGGCTCTATGGGTATCTACTTTAGGATTTATATAGTTGTAAACATCATCCTCTGACTAATTACAATTGTCAACAATGATTGTTTTTGTTCAATGTAAATATGGTTTATTTGTCCCCAACATGAAACTATGCATATTGAAACAATCCAGTAAGCATAATATTATTCGGTCTGTTTGACCGCCGGATTCCGTAATTGTACGGTTCTCGGTCGGATAACAGCTTCATTTAGTGTTTGTGTTTACTGTAGCTCTACCGCTTTAGTAATAAAACAATAAAGCTAAACTAAACAGCTTTCCATGAGAAATTTTAGTGTTAAATGTGTTAAATGATAATATAACTATTTGATTTTGGTTTTCCTTATTTTATTTATCTGGTGCCATACTACTGACCATCGCTTTAAGTCGTATTGTTTTCAACCGACTTCAAAAAAAGGAGGAGGTTCTCAATTCGACTATGTTTATTTTATTTTTTTATGTTTGTTACCTCAGAACTTTTGACTGGGTGGACCGATTTGGATGATTCTTTTTTTATTTGAAAGGGCATACTTCCCATGTGGTCCCATATAAAAATATGGGACATATTTTTAAATATCAACAATAAAATAAGTACTTTGTATAGCGTGTGCTTGTTGTTGTAAAGTTGGCGCGGGAGTTTGAAGTCGGTTGTTTCAAAAGAATTTTTTATATTAAATTAGGTATAATATTGTTGACTTTCTTGCTTTAGAATTATTATGATCCTTAGTTTAGTGACATCAAGGTACGTGACATAAAACTGTAATTTTGAAATAATACTGCTTTAGATAAGCGATGGTAGTAACCCCCCAGTGCTCTGAACTATTACTATAGCATACGTAGCTTTAGTTTGAAGATACCGTAATTAATTAACGCCATCAGCCATACTATCCATACTTAATATTATAAATGCGAAAGTGTGTCTGTCTGTCTGTCTGCTACGCTTTCACGGCCCAACTACTCAACCGATTTTGATGAAATTTGGTACAGAGATAGGTTACGTCCCGGGGAAGGACATTGGCTACATTTTATCCCGGAAAATTGAAGAGTTCCCGCGGGAATCAAAAAAATGTATCTGTTCAACCGATTTTGATGAAATTTGGTACAGGGAGAGGTTGTACCCCGGGGAAGGACATAGGTGGCTTTTTATCCCGGAAAACTGAAGAGTTCCCGCGGGAATAAAAAAAACAATCCACGCGGACGAAGTCGCGAGTATCATCTAGTAACGTTATAAATGCGAAAGTTTTGGATGGATGTTTGTAACTCAATCATGCAAAAACGGCTGAATGGATCTGGATGAAATGCACATTGGCACAAAGATAGATTATATTCTGGAATAACAACATATGCTACCGGAAAATTTTTATTCCGGAAAATTAAAGAGCTCCCGCGGGAACAAAAAGATCTCAATCCACGCGGACGAAGTCGCGGGCATCATTTAGTTATCCATAATGCTAACAATTCCGATTGTGACCGAATTTCATAAAGCTCATGTTTTCTGAACACAGTAAACAGTGTATTCAAAGTTAACACGTGTGTACGAATGTGTTATTTAACCACTGGCTTTCATTAATGACGTACTGCATGCCGCCCGGAAAAGCAATTTCATTTCGGATCTGCGTGCGTGCATGCCGGTGATTTTGTTTGTGACGTCATCACACCTGGGGCGTGAGGAACGGGCTAAGTTGGAACTGTTTTTTTTTTTATTAACTACAAGTTAGCCCTTGACTGCGATCTCATCTGATGGTAAGTGATGATGCAGTCTAAGACTGTTGCGGGCTAACCGGGTATGGCAATTACTTATATTAAACCTATACCCCTACTCGGTTTCTACTCGGCAACGTACCGGAACGCTAAATCGCTTGGCGGCACGTCTTTGCCGGTAGGGTGGTAACTAGCCACGGCCGAAGCCTCCCACCAGGCCAGACCAGAGAAAATTCAGAAATTATAAATTCAACAAATTGACCCTGCCAGGGATTGAACCCGGGACCTCCCACGTTAAGACAACAGCGCTCAACACTGCGTCAGGGAGGTCGTGTTGCTTGTTCTAGTATCACTAGATAGCTGCCATTAGCAGAATCTAATTAATAATTTGTTTCAGTGCCTCTACCTCAATAAGTCGTCTTTCTCTCCTGTTCCTTAAACTTAAAACCTTTCAAAGGACCTATACTAAACGATGCTAAAAAAACTCTCGTGTACAGTTTTGGTTAAATCAATTTGATTAACGAGCTATTTGTTGAAAACTTCTATTCAACCTTTTTTCTTGATTAGTTCTATTTGGGACCTTTTCAAACAAAGAATAAGCCTATATCATCTAAACTTTCCTTTAGGGCGGCTACCTAAAGAAAAGGTTGCGCAATAAAAGAGCCCCCTCCCATACTATTGCTGTAATAATTTTACAGAATTAGGAACAAACATAAGCTATATATGTCACCGTAAGGTTGTAATCTAACGCTTTTTTTTTCGATAGATTGTAAACAGTCGAAAGATTGTGAACCGTTCAATGTTTTAAGTGTCAATTTTTGAAATATTCATTGTATTTACGTTTTCTTGTCTCTTTCTTGTAGGTTAGGTTAGGGTTCGACATAAATAATCAACTAGTGGCACGTGGCACTTAGGTTCTACTGGGTTAATAAACCTAACAGATTACAATCTACCGAAAAATAATCCGTTATATTGTAATCATTCGACAGTTTACAATTTCGCGAGTTAGATTATAATCTAACGGTTTTTACTATCTTACGGTGACATATGTATGCATTTCTAATGCAAAGTTAAAATTCTTTTTGTTACTATTTGTTATTTCACTATAGTTCTTTTTGAGTGGGTATTGTGATGAAAGCTATGGTGGTGAGGGACGAGTTGCCCAGATGTGACAACGCATATCAGCCGGTTGCGAATGTTAAGCAACGTTGATCCAAGTCGGTAACTGGATGGGTGACCGAATTTGGAGGTTCTAATTTGGCCTTTTCGTTTCCTCCGTGTCTCGGAGAGCACGTTATACCGTCGGTCCTGGTTATTATCACTAACATCTGATAATAATCGTTACAAGAACCTAAGAGTTTAAATACTGTTAGTCGAGGCGAGGATGGACGTGGGAACCCACCGCATTATTATCCCAAGAAAACTTCTACCATTATTTGATTAATGGAAAGGGGTCACGACCCTCAGTAATGAGGAATACAACGCAGAGAGAGAGAGAGAGTGGTGAAAGCTATTTCGTAGCGTTCACGTTAGTACGGATTAATTTCATCCATACTATAATATTATAAATGCGAAAGTGTCTGTCTGTCTGTCTACTACGCTTTCACGGCCCAACTACTCAACCGATTTTGATGAAATTTGGTACAGAGATAGGTTACATCCCGGGGAAGGACATAGGCTACCCTGGGATTTTTATCCCGGAAAATTGAAGAGTTCCCGCGGGATACAAAAAACACCAATCCACGCGGACGAAGTCGCGGGCATCATCTAGTAGGAAATTTAGAGGATTTGCCGACTATACGCTGCCAAGATACCATAAGCCAACGTCCTTCGAAATTACTTCCATGTGTTCGTTATTGATAACATAAAACTATGATGATTTATCGATCTGATAAATCATTGAATAATAAAGATTATTGCTTTCGAAGTATTTGACGATTGACGTATTTTTATCGGTTTTAAAATTACTAAGCGTGAATTCATAATTTGTTATCGGTTTAATTATATTGGTGAAGTTAATTCATGATATTCTAAAAATATTTATTAGTAAATTAGCCAGTAGGTACATGATATGACCTGCGTAAAGTTAAATCTATACTTTATCTAAATTCTACATTATATATCATAAATGCGAAAGTTTGGATGGATGTATGTATGTATGGATGTATGGATGTTTGTTACTCAATCACGCCAGAACGGCTGAACGGATTTGCATGAAATTTGGCACAGGGATTATCTGCATCTGGATTAGCACATAGTCTACTTCATTGATTTTCAAAGTGGGGGGCGCGCCCCACTAGGGAGGCGCGAAGACATGCCCAGGGCGGCGCGGTCGCCCGCGCATAGCATAGCTACCGATGCATTACAAGAGCAAGATTTGGAAATCAAAAAAGATTCTGCTGCCCAATATGATTTTGAGAAAATGGATAAGGCACAATTTTGGGTTAAATATCTCAGAGTTTATCCCAGCACAGCAGAGCAAGCACTAAAATTGTTTTTACCATTTTCAAGCACTTATTTATGCGAAACAGCATTTTCAGCAGTTGTAGCAATAAAAACAAAGTACAGAAGCAAACTAGATATTGCTAGTGATCTACGTTGTGCACTGTCTTCTATTGAACCCAGAATTGGAAATCTTGTTAAAAACATGCAAGCTCATCCATCACATTGACTCTTCTTACTCGTATAACAAGTGTGTGAAAGCAATTTTTTTTTTATAATAAAAAATCTGAAAATGTATTTTTGAACTTAATTACCCTTATTTTATTTTTCAACTTGTTACATGGTGAGCCCGCTTGCTGCTACTTGCTGGGCCCTGGGCCGAGGTGAGGCGTGGGTATATTCATTTTATGCAGTAGGGAGGCGTGATACATATAAGTTTGGGAACCCCTGGTCTACTTTTTATCCCGGAAAATTCGGAGTTTCCGCGGGAACCAAAAAACCTCAATCCACCGCGGGCGTCAGCTAGTCATTCTATAAAACTAATATATTTCGACAAGATGGGAGTTTTTAAATGAACTGTCTTTAGTTATGAAATATAAGTCATAATATTTCTTCACTAAACCCATATTTCTATACTCTATCCATATTATTCTTGTGTAAGATTAAAGATGTATATTTTGGTTGCCGACCTAAAGCTTCCGCAATCTGAAACTTCCTTGAGGGATATTGAACTTAAGCTCCTTTGCGGTAGGGTGTAAGTTTAAATGTGGGCCCTATATCCGTATTGATTGCCATTTCCATTTATCAGGTTACAGTCAATTTCATTTCGAATATATTCGTCCCTTTCTTTGAATTCCTCTGCATAAATTCATTACTTATCTTAGAATATTTTGATCCACAAACCAAGGCCTTTAGGAAACGATCATTTGAGTATACTATACTTTAGTATATTATACTTAATTAATATTCCTCTTTAATCCATACTAATATTATAAATGCGAGTTGTCTGTCTGTCTGCTACGCTTTCACGGCCCATCTGTTCAACCGATTTTGATGAAATTTGGTACAGAGATACGTTGTATCCCAGGAAAGGACATACTTAGGTATTTTTTATCCCGGAAAATTAAAGAGTTCCCGCGGGAATAAAAAAAACTTAATCCACGCGGACGAAGTCGCATCTACTGTTGAATAAAGGTTTATTATATTTGTAGGTAGTTATGTTATAGAGTAACTTGTTATATCATTCGTAACTTATACTTAGTCACAATTTTAGTTACATTATACATTCGCATCTATAGCTTCTCCGCAAACGGGTAGGTACCCTCTTTGACCAGGGTAAAGTTCTAAACCAAATTAAACGCCGCAACAGTGAAATTGGCTAATTCACTACACTAGACTGTTCCCAAGAGCTTGCCTGCAAATGGACAGCTTAACGAGCTTCCAAAAAAAAACATAAGCCAATATGACGGATAGAATCGCTGTTACCGTTAATTGCTTTCGGCGTTTTCATGTGACCCTCGGGAATATGACATTTCAGATACAACTGTTTTTTTTTTTTCAATCTTTATTTATTTAACAGGGCTTCTAAACTATATGTATATGACAGTCCTATCGTACCTTTTCCATTATTTTAACTATTCTACATACTTATTTTGCTACTTAAGTATAATAAGTAACTACTACTATTCTACTACATACAAATTCTAATTCTTTAACTATCTATCCTATTTTTAACACTTTTAATATAAAAGTCAAATAGGATTTTAGCTGAAACGGAATCCGGTTCAGATATAAAACCATTTCCAACCAATATTTTTTTTTTTAATTCAATAATGACAGAGCTTGTTCCCTCAGACTGTAGATACTACTGTGAATTGCCAACTTTCAAAAGTTTTCGTTTTCTACGTTGTCAGTTTTGTATAGTGGTGGCACTTAATTTCTTTTAAGAGATTCAGGCTTGTTTCTATTCTAATACATATTATAAATGCGAAAGTTTGGATGGGATGGATAGATGAATGTTTGACTCAATCACGGTAGAACGGCTGAACGGATCTGGATGAAATTTGGCACAGTGATAGATTATAGTCTGGAATAACACACAGGCTTATTTATTTTTTATCCCGGAAAATTAAAGAGTTCCCGCGGGAACCAAAAGATCTTGATCCACGCAAACGAAGTCGTGGGCATCAGCTAATAGTTTTATATTTTACTAGCGGACACCCGCGACTTCGTTCGCGTGACATAAGTTTTTTAATTCCCATAGCCATTCCTTAATTTTCCAGGATAAATAGAACCTATGAAAACAAACACGTCGATCCGTTGCTCTGTTACGGCGTGATTTAAGGAGTATTTAACTTCCTTTGGGAAAGAATTTATAAAAACTGTTTATTATGTATTTCATAATTTAAACCGGTAGCAAATATCAAGTTTCATGGCTCTAACTTGAAAAACATTTACACCAACTTACAACCCCTATTTTACCCGTTTGGGGGGTAGAATTTTGAAAAACTGTTACACACGTACCTACTTCTTTATATTATACCGAAAGCCAAAATACCTAGTTTCGTTGTTATAACTTGAAAAATATCTTGATAAATGAAGGACATTCATCCCTTATTTCACCCCTTTGGGGGTCGAATTTACAAAAATGGTGAAACACGTAATTCTGAATATCTAACTGAAAGCCCAAATGCTAAGTTTCATGGCTATAACTTGAGAAATGAAGGACTTTCATACAATCTTTCAACCCCTATTTTACCCCTTTGGGGGTGGAATTTTGAATAACTGTGCCACACGTACTTCTTTATTTTTTACCTTAAGCCAAAATACCAAGTTTCGTTGATACGACTTGAGAAATATCTTGAGAAATTAAGCACTTTCATATAAACTTTCATCCCCTATTTCACCCCTTTGGAGGTAGATTTTTCAAAAATGGTGAAACTCGTACTTCTGTATATCTAACTGAAAGCCCAAATGCTAAGTTTCATGGCTGTAACTTGAGAAATGAAGGACTTTTATATAAACTTTCAACCCCTATTTTACCCCTTTGGGGGTGGAATTTTGAAAAACTGTGCCACACGTACTTCTTTATTACCTAAAGCCAAAATACCAAGTTTCGTAGATACAACTTGAGAAATATCTTGAGAAATGAAGGCTTTTCATATGAACTTACCTCCCCCATTTCACCCCTTCGGGGGTAGAATTTTCAAAAACTGTGAATTACGTATTTCTTTATTTTTTACCGACAGTGCATATACCAAGTTTCATGGATATAACTTGAGAAATGACGAACTTTCATACAAACTTTCAACCCCTATTTCACCCCCTTAGGGGTGGAATTTTGAAAAATCCGTCCTTAGTGAGCGCCTACGTCACAAAAGGAAGCCACTATCAAAATTTCAAGTCTCTAACCCTAGCGGTTTAGGCTGTGCGTTGATATACATATAAGTCAGTCAGTCAGTCAGTCAGGACTTTGAATTTTATATAATATAGATTAGTTACTTTAATTTTAATATATATGAGCATTATATTCAAATCAATTTAGTTTTACTGTACAATTTTTTTTTCAATATAGACACACAGGGTAATTTTAGTACATGATTAAGAGCCTAGGTAGCATTATATTTATTCATTTTGGTAGCTAGCTTACTACGTAGTACGTATAGGTACTAAAAATAGCAAGGTTTAAGTGTTGCTACGGCACTCCACATTTCAGCTCTGGTTACATTTTTCATATTAAAATCCAAAGCTTTCAAAACTGCGCTTTTTAGGGTTCCGTAGCCAAATTTGGCAAAAACGGAACCCTTATAGATTCGTCATGTCTGTCTGTCTGTCTGTCTGTCTGTCTGTCTGTCTGTCTGTCCGTCCGTATGTCACAGCCACTTTTTTCCGAAACTATAAGAACTATACTGTTGAAACTTGGTAAGTAGATGTATTCTGTGAACCACATTAAGATTTTCTTACAAAAATAGAAAAAAAACAATAAATTTTGGGGGTTCCCCATACTTAGAACTGAAACTCAAATTTTTTTTTAATCTAATCCATACGTGTGGGGTATCTATGGATAGGTCTTCAAAAATGATATTGAGGTTTGTAATATCATTTTTTTCTAAACTGAATAGTTCGCGCGAGAGACACTTCCAAAGTGGTAAAATGTGTGTCCCCCCCCCCTGTAACTTCTAAAATAAGAGAATGATAAAACTAAAAAAAATATATGATGTACATTACCGTGCAAACTTCCACCGAAAATTGGTTTGAACGAGATCTAGTAAGTAGTTTTTTTAATAATTTAAAACTTACTACATGTTTGTACGGAACCCTCGGTGCGCGAGTCCGACTCGCACTTGGCCGGTTTTTCTTTTAAATATACATTGCTATGTTGAAATAAAAATGAATATTAGTTATTCGGAGAAGATATTTTTAAGCCTTGCATCGTTGACTAAATGAAACCTTTCAAGTTCTTCGTGAAATATTGTTCGCTTTTAGCCATTATTACACGATTCAGTGTTTTAAAAATATCTCCATTGTGCTTTCTAAGAATTCTGGTGCATTTCGTACGGCGAATGTTTCTCAAGGATGAATTGACTTAGTAGTTAGTATTGCCAGTCTATTGTTTAGGGTACCTCAGTTAAAACTTACTGTTGTCAGCATATTATATTAATGTTTTATAACCTTTACTGTCTTTCAATATATACTTACTGCGCAAGCAATTGCATTAGAAATAGGACTTTTGCTAACACATCGTTTAATAGAGTTTCAAAATTTCGAATATCCTGTCAATAAAGTCCATGATCTAAAAGCATCAACCGCATGTTTAAAATAAATTTGTGTGAAACGAGACAATGAATTAAAAGTACTTATCAAATTTATAACAATAACAAACTAATATTATAAATGCGAAAGTCACTTTGTTTGTTGGTTTGTTGGTTTGTTGGTTTGTCCTTCAATCACGCCGCAACGGAGCAACGGATTGACGTGATTTTTGGCATGGGTATAGTTGAGGACCTGGAGAGTGACATAGGCTACTTTTTATCCCGGAAAATTAAGTAGTTCCCGCGGGAATAACAAAAAACTTAAACCACACGGATGAAGTCGCGGGCATCAGCTAGTAACAAATAAACCTTTAACAGTTTTTACAAATAAATACTAATTTTATTAGTCTTTATGTTGTATCTGAAATCTGGACAGTATTTATATCTCCTCGGTCGTAAATGCAACTGACGACTTTCCTTTTCACCGACTTTAATGATGTTTGGCCTGTCAAATTGATACTGTTCGTTTGGCCCCCAACTCATTCCGTTGGGAATTTACTCGTTCAAATATCTTTGTTCCTTTTTATATTTCTTTGTACTTCGTGCAAGGTATTTTTAATTTTCAAAGTATTTTGCAGATTGTTCTTGGATTTTCATCTTTGTTTCCTGTCGTTTAATTCAAGTCTGTCGTGTCGTGGTGCATTTTCAGAATGTTAATTAAAAACAACGCAAGTCATGCTTTAACTGAAACATTACTTAATTTTAGAAATCAGTAAATTTTATTATAGTTTTTTTAAATATGTGACAAGTTCTTTCGAGCTAAGAATTTTATATAAGTATATTTGTGGTAGTATATGACAGTTAGTCGTCTTCGTCGTCCTCGATCGAAAGACGTCCACTCACTCTCAACTGCTCGACATATGTCTCTTGCAAGGATTTCTGAATGCCGCTGTCTTGCGCGCCGCCTATATCCAGCGACTCCCTGCGACTCGTTTGATGTAGTCCATCCACCGAGCCAACGCTGCACTTCCAGTGGTAATTCGTATACTATAATAGCTTAAAGTTTTTGAGTTTGTGGCGTTGTAGGGGGTAATCTCTGAATCTACAGAACCGATTTTGAAAATTCTGGTACCACTAGAAAGGTACATTATTTGTGTCATAGGCTATATATGAACCCGAAAAATTAGGGAGTTCCCGTGGGAATTTAAAAAAAACTTATTTCACGCATAAAAAACTTATTAAACGCACGGGTATCTGCTTGTATGTTATATTTTAAGAAGTGTCTTGCACATGCATAACTACTTACATTTTTACATTGTTTTTTTCACGTCGTAAATATAATTTTTTGATGATGTTTGGTCTTTTAAATTAATGTTATTCTTTTGGCTTTTAAATCTCTTTGTACCTACCTTTTACCAAGCTCTTATACTTCCGTGAAAAGAGATATTTTTAAGTTTTATTGTTCTTGTCCTTGTCGTTTTCACGTACCTAAGTTCAATTTATAGAGCTAGAGCTGTATTACTCCTTAATGGGCTGTATTCGTCGGTCGTCATAAACTTGTAGGTCGATTTATGTTGCTTTTAGTAACTGTATCTTCATGAACAAAATAAATATTGATCAAGAGTGTAGCTTACCTAATCAGTACAATAAGTATCTAATTAGCCAATAACGTTATTGTTAGCAATTGTACTCGTATTTGAGTTACGTTCTTATTGTTATTCACTTTGGTATGTTGTTGTTATTATTCTAAGTTCAAGCTTTCATTATTGTTTCCCATTTCTATTTACGTTTTCGGGTCAACATAAAGGTCGGTATCGAAACAAAAAAAATACTTAAACAATTATTTGAAAATATGAAACCATCATGGCGCAGTAAATCAGTTGAACATTTCTTTGAAACCGATTTAAATTATCGATCTTGATGCAAACAATAAACAAACCATACTACCATTATCAGTTATCACGTAGGAAATAAAATGATAAATGATGCAGAAAAAGACAACATTGGAAGAAGTTCTGTTAACGAAGGTGGAATTATTTAGTCCGCAAAGGGAAGGTTTCGGAATCGATTTCCTCGAAATGTGTTAGTATACGAATATCTAGAGCATAGGAGGTCGATCTTTACGACCCGATATAAAATGCCGAGGAACGAGCAAAATACTTACCTTAGGCAAACAATAATTATTATTGCACGATTGCGGCTAGTTCATAGTTATATCAATAGGCTAGCATCATAGTTATATCTAATATAATCTTATATAATAAGATTAATAATCCCTGATTCGAAGACTTCTTACTTTAAAAAACTTTCTTTTAAAAAAGTTATGTGGTGTGCGGTCGCCATTGGGTCCTTAGTCTTACGATTTACATACATACTTATTGCCGATAGAAAAATCCAAGGCTATCAAATTACACACAATGTTACCTTTAACACTCAAGGTTAGCTAGTCGTTACCGGGGCACGTAAGATCGGTATTTTTTTAATTACATTTTGCTTTTAGCAAAGTGTCACAAATGTAATTAATGGCGTTCGCTTTCGGAACTAACTAAACGGAATTACGTTTTATTGTGCCATTAGGGTAACATGATCGAATCTCTTTAATTACTGTATGTTTTAATTAATAATACGAGTAGGGTTGGGTGGTTAGGTGTTCGATCCTTGCGCATTCAAATCTAACTTTTCTGATGTGCTTGTTAAGCAATTTAATACGAGTATCACTTGCTGTAACGGTCAAGGAAAATATCTTAAGGCAACCTGCATTCGCGTAATTACTTCATTATGTTTTGAACGGTGTGTTAAGTCTGCCAATCCACACTTGGCCAGCGTGGTGGACTATGGCCAAACCCATCTCATTCTGAGAGAAGAGTCGTGCTGAGTATTGGGCGCGTGATAGGATGGAATATGATGGTTTCATTGTCATAATTTTTCCCTTAGTATCTCCATATTTTCTATAAAGTATTTTCATTATTTACTGCTCAGGAATCTCAAAATTATATCCCAATTCTCTACATTGTTAAGATATTTTCCATATCATATTTTCACCATTATGTTCTCCAGAATTTTATACCTCCTTTCTACTTTACCCTTTTCCACAAGCACATAGCGTCAATCGGTATTCTGTACTCTTGCATAATCGACGTTCCATAAATACGTATGGAGCGTTTCGCTTCCTCATTCCTTTATTCATAAAGCTTCCACGTCTCAGTATTACAGTATTAGAATCTTCTTCCGGCACTTTAAATATTCACCTACCTCCTTAAACATTTGATACCCTTTCAAGATTTTCTGTGAAGGTACTAACGCAAATAAATATTCTGTGACATTATTTTTAAACTTATTTCATTGTATGTTCTAGCCAAGCTAGCTATGCTTTGTCTCATCTCTCACGTTCAGTTTCCGTCTCAGGCATCGGTATCTCAACCTCGTATGTTGGTACTTACCTTTCTTTATAGCAATATATTTTTTGTAGTTTATTTATTTAAATAGTTACTTAATTAAGACAGATTTTTGTATTAAAAGAGATTAAATGCTTTCGTGAAAATAGATCATTCTATTAGATTGACCTCATCGTCAACAAGTGACAACTAATTCGTTGAACATGTACCTAACGTGGACGCGAATTTAATTGAGAGTTAGTTATCACCATCCGCTGACGTCAAACCCATAATTGTTCATATCCCGTTAACTCGATTCATTATTTTACTCGTTTTTTAGAGTTCCATTCAAATGGTATAAAAGAAAATGAATTTCTCTTAATGCATGTGATGTTACGAAATTATAATAATCATTATTTTATTATCGAAGTGTTCTTCTTGTTTCTTATTCATAATCATGATTGATGATTAATACTTTTAATTCTGTTTAAATCAGCCGATTTGGTGTTGGTAGTATAATGTTTACAAATACTTGTCCCGTCTGATTTATCAACACCCGGCCTTCCTTACTCGGTTACTTTGAATGAATGATATACCTCTACCGGCAAAGACGTGCCGCCAAATGATTAAGCGTTCCGGTACGATGACTGTATGAAACCGATTAGGGGTATGGGTTTT
Source organism: Erebia epiphron (assembly GCA_963932025.1). Classification (NCBI taxonomy): domain Eukaryota; kingdom Metazoa; phylum Arthropoda; class Insecta; order Lepidoptera; family Nymphalidae; genus Erebia; species Erebia epiphron. The sequence continues at coordinate 26,873,271 of OZ009947.1, read as the reverse complement.
AAATAACTGCCATACCCCTAACAGGTTAGCCCGCTACCATCTTAGACTGCATCATCACTTATCATCAGGTTATATCGCAGTCAAGGGCTTGCGATTACGATTTCCTTACACACTCGGGGGGCATATTTGATATTGCTGTCCTTCGCTGGCTCGCCTTGGCATCCGCGAAAACCTGACATGTATCTGACATGGCTATCAAAAATATTCTGTCCCTGAGCCTGACCTCGTATCACACACTTTTAAAATAAAAACACATTTTCATTTTTCATATCACTGAGTAGGGCGTTTATTAATATGGGTCATTGTGTCCATTTTGGTCCGGTGCCAAGAATTTATTATTTTCCGCCTTTTGAATAATCTCCCTTTACCGTGTTAGAACTTTAAAGTATTGTATGCCTATTTTGGTCTGTGGAGAACAGCTCTGAATTGTTGATAAGGGAGAGGTAGCAGATAATACGATCAATACTCAATATATTTATGTTTATAACTGTATAGTTTATTTTTAGAAAAAAGAAATGAAAATATAAGAGACTAGCTGATATATAGGTTTAGTTTAGTTAGATACCGCGGGAACTCTTTAATTTTAAAATAAATAATAATAAAAATTAGCCTATGTGCTATTTCAGACTACAATCTATCTCTGTACCAAATTTCATCCAAATCCGTTCAGCCGTTGTGACGTGATTGAGTAACAAACATCCATCCATCCATACATCCATCCAAACTTTCGCATTTATAATATTAGCATAGACTACTGATGTTAATAGCTTATTTTGAAAACCCCTCTGGTTTCCCCTTTGTTTTATACTCTTTGGCTAAACTTGATAAAGTTACGAACATCCTTTTAATGAGCAAAGTACAAAATTAATGGGTAAAACTCTGATCTCATCGGAGGGGAACGAAAGAGTCATGCTCGGTGTTCTTCATTTTATACAAACTGGTAAAGTGTTTCATCGACTACATCGGAGAATTTATTGTTGTTCCTTACTCATGCTTCTAAATCAGATCCCTGATCGTATACTATTTTTGTTTACATAGCTAATCTCTATTGTTCCTCTTAGGAACACGTTTACTAAGCATGCTCTATCTAGCAAGACGTTAAGTAGGACATTTATTGGCTAACTAGCTGATGCCCGCAACTTTGTCGACGTGGCATAAGATTTTTTCTTTAATTTTCGCGGAAACTCCTTAATTTTCGGGGATTATAAAGGTTGAAAGATAGGTCGTGAAAGCGTAACTAAAAAACTCACATTCGCATTTATAATATTAGTCCGATGTAAAGCATCTTTTCAGCAGCTGATTTAAAGCACTTAGGCTTCATAAGGTCATTTCATAAGCAAAAAGCTGCATCAAACACTGTCACAATCTCATTGTTGCCATTGAGTATATCTCTGTTATCTAAATAATTAAAAGGAAAAGGTGACTGAATGACTGACCGACTGCTCTATCAAAGCACAGCTCAAACCACTAAACGAATCGCGCTGAAATTTGACATGCAGACAGCTATTATCAGGTAGGCATCCGCTAAGAAAGGATTTTTTGAAAATTCAACTCCTAAGGGTCAAAAATAGGGGTTTGAAGTTTGTGTAGTCCACGCGGACAAAGTCACGGGCCTTAGCTAGTAGTATATAACTATAAAAAAATAAGAAACATTGGTGAACTCCTACGAAAAATTTGAATTGAGTTGCGGAAGATCAGAAATAGATCAATATCAATAATCGTAAAGCATAGAAGCCAATGAACGGGATTACTCATATCAACATTACAACTTGATGTAGATCGGACATCTATATCACGGCTTTACGAGTTGTGTGTATCTTCATTGACGTAGATGGCAAAGATTATATTGCTGTAAAATGTAAATTACTCGAAATGCATTTTGCGAAAATAGCAGTGGTTAGATGGCTTTGTAGGGTTTTAAGCCGACCATAAATTTATACTAAAGTGTCTCTTATGTAAACTGTTGTTACAATCACGCTCGTTCACTTTAACGTAACGCATTGGTTTACCAAATAACTCAATTACTTTCTACCTACCGAAAACCAACAATTGTTTTGGAATGCAGAACTTATCAAGTAAATTTTGGCGCTTCGGTGATTAGTTGTAAAATGATTTACTATAATATTGCAAAACCCTTAGAAATGAGGGATTGCAATATTGAACACAGTATCCAACAAATCTGACCGACTGACTAGCTGACTGACTAACTGACCGACAAATCTAGAGTGATACTTCGGCCTTTTGTCCACGCAGAACTTTGCAGCAGAATTGTCTGTTTGATTTGCTCCTGGTGTAATTGGAAAGAAAACATCTATGTTTAATTTATTGTATTCACTTTATTAATACGATTTTTTCCCTTGTCTCCAGGTCTTAGCGGTTCAAAAGCGGACCTGCAGCACAGGCGAGAGGTGTTCGGTTCAAATCTCATACCGCCGAAACCTCCCAAAACCTTCCTCACCCTGGTATGGGAGGCATTGCAGGATGTCACGCTCATTATATTGGAGGTCGCTGCGGTAGTCTCACTAGGGTTGAGTTTTTACAAACCGTCCGAAGACGAAAGTGATCCTGGTAAGCATACGCAATTGTATAAGTAATGTTTACTTTACTAAAATGGGTGTATTTATTTGTGAGCTCGTGAGCATATATAGCCCTTGGTCGATTGATGAGTTAATCTATGTCCATATTATCCGGTAAAAGCCTACCTTTGACCTTTCTCAAGTACCAATAAACTTGTGGAGCCCGCAAAGTATGGGAGAGTCCGTAATTTAAGGCTCCTTGAACAAATCGATTGTTGATTCTAGTCTGAAAGAAAATCAATCGTTTACGGTTTATTCAACAATTGACCAAGAGCAAACCGCTTATACTAACATCATAGACCCATGTGTGATAACTATCATAATATAGACGTCGCTGAATGTTTTTTTTGTTGTTACATATTTCAAACTCGATGATGGACATTCAATTTTTCAGCCTTGTTTTCTCTTTAATGTCAGTTGGCATTTCAATAAAGGGGTATTCCCCTTAAAACTAAAACTATTGTTTTAATATTTAAACAGTCATTAGGAGCTCCACGAAATTTCCCCCAGTTAACGTTTTTTTCTGCCACTACTAGTCCATTCACATGACATTCTGTCGGACAACTAAAAAATTTTACTACCCACATTTGTTTATCTCAGCTATATAGCTTCATTGCACATCACCGGAGGCCAAACAAAATGTAGATAGAGTTGCCAGACCGATTGTGCGGATGCACATTGTTTTACAGATAACATGATTTGATTATTCCGTATTGCAATGTTTGGAAACTCATCAAACTCGACTACTGTTTCCACCCTTTAATCAGTACAGATCGATATGAAAACAAATATCACAATAGGCAAAGAAATTTCTCATCGTTTGATTGTTGCTTTACTGTCGACACTTCTGTAAATATAAATGTTATTTAAGTTACAAAATTAGACAAAATTTAAAATATGGAGAAAGGCGCACACACCGAATTGGCTTGTAAATATAATTAATTGTAATTAATATAAGTGTGTTTTCTCTTTTCAAAAACAATATGGAATCATTAGACGACCCTGGTAAGAACACGTGAATGTAAATAACAGTTTTAAATGTAAATCCTGCACTTTGCTCGTTTACCTAGTGTGTGCATTTGGTTTGACGGCCAATGGAAAGAGACTGTGTTCCTGTTACTACTACAACTGTGTACTTATCGTATTACGTAGCCTCTTCGTAATGTCTGTGAAGTCTATCTGTCATACTTCCTTCCCACCATGGTTTGTCATCTCGAATTTTATCATCGCTCTCAAGATTTGCGACGAAAAATCATTTTATTACTTTTTTATTATAGCGTGTTGTTTTTTTCAATTCGAGAAACCATGGTTACAATTATTAGGGCATGTAATTTTAGTTGCTTACTAAAAGTAGATCACGTTTAAGTAGTGACCGCTCCCCGGCTTTGTCCACTCCGATACAATAGGGTAGATGGCTCGATTTGATATCTTGTTTTTATATCAAACTATTACATTTTATACCTACCTAATATCTAAAATAAAAATTAAAAACCTTATGATTATTCTAATGGTGGGGGTATTTGTTAAATTAAACAAAAGGTATGCAAGACACTAGACGTGACGTCACCGCGATTATACATAGTGTGGGAGGGCGAGGGAGGAGGGAGGGAGAGTGAGATTAATTACTATTGTAAATATTAATTGAGTTATTTATGAACCAATTTTAATGCTGTTTTTTTAATTTGTTTTGTACTAGATATTACATTTTAACATTAAAACATAGGCATCTACCCTATTTCTGACCAAACGCTTCCGCTAGCTATAAGTTAGGAAATAAACGTGATCACTTCATTAAGGTCTATTTACACAAAATTAATTTTCGCGCCCGTGACCTGACCGTGACGTGTGTGAATGTGAACTGGTCGGAAGTATCGCAGACCGGCCGATAAGTATAACTATAGTCGACGAATTACTTCGGCACACGTTCTACTAAAATCTGAATAAAGTATGGCTAACTTTCGTCGACCAGTTCCGATTTTTGACGAAGAGAAAGATTCCTTCTCTCCGCCTGTGAAAGCAGAGACAATGTAACACGAAAGCAAGCAAGTACACAATTTGACACCGCTTATCACCGTCCAAAGTCGGCTGTTTGCGGAAAAAACGGTCTTAAATATGCGTTAGTTATTGAAGTATACCAAACGACATTATTGTGATCACGGCCTCGCCATGTCGTTGGCACTGCAGGGCTCTGTGTAAATACTCCTTTACTTTTACGTGTCAATCTTTATCTACTTACCTTTGAACAAATCGTGCTAGCTCAAAGACTTTTCCTTAAATTGTGCAAATAAAAAAACTAAAATAAAAACCTAATCTTTTAAATTTTTAAATTTACAGTTTAATTTCAAGGTTTCTCTTTTATTTCAAGATTAAAATAATTTATAACGCTAAAATTTAAACATTACATGATAAGAAATAAATAACGGCTGCTTCACATTATTCCAGTTACTAGACTAGAATGCTACTGGATACTATACTCAATCCTCTGTATTTTGACTAGTAAGCCAATTTTTTCTAATAAATAAAATATTTATTCGTTTGAGACCACCACTGTTTGACTGAAATCGTATTGTCGAGGACATCCAATAGTGAGTCGACATTTCAATTATGGTTATGTTTGCAACTTTGACATTCCAGTCCGTGGCTGGAATAAAATGATCTAACTAGGTTCCAACGCCTAGCCTAATGTGAACCGGCTATAAATATTTTTTTGGTTATATAGCTAACAAAACTGCTGTTGAGTAATGGAAACGCAAACCTTTCCTATTTTTTATTTTTAATCTACACGCGATCCCTTTTTTCTTTTCTTTCTTTGTTGTTTTATTGGCATGAGCATAAAGAAAGGAAACTACTTTATGGAGAGAGAGAATGTGAAACATTTTACTTTAGCTGGATGTTTCTTTGTATCAAGGGTTGGATTAAAACAATGGGACTGTGATAAGATAAAATACAGCATCGTGAATTTATCTCCAATAGCATCGTTGGATATAACGATCAGTTTTAAATCATGGCTACGACTGAACGACTTATATAACAGATTTTTTTTGAGGAGGATTCATCCTTTCGGACTTGTCTGCTGGCAGGGCATGTCCAACTTGCAAGGTCTAAATTTTAGACCTTAGAGTCTAAAACAACCTACCCTTTTCCTCTAGTCTTCCAATGTCTCCTTTCTTAGATTGCATAGGCACTTCCTAGTTGCTACCAATTGAGATCGCGGTCAAGGGCTAAATTTTAATCGAATGAAAAAAAGTTACAGGTATACCTACAGGTATGAGTGTACCATGTTGTTATTGTTGATAGCCTAAGGTTTAAGTCCAACTTGCTACCACTTTCTTGCCTCACTCTAGAAATAATTGTCAACTTGTCATCAGTAACAGGCTGATGCTTGCTACTCGAAATAAACTTGTATTTATTTTTATTTATCTATTGATGATATTGATCTCCATGTCATGTTGCCCAATCTTCCAATTACCTCACGACAGCCTACTCTCCCTATTACAAAACGGTTAACTTATGACACGTCACGTCTCGCAAGCTCTTTACAGGCTTAGATGTGTACCTAATACCAGTAGCACAGTAAACAGATTACAACCAGTATGGAAACTACCTAGAAACGTTCGAAACAGCTCACTCATACAAGCATGCGCATCGACGAGACCCCTACTCACTACTGACGGCACTGCGACGAGCGCTCGGGGTCTCGTCGATGCGCATGTTTGTGTGAGTGAGCTATTTCGAACGTTTCTAGGTAGTTTCCATACTGGTTGCATCTGTTTACTGTGCCAGTAGTCTACCGTACTAATTCTCTACGTAGCCACAGCTTACTTTCCCTAACTACCTAGAAACGTTCGAAACAGCTCACTCATACAAGCATGCGCATCGACGAGACCCCTACTCACTACTGACGGCACTGCGACGAGCGCTCGGGGTCTCGTCGATGCGCATGTTTGTGTGAGTGAGCTATTTCGAACGTTTCTAGGTAGTTTCCATACTGGTTGCATCTGTTTACTGTGCCAGTAGTCTACCGTACTAATTCTCTACGTAGCCACAGCTTACTTTCCCTATCAGATTAATCTGGGAATCTAATACTAAAACATGCTGCTTCAAATCTCAACTTTTGTGACGTTCCAATACACCAGCTTCAGGCTTATAAGCAATAAGGTCTCCGATCCTGTCGCAGGGGTGCAGCCGTCTCCAGAAAACTTGGAGACGGAAAGAAGAAAAACAAAGCTTCAGGCTTACAACAAATCACTTAGATCTGTCGACATCTAGTTAGTTAGGTTGGTTTTCTTCGCTGACAGGTCAATATGCATAACTATGAGGCGCTCCTGGATTTAAAGGTTCAGCTGGTGCTAATGCATTACAAATGAATGAACAGCTCAGCGTGAGAAGAAAACCAGCCTTTAAGCTTGTAGCTTTGTCACAAACACGATAAAAAATTCAAGAAAGAAACGTCCCAGAAAGGTGCTTCGAATATTCCACGTAGAATCTTTGGAAGATTTGTTATTGTTTTGATACGTTGTTAAAAGAGTATGCAATGGTGTGTTTCAGCGCATTTGGACGAAGAGGAAGGCCATTACCAGTGGATCGAGGGTCTGGCGATCTTAATATCTGTTATAGTTGTCGTTATAGTCACAGCGTTCAATGATTACACGAAAGAGAGGCAATTCAGGTGTGTATCAGCCCTTTTAGTCACTATTCATTTAACTATAATTTAATAGGTACCAGGCAGTCCTTTCATTGGTTCCGCAACAAAAAAATACACAGATGGAAGTAGGATACTAAAGGCGGTCTTATCACATCTTACCGATCTCTAGTAAGCAACCTTTGGTAAAGGAAAAAAATTACCAAGTTAAAATCATACATAAGAATGAATGTTGCCAAGAATGGTTGTATCCTTAGCGCAAAAAGTCCGCAGGCCTTATGTGACCAGAATTTTTAAGCACGTAGACCCCAGGGACTCTATAGCAAGAAGATGCCGTGTAAAAACCGACTAGGGGTATAGGTTTCATGTAACTACCATGCCTACACCTAACAGGTTAGCCCGCTACTATCTTAGACTGCATCATCACTTACCATCAGGTGAGATTGCAGTCTAGCGCGAAGTTGTATTGGCGTAAAAAACAGTACAACGTAATTGGTGATTTGGGAAATAAAAAGTCCTACAACATGAAATCTCAAGCAATTTAGGAAAAAAAGGAGCTATGACAAGGCGATCCTATAGGTTTTCCAAAACTACAAAGCCATTAATTTCTGTTTGCTTGCGTTCCAGGGGGCTACAATCGCGGATAGAGGGTGAGCACAAGTTTGCGGTGATACGAGGCAATGAGGTGAACCAAGTACCGATCAGTGAAATAGTCGTCGGTGACATCTGCCAGATAAAATACGGCGACCTTCTGCCCGCTGATGGTGTCTTATTGCAGAGTAACGACCTTAAGGTGAGGAAGTCCATTTTTTTCCACTTCCACTACAAGTTAGCCCTTGACTGCGATCTCGCCTGATGGTAAGAGATTGATGCAGTATAAGATAAGCGGGCTAACCCTTAACCTAACCGTAATGGTATGGCAGTTATATTAAACCCATACCCCTAGACGGCATCGTATTGTCCATCATATTATGCCAGCGTTGAAATATAAACATATAAAAACTGTTGAACTTACGTATCTAGAACAGTGTAATAGTACGTGCCAGAATAGTTTCGAACCCGTTTAGTTCCTTATTCATGAGCCTGTTCACGCGACACGGCGTAACGCTTACTGTGTGCTGCAAAACGTATTGAGATTGAGTATGAGGTTTGGGTGGAGATGGTTCACTGGGTGTGGTTCATAGGATCGTCCCCAGTCTTGTTTTTTTAGGGGAAGAACTTTAAATTCGTCAATTATGTCTATGTTTTGCGCGGATACACTTTTAACTAATGATGTCGTTATTTTTAGCTACAAAATCATTGAGCGTAACAGTGCTAGGTACGATTAGATACTAGCTTCGTAATGTCGTAGACTTCCGTGTATAACTCAGAAAATAATGGGCGAGTGATCAAATGAATCAAGTTGAAGGTCTTCTTTAAAATAATCTTATGAATGAGTCTTCCGTGCAAGTTATTGGTATCTTTGATGTTCTCAAATCTCAATCCACACTTGGCCACTTGGCTTTTGCTTAAATAAATTCTTCTCACTCTGAGAAAAATACCCGTGCTTCGTCAAAGCTTATTATGATCAGGTTCTATTCTACTACTACCAACTTGCATTGCGTTTGACTCAAAGAATCTTGTACAGCAGGAACTAAGCGAAGCGGGAGAGCGTTTTAAATTTATTCTGAAATGCTTAAATATTTAGGTGACATCGACGTGAAAACTGGCACCTGTATTGGGCTTAGGTGTTTAATGAAATCGGTCATTAGACGTGTCACTGTTGTTTGACTCTTTAAGTACCAGATGTCTTAAAACTTCTGCAGACACTAAAAAACTTCATAGTCCAATCTACAAAGACTGATCTATCCTCGTTTCGTTGTTTTAGCTAAATAAACATAGTATAAAAACATCGATACGTGTACTACAAGCTTTTAAACGTACATAAACGCTTTTTTATCGCACGTTTTTGGTAGGCTTTCAATTATTTCCCCGATCGGCGCTTGATCGACGCCGCCTCCCTATACTAGTTTACATGTATCGATATAATAACTGATAAGGCGAGTTATTCGGTTATCGGAGGGGCTTGAGTGCTTGTCATATCGCCATGACTGAACTGCCTTTTGATAGCCCCCGAAATATAGCCTTTGACGTCATTCATTAGGCGCTTTTTTGTGTAACTTAGGAATGTTTTTGTCGGAGATATTTTAATACTTGGGATCATTAGAGTTTTAATCTGTACTTACTACATATACTGATTAAAGCATGAACAAAATTACTCACAATATAAGTGTCATTACATGATTATATAGAATAATGTAATAGTAAGTAAAAAAAGTGCTTCGGTAATAAAAATATACGGATAATTTTTAAATTTCTTAAAATAAAATGGAGAATGAATCATCTTTTTAACAAGCTTCCGTCCTTCCTTTTGAGGTGTGAATCCTTAAAAAGAGTTTATAAAGAAGTTTGCAAAGATGGTATTCGATTTCAGTTTTAATAAAAACTGTTAGAAATCATAGTAGGGATACTTGCAAATAAAACCGATGAAAAATAGAAAGGATTTTCTTGTAATTTAAAATGTTTTATTTTATGTTACTGTTATTTGTGTTTCGTGGTTTATTGTTGTTTTTAAAGTTTTATTATGAATGAATGAATTCCTCATAAGATTTTAATTGCCTACTTTCTAAGTAGGTAATGATATTCTACCTGTTAATCCATTTATCTTTTTTGCCATCTCTAACGTAAGCTAAAATCAAATTATTGATAAGAAAGACATGCGTACTGATAGTGTTACGGTGATTTGATAACAATCATACAATGCGACATTTTATCAAATACCGTTTAATTATCTAGAATATATAGTAGAGATTTCATTTTGTACATTATCTGCTAGGACGTAATCGGCAAAGCTTCCGGGAAGCAAATGTTTTAGTTCAGATATGCTTTTATCAGCAGTTTGAGTGTATGTAACATTCGTTAAGCGTTGGTTTACTCGTAAATATAAGCAAAAGGGCTTGCCAGATACATAATTCCTGATACAATACCTAAATACATTCAGAAAGATTAAATCTAAGATTGAGCCATGTGAGACACCCATTAAGGTAGACAAACCCTGAGACTTCACACCACGTTACATGAATTCTGTCGCTAAGGAAAGAGAAAATGCGAAATCATGTTCAACGTTTTTGATTCCATATTGGCTAAATTTATGTAGCATAGTTTTGTGATCGTCACAATCAAAAGCCTTTGACAGGTCACAAGACCCTATTAGCATTCTGTGAAAGCTCCCAGGCATCGTAAATATGGTTTTGGTAGATGATGGCAGGTCGCGATCTGGCAATTCATTCGCTAAATGTCCAAAAGTTGCTTTAGCTGCGCCTAAGAAATCGTAAAAAGGTATGAATCGTAAATTATGTACTAACATATAGTAATTTAACGTCAGTTATTTAATGTTCATTTCTGCTTCCACAGATCGACGAGTCGTCGCTTACGGGTGAATCGGACCATGTTAAAAAGGGTGAATCTTTTGATCCCATGGTGCTATCCGGTACTCACGTTATGGAAGGTATGTTACATTTGAAACGTGACACATCACAATGAAATTATCTTTAAATCCTCACCACGAAACTCTTTAGATAACCTTTATTATTAGATTATTGGCTTTCGTGTAATAACTAAGACTTACATGAAATAACATTAAATGAAGTCACTTTAAAATTACTTAGTAAGTAAGGCTTGAATCAGGGAAGTTCTGTTGAAGCCAGAATATTATATGCTTTTTTGGAAATATATAATAATAACTTCCGCATCTTTGGTACCAAAGGTATGCCATGGTTATTTTAATTTAAAATACTGTAATTATAGTTGTTAAAATCAGCAATAAATAATCATTAAAATAATTAAAATGATCCTTTATTACAGCGCTGATATACAGTTTTACTTCATAATCACTCTTAACCTACGTAATCTTGTTTTTCTTTTTGTTGACATTTGCTGTGCGACAAAGGCCTCCTCTAAATTTTTCCAAATGTTTCTATTTTTGGCTAACCTTGTCCACATACTACCTACTAAGTACTAACCAAGTTCTTCATTTCGTTGACTCTGAAAACGATATATATATCAACAATTATTATATATCTAACAATTATTTATTGATGATACATGATCAAAGAGTAGACTCTTTAAATAGTTGACTTTTGTGTTTGACTGCTGTTGGTTTCGGTGGCAGGGTCTGGAAAGATGCTGGTGACAGCGGTGGGCGTGAACTCTCAGGCCGGTATCATCTTCACGCTGCTGGGCGCCGCCGTAGACAAGCAGGAGAAGGAGATCAAGCAGATGAAGAAAGGTCAGGGTCCGCCACTAGTTTTGCATCTCATACTTATCTCTTACCCTTCAGTTCTCGATTGGGCCGGTTGTTATGTCACCCAATAGTTTATGCCAAATAATTACTAAATGAATCTGGTGATCAATTTTTGTTAAATTTAAGAATATTAGAATGATTAGAGAATGTTTTAAAAGAAATTTCAAGAAAAACAGTTGTTTCTCTTTGACCATAAAGATCACTAAAGTTTTGTCAGAATTAGTTAATTTATTTCTATTCTTAGAGAGCTTAAATATGGTAGAGTAAGATATCTACTAATAGTCAGTGTAGTGGTGTGTAATATCGTCAAAAAGCACAAATACGTGTTTATGCCGGAACCACACTTTTTACCCTTGTTGGATGACATAACAATAAGGCTCACTACCCCTAGTTTGATTTAGAAACTTTTTCTGGTGTTGGATTTTGATGAAACGTACGTCTCAAAGAAAATATTAATTCTATCTTTCTCATGTTTGACATTGTCAGTGAATTTAAATTTAAAAAAGTCTGAAAATAAAACGAAACACCATTAGAAAAAGTGTACCGAAAAAGCATAGTCTTAAATATACATTGCTCATTTAGTAAATAGAAATTAGACATCGTTAAGCCTTTAAAAGCTTGCAAACGCTTCTGGCGTAATAAAAAAACTATAGTAATATACATTACTATAATGATAATGAGTTTTAGATGGGTTTTGGATGGCAATGATTGTAATGCTTGGCTGCATCTAAATGAGCATTGTACTTTTATTGCTTGATAATTAGGATACGATGGGATGATTGTATTGACAAGGTGACAAAGTATATTGAACACCGAATATTCCCTGTTATTAATTACATACTTGGGGAAAATAATCACTTGGAACTTGGATTTTTTTTCTGGATTTTGACTTAGATCGTCACTAATTAGACGACTACGATTTTTTATTGAATTATTTAATTTCTACAATTAAGATAAATGCAATTGTTTTTTTTTTTTGCATTTGTAGGATTGATTTTTAATTCCAAATTTAAGTCTTTCAAGTTAGAATCCTCATGAAATCCGCGCTTTTTACTTTTCTAAAATCCTAAAGATAGTATAAGAACGTCATAAATCTCAAACTTCTGTGTATACATATAAAAGTATTAGATTTTAAATTAAAAGCTAAAAATAGTATCACAAAAATACTCTTTTAATCTTTTGTTTTAAGTAAAATAAAAGTTACTTTCTTGATACTTTAGATTTAGAATTAGTATATAGTTTTAGTATACCAGTATCATGTAATTGAATATCACTTGTCATACAATGGTCGCCGAAACCCGAGTGTAGTTGCATAATATAGTGTGTCATGACGACATACCCCCCCATAGCCACCTCACTCCCCCCAGAATTAGATCTTTGAATAACTAAACTGGTAAAACTCATTTTGCAAAAAATAATAAATAGAGCATCTAGGTATTCAATTGATCTATGGCAAAGATGTTCACTAATTCGAAATTAAAGTAAATTATCAAAATTCGTCCTCAATTTTTTATCGCATCAGTTACTATCTTAAAGCAGGTAGTGGTACAATTTTTATTAATGAATTTAGATATACTGTATTTACTTAAGACATACAAATCACACAATAAGTACATAATGTATTTTTAAGTACGACTTTTACTTTTTTTAAGCTTTGCTATGGTGGAATTTTTGTATATTCATTTTTCCATCAGTTTATTCCTTCATAAATGTAATAAGCAGTAATATTGACCACGACAAAATATTATTAACAGGTACTTAGATAATGATAATTAGTTTTACCAGTTCAGTTCCTGACATGAGATTATTTTATTCATTGGTGATTATAAACTAAACTATTATGAATATCCAGTATGATCATAGTACATCATACGGTTTCGTTCGAAGTAAATGTTGTGTTTGACTAATAGCCTGACATGTCTTGCCCGAGCATGGTTTACTATACATTATGTTACTTACTTATGTTATACATTATATTTATTACATCCCCGTAGTACCCCGTTGATTTTATACCCATATAATTATTACATATAAAATAATCTCGTTTCAGTTTTTATTTATACAAAAAATATATTTGAATTATACCCTAAAGCATACATCTGTAAATGCAAATTAGTCGCTACGCTTGAGCATTTGAGGCCAGAAAAAGTGCACACTTTTGAAAAAAATATTCTTAAAATTAAAACGTTTAAATATTTATTTTTATTACTCAGATAAAAATTTGCAACAAATGCTCGGGCGTTATGACCCTTTAGATTTAGTTTCCACTGACATTTAGACCCTATCAATGACATCCGAATTTTTTTTCTCCACCCCCTTCGACCCCGGCCTGCCGCACATCCTTCGCCGACGAAAATAAAAACGAACCGATAAAAAAAACATACACATTAAAAAAAATTGCATCGTGTATATGTCGTGTTGACCGCATGATGTATAAACAATGATATCTTTGTCATCATGTGTATGCTTGTGTATTACCCGCTGTTGGATTACCCGACGGGCGAATTGGCGCGAGTAGAAATCAAAAAGCAACAGAAAAAGGGACAACGCAAGAGCCTGTCAGGTAAGTAGTATCCTGTGCTATGCCCCGCTTTATTTATACCCTGTGAACACTAAAGGGCGCAAAAATTGATTTAGTAAAATGTATTTTTAAACGATAACGAATAATTTTGCCCTGAAGTGTATGATAATAACATATTCCATACATTTTACCGTATCCGCCTTTCTTTTTGTTGGTCTGTTACATATTTTAAAATTCTTACACAGTAAGAAGCTCTTAAGACTGAGAAACGTTTTAGTATTCGACCGAACAAAATTAACAGTCTATTAATCATTCCAAAAAAATGTTTTTTTTTTTACATAGGTATTAACAAAATTGCGTTTATGAAATATGTTATTATAGTAGTGCTAAAAGTAATGCTTCATTCAGGTACATTAGCTATTTTAGTTGACTATAATAAAGATTTATTACTATAAAAGTATTAGTTAGTACACACCCATACCACACCCAGACATTACACTGCATTTAATAAGCATCCAAGTAGTTTAGACCGTAATTTTGGTAGTTGTACTTAAAATTTTATATATGCACTCATTTCTAAAATTATTTACAGGTTTTGAGCGGCGCTTAATGAATAATGACGTTTAAAGTGTATTTTAATTAGGCACTTACTAATTATTTATTTACAATTGATTTCTTTGACAAAATATTTTTGGTCGACTGTGTACTTTTGTTATTGTTTGGTATAAGGTAAATATGTGATTGGCTTTACTGTTTTTAGATAATGAAAAAAAACGATTCGACCAAATATAAGGAAAATTGAAGTTTTTATTTCGCTTAATCAGTGTCTAAGCTTAGTGTTACTTCTTTAAAAATTAGTTTGTCAAAATTTCGCAGTATTGCTTTCAATTATATTTGTTGTGTGAAAAAGAAATACAAACAAGCAAAACAATACAAACAATTTACCACCACAGGGCACAACTGAATTTAACGAATACTTTGATAACTGTCTAATAAATTAACATTCACGAGTTTCACAGAACAACTTGAACCCAAATTCCTAACTAGGACTCATTCAATATCAATTGACACCTTGATTGCCTTAAAAAGCATTAACTAACAGCCTAGCTACATTTTAACCTAACTCCTTCAATTAATCAACACATTTATTTTCACTGAAATTAATGAAAACATTTCAAAATTCATTGAAAACATGACACGATATACCAAACAGTAGCAATCGCCATTCAAATTCATTAACAAAAAGCGCAACAACGCCAGGTGACGACGATGTGCCAGCCTCGGGCAACAGTCACGGCAACCACGCGCGGCCCGACGACAACCACGTTCCCGCCCCGCCCGCAGACAAGCCCCCGGTAGAGACCAGCCACAAGAAGGAGAAGTCTGTGCTGCAAGCCAAGCTCACCAAACTAGCCATACAGGTGAGTGCACCGACGACAAACACGCCCCGCCCCGCCCGCAGACAAGCCCCCGGTAGAGACCAGCCACAAGAAGGAGAAGTCTGTGCTGCAAGCCAAGCTCACCAAACTAGCCATACAGGTGAGTGCACCGACGACAACCACGTTCCCGCCCCGCCCGCAGACAAGCCCCCAGTAGAGACCAGCCACAAGAAGGAGAAGTCTGTGCTGCAAGCCAAGCTCACCAAACTAGCCATACAGGTGAGTGCACCGACGACAACCACGTTCCCGCCCCGCCCGCAGACAAGGCCCCGGTAGAGACCAGCCACAAGAAGCAGCAGTCTGAGCTGCAAGCCAAGCTCACCAAACTAGCCATACAGGCGAGTGCACCGACGACAACCACGTTCCCGCCCCGCCCGCAGACAAGCCCCCGGCAGAGACCAGCCACAAGAAGGAAAAGTCTGTGCTGCAAGCCAAGCTCACCAAACTAGCCATACAGGTGAGTGCGCCGACGACAACCACGCCGCGCCCAGCCCGCAGACAAGCCCCCGGCAGAGACCAGCCACAAGAAGGAGAAGTCCTTGCTGCAAGCCAAGCTCACCAAACTAGCCATACAGGTGAGTGCACCGACGACAACCACGCCGCGCCCAGCCCGCAGACAAGCCCCCGGCAGAGACTAGTCACAAGAAGGAGAAGTCTGTGCTGCAAGCCAAGCTCGCCAAAATAACCATACAGATGAGTGCACCGACGACAACCACGTGCTGGAATAATTGGACGTTTGCTGGAATCAATAAGGAAGGAGGCAAGCTTAAAGGGGTTTGAATGTTTTTGTATGGAGCATGGCCTGCCTACTGACCCGCCATTTTAAAACTTTGTTTTCCAAAAAAATCTAAAGGGAATATCTACAACGCCTTTGTTATGCAACGAACGAGGTTACACTTCCGCATTATTTCCTACAGACATTCAGGCCATTCTTATTTCCGACCCAACGTTATTCGTACCCAATTTCAAAACCAAACGTTTTCTTTTTAAATAATATAGGCTTGCGCTTGACGAAAATCATGCTTAATACAAAACCGATGATGAGGTGTAGGTTGGAGCACGCTCGCCTAGAAGATGCCTATTCACGCTTGCCTTGAAGGTACTTAAGTTAAACGTTTCAGGGAATATATGTGCTGGAAGGGCACTTTGCATCCTGGCGGTTTGAATCAGAGGCCCAATTGTTTAAGCAAGTCGTAATCATTTGACAGTAACGTATTACTCGAACTGTTTAAGGAGTTCATACATGCTTTTTGGCGTGCAGGCATCTATTAACTCCTTAAACAGGTCGAATTATACATTTGAGAAACGATTACAATTCCGATTTCCTTACACAATTGAGGGGCAGAAACGTAGAGCAGAACGTGACTACGTTATAAAATATTTCTTTTTTTTTTCTCTCGCCAGATCGGTTACGCCGGTTCAACAATCGCGGTGCTCACAGTAATCATTCTAGTCATCCAGTTCTGCGTACACACATTCGTCATCGAGGAGAAGCAATGGAAGGCGTCTTACATCAACAACCTCGTCAAGCATCTCATCATTGGTGTCACCGTGCTGGTGGTCGCTGTTCCGGAGGGGCTGCCTTTAGCCGTGACACTGTCACTCGCGTATTCCGTTAAGGTATGGGTCTAGAATCTAAAAAGTAGATAAGTGCTTTGTTGCACAATTATTTTTCCATGATTTATTTATTAATTGTGTAAGAGACACAATCCATACTAATTTAATACTTAATATTACAAATGCGAAAGTGCGTCTATCTGCTACGCTTTCACGGCCCATCTATTCAACCGATTTTGATGAAATTTGGTATAGGGATAGTTTGTATCCCGGGGAAAAATAAAGAGTTCCCGCGGGAATAAAAAACCGTAATCCACGCGGACGAAGGCGCGGGCATCATCTAGTCAAAAAATAAATCATTTTCTACTTTTCAAAGTTGCACCTGTTCAGTGACAAAACATGTTTGGTCAATTTTAGGTTTGTCATCGTTACAATAGAATGTACAAGTAAAAGCAAATAAACTATTGTATTGTATTCATATCAGACTCAATTTGAGTTATTGTGCACATGTTCTGGGAAACCTTGTTTGATTTGTGGTGCGAAGGCATTTCTTCCTTTAAGCATATAAATGTTTAAAGAAATTCAGCTCTTCTTAAAAGCTGTGAAACTCCCACTGGTACATTTTCAAGTATCGACAATGTCTGCAAAGATACTGTAATTTTTGCCTCTAATTATTTTATGATCAGATCGCAACATTTTTTTCCAATTTCCTAAGTGAAAATCTTGCGTCTAGATTTTCAAAAATTTTAAGGACTACAAAAGAAGGTATTTTCTATAAGGTAGGATTTCATTAACATTCAAATTCCTTTCCAGAAAATGATGAAAGACAACAACTTGGTACGGCATCTAGACGCTTGCGAGACAATGGGTAACGCGACTGCCATCTGCTCAGATAAGACTGGCACCCTCACGACCAACAGAATGACGGTAGTACAGTCTTACATCTGCGAGAAACTGTGCAAAGTCACGCCCAACTACAGGGATATACCGCAAGATGTCGCTGAGACCATGATCGAGGGTATGGCTGTCAACAGCGCTTTCACGTCCAGAATCATGGTGAGAACAACTAGACTATAGGCCCAATAGGGATGATGACAACTCAATCAAATGAGCAACTCTTTATCAAACTTAAAAACGCGCTTCTAGTATGGAAGTTGTATGAAATTCACGATAGTGACGTCATCATATTTTAAAATGGTTATCAAACTTAAAACTAACCGAGGATGTGAATTGTAGGTCTTTTGGAAGACCGTCTAATTAATAATCAGTTAGAAATAATTTATTTTTGATATAGGCATCATCCCTATTGTATAAGCATATCGTAATCATTTGACAGTATTACTCGAACGGTTTAAGGAGTTCATACTTCATACATGCTTTTTGACGTGCAGGCATCTGCATTTAAACAGCAGGGCGACCGCGTATCTTTTGCATCAATCATTGATACATCGCAATCACCTCCGATTGGCTGAATTTATGGTATTCTTGCTGCGTCAATGGATTTTGTCCAATAGTGGAAGAGTGTTAACCAATCAGAGATGATTGCGATGTATCAATGATTGATGCAAAAGATACGCGGTCGCCCTGCTGGTCGGATTATCCGTTCGACAAACGATTACGATTTCCTTACACAATCGGAGGGCAGTATATTATGTTCCAAGATTCATCATAGAGTTTATTCAATAAGTATGGATTAAGAATATAAAAAATCGAAGCATGGTTTGAATATTTTGCACCAATTTCCAGTGTTTGAAATTCCAGTTTAACCTTAGTTTTGTAAGCTTTTTTAAGAAAAATATCAATTAAATAAATCTACCAATAAATGTTGACGAAGATGTTGTTCCAGGCGTTGAATCTTTAAAAATTAATCTACATTTCAAATTGATGCACTCAAGTACATTCCTAGATTTTCTATGTTAAATATGAACTTTTATCACCATTGAATGTCGTTTTTCAGCCATCCCTAGACCCAACAGGCCCGCCAATGCAAGTAGGGAACAAGACTGAGTGTGCACTTCTCGGCTTCGTAGTTAACTTGGGACAGAGCTATGAAGCCGTCAGGGAAAGGCATCCTGAGGAGTCGCTCACTCGGGTCTACACCTTCAACTCAGTGCGAAAGAGCATGTCTACCGTCATTCCTTACAAAGGGGGATATAGGCTGTATACCAAGGGTGCTTCCGAAATTGTTTTAAAAAAGTAAGTCGCTTTTTCTTTGTGTTTTTGTGTGAAAAATAAGGGGAACTTAAGTTAAAACAGGACAAAACTATGAGGGTGTCAGGGGTCACTCTGTTACATACCTTCAACTCACGCAAGAGCATGTCTATCGTCATTCAGATACAGGCTGTATACAAAGGATGCTTCCGAAATTGTTTTAAACTGTTTTAACTAGTTAAGTCGTCTCTTTCTAAGCGTAGTTAAACTTTGCTTATACCTCAATTTCAGTTAATAGGAGTCCATGTCTCTGGCGTTAATCTGTCCCGTTAATTCTTAACAAAAGTTCGGTTAAAAAAGGGTCTGTAGATGACGTTAGGTTCAAATTAGTGCCATTTTACTATGTTCTCTTGAAAATCATACTAATATTATAAATGCGAAAGTCACTTTGTTTGTTGGTTTGTTGGTTTGTCCTTCAATCACGCCGCAACGGAGCAACGGATTGACGTGATTTTTGTCATGGGTATAGTTGAGGACCTGGAGAGTGACATAGGCTACTTTTTATCCCGGAAAATTAAGGAGTTCCCGCGGGAATAACAAAAAACTTTAACCACGCGGACGAAGTCGCGGGCATCAGCTAGTAAGGCATAATTTGATGGAATATCTTGCGCGCCTCGTTTGTGTTGGAAAGAAATGAATGAAGTAGAACATTATTTCGCTATAAGCTGCCACAGTAAGTAAATTTATGTGGTACAGTATGTATCTTGCGATATTTACCACACCACACAAATCTTCCAATTTATTCTCAATGTACGTTTCACTCCGACACCGGAGCATCTTCAGGAGATGTTGACTCAACAATGCTCGATTGTAAAGTATGCCGATTGGAAAGAAATCTCGAGTTTTTTACAGCACCGCATGAACTCTTCTTCATCTCTTTAAATCTAAAATAATATTGTAGAAATGAACTAATATTAATTTTAATTTTCTCAACAGATGTGCATTCATTTACGGTCACGAGGGTAGATTAGAAAAGTTCACACGGGACATGCAGGACCGGTTAGTGAGGCAAGTGATCGAGCCGATGGCCTGCGACGGACTGCGGACGATATCCGTGGCGTATAGGGACTTCGTGCCGGGCAAAGCGGATATTAACCAGGTAAATTGAAGAAGTATATAGTATTTGAATACCATCTTCAATTAAATTTAATAAATAATCTAAAGCTCACTAAAGAAAGGAATGTAACCAACTGCATGCTATCAGTAAGAATTGTGTTATTATACTAGACGGTAAGTCAAGAAGAGATCTGTTATTTCATGTGTAGTTTAGTTTGTAAATAAAAGGCTTTAAAAAAAAACTCATTGACTTAGATGGATAGGCAAAGCAAATATTAACAAGGTAACTCAATACCAACCACCATCGAAACGCAAAAAACGGCACGGTCAAACTGTTCATAAATAGATATTCTTCACCTAAGTCGAGCATGAGTAGGAAAGTGACAACATCCCATTTTGCTCCACCATATGGTTGGTTTTTGTGAACCGTTTGGTGTCTCAGTCTATATTATCTATAGCTGTGTATTTGTATATAAGCGATAGTGGATGCTTTTTGAGTATTAATTTGTAGGTAATGTTGTATTCTTAGTTGGTAAATCGATGAGGTAACTATAGTACAGCGAACAGCGAGCGAGTGAGGGATGGGTGGCGTAGTTGCGACAACGCATATCAGTCGATTGCGATTGTTAAGCAACGTTGACCCAAGGCGGAAACTGGATGGGTGACCGAATTTGGAAGTCCGAATTTGGCCTTTTCGTGTCCTCCGTACCTCGGAGAGCACGTTAAGCCGTCGGTCCCGTTTATTATCACTTTCATCTGATAAGAATCGTTACAAAAATTTAAGTTTCAATACTCAGTCGATTCGTATGCGGAAGGACGTGGGAACCCATCGCTTTATTATCCCAAGAAATCCGACTTCCGTACCATACCGTGATATACTGCACTAAAGTCGATTTTACCAATTTGTCCACAGGTTCACATAGACCAAGAGCCCAATTGGGACGACGAGGATAACATTGTAAATAATTTGACCTGCGTATGCGTTGTTGGAATTGAAGACCCTGTCAGGCCAGAGGTGAGTTGTTCAAACCATACGGATTTAATTTTGTCAGCTAGTTCAAAAATAAAAATATTTAAATCTGCTGCTCCAAAGATACATTAGTAGTACATATAAATTAACCCTACGTATTAATTTAATGAGAAAGAGATTCTGGTCAATTTCCGAGACTTGGGTCATCGTCATCATCACTTCAACTCGTGCTCAGAATCAGATGGGTTTGGCCAGAGCTCACCACGCTGACCAAGTGCGGATTGGCAGACTTATCTACTCGCACGAAATGGTTTTGCTCTACGTTTCTGATGCGAACCCCTAACGCGTGGAATACCCTTCCGGCGCATATGTTCGATAAATTAGTACCTTCAAGGCAAGAGTGAATAGACATCTTCTAGGCAAACGCGTTACTTCCAACCTAGACCTCATCATTGCTTTGCACTAAGCATGACTGTCGTCAAAACTCAAGTGCAAGCCTAGTTTGCATTAAAAAGTTGGCCGGTAGAAGTGAAAACGAATATTTGAATATTTTTTTAATTCAAAAATAATAAAAATATTTAAAATAAAACCTGGGCATTAAAGTTTAATTACAAATGTACTATACGCGGCTGAAGAAGTTTTGTCTTCAAAAATTGAAAATGAACATGAAAAGTATTCCTTAGTATTGCAAATGGTTTTAGGTGCCAGAGGCGATTAGGAAATGTCAAAAGGCCGGCATCACGGTGCGAATGGTGACTGGAGACAATGTGAACACGGCGCGCTCCATAGCCGTCAAGTGCGGCATCATCAAGCCCACAGACGACTTCCTCATCCTGGAGGGGAAAGAGTTCAACACCAGAATCAGAGACGCCAACGGAGAGGTAATGGAAACAGACATAGTCAGTCAGGGATCATCCATAAAGTACGTCACTCGTTTAGGGGGGGGAGGGGGTCGACGAAGTGTGACAAGGGGTGAGAGCGGGTCCTAAGTTTCGTGACGTCACCTTTCAAAATCTGATCATCATCATTACAACCCATTAACGTCCCACAGCTGGGCACAGGCTTGCACTTTCAGCAGCTTTATTGTGTAAAACCTGCATCAATCATTGTTACAGTATCAATTGTTGTGATTTTCTGAATTTATGGTGTTCTTGCTGCGTCAATGGATTTTGTCCAATAGTGGAAGCGTGTCAGCCTATCAGAGGCGATCGTTACACTGTAGCTGTCTTTTGTAGCCAATCGTTTCACAAATGTGACCAACTATGACAAGGACGGGGGAGGGGTCAAAAAACCACGAAATTGAAAAAAGCAAGAGGATATTGTATACTGAATTGTGACGTCATCAAGCACTTTTTACTATAATCGATAGTTTGGTGGCGATTACGTTTATTTTCTGAAGTTCTGGAATTATGATACAGCAATTTGTCATTGTGTCATACCAGTAAAAGAGTGTCACGAATTCCCGTTAAGGTCTATATATCCCATGACTAAATACAACCTAAGACCGATTGACTAAATACGGATCTTTATTTGAAAGTTCATAAAACTACACGTGGGCATAGAACGGGCATATTTTTGGGTAGTAGCGAACAATTTCGCTACCCACAATGTAACTTATAGAAATCCTGAAATAGCACACTAACACATGTGTTAAAGATTACTTTTAAAATCCATCAGAGATTAAATAATAAATAAATAATAAATTGGAACGATACAACAAAAGGACTTACTGGCATTTCAGCTATCATCTCACACACACTTTACTTTCCAACACCACGTCTCAACTCACTCTATACACCAAAGTATGACACTGTATATATTATAATATATAAGAATGTACACAGCACAGGCGTGCACCTCTGATGGCGAGCGATACTCAACTTCCCGTTTACAGAATGACGCCCGTATTTATACACAATGTCTTTTTCGCCTACCCTCTACCAACTCTGAATTCATTAATAGTGCAATACCAACATGAAATCAGTATTGCCATTCTATAAATAATAAATAAATGTTGCCAGTCGAACACACGATCACGACAAGAATAATATCCGCCCATCTTCTATCTATCCCAGGTATAATATCAGCACATCAATAGCTGTGTAATAAGTGGCGTGCCACACGGTCATAGACCTTATATGTACTATTTTTTATGTAAGCTTTGTGTACTCGCCGTTGATATACCGAAATACAAAAAATGAATAAAAAAATCTTAGGTACAACAACACCTGTTAGACAAAGTGTGGCCGAAACTCCGCGTGCTAGCCCGGTCGTCGCCTACGGACAAATACACACTCGTCAAAGGAATGATCGAGTCTAAGGCGTTCGACAAACGCGAGGTGGTAGCCGTGACCGGTGACGGGACCAACGACGGACCTGCGCTCAAGAAGGCTGACGTGGGATTCGCCATGGTGAGTGATACTACAACACATATGCTGAGATATAAGAGAGCGTACTTTGACTTTGCTCAGACTTAACTTTGAGTTAAAATGAGACTTATGTGAGTAACATAAATCTGTCTCGTTTTAACCATGTCTTAAGTCTAAGCAAAGTCAAAATTCGCTCTATAGATCTCACACATAGTCACACACAGTAATATTATATCTATAGTAATATAATAAATTCGAAAGTTTGGATGGATGGATGGACGTTTGTTACTCAATCACGCCACAACGGCTGAACGGATCTGGATGAAATTTGGCACAGAGATAGATTATAGTCTGGAATAACATATGGGCTTTTATCCCGGAAAATTTTTGAGTTCCTGTGGGAACCAAAACCTCAAATGGATGTTTGTTACTCAATCGCGCTAGAACGGCTAAACGGAACTGGATGAATGATTTAGCACAGAGGTAGAAGAGGTACAAACCTCAATCCACGCGGACGAAGTCGCGGGCATCAGCTAGTAATATTATAAATACGAAAGTTTTGATGGATAATCTGGATGGATGAATGTTTGTTACTCAATCACGCCACAACGGCTGAAAGGATCTGGATGAAATTTGGCACAGAGATAGATTATAGTCCGGAATAGACTACTTTTTATGCCGGAAAATGATGAGTTTCGTGGGAACCCAAAAACCTCAATCCACGCGGATGAAGTTGCGGGAATCGCCTAGTGAAAGTTATATAAAATGCAGTGAAACGTTTTGAATTAGTGCCATCTTTTCCACGATGTTCTGTGAACAAAGGGTGGCTCTAATTTGCAACACTAATTTAGTTATGAGATTTCAATACTACTCAACAATGATTAAAAAAATGTGGGAAGAACTATCGTGTCCAAGTCCAAAAATCTTATCTTTAAAGTAGCTGTAAAGTTAAGTTAAGTTCGTTTCTTAATATTTTTACAAAGAAACTGTGCCGCCAAATTCCAGGGTATCGCCGGCACGGACGTAGCGAAAGAAGCGTCGGACATTATCCTAACAGACGACAACTTCTCGTCCATTGTAAAGGCTGTGATGTGGGGTCGAAACGTTTACGACTCCATCGCCAAGTTCCTTCAGTTCCAATTGACCGTCAACGTGGTCGCCGTTATTGTCGCTTTCATTGGTGCTTGCGCTATACAGGACAGTCCGCTCAAGGTCAGTATGTATACCCTTGTGTTATTTTTATGTTACCCTCAACGTTTACGACGCCAGTCCCCCTGTTCAGTAATTGATCGTCAATGCCGTCGCCTTCATTGGTGCTTGCGCAAGGTCTCTCAAAGTCAGCATATTTTCATTATATCAAACTCAATATAATCATTTTAGGATACCTCTTCCACACACTTTCCAGTATTTTCCCGGTGGTTCACGAACCGTGTTGCTGGAGGTTATTTCACGCTGAACTGATTACTTTCATTTGTTCGCAGACTTGGTTAGGAATTATATTATATTTAAAATTTTAAAAAAACCCACGACGAACTGCAGAGCTCATTATACCTTTGACCTTTATAACTTTGAAACAACAATTAGAACTTAGCAAACGTATATATTACATAATATCTAAAACACAAAACTGCATCTTTGACAGCTCAGTAGTTTTTTTGACCAGCGTGGTGGACTATGGCCAAACCCTTCTCTTTCCGAGGCGCGCTTGTCACGACAAATCAAAAGAGTCCAGACGCGACGGGTATACGATGAGAATTTAAGGAGTTCCTATGATCGCTTCCTGACTCCATCATGAGACCCTGGGCAGCATCTAGGTACAAGCTAAATATATCTAAAACAAAAAGCCCGCATCTAAATCAGCACAGTAGTTTTTGAGAAAAATGGTAACATATTGAAAAAATAAAATCATAGACTACAGCTCAGCTTTGTTGTCTATGGTCCTAAAACATATCTAACATAAGAACCTTCCCACAAACTATACACATCTAATGAAAAAAACCGCATTTCAATCGGCCCAGTACTTTTTGTGAAAAATGGTAACATATCGAAATATTAAAATCATAGACTACAGCTCAGCTTGGTTGTCTATGGTCCTAACATATATCTAAGAACCTTCTCTCAAGCTATACATATCTAATGCAATACACCGCATCTCAATCGGCCCAGTACTTTTTGTGAAAAATGGTAACATATTGAAATATTAAAATCATAGACTACAGCTCAGCTTGGTTGTCTATGGTCCTAAAATAAATCTAAGAACCTTTTCACAAGCTAAACATATCTAATGCATTAAACCGCATCTCAATCGGCCCAGTACTTTTTGTGAAAATTTTTAACATTTTGAAAAATTAAAATCATAGACTACAGCTCAGCTTAGTTGTCTATGGTCCTAAAATATGTCTAAAAACCTTCTCTCAAGCTATATATATCTAACTAGTATTTCGCCGTGTGCGCGAGCTGCTAAAGCGGGTTCTGGTTAGACTTACAAGTAGTACAGATTTTACTGTACTAAACTGAATTCATTTATTATGGTGATAACAAAATAAATAAAAATGGCGCTGATTTTTTAAAACTTTGGTAACAGTTTCCTGTTTTGTGACCCCAGGGAGCCCTAAATATCGATTTTGAACGAAATCGGTCAATTAACAAAGAATTTCAAAATGGCGCTGATTTTTTTAAAATTTTGGTACCAGTTTCCTGTTTTGTAATCCCACGAAGTCCTAAATATCGATTTTGAACGAAATCGGTCAATTAACCAAGAATTTCAAAATGGCGCTGTTTTTTTAAAGTTTGGTAACAGTTTCCTGTTTTGTAACCCCAGGGAGTCCTAAATATCGATTTTGAACGAAATCGATCAATTAACAAAGAATTTCAAAATGGCGCTGATTTTTTTAAAATTTGGTACCAGTTTCCTGTTTTGTGACCCCAGGGAGCCCTAAATATCGATTTTGAACGAAATCGGTCAATTAACAAAGAATTTCAAAATGTCTCTGATTTTTTTTAAATTTCGGTACCAGTTTCCTGTTTTGTAATCCCACGAAGTCCTAAATATCGATTTTGAACGAAATCGGTCAATTAACAAAGAATTTCAAAATGGCGCTGTTTTTTTAAAGTTTGGTAACAGATTCCTGTTTTGTAACCCCAGGGAGTCCTAAATATCGATTTTGAACGAAATCGATCAATTAACAAAGAATTTCAAAATGGCGCTGATTTTTTTTTTATTTTGGTACTAGTTTCCTGTTTTGTGACCCCAGGGAGCCCTAAATATAGATTTTGAACGAAATCGATCAATTAACAAAGAATTTCAAAATGGCGCTGATTTTTTTTAATTTTGGTACTAGTTTCCTGTTTTGTGACCCCAGGGAGCCCTAAATATAGATTTTGAACGAAATCGGTCAATTAACAAAGAATTTCAACATGACGCTGATTTTTTAAAATTTTGGTACCAGTTTCCTGTTTTGTAATCGCACGAAGTCCTGAATGCAATAAACCGCATCTTAATCGGCCCAGTACTTTTTGTGAAAAATGGTAACAGTGGTTGAAAAATTAAGATCATAGACTACAGCTCAGCTTTGTTGTCTATGGTCCTAAAATATATTGAAGAACCTTCTCACAAGCTATACACATCTAATGCAAAAAACCGCATCTCAATCGGCCCAGTACTTTTTGTGAAAAATGGTAACATATTGAAAAAATAAAATCATAGACTACAGCTCAGCTTTTTTGTCTATGGTCCTATAATATGTCTAAGAACCTTCTCACAAGCTAAACATATCTAATGCAAAAAACCGCATCTCAATCGGCCCAGTACTTTTTGTGAAAATTTTTAACATATAGAAAAATTAAAATCATAGACTACAGCTCAGCTTAGTTGTCTATGGTCCTAAAATATGTCTAAGTTCCTTCTCTCAAGCTATATATATCTAATGCAATAAACCGCATCTCAATCGGCCCAGTACTTTTTGTGAAAAATGGTAACAGTGGTTGAAAAATTAAGATCATAGACTACAGCTCAGCTTTGTTGTCTATGGTCCTAAAATATATCTAAGAACCTTCTCACAAGCTATACACATCTAATGCAAAAAACCGCATCTCAATCGGCCCAGTAGTTTTTGTGAAAAATTGTAACATGTTGAAATATTAAAATCATAGACTACAGCTCAGCTTGGTTGTCTATGGTCCTAAAATATATCTAAGAACCTTCTCACAAGCTATACGTATCTAATGCAAAAAAACCGCATCTTAATCGGCCCAGTACTTTATGAGAAAAATGGTAACAAAAAGTGCACAAACAAACAAACAAACACATAACCTCTTAGGGCAAACACATATACCGTCTCCGCTTCGTCGAGGGTAAAAAGATAAAGATAAATTTATTTCATAAACACACAGTATGGGAAACTTAATTACATTTAAAGCCTTACATCTAGGATAAAACTGATATAGTCAAATAACAATCTAAATGTTATTGTGCACCTGTTTTCCGAACTAGTTAAAATAAAAACCGGGCAAGTGCGAGTCGTACTCGCGCACGAAGGGTTCCGTACCATTATTAATAAATAATTACCTTTGTTAATGAACCGCAAGACTAACTTTGTTTGTAGAGGTTTATTGTTAATATCAAAAAAACTATGCTAGTTAGAGCATTGGCTATAGTTTTCCTGTAAAGTTTACGTAAATTCCTATTGACCATAATTATTTAAAATTTTTCGATTGGTAAACTCCGGAGATAAGGGGGGGGGGGGGGGGGAGAACGGTATTTTTTTAGACATTTTCCCCGATAAATCAAAAACTATCATAACTAAAAATAATTAAAAATCTGTTTTAGAATGTACAAAGTAAACCCTTTCATATGATACCCCACACAGTACAGTTATCTCACTTTTAAATTTCAACCCTCAGATTTTCCCCCCTTTTTAAATAAGAACAAAAATAATTTCCATTTTTTTTTAATTCCAGTGTCTTTGGGCCACTAATATACACAACTATTCCAAATTTCATGTCGATAGCTTCGGTAGTTACTGAAATAATCGAGTGTGACGGACGGACAGACGGACAGACGGACGGAGAAAGTCGCACCATAAGGGTTCCATTTTACCATTTTGGTACGGAACCCTAAAAAGGAACGTCCAGATTAAAATAAATTGTTGCGTCCTCAGGCCGTGCAAATGTTATGGGTGAACCTGATAATGGACACGCTCGCTTCGCTCGCGCTGGCGACGGAGATGCCGACGCCGGATCTGCTGCAGCGCAAGCCTTACGGCCGCACCAAACCTCTCATCAGCCGCACCATGATGAAGAACATCCTCGGACAGGCTGTCTACCAGCTGTTCATCATCTTCTCCCTGCTGTTTGTCGGTAAGTATCCCACCCGGAGCCCTATTCTCTAACTCAATGACTGTATAAATTATATTCTTATCCAAAATTGGTACCTACATAGAACACCTTATGAACGTCAAGTTTACAAAGTATAACACGTGATGGTGATAATTAACCACAGTATCTTATAAATGAAAGCCACTGGCTCAAATGTCAGTGGCTTGTGACTTCCATTTTTTGATAGCCACTGAGTTAGAGAATAGGTGAGTTGTGTCCTCCTAGCCAAGTTACATTCGTTTCGTGTCTATTCTCTTTTTATAAACGTTAAGGCTTTAGTGGAGATATAAAAATATTTTCTCATTATTTTTCGGGATTTTCTCAGATCGTACTCTCGAACTCTCGTAGCTTAATTTTTAAGATACCGTAGTTAATTATCACTATCACGTCTCATACTTTGTAAACTTGACGTGCAGGAGGACACAGGTTCTTTACTAAATTTAATCAAAATCGGTTGAAAAGATAGGCCGCGAAAGCTTAGCAGACAGACAGACGGACGGACAGACACACTTTTGCATTTATAATATTAGTGTGGATATTATGGATTCGGAGAAATCACAACAGGTCAAAACATTGAAGTTACACAACTAACAACTTGGAACTGGAATTATCTTTGATTGTTCAGGATCATTGTTCAGGATTTATTCAATTATTTTAATATTAGTGTATTTTTTAAAGTTTATTATTATTTTTAATTTCGAGACAAAATAAATATCGGGGGGTTTCAGAGGCTAAATAATAAAAAAACTAAAACCGCTTGTAGTTTTTTTGTTCATCGAATAACTTAGAGTAATGTAAACAGGCGACAGAATGTTAAACATCCCTTCGGGCCGCGGCAATCAGCTGAGCTCGGAACCATCGCAACACTTCACGATCATATTCAACACGTTCGTCATGATGACGCTATTCAACGAGATCAACGCCAGAAAGATCCACGGCCAGAGGAACGTCTTCCAGGGTCTCTTCACCAACCCCATCTTCTATTCCATCTGGATCGGAACTGCACTCTCTCAGGTACTTATCCCTTCATCATTCTCTTCACGATCATATTCAACACATTCGTCTTGATGACGCTGTTCAACGAGATCAACGCCAGAAAGATCCACGGCCAGAGGAACGTCTTCCAGGGTCTCTTCACCAACCCCATCTTCTATTCCATCTGGATCGGAACTGCACTCTCTCAGGTACTTATCACTTCATCGATCTCTTCACGATCATATTCGACACATTCGTCATGATGACGCTGTTCAACGAGATCAACGCCAGAAAGATCCACGGCCAGAGGAACGTCTTCCAGGGTCTCTTCACCAACCCCATCTTCTATTCCATCTGGATCGGGACTGCACTCTCTCAGGTACTTATCACTTCATCGATCTCTTCACGATCATATTCGACACATTCGTCATGATGACGCTGTTCAACGAGATCAACGCCAGAAAGATCCACGGCCAGAGGAACGTCTTCCAGGGTCTCTTCACCAACCCCATCTTCTATTCCATCTGGATCGGAACTGCACTCTCACACGTACTTTATGGGCCTCTGTTGTCTTAATATAAAAGGTTATATTTATTATTTATTTTTAACTCGTAAAAGCAGAAATTGTACAGCAGCGTGACTCGCATCCTTGAGTTACGACTTACGAC
Organism: Erebia epiphron; assembly: GCA_963932025.1. Classification (NCBI taxonomy): domain Eukaryota; kingdom Metazoa; phylum Arthropoda; class Insecta; order Lepidoptera; family Nymphalidae; genus Erebia; species Erebia epiphron. The sequence goes on along the minus strand of OZ009947.1, from coordinate 26,842,569 downwards.
GCAACGAATAAACTGTTCATGCATCTAATATTAATTTGGGTGTGAAAAGGGACATTTACAACTCAATCAAATCAACAACTCTTTATCAAACTTAAAAACGCGCTTCTAGAATGGAGGTTTGTATGAAATACAGGGTTGTGACGTCATCAGATTTCAGCGCACTTTTTTTCTTTAAATGGTTATCAAATTTATTAAAACTAACTGAGGAAGAGAATTTTAGATCTTTTGGAAACTTCACACATCTTTGAGAACATTATGGAGAATTCTGTCATATGAAGGTTTCTTCACGACGTTTCCCTTCACTGTCAAAGCAATTGTAATTGCTTAAAATGCACATAAACCCGAAAAGTTAGAGGTGCGTGCGTGGGATTGAACCCAGGATCCCCCGAATATTATGCCGAGGTTTTAACCACTACTTCTTGGTCTTAATAATCAAAACAAAGCTGACCACTTACTGAAAACATAAATAACGGATGGCACTTAAATTTCCTAGAGTCTAATGGACGACAGCCATAATTAACTATTAGATTAAGCTTCTGTTTTTTGTCTCTGTTTTATATTATACTAAATGATGCCCACGACTTCGTCCGCGTGGATTAAGGTTATTTGATTCCCGCAGGAACTCCTTAATTTTCCGGAATAAAAAGTAGCCTATGTCCTTCCTCAGGACACATCTTATCTTCATACCAATTTTCATCAAAATCAGTTGAAAAAATGAGTCGTTAAAACGTAGCAGACAGACGGACAGACAGACACACTTTTGCATTTATAATATTAGTATGGATTATTAAGAATTCAACAAAAATTATCGATTTTGACATAGGAAATATCTCAATTCCAGGTAGTAATAATCCAATTCGGCGGCATGGCCTTCAGTACGGCAGGGCTGTCGATAGACCAGTGGCTGTGGTGCCTGTTCTTTGGCGCCGGCACACTGGTGTGGGGCCAACTCGTCACCAGCATCCCCACCAGGAAGATACCCAAGAAGCTGTCGTGAGTACCACCACAGGACTTTCTTTGTAGAGCTCGATTCGTCATACAAATCCCGAAAAAAAAAAGAAAGAGAAAAATAGAAAAGCACGCTGGGCAACTGGTCTTCATCATCATTATTTCAGCCCATTAAATTTTATGCACAAAAATAGGCAGGTCTTACCTTACCTTACTTTTTATATCCTTACCTTTCCTTAGTTACTAATCCTTACCTCAATCCTAAGATGCTGCACACGGTTTAAAGCCTTCCTTAAATCCCGTCGCGCAGCCTCCATCCCAAGACATTCTTCCAGTCGTGTTGAATCCTCGTCCCAAAGTGCGAAAATGCGTCGGGAAAGTTTGTTAGTATTTAAATTTAAATGCATTTTTGGGCATAATATGACGCAGGGCAAAACGCTGAACCCCCTTTCTGGGTGGTGTCACAGACGGAAGTGTTACATTTGCATTTAGTTTTTAATCCCCGACGCAAAAAGAGAGGGGTGTTATAAGTTTAACGTGTCTGTCTGTGTATCTGTCTGTGGTATCGTAGCTCCCAAACGGATGAACCGATTTTCGTTTAGTATTTTTTGTGTCATAGATAATTTTATCCCAAGTGTTCTTAGCCATGTTTCATGAAAATCTGTTCATCCGTCTGAGTCGGGGTTTTTTTTTAAATTTGTAATTTATTGTCTGTGACACCACTGGCACAGAATTATAACTAGTACTAGGTACAGAAGCTTTACTTCGCAATGGCTTTCAAAGAAATATGTACTCAATCTGATAAACAATATGATTTAATTTAGCTCGCGTTCCAGTCGAGCACGTGTTCATTTACATACCTACCAATTTTTTTTTGAGGGAATATGGGCCTTAATTCACTGGACTACGGTTCATAATAAGTTATACGTGGTTATACGTATTGAAAGAGCCGCGGACTAGGGTTGCTTACTTCGAGAAACTACTTACGCCATCTAGCGCACAGCACGAGCGTTTACTCCTACTTGTGGCGGGCAACGTCAACTAAATGTCTTTTTGTTGTACTTTTAAATACTTTTAGGGTTTTGGAATAGTACATTACATCGCGAGACCGGGAAATACGCGTTTCCTGGTCGAGTGTTAGTTAGACGGCCGAGCTACGCGCTTTTCTAAAAAATGAAACAAGTGACTTTTCTTTGGATTTCGGCGGAAGCAAATAATTATTTTTAGCTAATTCGGCCTCCGCTCTCGGAAAAGGAGGCGTACAATCTAAATCCATAATATCCTCACTCGAACTCATTTTTTCGTCACTTTTAAATAATAAATTATAACGATTAGGTGTGTAGTTAATTCCCGCCTTTCAATATTATAAAGATAAAAAATAAATATTGTACTTTTATTTTATTTTTTTGCGCTGTGAGTGCTGAACGCGTAATACGGTAGAGTTCCAAATTTAAACTATTTAGGCCAAAGAACATTATAACAAGTTACAAGATATTCAGGAAGAAAGATTCCAAATTCAAACTTATGATATGTAATGAAAATACATACATTCTTTACTGGCCTAGGCCGGGAAGTTTAACTTTCGAACTCATTTACAGGGTATGAAATGTGCACATTTCATATCATTTTTTAGAAATAGTACTTTGTTCAACAAGGGGAGAAAGGGTTTGTAGTTTGAATTAATTTCATTTCAAATAGGAACAAATGTAATCCAATCAAAGTAGATTTTACCTGTCACCCTGTCAGCGTCTTTAGGCAACCAAAAAAAAGTTAAATTTCGATCACGATCCGTATTTAAACAATTAAATTCTGCACAGTATATTTTTGCTTTTTTTCGTTTTGTGTCCATCTTACAATTATCGAGAAAGTTGAACGTGGTCGAACAAAAAGCGCGCGCGCGTGTGTCTTTTTTTCGCTTGCGGCAGCCTACTAGATTGGCCCTTGCGCAATGGCCGCCGCCTGTAGGTATGTTTTATAATTTTTTCTTTCTGTCAACGGGTCAGATAAGTTTGTGGAACTATACACCTACTGTAGAAGATGTCACAGACGAAAAATAATACACCTGTTTCTGTGTTTTGTCTGTGATACTATATTGGCGAAAAAACAAGTTCTTTTTCTTCTTTCTTATATTTACTGAACGACATTGCACACTTTCTCATACAATCCTTACTGGTAATCAAACTTCGGAAAAGCTAAATTCTACTTCACTAACAATGGTTTTGCGGCTTTATAAGACGCATCGCTCCTCTCGCATTGTAAGTCAACGTAACTCCGCAAAAAAATGGCGGAGGTGGATGCGGAAGCGGAGGTACGATTTCTTGCGGAAGTTCCGCACTTACGGGAGCGGAGGCGGAAGTTCGTTACAACCCTAGTGTGTACAACATAATTAGCCATAATATTGAGGCCACAAGACGCAACTAAGCACGTTTTCCGCCGTTACATCCAGATGGGGCCGCGGCCAGCCGGACCAGGATAACATGCAGGCCGGGCAGGACTACGACTCTGACCTGGACAAGAAGCCGCGCGCCGGACAGATCCTCTGGATCCGGGGCCTCACGCGCCTCCAGACGCAGGTATGACGCGGTGGGACCGGCGAACGGGGGAGGGGAGGACAGTTACATGGGAGGGGGGGGGGGGGGATATAGGATAGGATGGCTGAGATCTATAGAGCGTACTTTGACTTGGCTCAGACTTTACTCACGAGTTAAGACGAGATGGATGGAATGTGAGTAACATAAATCTGTCTCGTTTTAACCATGTCTAATGGGCCTATTACACTGCACTTTTCACAGGGACCCTTACCCTGAATCAGTGTAGTGTAATAAGTTTAGGGAGGAAGGGTGCCTAATTTGGTTCTTATTACTCTTTTAATAAGCGAAGCCAAAACGACGGCCACGCTCACCCTTTCCACTGTGAAAAGTGCAGTGTAATAGGCCTATTAAGTCTGAGCAAAGACAAAGTTTGCTCTATAGATCTCACACTCACAGGGGAGGGGAAATGGATACATGGTAGGATACCACTGGTTATAGTTATCTTGAAGGAAAAGTTGTGACTATCCTATTTATCTACCGAAACCTTATCACAAATTCTGAGCTATCCTAACATAATATTGTAAATGCGAATGTGAGTTTGTTGGAATGTTCTGCTTTCACGGCCCATCTTTTCAACCGATTTTGATGAAATTTGGTATAATTATAGGTTGTTTCCCGGGGAATTACATAGGAAAGATGACTTAATCCACGCCGACGAAGTCGCGGGTATCAGCTAGTACTTTAATAAACTGGATGACGTCCGTAATTTAGTCCGTGTTGTAATAGGTTTAAGCAAAATCTTGGGATTAAATTCCATTTTTCGGGATAAAAAGTAGCCTGTAAGTATGTATCCCTGTACCAAATTTTTCTCAAAATTGCCTGGTAACAGATAAGACACACTTTCGCATCAATATAATGAATGCGAAGTCTGTGTCTCTCATATCTTTTCATGGTTCTGTTCACACAAATTTTGATGAAATTTGGTACGGAATTAACTTGCATCCTGGGTTGTACCTGGCTTCTTTTCTGTAAATCAGAAAGTTCCCTAGGAATTTCAGAAAACCTTTATAAACGCGGATGAAGTCGCGGGCATTATCTTGTTTGTAATAGGATAGCTCAGAATTTGTGATAAGTTTAAACGAGAGATAGATGTCATAAATTTGCCTGCATGATTTTTTTAATAATGAGGATAAGTTTTTAAGAAGTTAAAGACTGATAGTTAGATAGTTTATCATGGGATTATATAGAATTAGGTTTTTGGGGATACATAGGATTTAAGAAATTTAGCATTTATGATTTCGACAATTTTATCTAAAATGAATCTCAAGTACAAGTAGTTAATAATTTAGTGAATAATCTCTTGATAGCCTTTTTTTAAAAAAAAGTTATATCACAATGTATCCTTTTGGTATCCGTCCTTTGGGGTTGAGGCTTTTGAAGTTGGGTTTCTGCCGTATTTTGTGTAATTTGGCGCAAGTTGTACGTTTCGCGGTTTACGTAAGACTGGGTATAAATGTGGGAGTAATTGTTCTATGGGAAATTTTCTCAAAAATGGGTTTAAGCAATCCCTTAAAAAAGTGGTAAAAATAGTCATTTCTTTTGAGATTAAAAAAGTATGAAGCTCGAAAATGACTATTGTTTACAATTTTATCGATCACTGGCAGTCTTTTGCAAATGTGGATTTTTATAGCTACGAGTATAATTTGCAATTGATGGACAGACATACTTTAGTCATAGATTGCATCATGAATAATTAGGCTGTGAATATTAAAGTTTAAAAATTAAATAAATCATGATGCTGCCTAGTAGACTTTAGTTACCTGCTACTGTAAAACGTTTACCCCAAAATATTATGAAAAAAGGGGTAAACCTTGGACAGTACTATAAAAGTATAATGAATAAAATAATAATAAATGATATGGAATTAAATATAATGCTAATGAAAGTGGCAGTGCGTGTTCGTGTTATATAGAGGGATAAGTTGAGGTTACAGCGGCACTGTTTAAAGTTATAGCTGAATCAACAGGTCAACACAGCCGATACCTTGGGCATCCTACGCTAAGTCGATATTATTGTCCATTTATATATTCTTTTATACTAATTTTTGCATACAAGCCAATATATCACCATTTTTTCGATACTATGCATCCATAATTATATAGTTAAAGTCATAGAACAGTATAGAGATTACGCAGATTCATTATTTCTATTATTATTACACCTTTTTTGATTTATTGGTACAGTAAGCCGGAATTCACAGTTCGATTGAGATTTGACACAAGTATAATGTAAAGTTTGCGATAATGAATTCAAACTTTGAAGACTTGACGTTTGATTTCATTTTATTTCTTTAGTTCATATTTTCTTTTTACATCTAGTGATTTTCCTTTTTACTCTCCTGTACTTACTTCTGTTCTATTCGATAGTTATTGTTTCCATACCTACACAGAGAAACACTTTACAGAGTAATGAGTAGTTAAGCTATATTACTTTGGCCCATTTATTAACGTAGTTGGAAAAATTGTTCGGTCACTAATTTTGATATAAAATAGCTGAAAAAATGTTTCTTTAATCAAAAAATTTAATAAGAAATTGGCAACCGAACAAAACTGTTATAGATTTTATCTTTTCTAAAACTTAATAATTTATAAAACAACCCGGTTTCACGACATCCTGTTCTATTATCTCTGTACCAATTTTTCAGCTCAGCTCGACTCTACTTTTCAGTCTAAAGCTATAACTGTCTTGTATACTTATTTCTCTATACGGATGTCGTGATACCGGGCTGAGCCCGATTAGATACACTAGGTAGTCTAAACATCGCGAGGCCATTGCATGCTCAAGCAGTACCGATATACAGTCTGACGCTTTCCCAAATGTTGAATTATTTTATTTATGATTTATTGGATACCTGAGTTGACTGTACCCCACCTCCCATCCGTTGGCATGCGATTGATGTAGGCTGTGACGATGTTACTTATCCCTCAGTACGAACCCTCAAGCAGTCACTGTGACTAGATAGATGTCCCCGATAGATGGATAGATATACCCACTCAACACAACATCGCGATATTAATATGACTGTTTCTTTTTCTCTCTATCTTTTATTTAGTCATACTGACTGTTTGATTTGTTTTTATTTTTATTTACTATTTTTGTCTGTTTTTTATTTTACTTTGTTAATACAATAGTGTTTTTTTTGCTTGTGAAACGCCAACCCGATACATCCTCGCTACTGATCCAAAGCAACCCAAAGCTCTGTTTGAATGATTGAGACGCCGTCTGCACCCGCAGCCGCGGCGTACGACTAACCGATAACATGCGTCGCGACGCATATATGAGTCGTCTAGTTGCAAATCCCGCTAAAAAGATTCAATAAAATTTTGCAGAAATGTAAAAAAATGTTTGAAACAGAAACAACTTTACTTTCGTACACAATTTTCCATTTTAACGATGGCAACTACCATACGAAAATAACAAAATAAAAACAGCTACCAACACTACCAAGAAACTAGCTAAAAACAGGTTTTGATTTTAACTTTGGCGGATTTTGAAACTTACACAATGTTATGGGGGCATTTGCAGCTGACCTTTGTGATATAGCGGGATTTGATACGTACGTCATTCCGTGGTAATGGTCAATGTTATGCAACAACGAGTGGTCAGTAACTGAATAAAAATGCAGATGAGCAATTTTAATTAATAATATAATTTGAAAATAAACTTGTTGGTTGTTTTACATTGCAAAACAAGTAATCACAAAAGTTAAATCATACTATTAGGTTGACATCGTCAAAGCCGTCTTCACAAAGGTCGCTTGGTATCTCTGCATTATCCTCGTCAAGATCTTCTTGCTCATAAGACCTTCTGTCTTCCACTATTTTATAAAAAGTTAAAGTTTCAATGTCTCTCCATTGCTCTCCGTAATGTTTTTTTAATAGATTTGAAACATCGGTGACCTTTGCTTTCTTTGGAATTACCTGATTTGCTGGAATAACGACTGGAGTCAACATATTAATGCTTTTATTTTTCTTTGTTATCGGTTTCTTTACGTTAATGTCCATTTTATATGACTGTTCTCCTTGAAGCAATAAATTATTTGTCTTGGAACGTGTCAAGAAAAACCTTTTGCACTTTTGGAACTGTACATGCCAGCTAGTGGTTGGCTTGATAATTGGTGCATAGGCTGATTTCCAATCTTTTACTGCAATTTTATCTAAATCAGTCAATTTACAATATTGACTTATAATTTCTTGATATTGTTCAGGTGATGAAATGACTTCACGCTTTTTCAAATCTTTCTCTATTTGAGCAAATACGCGGTCAGGTGGAATAAAAGAATGCCCCACTACAGGAAAAATTAATTCTACCCTTTTGATGTGTCTAGGTGCTTCTGTTGTCAACCACATTCCAAGCATGGCTACCATGCCGGTATTTTTATTTTGTCCAGAACAGCCATCTGCTACTATTCTTAATACCTTGATTTCTTCTTTGATATCAGCTAAATTAGTTAAAAAGTGATGAACTGCTGAAATTATTTCATTGCTACCTTTGTTGTGTGTAGTTTCATTCCAGGTATATGCAAATATGTTTTCTCTGGTCAATTTTGCCTTAGAGCTGCCAACTACTATAGTGAAGTTGTAGAAATTGTATTGGCGGCTATAGTAGGCGGACTGATCTGGCACTTTAGGTAGCCCTAAATTTTTTTGACAATCAAAGCTCATTGTTAGAAGGTCACTTCTTTGCTCCTGCAAGATCTCATAGAATGCTTTGAACCTCAAACGGTGGACTCTTTTTTCAATTATTAGTTTATTTTTGATCGCAGTATTTATTTCCTTTTTAATGTTCTCATCTAACTGCAGACAAGTTGAACATACATCAGATCTAGGGGTGCCAAACCCAATGTTATAGCAACAATTAAATATATTTCTAAAAAAATGCTGTTTTACTTCTAAGCGAGGATGGTCTTTATTATACATACGCCAAAGTTTTTTTATGTTCAGTTCAGGGGGTAAGTACAATCTTTTTATATTTTTTGACCTGCAGTAGTGGCTTTCATTTGCTTTAAATGACTCTATAAAGGTTTGTACCGCTTTTCTTTTCTCTTCAAACTTCTGACTTTTTCGGTCTCCACCCCTACGCTCTTTTGCCATCTCCTCTTTTTCATAAAATCTTCGCATCACTCCTTGTATACGATCTTTCGTTATACATAATACTTTAGTAAATGTTTTTTGACAAACAGGAATCATCTTACCACTCTTGTTCCGAATGTAATATTTTAACGAATGATTTCGCTTGCTACCAACTTTTGCAGTTTTGGATGTTGTGATAGTACAGTATTTTATCATAAAATTGTCTTGCGAAATCTTTGTCGGATGTTTGTAAAATGATTGGTGGAATTTTCTTATTTCTGTGCATGTTAAAGTCGCACACTGAAACGCTTTGCGACTGTGACCACATGATGGGAATGATGGAAGCGTATTTGGCTTGTATCTACAACAATAAAAATTTTCATTTTAATTTTGACTGTTGGATTTAAGCGCTTAGCAGCAATTGAAAAAAATAATTATTAGCCTAACAATCTACTCAGTGCCTGTCGTTTTGTCTGAACTACTTGTAACACGTTGACTTTTACCCAAATTGAGAAAAAACGTGATCAATAGAAAAAAAAACAAAATTGGTTGATATAAATTCGTGGAGAAAATAAATAAACACACATTTTGCATAACGTGTTTAGTATAAAGTTTTATAAAACGTAAGCATATTAAGCGAGTACTAACATTATTTGAACAATATTATAGAATATTACAAATCATGAAACATGCCATGCTTCTGTTTTGCATAACAACTTTTGAAATGGCAGTTGACTATTTAGTAGAAGAAAGAAACCAACCTTTTTTCACGCAATACTTCACGTTTCCACTTTGATTTATTGACTAATCTCTTGCGTGCTTTACCAGGCTCCGATTTTTTTATAAATTGTTGTAAATCCTCCATTTTTTCCGCACAAAAACATTAAAAAACCAGAGCAAAAACACTCGCAGATAACGGAATCGGCCATACTAATTTACTGTGTCACGTGACCTAATGTTGGGCTGCCATTGGTTGGATTTTTTATGGAGGAATTTGAAACTCACGAACTTCGTTTTAGAGTACTTTGCACCTAACACTGTTAATAAAATGTATTTTACACCCGCTTAAAGCGGAGTTTGGTAGGAAACAAATTTACGAATTTGTACTACTCTAAGAGTACTTTCAAATGTCATACTAGGTTAAAATTTGAAATAAAAGCGTTTTAGCGGGATTTGCAACTAGACGACTCATATACCGATCAATATAAGCAGTAACATGTTCATTTCGATAAATTTGCCCGATGTTTTAATTATTTTGACGTATTATTTTTGTATACCGGATTGTGTTCTGTTACTGCTATAAATGGAACGATCATTTGAGTGTGGAGTGGATTTTCTTGAAAAAAAAAATATAGTCGTACACTATTATAGAGCATGCCGTGAGCGCTCGCGTACTAACAAGTTAACCGTCTCGGTCGACCCGTCTCTTTCCTTTGCCGTTGTATTGTCAATGTTTTATGTGTGTTTTTTTAAAATGTTTTTGTTATGTTTGGTTTGTTTTTTTGTTTGTGAATGTTGTCCCTTAGAGCCGTTTTGGGGGGGTGTGATGTCAGTCAGGGGCGTAAGCGTCAAACTGGGCAGCGAAGAGTTTATATTGTCTGTAGTTTTGCCTTGCCTTGCCGTTGGAAAATTGCCTTCATTGTGTTATTTTGCGTATTTTGTTAGGCTTGTTGTAGTGTCCGTATGTAATATGTATATAGTGGAACATCTAGGGGTGGCGGTCGGCGGTGAGTATAACGTAGATCATAACACGTTCCCGATTTAATTAAACTTAACAACTGATTAACTAAACCAGTGATTTTGTGTAGCTTCCTAACTTTTTTACGATATTATAATTGTAGTGTTGCCAAAATATATTTTATACTTCGAAGCAATTAATAATAATTTGGGTTTGAAATAAAAATTTTGGTAAAACTCAGTTATACTATCGTCGATACCTCGTAGGTCCGGTAATAATCGTTCCTCCATGGCTCCCAGAGATTGGATGTGTATTACTAATGAACATGGCATGATAGAAATGTAAGAATGTAGAGTGTTTTCATATAAAAGCCCATACTAAAAACGTACGTGATAAATAGCGAGCCACCACCATAGATTCGTATGGAATATGAATTAGGTAGATTAAAAAATTTAAAACGTGTTGTAAATCGGAAATTTAAATAAGACCATGGTAAATGCGTGTATGAAGAGACCGCCATTGCACCGTGGCACATGTAGGTGTTGTGAGGCGATTTCGGTAGTGTCCCCTGGTCCCAGCATCTCTAGGTGTCATCCCAGCGTTGTGTAGGCGTAGAGTAGCGGCCGATCTTCAGGGTAGCTGAGGTCTCGAATCGAACCTTTTTTTTTTCTTTTCGGTTCCTCATTGGTTTATGCTTTTGGTTTGTTTCTCATTTCTGTTGGCACTCCAGGTCATATTTCTATCACTCGACACCGGCCGGCGGCCGCATACATGCCTCATGCGACACCGAACACAAAATCGTTTTCTTTTGTTCACCCGTCAGCTAAGCTCGCGTTTTTTTCGCGTGCATGTCTAGTCTATATAAATATTATTTCATTCGTCGTTTTTTCGTACTGTACGTATTCTATAGCTCGCTACCCCTACCCAGATTTCTTCATTATCTAACCCCCTAGTGTTTTTTTCGATATCAATTATATGTTAACAATAATAACGGTTAAACTGTGAAAAGCCGGTTGTTATAAATTCTTCGATAGCTATCAGATTTTCATTTCCATTCTGACATACGAACAGACGCGACCGGTCAATTGTTTTGTCCATCTTACACCGTCAAACACCAATAGTCCCATTACCTTCCATGTACAGACACCTATTATTTACAATTTTATTATAATGTAATTCTATAAAGGGTCTGTTTTTCGTGTTGGCCTGCTTGTAGCTAAAGCAGATATGGGGACAAAGTTTGGTTAAGAATCATTATAGAAACAAAACGAAGTAAGTAACTTGATCGTCCGGACGTCATCTGTAGAAAAAAAATGGAAACCTTACTTCTACCGTATTTATTACCAATACTCGTTCATTTAACCTCCTTAGCCAACTTTTTTTTTTGTTTTTATCTTTTTTCATTTAAGCCCTGGCTCAATTAACAAAAATTTTATAAAATTTATTAGCTAGTATACATTTTTGTAGTAATACAATAATCATGTTTGGTCATTCCATAATTTGGTACACTGTAGCCTGTTAATTAGAAATATACTATGTAATGAAAAATCTGGTGACCTTGAAAATTTTAGTTTGCTTCAATATGCTCTAGATAAAAATTTGAGGCAACTATTTTACAGCATCATTAATACAATAAATTTAGCTTGCCTCTTGCGCCCCTTCTTCATGCTATTATTGATAATATTTGAGTTTTGTCTATCGTTATAAACAAAATTCCGTCACATTCCTTCGATTCACCTTTACAGCTCGAGTCGCTACCACATTCTTCGTTTCGATGTCATTCCCTCTTCCTGTAACTTCATTCTTCATGGTCTGCGTTAGTTTTACCATCGTATGGTTTCTCGTCGATGACGCCGGACGAGCGGGTTTCGGTGGCACTGTAGTGGTCGGCGATGCGTGTCGCGGGGCGCAGGGTTGCCCCATATCTGCTCGGGTTGTAAAGCTAGGGCTGCGTGGCTTAGGACGGTGTGGAATGGGGCGAGCCGCGCGTCGTAGAGCGGTGTTGTTGGCAGCCCCGGCCGGTGCTGGAGACGGAGGTGTAGTGGCGGGCGCGGCGGCTGGCGGCGCGCTGCGTGCGACGGACGCTCACGGTACTCCACCCTAGCCTGGCTAGCCGACCCCGGCCTAGCGGTTAGCGCCTAGCCCCCCGCACGCTCCGGTCGAGTCAGCCCGCACTAACACCGGCTTCACTGCTCGTATCTGACCGATTCAAGGTCAATATAATTTCGCTAGGGTTGTACAAAATTAGGTTTTTGTTTTTTACAGAAGTTCCCGTGCTTTGCGTACTCACACTAGCGTAGTTATTTCTAGGGTTCGATTAATAAAAATTTGGTCAAAAAAAGTACTCGAGATTGTAAATTAATACCGAGCTTTTTATCGATTCTTGCTGAACGTCTGAAATCGGCAGTATGTGTGTTCGGAGGGGGGTGTTAGTGCGGCTGACTCGCCGGAACACTCCACTAGTTTTGTCCTTTGGATTGCATCTCCCCACGTCTGGCTGTAGCTGTTGTGGGCACCGTCGCACTAGCGTCCTCCGAGCACCCCTCGCTCCCGCTTGTCTTCGGCTCTCGACCCGTCGGTGCATGCGTAGCGTAGAGCGTCCGCGGCCTCTGAATACGGCGAGACATCCACACCACACTCGGCGGTCGGTAGCGAGGCGGTCGGCGGTGACCGCGCGGTGTTGGTTGCAGCTGCGCGTGGTGCGCGCGTTCAAGTCCACGCTCGAGGATCTGGAGGAGCGGCTGTCGGCGCACTCGGCCGCAGGCTTGCGCTCGCGCCTGCGCGCCGCGCCCCAAGACATCGCCTACATCGACGAGGACGTGCCGCCCGCCGCCGCGCGCACAGAGACCACCATATTCTGAGCCCCCACACCCCCCGACACCACCCGACACCTCCCGACACCACCCGACACACCCGCACACCCCCACGCGTGCTCAACGACACCCGGATTTGCAAACAAATTGAGCAAAACACAACCGCGCGCGAGCTCCGAGTAATCCTATGGAATGTTAAAGTAATGACCTAGAGTTGTTTAAAGTACAAAACAATACTGCTATCGCAAAATTACACGCGTCAAGCTCGAAACTAGTGCTGGGAGCGAGCTGGATATGGAGCGACGATCGGGGGTGGCGTACAGCCGTCGTTTCTTCAGACCCCGATTCCTCGGAGCTCGTGCGCGGACTGTACTTTCGACGCGATAAAATATGACGTTACTTAAACAAATTGCCCTGGAGCAACTGTAAATGCTTCTCTGGACGCGACTTGTGAGTCAATTTTTTTTTGACGCAAGTAACGTTCGTTTTTAAAAAGGTCGCCAAACAGTACTGCTGTTTGTTGGCCGCCATGTTTTATCGAGATGTTTTTGAACCCTGTGTAAGGGTTACACGCGTTAATTTTTTCTTTATTAAGAATTTAAAAAAACTAATAAAATTGAACAAACTTCCGGGTGTTCTGTTGTGCGTCCGCGCTCACACACACACAAAGACACACACGCATCGTGTACTTAACGCCGCAATCTCCGCGCAATCTCATCCCGTCTCCGCCGGGCCCGCGCGGCCCTGAAACCTTAGGCGATAAGATTTTCTATTAAGTGTTGAAATTTTTTAGATCTAGGTAGTCGATAGCAATAAAGTAATAATGATAGAGGCCCGACGTTAGGCTCCTAGACCACATCGTGCCTGTTACCGCGCCAGAGCGCTCCTTATGTTACTGTTGTATCCGCGAACTGCTCTCGAGATGTTATGACGTCACTTTCTGTAGAACAGTGGATATTTCGATACGAGTTAGCGTTGTACCGCCGCGTAACGAACACTGCTATTTTAGAGACGAAAGTATTTTGTAAATAAGTTTGTACTTTTCCCGGACGTCTTTGTATGTATATCGGAGCGGTGATATTTTGTATAGACGTTGTGAAGAATTTAGATGTTTCCTTTGAAATTGTAACTTTTTACTCTTAACGATTCTTTAGAATTTTACTACGTAATCTTTACCCTTTATCTATTCGATAGGATGATAGTTCCGAGTAGCTTCGTGTGATTGAGCGCCAAAGCTCCGCGCGGCGTATGACGTTTTGTTTCATAGTAAATTTTGGGACCACTTTAACCCGTTTCTGCCTAAAACTGGGATACAATTAGATCTACAATTATTATCTGTATCTATAGCTAAATGTTGTATTTAACAGAGTATATTATGAATATAGAAGGAACACTATGTAATCTAAAATAAAATAGCTAGATAGACCATATTGTATACTATACCTACCTAAAGTTTAGTATGAATGGGACTCAACGCTCGACGAGAGCTTCCGATCGATGTATGTGTTAAAACGAAACCTTGTAGCGAGTTTGAGAATGTTACGAGATCTATTTACGATTAATAAATTTTGAAGCGAAATTCCATAGCATTTTCTTTCAATAGTGTTATGGTGGGGGCCGCCCAGTCTTAGAATGTCGCTCTATTTCAGATGTTAACGGTAAGTTTAGGTCGAGTGGAACGTCGCCCGACGCCGTAGGTACCGTCGGGCCGGCGACGGGCGAAGTCGCGGTCACTAAGGAAACTGGTACAATTGAAACTCAACTTTAAAATATTCAGCATAAGGTTTAAATTGATAATAATATATTGGAGACTGTCCGCAAAAAGTATGTCAGCGACATACATTGGACAGTGTCCTGCAGTCAGATGCCAGCTTGTGCCGGGTGCTAGACGAAATTGCAGCCTTATGCAAAGGTATCTAGAGCTGAGTTTCAGTTGTCATCGCTGTGCCGCCACTCCGCCCGCGCCGGCCCTCAATGTAGACTAGCGACGCATGACGCCCGTGTTGCACGTTGTCTGTCTACGTCTTCGGTACATACACTTACACTTACGCTTTACTAGTTACGATCGTACGAGTCCGTATTACAGTTATACACTAATCAGAAATCACGTGTAGGGCAACCGTATCACCTCTCTAAAGCTGTTCGTATACCGCAAGAAGAGCGGGGACCTTCGAAATGCATTTTTCGCTACTGAAAATGCGGCGTCAATCATTTTAGATGCGCCGAACTCTGCTGATGTTTTTTCAGTAATTGTTATTTTATTTTACTGGTTTAACGGCCTGTTCCTGACAAATGCGTTGCGTATGTTTTTTGTAGCGATCAGCTTAATATATCGAGAGGTGACGCGTGCGCCATTTTGTGGGTTAGGTACGAGTCGACAAAATGGCCACCACTTAGATTGTAAGTACGGAGTATCTATTGAAGATGTATTTACTATTTAGTACATTCAATACAACTTTTTGTCTTACTTATTATTAATTGTAATTTTTTTAATTAATTTTTTTGGCTTCGCATTTATAGTGTGGTCATGCTTATGTTACAGCGTTATGCATGTAGACAGATGTCTGTGAGTATGCACAAGTAAACATTTTTTTTCCTTTTTTAATTACTTAGATGTTTGGTAGCGTATCTGAGAGTATTTTTTTATTAATGCTATATTATATTAAATTTTAATTTATTGTTACGTTAGTGACTACCGAGTCTCGAAAACTTAATTATTTAATACGCATATAAATCCAGTGTTCAAATATTTTTTAAACTAAAATTATTCGTTTTTACTCCATCACAATAACTACCAAACTTCTAACATTTAGTATATAAGCAGCTACAGAAATTTATAACAAAATAAAAAAAAAACATTTATATAATATCTCCACTATTACACCAAAACTAGAATTAAGTTTTAAATATATTTCATCATTTTTAAAACTTAAAAAAAAAGAGCTTTTCGTTCGTTTTTATTATTTTTAACTTTTGTTTTTAATCGTTTGCTCGGTTGTGTAAGTACTTATTTGATCAATTGATTTAATTGTTTTATTTTTGACTTACATTACGTCTTATAATGTTAAATAGGTATACTTATTATTACTTAACCGGCATATAATTAAAACTCATATAATAAAAGTATTTATTTGAATTGTACCGATATTTCATTTAACTGTACCTATGAAATTGCACCACGTAATAACTACGTATATAGAAAGGTAACTAGTCGGTCCGCGCATAGCTCACATACCGGAAACTTTCTATCTTATTGCGTAGAAGTACTTAGCTTTATACCACACGGTATTTTTTCCTTAATAATAATATAATTTTTATATATTTTTTCATTGCTAGTGGATGCCCTGGACTGCCCCGCCCCAGCTAGTGTGAATGCCCCTATCTTAGTTAAATCTAGGCACCTAATTAGTAACGAAACTGCTATCCAAACATTTTTTACTAAATTTTTTCTACTAACAGCTACAACTCCTCACTTCTCGTAGTTTTCGGAGTTCTAAAACCAAAGAATTAACCTTCGATACCGAAATTTACAATATTTTTAGTAGCTATTAAAATGTTTAGTCCGCAAAAACGTTTTATTTCCATTTTTTTTTCTTAATATGAAAATGGAACAAGAATTTTAATGCAATAAGTGTTGCCATGTAAAGTTGGTTTTGGAATGCCGCTGACCCTTTTTCTTTAGTCGTTATTGGCAACAGCGAGCAGTTTTGTTACTCGTAGTTGGCTGCGTCACGGCGCCGCTGCTGCTGTCTGACGCGTGCGTCATGTTGTTTTGCAGCAAAAAGCGGACATATTGGCCGGCCGCAGGATATTTGTCAATAATTATTTGGCGGAGCACAGGAGGATCAGCGTTCAGTCCGGCGGCAGCTCCTTGCCGGCGCTCAGCCCCGTGTCGCATCAGAGCGACGACTAAACCAAAACTAACAACAGACTAAACTGTAAACTAAAAAGGCTACACGAAAATAACTAAATTTACAACAGAGTTATTCAAAAAATAACTAAATTTACACAAAAGTTATTCAAACATAACTAAATTTACAAAAAAGTTATTTAAGATAATTTTTACAAAACAATGGAAGACTTTAAATACCTATATAGGTACGTGTTTATCGAATGGTTAGGTATTATTATTCAAAAAAAACTTTCATAATAATTCTTGCACAATAGTAGCTTTTACTGTAATCGTATCGAAGTGATCCAAATATTAACTGCCAATAAATAAGCCAGTTAAAAATTTATTATAAATATTATATTATAATCCCCGTATAAAATTTTCACTTGTCCGTAATAAAATTCTCTTTAAAATGTAAATGTAGAATAGTTAAGTCTTAAAATTGTTTACTAAAATATATTAAGTCTAAGAAAAATATTAGAGTTTGCGAGATAAAATATAAGATTTAAACTTATGGTGCACCTTTTTAGAGTGAATATTTTAGCGATAATATTGCAAAGTATTCTTTTATAGCCGATATATTAAAATGTGAGTCATATGAGCACGGTCGTTTATTTTTCTACGAAAAAGTTAATAATGTCGTTAGTTTTTCTGTAAATATTCATGACCACTATCCTTTCGTTCTCTAATAAATTTAGCTTGCCTCTTGCGCCCCTTCTTCATGCTATTATTGATAATATTTGAGTTTTGTCTATCGTTATAAACAAAATTCCGTCACATTCCTTCGATTCACCTTTACAGCTCGAGTCGCTACCACATTCTTCGTTTCGATGTCATTCCCTCTTCCTGTAACTTCATTCTTCATGGTCTGCGTTAGTTTTACCATCGTATGGTTTCTCGTCGATGACGCCGGACGAGCGGGTTTCGGTGGCACTGTAGTGGTCGGCGATGCGTGTCGCGGGGCGCAGGGTTGCCCCATATCTGCTCGGGTTGTAAAGCTAGGGCTGCGTGGCTTAGGACGGTGTGGAATGGGGCGAGCCGCGCGTCGTAGAGCGGTGTTGTTGGCAGCCCCGGCCGGTGCTGGAGACGGAGGTGTAGTGGCGGGCGCGGCGGCTGGCGGCGCGCTGCGTGCGACGGACGCTCACGGTACTCCACCCTAGCCTGGCTAGCCGACCCCGGCCTAGCGGTTAGCGCCTAGCCCCCCGCACGCTCCGGTCGAGTCAGCCCGCACTAACACCGGCTTCACTGCTCGTATCTGACCGATTCAAGGTCAATATAATTTCGCTAGGGTTGTACAAAATTAGGTTTTTGTTTTTTACAGAAGTTCCCGTGCTTTGCGTACTCACACTAGCGTAGTTATTTCTAGGGTTCGATTAATAAAAATTTGGTCAAAAAAAGTACTCGAGATTGTAAATTAATACCGAGCTTTTTATCGATTCTTGCTGAACGTCTGAAATCGGCAGTATGTGTGTTCGGAGGGGGGTGTTAGTGCGGCTGACTCGCCGGAACACTCCACTAGTTTTGTCCTTTGGATTGCATCTCCCCACGTCTGGCTGTAGCTGTTGTGGGCACCGTCGCACTAGCGTCCTCCGAGCACCCCTCGCTCCCGCTTGTCTTCGGCTCTCGACCCGTCGGTGCATGCGTAGCGTAGAGCGTCCGCGGCCTCTGAATACGGCGAGACATCCACACCACACTCGGCGGTCGGTAGCGAGGCGGTCGGCGGTGACCGCGCGGTGTTGGTTGCAGCTGCGCGTGGTGCGCGCGTTCAAGTCCACGCTCGAGGATCTGGAGGAGCGGCTGTCGGCGCACTCGGCCGCAGGCTTGCGCTCGCGCCTGCGCGCCGCGCCCCAAGACATCGCCTACATCGACGAGGACGTGCCGCCCGCCGCCGCGCGCACAGAGACCACCATATTCTGAGCCCCCACACCCCCCGACACCACCCGACACCTCCCGACACCACCCGACACACCCGCACACCCCCACGCGTGCTCAACGACACCCGGATTTGCAAACAAATTGAGCAAAACACAACCGCGCGCGAGCTCCGAGTAATCCTATGGAATGTTAAAGTAATGACCTAGAGTTGTTTAAAGTACAAAACAATACTGCTATCGCAAAATTACACGCGTCAAGCTCGAAACTAGTGCTGGGAGCGAGCTGGATATGGAGCGACGATCGGGGGTGGCGTACAGCCGTCGTTTCTTCAGACCCCGATTCCTCGGAGCTCGTGCGCGGACTGTACTTTCGACGCGATAAAATATGACGTTACTTAAACAAATTGCCCTGGAGCAACTGTAAATGCTTCTCTGGACGCGACTTGTGAGTCAATTTTTTTTTGACGCAAGTAACGTTCGTTTTTAAAAAGGTCGCCAAACAGTACTGCTGTTTGTTGGCCGCCATGTTTTATCGAGATGTTTTTGAACCCTGTGTAAGGGTTACACGCGTTAATTTTTTCTTTATTAAGAATTTAAAAAAACTAATAAAATTGAACAAACTTCCGGGTGTTCTGTTGTGCGTCCGCGCTCACACACACACAAAGACACACACGCATCGTGTACTTAACGCCGCAATCTCCGCGCAATCTCATCCCGTCTCCGCCGGGCCCGCGCGGCCCTGAAACCTTAGGCGATAAGATTTTCTATTAAGTGTTGAAATTTTTTAGATCTAGGTAGTCGATAGCAATAAAGTAATAATGATAGAGGCCCGACGTTAGGCTCCTAGACCACATCGTGCCTGTTACCGCGCCAGAGCGCTCCTTATGTTACTGTTGTATCCGCGAACTGCTCTCGAGATGTTATGACGTCACTTTCTGTAGAACAGTGGATATTTCGATACGAGTTAGCGTTGTACCGCCGCGTAACGAACACTGCTATTTTAGAGACGAAAGTATTTTGTAAATAAGTTTGTACTTTTCCCGGACGTCTTTGTATGTATATCGGAGCGGTGATATTTTGTATAGACGTTGTGAAGAATTTAGATGTTTCCTTTGAAATTGTAACTTTTTACTCTTAACGATTCTTTAGAATTTTACTACGTAATCTTTACCCTTTATCTATTCGATAGGATGATAGTTCCGAGTAGCTTCGTGTGATTGAGCGCCAAAGCTCCGCGCGGCGTATGACGTTTTGTTTCATAGTAAATTTTGGGACCACTTTAACCCGTTTCTGCCTAAAACTGGGATACAATTAGATCTACAATTATTATCTGTATCTATAGCTAAATGTTGTATTTAACAGAGTATATTATGAATATAGAAGGAACACTATGTAATCTAAAATAAAATAGCTAGATAGACCATATTGTATACTATACCTACCTAAAGTTTAGTATGAATGGGACTCAACGCTCGACGAGAGCTTCCGATCGATGTATGTGTTAAAACGAAACCTTGTAGCGAGTTTGAGAATGTTACGAGATCTATTTACGATTAATAAATTTTGAAGCGAAATTCCATAGCATTTTCTTTCAATAGTGTTATGGTGGGGGCCGCCCAGTCTTAGAATGTCGCTCTATTTCAGATGTTAACGGTAAGTTTAGGTCGAGTGGAACGTCGCCCGACGCCGTAGGTACCGTCGGGCCGGCGACGGGCGAAGTCGCGGTCACTAAGGAAACTGGTACAATTGAAACTCAACTTTAAAATATTCAGCATAAGGTTTAAATTGATAATAATATATTGGAGACTCTTCCGCAAAAAGTATGTCAGCGACATACATTGGACAGTGTCCTGCAGTCAGATGCCAGCTTGTGCCGGGTGCTAGACGAAATTGCAGCCTTATGCAAAGGTATCTAGAGCTGAGTTTCAGTTGTCATCGCTGTGCCGCCACTCCGCCCGCGCCGGCCCTCAATGTAGACTAGCGACGCATGACGCCCGTGTTGCACGTTGTCTGTCTACGTCTTCGGTACATACACTTACACTTACGCTTTACTAGTTACGATCGTACGAGTCCGTATTACAGTTATACACTAATCAGAAATCACGTGTAGGGCAACCGTATCACCTCTCTAAAGCTGTTCGTATACCGCAAGAAGAGCGGGGACCTTCGAAATGCATTTTTCGCTACTGAAAATGCGGCGTCAATCATTTTAGATGCGCCGAACTCTGCTGATGTTTTTTCAGTAATTGTTATTTTATTTTACTGGTTTAACGGCCTGTTCCTGACAAATGCGTTGCGTATGTTTTTTGTAGCGATCAGCTTAATATATCGAGAGGTGACGCGTGCGCCATTTTGTGGGTTAGGTACGAGTCGACAAAATGGCCACCACTTAGATTGTAAGTACGGAGTATCTATTGAAGATGTATTTACTATTTAGTACATTCAATACAACTTTTTGTCTTACTTATTATTAATTGTAATTTTTTTAATTAATTTTTTTGGCTTCGCATTTATAGTGTGGTCATGCTTATGTTACAGCGTTATGCATGTAGACAGATGTCTGTGAGTATGCACAAGTAAACATTTTTTTTCCTTTTTTAATTACTTAGATGTTTGGTAGCGTATCTGAGAGTATTTTTTTATTAATGCTATATTATATTAAATTTTAATTTATTGTTACGTTAGTGACTACCGAGTCTCGAAAACTTAATTATTTAATACGCATATAAATCCAGTGTTCAAATATTTTTTAAACTAAAATTATTCGTTTTTACTCCATCACAATAACTACCAAACTTCTAACATTTAGTATATAAGCAGCTACAGAAATTTATAACAAAATAAAAAAAAAACATTTATATAATATCTCCACTATTACACCAAAACTAGAATTAAGTTTTAAATATATTTCATCATTTTTAAAACTTAAAAAAAAAGAGCTTTTCGTTCGTTTTTATTATTTTTAACTTTTGTTTTTAATCGTTTGCTCGGTTGTGTAAGTACTTATTTGATCAATTGATTTAATTGTTTTATTTTTGACTTACATTACGTCTTATAATGTTAAATAGGTATACTTATTATTACTTAACCGGCATATAATTAAAACTCATATAATAAAAGTATTTATTTGAATTGTACCGATATTTCATTTAACTGTACCTATGAAATTGCACCACGTAATAACTACGTATATAGAAAGGTAACTAGTCGGTCCGCGCATAGCTCACATACCGGAAACTTTCTATCTTATTGCGTAGAAGTACTTAGCTTTATACCACACGGTATTTTTTCCTTAATAATAATATAATTTTTATATATTTTTTCATTGCTAGTGGATGCCCTGGACTGCCCCGCCCCAGCTAGTGTGAATGCCCCTATCTTAGTTAAATCTAGGCACCTAATTAGTAACGAAACTGCTATCCAAACATTTTTTACTAAATTTTTTCTACTAACAGCTACAACTCCTCACTTCTCGTAGTTTTCGGAGTTCTAAAACCAAAGAATTAACCTTCGATACCGAAATTTACAATATTTTTAGTAGCTATTAAAATGTTTAGTCCGCAAAAACGTTTTATTTCCATTTTTTTTTCTTAATATGAAAATGGAACAAGAATTTTAATGCAATAAGTGTTGCCATGTAAAGTTGGTTTTGGAATGCCGCTGACCCTTTTTCTTTAGTCGTTATTGGCAACAGCGAGCAGTTTTGTTACTCGTAGTTGGCTGCGTCACGGCGCCGCTGCTGCTGTCTGACGCGTGCGTCATGTTGTTTTGCAGCAAAAAGCGGACATATTGGCCGGCCGCAGGATATTTGTCAATAATTATTTGGCGGAGCACAGGAGGATCAGCGTTCAGTCCGGCGGCAGCTCCTTGCCGGCGCTCAGCCCCGTGTCGCATCAGAGCGACGACTAAACCAAAACTAACAACAGACTAAACTGTAAACTAAAAAGGCTACACGAAAATAACTAAATTTACAACAGAGTTATTCAAAAAATAACTAAATTTACACAAAAGTTATTCAAACATAACTAAATTTACAAAAAAGTTATTTAAGATAATTTTTACAAAACAATGGAAGACTTTAAATACCTATATAGGTACGTGTTTATCGAATGGTTAGGTATTATTATTCAAAAAAAACTTTCATAATAATTCTTGCACAATAGTAGCTTTTACTGTAATCGTATCGAAGTGATCCAAATATTAACTGCCAATAAATAAGCCAGTTAAAAATTTATTATAAATATTATATTATAATCCCCGTATAAAATTTTCACTTGTCCGTAATAAAATTCTCTTTAAAATGTAAATGTAGAATAGTTAAGTCTTAAAATTGTTTACTAAAATATATTAAGTCTAAGAAAAATATTAGAGTTTGCGAGATAAAATATAAGATTTAAACTTATGGTGCACCTTTTTAGAGTGAATATTTTAGCGATAATATTGCAAAGTATTCTTTTATAGCCGATATATTAAAATGTGAGTCATATGAGCACGGTCGTTTATTTTTCTACGAAAAAGTTAATAATGTCGTTAGTTTTTCTGTAAATATTCATGACCACTATCCTTTCGTTCTCTAATGGATGTTTTATAACGTTGTTGTGTGTTGTGCTAATGTTAAAGATTTATAACGAGATCATTAATTTTTATATGGAAAATATAAAGTTCATGTGCCATTTTATATGAATATATAAACTCATGATTTACCGCTACCAAGTGCTTGAGTGTTTTGGACGATATATATTTAAATTTGCTTGATATGTTTATTATTTTGTTTGTGAATGCATTATTTGATGTGTTGATCTGGTGGTTATACTGTTTTATTGTGAAGTTATTTGTGTTTCATAGTTTGTTTTAACGTTTGCATCATGGGCTGTGCCAAGTATTTAACTTTTCGTTTTAAATGTTTATGATAATATTATCGAATTAGATGGTATATTTAGAACAATGTATCCTTGAAAACCACATAAAGGTTTATAATAAATATAATCTGTGCATGTTTAGAAGAAACAAAATATTTAGTTAAAACTATTCTTATTTTTGTGTAGTACACTATCCACAATTACTTGTTCACACTTGACACCGTCTTCCATACATTTAATTACTCTTTTCATTTTTAGTTCTTCCTTTTTTAGTGCCCCAGGATTCGTTGTCAAGCAAATTTAAATATTTTCACGATGCAGTGTGATATAATTTTAATATGTATATTCACGTTAACCATGTTATAAACTTATAAAGTTTGTATGTAATGATCATTTGACGCACTATGTGTAGTGAAATATTCGCCTGCTACTAAATATTAAGGTTAGGGAGTATTGAAAATATTATACCTAAAATATATTGAAAAATAAATCTAATACGTGTTTTGGTGTACACCAAGTGATAGTTATAAAAGTAAAACTTTTATCAAAAATAATAATATTAATACGCTTATAGTGTTTTTTCCACACGCCTATAGAGTAATAATTAAAAAATGACACTTTAATAAAATAGTGAAGCATGATTTTCTGCTACAAAGCCAACGATCTTTGGTATAAACTGATACTCTATTAATTCGTTGTTTCTATGCTTCTTGTCTCTTATTAAACTTTAGTAATAAAGTATCTATACTCCAAAGTAACTTTCATTTCACCCCGTGCCTCGTTGGGAGCTGCATTTACAAGGTAACTGGCCGTTTACGGAAGTGTGGTGTGTCCTTAATGTTGGCCAAGTGTTTTAGATGTTGATGTCCAACGCTGGCCGGAATGTTTGTCGTAAAATGGCTCGGTGTTAGAGATCGCTTAGCTTTCATAATCTTGTATAGCAGTAGTGACACTATTAGCATGAGCTGTTAGGCTATTCATGAATAATTATTGGGTTTATATTATTCATATATTTTTTTGAATAATTAAACTTAGTGATTTTCAACTATGACTGTATATTACTGCGTAGATGTAATTAGTACTTTAGTAGTAGGTCAGCTTTTTGAAAGTAGTGATACATAAACCGATATTTAAAAAAATAGTTCTTCAACTTTTATTAAAACCCGGTTTATAAAAGTATCTTATTCATTTGCAATCACCCTGTTTAAAGCGCTTTTATATTTTAGTTTTATTTAGTTATAAATAATATTTAATCAAACTATAGCAGTATACATTATATATCTGGTATGTGAGCGACTCCGTCAACATAATAAGTGTGCTTCTAGCTCGTATCGCATGAAGGAAACAAATGGAAACACACACAACCGTGTGTGCGAACACTACGAATACACACACACGCACAAAAACAGTGGTTTTATTTAAAAAGAGGAGTGTTTCAAAGCTTCAACTCGCATATATCTCGTCAAGAGCTACATATTATGTATTTACCGATCAATGTTTATTTCAATATTGTATTATTATTATGTTTATGTTATAATTTAGTTAAGTTGTTTTTTTACGATTTAAAATATATTATCGATGTAACGGAGCCCTGGATGGAAATGTATAAATATATTTGTTAAGTGCACAATCCATGAATGTGCTTCTTATATCTACGGTTGTAGGGTATACCCTGCGTTATTTTAGTTCACCTACTATCTATTTTTGATTTACCTTCTTTCCTAAGACCTGTTGTGCTTCGCGAGGCACTGCTTCGGGCAGTCCCCTGTATCTACACTATCACTAAGCTGCACTATCGAACGATATTCTAAATTCTATATCTTATGAACTAGAGCTACTGATAGATTTTGCTATTTGTATAAAATATAATTTCTAGATCTAGAATCAAAATAAACAAATATTCTTAAATCGATTTAACTTCAATTACCATCTATTACGAACTTGAAAATATAATATGATCCCACTTCTGATACAATGCCTTCGTTAATTTTCTATTATCACTTTACTATTTTTAACTATTCAAACTTAGTTATTATATTTGACTTTTGAAATTTAGTTATTCTGTACATTGTTTTTTACAATACATCATGGGAAACTTCATTTAATTAGGTATGCCTTTTAAATTATTTATACGTGAACAACTACGGAATTCTTATAAAAAATATCACTAAAATTAATATTTTCAAGCAAGTGGCATGCCAGGATACTGTTTATGTCGGTAGATATCTAATTATTGAAAAAAATACCATTGAGCAATTCAAACTAGAGTAAGCTGTGCTTGTATGCCATTATAGCCTGCACGCCACTGTATTCATGAATTCATATGAGTGTGTTCATGAATTGTATTGTCTGATACCTGAGTATCCTATTTACCAATTTGGAATACCGTTCGATCGTCAAGCACCGCGATACAGGCAACGCAAGGACACCTACGTCCGCCCTTCTCTACGTATCGTCAATCTTTTTACTTCATGTTCTTGTTTCGTTTTCTTTTCCATGAATCCCCATTGCACCCGGAAGGTCATAGGTGGCGAGTTACAAGAGCGCTTGATTCCCGTGCCCTACAGCAAGACATCTACCGATCAAGCTGTAAGATTTAAAACGCCTGCTCTTTACACAACACCTTTCGTTTGTTTTTGACTCCGTTTTTTTTGTCCTTACTCGTTTACGTTACAACTGTTTTTTACTATACTTAACTGTTTTATATCTCTGTTTTGTTTTATATGTTCATTCTACCCACACTGACCCTTTAACTTCACTGTCTGTTCTGACCTCTTTGTCTATGTATATATTTTACTCTATCGCTTTTTTAGCCTTTGCACCCGGCGAAATTCTTGAGGCGCCGTCAGCAGCCTTGCACGTTAGTCTCTACAGCGCGTCACAGTGGTGTAATACGTTCAATCTAGGAATAGGACGGACTCTCCGCCATTTTGTGACATCCCAGCTTGAAATACGTTTTTACTAGATTTTGCAGTAATAAGGGCCACTTAAATACTGTAGAAAAAATCAATGATTTTACGAAAAAACCCTTGAAAACGGTTATCTTCAGTCTATATTCTTAGTTTGAACAAATGTTACATATTTTTAAGATGATGATTTTATCATGGGTAGAGCTGACTTTGTTGTAATAAACAGTCCATCGCGTTCGGGACGTGTCTATGTGGGAGCGGCTCGATGAAATCGCGTGTGCAAAGGCACAGGCAAACATACACAGCTGTAACATATATTAACATAAAAATTATATTAATGATATTTATTATATTGATATTTTTTTTGTATATACACCTACCTTATTTCAGAGAATATTATTTATCAAATAGCAATTACTATATAATATATCGATATTCTAGTATATATATATCATAGCTGTGTGTGATTGGTGTTGTTTACTGTAAAAAATGTAAGTACTTTTTTGAATTTAATCGGTCAGTGTTCCGCTTGCATGCTTATCAGAAAGGGCATAAGCGCCGGATGCATGTGTTTTATATGAAACTAAAGGGTTCCGAAACAAAATAACTTTTTAAGGTTTTATTTTGGAATTTGTTGTTATATTATTATGTGTCTTTTAAAACTATTCAACATCTAATACAGTTTTTCTGTGTCCTTACAAGAAGAACATACTTTTAAAACAAGATGGGGGTTTAAATTATTAGTAATCTTTGTTTATAATGTGAAAAACTTTATTTATAAAAGTATATTCAGTAGAGCAAATATTATGAGAATTTAGAATAATTAATGTTAAAAAATTTGTATAAATAGGGACATTCACCTATAGACTCGTTGGATGAGTGGACACCTAACTATCATTAATGATTTCTCTTAAATACTAACGCTTCCGTAGTATACAGTTTATGTTATGTATAGTTAGTATATTTAATATTTTCTATCTATGACAAAAATATTTTAGGCAATTTTAGATGTATCATATCTATCTATTATAATTCTTAGATTTTATGCGAATTTCATATTAGCGAGCGTATTCTTGTAAAGATATTTTTTGCGTCATAATTTCAGCTGATTAGTAATTGTATATAACTATTTCGTTGCCTCATACTCTGCACCAATTTTCCAAAAAAAAAAATAGAATCGCCAGGTATTCGTCATGGCAGCTCATATACATAAATCCATTGGACTCCATACAAAGCTTTTATATTTATTATAGGTTAGAGACGCTTGTCGTACAGTTTATATAGCAGGAGATACAATAAGATATGTTAGCTTTTGCTTTATCCCGTTAAGAACAAGTCGCGATCATTGTTGCTTCGTACATGCGTAGCGTAAGGGGTTAGAGCTTCGCGACTCGCTCACATAGAGGGAGCATGCAATACAGTCACAAAGTGCCACACCAACCAACACATAACATGCATGTGCCGCAAACTACGCATTTTTCGGTACTCTGGTTTTCTTAGACAGCGCTAGAGAGGAGAGCGTTTTTGGCACCAAGATTCAATCCATCCATTACTCATTCTGTTTACGACCTCTAGATATAGTGGCAAGCGCTTCACCACACACGGTCCTCTGCCTTCTTCACCTACCCACTTTCAACCACTTTGTTTAAGGTCTTCGATTACCCAGATTAGGTACTGTGTCACAAAACGCTCTCCAGAAAACTACGCTTATTTCAACTAACATTTCAGTGACGCCATCGAAAGGCTTTTATATTACGTCTATTATATGAAACTAAAGTTAAGACTCTAGTGTAACTTTCAAGTTAATGTAAATCTGTAATTTAGTACGGATGGAAAATACCTTTCCTTTCCAACTATACTAAAGTATTATTTACGCAACGATATCTTAAAAAGTTGAGACTTCCAGCTCTGCACCGAAAGTTGCGTTGTTTGCAGCCCATGCTATGTGTGATAGCCTCATAGGCTCACAATTCAAATGCATGGAGTATCACATCACACCGACACGCCACTAACATGCAAATACTAAACGTCTGTATTCAGAGACGGGAGGTAGTGTACACTGCATGGCATGCGTGGAGGAAGAAATCTCAGGAACTCGACCTGCAATGGATGTACACCGACGCAATTGAGAGACGGGGCCAAAAGGAACCAATTACACTACTGGAAATGCCCCCTTTAATTTACTGAACAATCATTTATCTTCCCCTTTAAACTGGGTGTCTTTTCTATCGCAAACCTGTTCTGAACTGTTTAAATGGAGAAGTTATTTGGTCGCTCCGGAGGCGAAGAAGAAGCATTGAGACAATTCTCAAATGCAGCATGCCTCAGGTTGAGGCTTCAACTCTATTTGAGACCTAATCCTAGCTACTATAGCATTAGCTGTGGTAGATGTTTCTACTTTATTTACGTATTTAAATAGTTAACAGCATAACAGGTTCGCGAAATTAAAAGATACACCCAGCTTTTCACCGAAACTTCGATTATCACATTGCAATCATTGTGATTGGCTGAACTTTTGGAACTACTGAAATTAAAGTCAACTTTCAACCAATGGCATAAGCACCATTTTGGAAAGACCATGAATTGAGTCTAAGCCCTTTATTTTGGGCTCCTTTGACCCCGTCTCAGGAACTCCTGGATCTGTGACTGGAATTTTCAATTACCTACCCGCTTGTCGCCTTTCTTTTGATGGCTCGGTGTGCTTATATATGTTATTTCCGACAGATGTACATTTTTTTCAATATAATATTGTGTTACCCTTGTGATTTTTCACTTGAATTTTCATGGCTAAAACAATGTCCAAATCAACCAACCAATGTAGAGTACATTGGTAAACGATAATATTTAGCAAAGTTCTTCCAAAATTAAATTGCACACTCAACCCCAAAATTTCCTTATTTTTGTCAAATATGTGCACACGGTTTTTTTTTGGATTTGTGTGCGCAATTGTTTTGGAATATCTGTAACTTTATTTGTATTTGTTTTGCCCATGAAAACGTTTAAGTATTGAAGAATCAGAAGCTGTCGCCTACTGAATAATTGATATTTTTATTGCTCTGGCTCACGTCTTAAGTATTTCTATGGTGTTATAATATTTTTGATCATATTGTGATCTGCAATATTCGTCCTCATTTTCCACTGTCTCGCAATACACAATTGGCACAATCTTTTGACCCTTACGAATACTATTTACACTCTACTATGTCATATTTTATATTCCTCGGTGTAAAAATCCATGGCTTATACAAAAATGTATAATAAAAACCTGTATAAGCCATAAATAAGCTAAGTGTAATTTTTATTAGTGAGTGCCATAACTGTGCCTACATAAAAGCCCTAAGTTGTACCCACATGTCTGCATATCTGCTTAAAAAATTAAAACACTAGCTCATTTGGGCGATTTTTGTCAATACATGAAAACAAAATACCCGTCTCTTTATAGTTTTGACTATTATGAGAAGTTTCAGTACTTGGTCCGGTAATCCTATGTTAATTGTAGAGTTAATCGCTCAAATGAGATTGTGAAAGAATAACTTTTTGGCACACGATACGTCTTGCGTGGTTGAAATTAGATTTTGTTACCGTTGAACTACAAGGGTATTGGGTCTTGCAAACAAATAGTCCGATCTGAAACTTCTTAATGCTTTATCTAATTTGGTCAATGCAAAAAAAATCATTTCTTACTGAGTTAGAGAATTTATGCCCGTTTTCAGTCACAACCTCATATTTTGGGCTTAAATGGTCCCTTACAGTATTGGGGTACGCTATCTCTAAATATAAATCACAGCCCTGAATAAATTGCTATCCCTTTCATACGTGCTTAACATAGTACTAGATTCAATTTAGTTTAATTTAGAGATTGTGCACCATAGGATTAGTCGCATTGTCGGTGCAAAACGGGCATGAGTTCTAGAATCATAGTCGCAACTACCCTCGGTTACTGTAAGAGTAGACCGCGTGCGGAATCGTGTGCCGCGAGACGTGGGCCAGAGCAGCTCCGTACGCCGAAGCGTGCGGTCGTGTGACGCGTGTGGTGCGCGCAGATCCGCGTGGTGAACGCGTTCCGGCAGGGGCTGGACTCGCGCGGCTCGCTGGCGGACGCGGCGCTGGCGGAGGCGCTGCGCAAGCAGACTGCGCTCAGCAAGCGCTTCTCGCACGGCAGCGACGAGGCGCCGCGCGACGCGCTGCACCCGCACGACCTGGACGTGGAGCGCCTCTCCAGCCACAGCCACACCGAGACCGCCGTGTAACCGCCCGCACACCGCACCCCGCATTGTTAACTAGTGTGTTTAATTATTCGATTGTTTTGAAAATATTTTATTATTATACGCGCGCGCACGTGACGACGCGCGCGTCTGTTGAACAAATAAAAAAAATATTGTCTAATTATTAATTTTAGATTGTAAGCGCGAGGACGAGCGAATGGGCGAGTGTTTTTTGAAATAATAAAAATGAAGTTTTCGCGTAGCGTCGTGTCGTCTTACACGGAATGAAATGTTTTGTATTGCTTTGTCGCGGCGCGCCGGCGGTGCGGCGGGGCTCTTTTGTATAAAGGTATTTCATTTGTAGCGCCGACCGTCGTTTGTACGCCGCGCCGCGCCGCCGCCGCGCCCTGTCTACTTAACTAAATTATTGAACGAGTATTAGTTAAGGTGTTTGTTATAAATTTCAATAACTTTTTTTTGTTTTTACGACCTTTTCCCCCTAAATCTAAGTATACATTATAAGTCATATCTCGAAGCGTAGACGCATCAACGGAGAAGTCTTTCGCCGGGAACCGAGCGCCGCCTTCCCGGCGAGGGACCGACGACGTAGTCCACTTTAAACATCTTCAAAATGTTTAAATAGAAAATAAACATTAAATTGTATAGCTGAAGGTATTTATTTGTAATGCTAGTCTCTTATGAAACAAAATACTAATTATTCAATTATTATAATGTACTTATTGATTATTGATAAATACTTCAAGTTTATTAAACAAAATATAGTCTACGATGTAACGAATTGATTTTGTAATTCTTTCTCTACGAGCAATAGAGGCGCCGCCGCCCGGCCCCGCCGCGACAGCCGCGTCGCGTCGCGACAGTCACGTCGCGCGGCGCCGGGGGCCGCCGGCACAGACATAGGCGACGTAGGAAGCAGTGGCATTTTCGACTTTTAAAGTAAGCATGTACTTAATGGACCTAGTGAAGAGTCGAGCCGAACCGACAGGGGCCGAGCGCGCAGTGGCCCGCCGCTCTAGTTATATATATAAATAATAATAAATCGGGCGACTTAGCAATCGGCATGTTCAATTTTGTATAGAACGTTTCATGTAGCGTATTGATTGAGTCTCGGTCGCGAGTCGCGATTCGCGTCGTAGGCGTCCGGTGCACGCCCTGATAGCGTAGAGCGCTACACTCAACTATTACATCTTGTAAGTAATCAAGTATTAGCTTCGAATCAATAAAGCCTTTTTAAAAAAACTTAGTTAAAAAAATGAAAAACTATTGAAAGTACACATGTTTAAATGATAATATTAGTTACGGTTTCAGTGAATAGTGATGGCATGGTTATCGTTTTGTGTATAATATTGCTATATTTTCGTTATATTCGTTAATTACCACGAGTTCCCGAAGAAAGACATAAATTAGGAGTCTTGTATACTGTCGGAGGGTCCGCCCTCGAAGTAACAGCCAGTTGTTTTGACTTGACATGACAGTCTGCCACTAACCATTTTAGGTGATAAGTCCCATTGTTGTATTTTTCGTCTCACAATAAATGAAAATCTATTTTATTGTTTTTAAAGCTGCCGTTTCATTTACCTCATCCCTTATCACAAGGAGCTGTCAACTAGTATCAACTCAATCACGCCATAACGACAGAACGGATCTGGATGAAATTTGGCACAGATATAGATTATAGTCTGGAACACATGCTACTTTTTATCCCGGATAATTAAAGCCAAATTGGAACCAAAAATCTCAATCCACGCGGACGAAGTCCTATATATCTAGAGTTATAAGTTCCTGTACTTACAATACTTGGGACAAGTGAAAAATATACCTAGGTAAGTAGGTAGATTCGCAAGGTCCTCATGTGCAGAAATGAAATGCGGAAGCTTGGTAAGTAAATAAATTAAAAATAAATACTCTACATTTAGATCCATTCCTATGCAAATAGCCAAAGAATTATCTGGGTGGGTTTTGATAAATTCAGCTTTAGATTCAGCTGTAGTAAAGCTTTCAATTAACAATTGCCGGAAAACTATCACTTTATATCGCTTCTTTACTAATTAGTCTGTCGAGAAAGCAAAAAGAAAAAAACTGGTGTGGTATACCCAAATGTACCTATACCCACCCACAAACATATCTGACCCGGTGACAGCGTCTCTCTATGAATTAGATGAAAAATAAAATTAACAGGCATAAAAATTAGTTCCAATTTTGGCCACCGGGTCAGATAAGTTTGGCGGACTGTACATAGAATGACTAAATGAACGCGTCAATTCCTGTTTGTCCCCGAATTCAAATTAAATTCCTGTTTGTCCCCACGTGGGGACTGAATGTGGTGTCAGACAGGAAGCACCTAGCTCTAATGTTTAGGAACACTGAAGATTAGGTAATCAAAGACTAGAAATTATACTTTTCTTAGCTAATTAATAAAATACGAATTTCATTAAGCCGATTTATTTACATTATTATCGAATGTCATCAAAGTAAAACTTACTTATCTAACTCTAAATTATATCCTACTACAACGCAATTAGACCCGGCGGCGGCTCTGGTGGCATGAAACCGGGCAACGGCAATG
This sequence comes from Erebia epiphron, assembly GCA_963932025.1. Taxonomy (NCBI): domain Eukaryota; kingdom Metazoa; phylum Arthropoda; class Insecta; order Lepidoptera; family Nymphalidae; genus Erebia; species Erebia epiphron. Next base: position 26,809,141 of record OZ009947.1, on the reverse strand, counting down.
TCGGATCTGGAATGTAAACGAATCATGTTAAAACAAAGATGAATTACTTAACGCGGAGTCGTGGGTAACATTTCGTGGGTAGTTTATCGTAATATCATTCGCTGGTTGTGGTGCCATACCCGTATGATAGCTCATAGCTGGATATGATTCATATCCAGCTATTGAGGTATCATATTCGGTGATTGGGGTTTCATATCCGATGATTGGAGTATATCATGTTAGAGACAATCCAGAAGTAGGTATTTATGAGACCCTTATAATATATTTGTACTCTCATTTGGAACTTGCACGAATAAATGGTTAAACGTGTAGAGGTCCCACGAGAGATTTAATGTAATTAGATAAAAGTTTGCTAAACTTTCAGATAATATTCATTTGATCCGGCCACGATTGCTATCGTTAAGCTCTAAATCATAATGCGATCTAAACAAAAGTATTCAATAATCGCTGAGTCTGCCGGCAGGAGACAAACACTCGTATTTAAACTAACATATATATTTAACATTTATATGGCGTCCGTATCTGCAGATTAAATCGAATGACATGAAACGACTCAAATTGACAGATATTATACTTTCTGTTTCATGAGGTATAATGACAAACAGTAATAATTCTAACAATCATACCCAGGGATTGGTGTACCTATTATATATACGGTGAGTGGGGTATCGTATCCGATAGGGTGACATGAGACATCCAATCTTATATGTGTTGTTTTGTTGTCCAATAAAGAATATATTTACATACATACATATCCAGTGAGTGGGAAAAAATCGAATTATTTATTTGTGAGATTATGGGATGATACAAGAGGTTTAAACTTAAAATTAGAACTGCATATTCAGTCAGCTAGCCGGAAGTACAAATTTCTTTGAGTTAAAATAATTCTAATTAATATATTGCCAATCTTGGTTGTTTACAAATTTCTGCAGAAAACATTTACCTAGGTATATTTTGTAACTAAACTTATTGGGGTACCATATCTATTGGGTGGGGTATTATATCCCAGTGGGTGGGGTATAATATCGAGCGGGTGGGGTATAATATCGAGCGGGTGGGGTATAATATCGAGTGGGTGGGGTATAACATCGAGTGGGTGGGGTATTATATCCAGTGGGTGGGATCGGCAGTGACTCACCGAGCTTGCCGGGCGGCGCGGGCACTGCGAGCAGGCTGGGGTGCGCGCGGCGCGCGGCGCGCAGCAGGTGCACTGGGGGCGCGAAACGGCGCGGCGGCGGCGGCGAGCCGGGCGGCGGCGGCGGCGGCGGCAGCGCGTCCCACAGCGGCACGTGGTCGGGGTGCGAGGCGGGACACGGCCACGCGCAGCCCGTGCGCCGAGGGCGCTTGCGCTGGGGACACAAACCGTACATTGTGGCCAATTCTGTATAACACAATCTCTTACCACCACCACCACCACTACAGCCCATTAACGTCCCACTGTTGGGCACAGACCTCCACTCATAGGAGAGAGGGAATTAGAGCTTAGACCCAGCACGCTGCTCCAATGCGGGTTGGCGGGGTTTGACGACTATTTTTATTTTTATTTTATTTTATTTTTATTTATTATTACTATTTTCATGTTAGTGATAGTAACCGGGACCGACGGCTTAACGTGCTCTCTGAGGCACGGGGGTGAAACACCGCCAACTTCCTAACTCCGAGCTAGTACTGAGAATTTCAGAGAGAATTTCAACAATGAAAACCCAGAAAATCAATACAGAAATAAGTATGGAACAGCGCCTTATTCATGTTTGCATTTGCAGCTGTTCAAATAAAATAAATTCTATAATTGTCGTTTTTAACTGTCCAGCAATTTCTATTATCGTCCAACGGGTGTGCGGTCAGAAAAGAGCCAATGTACGTATCGTTATCTTATGCTAAGTAATGGATCCATTTTCGAGCAAGTAGAAAAAAATTCAAACACCATAACTCGTATAATAGTCACCCTCTTTACCTTTTTAGTGGGCGGTTCCTCTACATCGGAGTCCTGTCCGGGTTTGTACCCGTCCGCGAAACTGACGCGCTTCGTTGCGCGAGCCGGTGCACTTCTAAACAAAAATAACAAAAAAATCTTCGTTGCGAACGTTTTTTTGCCGGCTACCCCCCGAGGGTACCCCTCCGAATCGTCCCATAATGGAACTTTCGTTCCAAAACACAATAAGAATACAACACGTATAGATAGTTGTTGTTCTTGCAATAAAGTTGGAAATATCATAAACAAACTATATAAATGTATTTTCAAACACGAACACAAAGGGCTGCGTCAACAACTTTTGAAGCGTCTTGACCTTTACAGCGTCAGTGGTTTTATTATTGTTTTTTCTGCTTCTTATATGTATTAACTGAATAATAGCGAATAATCACATATAATATAATATTTTGCACAATAATTATTCATTTGAATGTTGAAATATTTAAATGAACATTTAGAGTAGGTAAATTTTAGACCAATTAATGTTTAGTACCTCATTTTAGCAAATAATCCCTATTTATATTTATTTCGCGTTTACTTAACGAAAAATTAAGATACTTACGTGACCGATTTTTCTTTCTCGGATGTGTCCTTGTCGCCATCGAGTTCTTTCGCTATTCCTCCTAATACTAAAACGTAAAAGATTTTAATATAACTATTGCTGATGAGATGAATATTCAGGGAATATTGGCTTAAAGTCCGTAAAGGCAATACCCCGTATTTCATAATCATACTAATAAATATAACTGCAAAAGTGTTTTTGTTTATTGGTTTGACCTTCAATCACGCCGCAACATACACGGATCGACGTGATTTGTTGCATGGGTGTAGTCCTGGAGATTCACAACATAGCTACTTTTTATCCCGGAAAATTAATAAGTTCCCGTAGGCATTAAAAAAACACATATTGACATAGGCTACTTTTTATCGCGGAAATTTAATAAGTTCCCTTGGGCATAAAAAAAAGCTTATTCCACGCGAAGTCGCGGGCATCAGCTAGTACGCAATTAATTGTTTCTACATCTTACCTGTTTCTCTCAACGCCCTATTGATCCTCTCATCCAAAGCGCTCGTTCTGGGCTCCTTGGGAACGGGGGTAATGTTGGCTGAAACGGGCACGATGTTGGGGGAAATGTGAACATTACCGGGGACGGTGGGGGAAACGTGGATATTGGGGGATATCGACGGCAGCACGACGTCGACGTCGATGACGTCATCGCTGAAACAGTCGCCGTATTGAAGGCGGTCGGAAGCGCCGTACATGTCCATGTACGCTTCATCGTATCTGGAATGGAACTTTATTCAATAAGTACCTACTTCGCACGTCACAAAAAAAAAATTAAAAAAAAAAGTTGCCTTAAAAATATATCACTGTTAAAAACCTATGTAAAACCTGCATCAAAGTCTGTTACGGTCTCAACGTGCCGTCGGTCCCGGTTATTATCACTAACATCTGATAATAATCGTTAGTAACCTAGTTGAAATAGTACTCTTTTTTTTAATCCACTACAAGTTAGCCCTTGACCGCGATCTCACCTGATGGTAAGTCATGATGCAGTCTAAGATGGTAGCGGGCTAACCTGTTAGGGGCATGGCAGTTATATTAAACTATTAAACCCATACCCCTATTCGGTTTCTACACGGCATCGTACCGGAACGCTAAATCGCTTGGCGGCACGTCTTTGCCGGTAGGGTGGTAACTAGCCACGGCCGAAGCCTCCCACCAGGCCAGACCAGGGAAAATTCAGAAATTATAAATTCCCAAATTGACCTTGCCGGGGATCGAACCCGGAACCTCCGCACGTTAAGACAACAGCGCTACACACTGCTACTGTAATAGTACTCTTAGTCGAGTCGTACGCGGAACCCACCGCATTATCATCCCAGAAAACCCCTAAAATTATGTGATTAATGGAATGGGGTCACGACCCTGAGCAATGGGGAATACTTTTTTTTCATTTCCACTACAAGTTAGCCCATGACTGCGATCTCATCTGATGGTAAGTGATGATAAAATGGTAGCGGGCTAACCTGTTAGAACCGTGTAGAAACCGACTAGGGGTATGGGTTTACATACACCTAGTCAGTTTTTACACGGCATCGATCCGGACCGCTAAATCGCTTGGCACGTCTTTGACGAAACCTCCCACAAGACCAGACCAGAGGAAATTCAGAAATTATAAATTCCCTAATTAACCCTACCGGGAATCGAGCCCGCGATCTCCCGCGTTAAGACAACAGCGCTCAACACTGCGTCAGGGAAGGTCGTCAAACGATCTAATACGACGCAGAGAGGAAGTAAACGTAAAACAGGCTTACAGAGTGTGTGTATCATACCCGGTGCCGGCGTCGCTCCGGTTGGCCAGGCTCTGTATGCGGTACACGGGCTCCTCAGCTGCTGGAGCCTGCGCGGGGAACTCGCTGCCCGCGCCTGTTAGTACGATGTTCACCTCGCCCGGCTTCAGACCTGTACGTACACACACTCGTTTTACGGGGGGTGGCTGAAAAGTTCTGAGCCTAGGGCTTTAGAAGTCTGGGTAAAAATCTAAATAAAAAACATTATAAATGCGAAAGTGTGTTTGTTTGTTGGTTTGTTGGTTTGTCCTTCAATCACGCCACAACAGAGGAACGGATCGACGTGATTTTTGGTATATGAGTATAGTTGAGGACCTGGAGAGTGACATAGGCTAATTTTTATCCCGGAAAATTAAGGAGTTCCCGCGGGAATCAAAAAACTTAAACCACGCGGACGAAGTCGCGGGCATCAGCTAGTAAAATATATTTTTCAAAATAGTCCCCCTGGACTTCAATGCACTTATAACATCTTATACTTAAAGAAAACGCTTGTATCCCTGAAAAAAAGTAACCCGCGTCTTTGGCTTGAAAATGTTAATTTACAGACGCCTTCATCTCTTTATTATCCCCAAACCATCCCCGTAGGTCCTTTTTCAAATTAAATAAAAATAATATCGCTAGGGACTATATCTGGGCTATATGGAGGGTGGTTTAATTCATCAAAGCCAGTTTCACGCAAGGCTTGCCTCGCAATGCGCGCTGTGTGAACCAGCGCAATGTCTTGCTCAGAACTTTTCAGCCACTCCGGTAAATTCGCTGTAGAAGAGAGCTGTAAACGAGAACGCTTTCATATCTTGGAACGTGCGCGCGTCCACCACCGTCTCTATGCGCTGAGAGGCAACCTCGCCTGTCGCTTCTATGTCACTCACCCCAGCGGGACGGTCGCTGCGAGCGATGCGGCGTGGCGGGCGCGTCCCCGGCTCGCCAGTCGCATTTGATCTCGCCGTGCGTGCGCGCGCCCACCACCGTCTCTATGCGCTGAGAGGCAACCTCGCCTGTCGCTTCTATGTCACTCACCCCAGCGGGACGGTCGCTGCGAGCGATGCGGCGTGGCGGGCGCGTCCCCGGCTCGCCAGTCGCATTTGATCTCGCCGTGCGTGCGCGCGCCCACCACCGTCTCTATGCGCTGAGAGGCAACCTCGCCTGTTGCTTCTATAACCGCTTCCCCACTTGATCTCTGCTGTATCATAAATTCAATTTTTTTTTGCCGAGCAAAGCAAAAGCCTTTGAGCCCGACCCGTCCGTCTTTCCTTCCGTCAAAAAGCCTTATAACTTCCGAAATTATGAATAAACATAATTACTTCAAATTCACATATGATATGTAAATCGATAGCATAAAGCCGAAAATCATATGAAAAGTTATAAAAATTGATATTTGAGGGGAGTGCGAGACTGAGTTATGACGTTACTAATATTATAATAAATAAACAAATAAATAATTTACTGACCATAAAAATCACAGTAATCACGTAATACAATTGAATTACATTCACTAGGTATAACTTAGAGTATATTGATTAATCAATAATAATCAATTCTCTTAGAACCTGTAATTACACAAAGCAAATACAATGCAATGGAAAAGGTGAACAAAAAAGTTTTTGAGGTCATAATCTTATAATTTATATAATATTGTCAGAATAATTAGATAAAACCTCTATCAAACAGTAGAGTTTATTATTAGATTCAAATGAGCTTAAAATGTTACTAACCTGACTGGCAACATCGCTCTGATACGCCATAGCCATGTGCTCGTACATCTCATAGTTGGCAGCCTCATAATTCTCCCCGTACTTATCGTCGCATTCCGTTTCCGCCTCTATATCCTTGCTATAGTGACTATTTTCACTCGTAGTCACCTCTATTCTCTTGCCATAATCACTTGGACTGGCAGAAATCTTGCTATAATCATTTTGATTGGCAGTAATCTTGCTATAATCATTTTGATTGGCAGTAATCGTGCTATAATCATTTTGATTGGCAGTGATTTTGCTATAATCATTTTGAGTGGCAGTAATCTTGCTATAATCATTTTGACTGGCAGAAATCTTGCTATAATCACTTTGAATGGATGAAATTTTGCTGTAATCATTTTGAATGGCAGATATTTTACTGTTATCACTTTGAGTTGAAATTGTCTTTATTTCTTTGGGATAAAGACTTTGATCTACGTTTATTTCTATTTCTTTGTCGTATAAACTGTTTTGATTTTCAGTTATAGTTTTAATGTCGTTTGGATAGAGTTTATTTTGGCTCGCATTAATCACATCGTTGAAACTGTAGTTAGAATTTTGGGAGGAAGGCCTCAAATGGCTTTCGTCTTTTTCGTAGAAGATCGGCGCGTCCTGTAATACGTCAATATCAAAGATAATGTGGCTAATTCTGTTCTACACAATCACCAAACTAACTGATACCTCTAAATATATTGCTATCCCTTTCATACTACTCCCTAAAACTACAAAGGAAAGGGACAGCACTAGAATTACACTAGCGGCACGCTATGATGGCCGGTTTGACACCCGGTTTAATAAATAAATTTTGAGTCCTAAACCTAAAACTACATTCGATAAAATTTATGAATCTCTGCACATCACTATCGTCAATAAAGTAATACAATTATTTCCTTCAAAGTCGTTAGTCGTTATCAATTAATACGGAACTTCATGAGCGGACAAACGTCAAACCGGCCATCATAGCGTGCCGCTAGTGTAGTCGTGTCTATTTAGTTTAGAGATTGTGTTCTATTTAGGTTAGAATTAAAACAGAATTGGCCATGAGTAATATTGTAGTGTGCCAAGTTGCGTTCAAATCCGTCCAGTAGTTTCAGCGTGATGCCGTTACAGACGACGGACAGGCAGATAGACAGAAAAAATGTTTTGGGCTCTGTATTGATGAAGCTTCCAATTAAAATTTTAAAAAATATTTACAAGAATTGTCCAGTAATTTTTTTATTACAAGTATTAGCTGATACCCGCGACGTGCGCGACTGCGTGTATTAAGTATTTTTCAATTCCCTCGGGAACTCCTTAATTTTCCGGGATAAAAAGTAGTATATATCACTTTCAAGGTCACTTTCAATTATGTTCATAATTCTTTAAAATTATTTCGCCTTTATATTCCAAATCATCTTTTCATAAAAATTGTCTTTTTATTTTCAATAATTTGAAGTCAACAACACAAGTAGTCATAGCAACCAAAGTGTTAGGTTTTCAATTTCGTTACGGAATTTCTGGATTCGGTCTCCACCCTCAAGGCCCGCGATAGAAGTTATGCAATAGCTTAATAATAATTTAAAAAAGGCATCGATTTGTTGACCAATTTTATTACATATTAAGTTATTACAATAAAATAATACTACCTTGATGCTGCACACAGACTCTTGCGATGAACCTTGGGACATATTCGACTCGTCCAATACCGGTATCGGTACGGGCACGGTATGTGGTACGGGCGGTACGGGTACGGTCTGAGGTACGGGCGGTACGGGTACGGTCTGAGGTACGGGCGGTACGGGTACGGTCTGAGGTACGGGCGGTACGGGTACGGTCTGAGGTACGGGCGGTACGGGTACGGTCTGAGGTACGGGCGGTACGGGTACGGTCTGAGGTACGAGCGGCACGGTTACAGTTTGTGGTACGACCGGAGCTGGTATCGGTGGTGAGGGTGATACGGGTGACATTTTCACTGACTGTGGTGATACCTAGAACGGATTTTTTTTGTCAAATTAATAACACAGGTATACACACAACTTTAAAGCATAAAATTTCGATATTTTAGGTCGTAACTAGACGGGAAAAAAAGATATGACAT